>CM053627.1:45462584-45520314 GCA_028646595.1 Phalanger gymnotis | reverse complement strand
TATATATGATCCTTTTTGAGATCATAAATTCGGCCTTCCTACTACACAGGCTCTGCACTCCTGCTCTGATCAGCCACTTAATTCCTCCCACCAGGTGGGCCTGGGGCCAGAAGCAACTGCAGCTGTAGTTCTGAAGCTGCCCCACCTCTGCTGCCCCTGGGGCAGTGGCCGAACCGCAAACTCCCTGTCCCCAGCAGCTTTTCCCACTAACCTTCTCTGTTGTCTTTGGTGTTTGTGGGTTGAGAAGTCTGGTAACTGCCACAGCTCACTGATTCAGGGCCCTAGGGCATGCTCCGCCCAGCTCCTGGTCTGGTTGGTCTGCGATGCCCATGCTGGGCTCTGTTCCACTCTGCTCCCAGCTCTGTGTGGGACAGACCTTACCCCGAGACCATCCAGGCTGTCCTGGGCTGGAGCCCTGTTTCCCTCTGCTATTTTTTGGGTTTTGCAGTTCTAGAATTGGTTCAGAGCCAATTTTTATAGGTTTTTGGAGGGATTTGTTGGGGAGCTCACGCTAGTGCCTGCTTTCCAGCTGCCATCTTGGCTCTGCCCCCCCCAACCCATCTCTTTTTACAAGCTCACATTTCCTCCATGTTATCCCATCTGCCATTTCCTGTTTGTGGATCATCTTTTGAAATATACTACAGCTGATATGCACCTAGCACAAGGCTCTCCATTGCTCCTTAGATCACTGTTCATTTTTGTTCCTTCTGAGATTTTGGTGTTAAATGACATAGAATTGCTAGAGCGATAGCTGTATTTAAAAGATTGGTATTTGTATCAATAAGATGAGATTCATGACCTTGAGGATGACCATGAACATGCATGTATGGTTCAGAATGGCAAAGTATGAAAAACTCTCTAGGTAGAAGGCAGAGGAAGTATGACATTTATTTAGATTCCTGAGGATAAAATACCAAGACCAATAACTCCAATTTGATATAGTAGTAATTATATTCCAAAACCAGTAAGTCCACCTCAATGTAGCCACAAGGAATTTATAACACAGTATTATAGCAAGGAACTAAGTCATCCTGTAACCTTCTGCCCTGCTAGGGCCTTCCTGTAAACAATCACTCATGAACCCTAACTGTCTCCTTGCCTGTGTTTTCTCCCCCCTCAATTCTCTGGTCTCTGAAGTAACCTGGTTTCCACTCTGGGCTCAGTGCTCTCTTCTACAGCCCTGTTCGACCCCTTCTCCTTGGGCTGAATTCTGATTTCTGGCTTCTTTTCTGACTTCTGAATTCTCAGTTCTCAATGGGTACCTTCTGCATGTATATAGTCACTTTAGGGCCCAACAGCTTCATGGTCAATCAGCAAAAGGGTGTGGGCCTAGACTTAGTGCCTAGTAAATAAAGGGATTAGGCCTGCCTACAAATAAACCTCTAATTTTAAGCTTCCTTTAATTGGTCCCACCAGAGGTCTATTGAGTGGATGGTATTGTGATTGTCCTCACCAAAGTGTGGGTCAGCCTTTAATCAAGTCTTTCTTTTTTGGCCCCACCTGAGGCCTATTGAATGGATGGGAAAGATCTTTCATTTACTGATTGGCCTCGCAGTATTTTCATTAATATCTTAAGGTTATTAAATGAATGAAAACATGTGAAAAAAAGCATAACTTTTGCCAAGCCCTGTTACATGCCTCCTTTGTTGGTAATTATCAGAGGATCATTGAATACAGTCTCTGTGGTTGCATTGACTAAGGAATCTTGTATAATTTTAAGATGTGCACGAAATTCTCCATCGTAGGAGAACCTATAGCACTACATTTTGCTCTACAAATGGGTGTCAAAGAGATTTTCCTTAAGTACATATCTGCTCACGTCACATCCTTACTCCATAAAATGCTTTAGGATAAAATATAAACTTTTCTGTTTGGCTTTTAAAACCCTTCATAGTGTGGCCCCAATTTGTCTTTCCAGAATCATTATATATTACTCCCCTTCCCACAATCAGTGATTCAGTCAAATTAGCCTTCTCTTTATCCTTCACATATGGTACTGCATCATGTAACTCTGTCCCCCAATGCCTGGAGTGCATTCTCTCCTCATCTCTGCCTCAGGGAATCCCCCATTTTCCTTAGGATGTAACCCCAAGAGAGTTGCCCTTATTGGTCTTCTTAATTGCTACTTCCCTTCCTCCCTAACTTATTTTAACCACTTTGCATTTACTCTCTATACAAACTTCTCTGAAAGTCTTCATAACCTTGTTCTTTCCTATCTTCCCAGTCTACTTACACATAACTTTCTTCCACACTCTACATGGTCCATCCATGGTAACTTATTTGCTGTTGCTCCATACAAATAATACTCTCTGATGTTCATGCCTTTGTAATAACTATCCATCATGCCATTTCTCCTCACCAATAAGTCAGATTAAGTCAAGTTGCCTACTATGCACCAACACTGTGATAAGATCTAGGCATACAAAAAAAAATGCCAAAGCAGTCCCTGCTCTAAACAGTTCACAGTCTTGTGGAGGAGACAGCATAAAGATGACTGTCTATAAACAAATTACATACAGATAAATTGCAGATGATTTTAGAGTGAAGACACTGATATTAAGTCAAGAAAGACTGCATGCAAAAAAGGATTTTAGCTGAAATTTGAAGAAAGTGACAGAGAAGCCAGGAGACAGAAGTGAGGAGAGAAGGAATTCCAGGCATAGGAGACAGCAAACATTCACAGAATTGGAAATGGAGTGTCCTTTACAAGGAACAGCAAAGAAGCCAGATTCACTGGATTTTAGAGTACTTGAAAAAGAGAATAGTATAAACAGACTAGAGGAATCAGGTTGTGAAGGGCTTTAAAAACCCCAAAGGAGATTTTAGACTTGATTTTATGCTTGAGTTCACCTTTTTAGAATTCCTGTTTTCTTTCAAAATTCAGCTCATTCACAACCTTCATTACATGGAGCTTTTCTACATCCCTCAAGCTTTTAGTACCCTCCTTCCCCCAACTGCCTTGTATTTAAGTCAATGAGCATATAATAAGTAACTACCAAGTGCCAGGTACTTTGCTGAGGACACAAAGAAAGGTGAAAACAAAACAAAACCAGAACAAACGCCATTTTGTTTACATTGACTAATTGGTTATGATTTCTTCTGAGTTCCAACCCCAAATCACCTTTTGATGTTTCATCTTTTAATATTTTTATCTCCTTTTGAATATGTCAAATGAGATGTCCCATAGACATGTCAACATGTCCATAACAGAAGTTATTATTTATACCTCTGCCCACAAAATCCCATTCCTCTTTTAAACTTCCCTTTCTCTGTTAAGGCAATCACATGTTCCCATTCCCCTAAGCTGACTATCCTTGACTCCTCGCTCATCTTCTCTTCACACAGACCATCTATTTTTCCAAATCTTGTCAATATTATTCAATAAATGCAAAAATGAATGAAAAAGTATTTACTCTGCAATACGGATACAAATCAAAGAGTTAGTCTCTGCCCTCAAGAAGTTTATATTCTAACAGGAAGAGACAAAATACATAGGGTTGTACAGGCCAGGGAGGGGTATTTGGATTTGAGAAGACAAAGATGCTCAATGGAGTAATGGGACAATTGATCAACATGCCTTTTCCAGTAGCAATAATAATATTGATTTGACTATAGTTCCAGATGCAACATCGCATGGTGGAGAGAAAGCTGGCCTGGAAGTTCTGGAAGCCTTAGGTACAAATCTCACCTTCAACACATGCTTCCTGTTTGACTCTGGGCAAGTTATTTAGCTTCTCAGTACAATTCTCAAAGGCTTTACGTTGAAGAAAAAATACCAGTCTGCATTGTGGACAGAGGAGGCAAAGTAAAGGCAGCAGCAGGGTGGATGGCAAGAAGATAGCCAGGGTAGCATGGAAAGAGTGGCTGGGGCTGGCTCAATAAAGTGGGACAAGAGACACATTTGTTGATCAGGACAGCATGGGCCTCAGGTTAGGAATTCCAGATCTGAGATGGATACCTTCCGCAGGATGTGTCTCTGGAGAGTCAAAGCAGAAGCAGCAATGATTCAAAAATCAGATTTAAAGCCAAGTCCTCTGGCTCTAAAGTCAACGCCCTTTCCAATGCATTGTAAAGTCCCATTACTGATGGTAATGGCATTGAGATAGATGATGTGGAAAAGCCTCCAATTAATTGAGGTACATCTGTCTGATTGCCTGAACATCCTCACATATTTACATGTGCTATCCTCATTTTGGATGTAAACTCATTGGGGTCAGGGACTTTTTACTTTTATCTTTGTATACCTACCATTTCACCCAGTGCCTAGCATAGAGTAGTTACTTGATAAATGCTCCCTGATTAATTGATCAAATGAGATCGTATAGGTAAAGCAATCTAAAAACCTTAAAAAGTTATACAAATATCATCATTGGTTATTTTTACCCTCTGGCCACATATCTATTGGGAATACATAATGTCCTAATGGCTCATAGATTTTAGAACCTGCAAGACTTCAGAGGCCAATATCCTCATTTTATACATGCAAAGGTGGGGATTAATTGAATCAATCAACCAGCTTAAATATCCAATCACCTACTTAAAGTAACAAACAATATTATCTGGGAACTCATCAGTGCAAGTGTGGATTGAGAGAATAGTTTTAGAGTGTCTGCTAAGCTTAGAGTGTTTGCTAAACATCTGAGGAAGTTGAGGACCAACCTCCTTAGGTTAAATGACTTACTCAAGATCCCACCAGCTCTGAAGTAGGCTTCACACCCGGGTCTCCTCACTCCAAATCCAATTGACATTTCATGATAACTAACTTCCAGGGTAGTGAA
The DNA here is from genome assembly GCA_028646595.1 of Phalanger gymnotis. Classification (NCBI taxonomy): domain Eukaryota; kingdom Metazoa; phylum Chordata; class Mammalia; order Diprotodontia; family Phalangeridae; genus Phalanger; species Phalanger gymnotis. The sequence goes on along the minus strand of CM053627.1, from coordinate 45,515,536 downwards.
TGAGACTGAAGGTATAGAGCTACAAAAGTCACTGCCCAGATGGTCTTGAGCCCTTCTGAGGGCTGCCTCCAGCACCTCTGATAAGGCCAAAGTGTGTGTGTGTGTGGGGGGGGAGTGGGGTTGGGTCAAGGAAGATCTTCCTTGAAGAGGCTCCTGAGGGGCCTGATGAGAGGATCTTGGAACTGGCTCAAAGGAGAGCCTGGCTCTGCTTTATGGATCCATCATTATCAAGCTCAGTTATGCTTTTTTGAACCCTAAGAATGATAATGGAAGACAGACTCCTACCGATACAACACAAGATTCTGCCTCTTGAGACTAATGAGAGGACTAGGTTGGAGAGAAGTTGGGTCAGTTTGGCAGGGCACCCAGGACATCTGGATGATACAAGACAGATGACATCTGGTTTCTCCACAGCTTTTATTAAATAGAATACATCTACCAATAACTGATGTCAGGGCCTTTTTTACAGGATTACTTTTCATTGCTCCTGTTTTTGAAGAAGAATCTGGTTAGAACTACTAATATTTTTTAAGTTTAAAATTTCCAAGAAAAGTGACTGATCACTCAAATATTCTGATTTTTTTTTTACTAACTTCAAGCTAGAAAGAATCTCCAGAGACCATTTCTTCTAAGGCCTCATTTTATAGATGAAGAGACAGAAAATTAAAGTTTAGCCCAGACTCAAAGGGCCAATGTGCCTGAGAAGTGAGATTTGGACCCAGAGCTTCCCTGCTCATAGTTTAGCACCCTAATACACCCAACATGCTTCTCCTGAAGGCTTAAAACAGAAAATTCATAGATTGCCTTGAGACATAATCAGGTAGGGGTTCCTTTCAGCAACAGAGACACCTCTGGGTCCATTCTGTTTATAATCAAACTAGGCCCAATCCTTTGGGGTTCTGGTAGAATCTGGCTGATGTCAGGAATGTAGAAGTCAAACACCTGGCCACCCTTGGCTCCTGGTAGGTCACTAATAGATGAACCGAGCTTCCACTATTCTAGACAAATAGATCGGGCTAGTCCTAGCAGCAGCAGACAGGTGTTGAAGCAAGATGGTGGTGAGTGAATCAGCTGAATTTAATTTATTCTTTCATTCTGAACACAGGAAAGGTCTATCACTGGTGGTCACTCTTTGTGGAAAGGAAACAGGGGGTGGGGCCAAGGAAGGAAAGGGGAGAGATGTAGCTGAAAGCCCATCCTTGAATTCCACTGAGAGGAGAGTGGTGAATGAAAAGATCATGAGGAAGGAGGGAAAAAAAGAACTAAAAAAACAAATGTGCCCCCCAAGAACCATCTGGAAGCCAGATTCTTAGTGTGTGGGCAAATATTTCTTCTATTCCAGGTGCTTGGTTTTTTTGGGGGGAGGAGCTTTTCTTGTTTGTATAGGGGCTCTCCCTACCACCAAACCTCAGACCATCTTCCTCTTCTGAAGTTCAAAGCTGAAAAGTCAGGCATTATATAAACACCAGCTGATATCCTTATTATTGCTCAACTACAATGCTGTAGAACTTAGACACAGATGAGAACCATCAATATGAGGTGAGAGATTGTCAGAGAAAACAAGGGGCTGAGGGTTTTCACTATTGCTATCACTGAAGTGACTGGAAGACTTTCTGTCTTTGGTGAGGAAACCAAAGCCTGTTACTGGGACACCTCACTGAGACTGAATTCCCAGACTGGTCATCTGGCAAGTTCAATGAGTACACAAGAAATATAAAAGCCTTGGCATAGCCGTATTGGGTCAGATCCATCCCATATTATTTTCCATTTTATTTTAAAAAGAATTATTCATGCTCTTGGTATTGTCTCTCCTCCATTAAAACGTAAAATCCTTCATGGCAGAGATCGCCTTCCTTTTTATTTTGAAATTCTAATGCCCAATTGATCACAGTAAGTGATCAGTAAATGCTTTTGTATTCATTAAGCCATATAGCACTGCTCCTACTCCCAGAACTGAACCTTTGTTGTTGGCAAAGGAAAATATTAATTTAAAACAAACAATACAATGACCATAGCTGATAATGAATACAATTTTCTCTCCCTCCCCGTATTTCCCCACCTCTCTGCTAAGAGAAGGGAGGGAGGTTTCCTTATCTGTTCTATATGACCAAGAGGGGCCATTACAACATCAGAGTTCAAGGCCCTTTAGAGATAATCTAAATTCCTCATTTTAAAGATAGGGAAACTAAGGTATAAAGGGGTTAAATGTCCTCAGGTAGCAAGCAGTAAGGAAACAGTGCAAACGAACCCTTGTCATTGGCTGCCAAATCCATTTCTCTTTACATTATACCATGATACCTTTTTTGGAAAAGGATCTTAATCAATTAAACAATTGTAATGACAATGCTGCTTGCAGCTGCTATGGAGGTGTAAGACCAACAACATCAGCACACAGGAGGGCTGCTAGCACAGGTTCTTTGATATGCTTTTCTAAGGAAAGCAACTTTAAGGGGTTTACAATCTCACTTTAATTAAACATACATATATCGTTCACTTAGTTCAGGAAGAAAAGCCAGCACCCTGGACTTCAGGAAAACACAAAGAGAAATTACAAGCAGAAATTATATAAACAGAGAAAATAACACAAATCAGCAGACAGAGCTTCTAACTGTCTGTCCATAACAATACATACATAGTTACCAGAGAGAGAAGCACCAGCGTCTGGGTTTTCAAAGCTGGGGTGGGGAGCTTCTCAATGGCTACTCAGAGTCTTGTCTGGCCAAATCACTTGAACACTCTTCTAATGAGTGAGCCCCCACACCCCCAGGCAAAATGCTAACCTGAGTGTATATATACATTTCTTCAGGGTCAGCCCACAGAGGGCTTCAAAACCCTGTGACTCAAACTCATGTGACTTAGGCTTTCTTGTGACTTAAGCAGGTCATCAAAGACTCTTGATTTAAATAAAGGCAAAATTCAATCAAAGGCACTTGATTGCCTTACTGCTGAGAAGCACTCCAAATGAAAAAAAAAACAGCAAAAAGTCCCACTTTGCTTGCCATTACAGTAATCTAAGGTTACTTTGTATATACTTTATATTCTTATAGGGATGTATAGGGTGTTCCAGGAGGACAAACACCTCTGTTGTGAGGTCTTGCTGAGCCCTTTTCAGGGATGCTTATCTACCTTTGGTGACCACTTCAGCCCACTCTCACCTGTGTCTCCCAGAAGCTGGAGCATGTGCAGGAGCCACACCTGGTAAACTGTCTCAGCAGACGGCTAAATCAGATTGAGGGGAACCAACAGGCTTCAAACCTGTTAGTGAATTAGAGGGATATCTACTCCAAGCATGTGAAAACTTCCCCTGGTGAGTGAGAACAACTTGTTCCAATGGCCATGAATGCAGTTAAAGCAAGTATTGTAGAATGCTTTGAGCTTGGTCAGGCATTGGAGTCACTAAGGTCATCCATTGCATTCTGGGCTACTACCAGTCATCTTGACTTTTGTCCTGCCACTGAAATCAATGACACTCTGCCTCACTTAAATCCAATTCATCTGTGAGTCAAGATATCACCTGTGATATCATTGGTTCTCTTTGAAAACAAAGGACAAACAACAACAACATTATATTGCTATTTAAGTTTATGCCGTCTCCCCCATTAGAATTACTCCTACTTGAGGGTAGCACCTATTTTTTTCATTATATATCTGAACTTAGTTCAGTGTCTAATAAATGTGTCGATTGAAAAAAACTAGGTTGAGGAAATAGTAAATTAAGTAGATGCATTTAGTATGGCATCATCCACTTATAGGCAATAAAATCAGAGCAGTTAACAACATTGAAAAGGCCTCAGAAGTCATCAATGGTATGAAATAGAAGGACATTCCTACAGGCCCCATATTCACTTAGAAAATCACAAATTAGCATCACCTATGTTGAATTGTATTTTTAGTTATCTTCTTAAACCTTTCTCATTTACATTTTAATCTGGTTCAGGCTATACTTGGGGGTTTTGTGTGGCCCCTAGTAACTCTCTGGTGAGTTTGACACCTCTAAATACTTCAACCCATACTTGCTCAAAAATTCTCTTTATGATATCAATCAATTGGCATTTATTAAATGCTTATTATGTGTCAAGCATTGTAGCAAGGTATAGAGATAGAAATAATAAAGTAAAAAATACTATCTTGTATTTTTTGTATTTTTGTACTAGGTTCCATGTTCTTCTAATTTACTTATATCTCCATTTATATCTAGGTCATGTATCCATTTTGACCTTAAGGAATTTGCACACTATTGGAGGAAATGTCACATATATATGCATATATATGTATATATATATACGTATATATGCATATATGTGTATATATGCATATATAAAGCATATATGCATATATATAAAATATATGTGTGTATACATACATTACATACATATATATATATATGTGTGTGTGTGTGTGTGTGTGTGTGTGTGTGTGTGTGTGTGTGTGTATACAAATGTAACAGAGGGAATGGTCAATGATAGCCCAGTCCTTATGAGCAAGCATGGCAACCTCTGCCTGATATAATCCTCAAATGGATTTCAGAGCATGTTCATGTATTCTCTGTTTCCGGTTTACTTATCGTGTAATAAAGAAAAGAAAAAAAAAACTTTTGATTGGCTGCCAAGCTAGAAGTGGGTGTGTATTCAAGAAGCCCTGACTAACCAAAGGGAGCCTCTCTCCTCTTCCTCTCTGTCTGTCTCTCTTCCTGTTAATAAGCAAGGTAGATATTACTCTAAGCCTCCAGAAGGGGAGAGCAGTAGTAATTGAAGCATCCATCAGCAGTCTCCCCACCCAAGCCAATGTGTGGTCACGTGGGGTCGCCCTATTTCCTGCTCTTAGGCAAATGAGTTTTAGAGATGGAGTGGACTAGGCTATGACCTTATGATATGTAATAAGTTTTAGGGATGAAATCTATGTTAGAGTTTACTGCCAGTGAAATTATGAGGAGCAACCTATAGGACCCAGACAAATAGTGAATCAGAGCTAGTAGCCAAGATGCTATTTTGTGGAATGACTCCATCCATTGGCTATGCTGAATTTAGACATGAACTTGATAGTGCAAATACTTTGTAGAAAACATCTTAAGTTTGATTCCATTCTTCCTAGGGACTGAGATGTTGTAGGAGATAGTACGCCTCCATTTTTTGGATGGGAGAGCAAGAAATCATACATCTCATACTTCTGTTCTTACCATTTCCTCTTAGTAAATATCCTTTTGCAAAAGCTAATTGAGGTTAAGTGGTCAAATGATACTGGAAGACCGGAAGCACTGATCACTGGTGATTAATATTGACTCTAATATACTAGAAAGGGTAGTTGCATTAACAGTATTAGAAAATACACCCAACCCCTTAGAAGTACCCCTAGAACCCTGAGGGGGAAGATGTTTGTTTCTAGAACTGAAGTTGGGATAAGGACCTCTACAGTTAATAAGTATTACACAAGTTTCATATCTAGAATATACAAGGAAACTGTAGAGAAAAAAGCACTTAGAATGTGAGAGAACATGGAAAGGCCTTCTACAGAAGTTGGTGCTTGACATAAGTCATGAACAAAGCCATAATATTTGAGATGAGAAAGGAGAGCTTTCCAAACTTGAACAAAGCCAACATAAAGGTATGGAAATGGAAGATAGAGGGTTATATGGGAGGAAAGACGAATAGACCAATGTGGCAAGACTATAGAATAGAAGGAAATACTGTGCAGTGAAGACTGGAAACATAGCATGAACTCATGCTATGAAAGGCTGTAAATGCTAAACAGAGAAGTTTAAATTTAATCTTAGAGGTAAAAGGGAATCACCAGAATTTATTTGGTTAGATGGAGTGTGCTAAGGTTGCCATAAACAGGCTCAGGAAAGCCAATTGTTAAATTTTCATTATGAGCACTTGTACCCTAGAAACATCACAAATAATAATTGATTATTATTTTATTGATTGTCTAGGTGAGGGATAAGGGAACTAAGAAGATGACTGGTCATACAAAAACAAATGGCAGTTACGAGTCAGTCCACGGACAGTAGCTCGATGACCACTGGTCTAGATTTAAGAATATGATAAAGAAAATGCACATATCTTATTAACACATATTAAATGCACATATCTTAAAACCAATATCTTACCCAAATTACCAAAATAAGGTCAAAGTGGATACAAGACCTAGATATAAGGGGAGATATCAAAAGTAAATTAGAAAAGCATGGAACATATTACCTATCAGACTTATGGATAGGAGAATTTATGAATAAACAAGAGATAGAGAGTATTGTGAAATGTAAAATAGATAATTTTGATTATATTCAATTAAAAAGGTTTTGTACAAATAAAATCAATGTGCTAAGATTAGAAGAAAAGCAGAAAATTCGGGGAAAATTATAGACAGTTTCTTGGATAAAGGTCTCATATCTCAAATGTAGAGAGCTTAGTCAAGTTTATAAGAATGTGAGTTATTTCCCAACTGATAAATGACCGAAGGAAATGAACAGATAGTCTTTCAGTGAAGAAATCAAAGCTATATGCAGTCACATAAAAATGCTCTAAATCATTATCGATTAGAGAAATGTGAATCAAAACAACTTTGAGATATCATCTCATTCCCATCAGATTGCTTAAAACGATAGGAGGTGAAAATAACAAATGTTGGAGGTGATACGGAAAAATTGGGACACTAATACATTGTTGATAGAACTATGAACTATTCTAACCATTTTGGAAAGCAATCTAGAATTATGTCCAAAGAGTTATAAAACTGCATATTCTCAAGGTGATCAGGGAAAAAAGAAAAGAACATGTATGTTGTAAGATTTATAGCAGCTGTCTTTGTAGTGGGAAAGAACTGAAAATTGAGGGGGATGCCCATCAATTGAAATGACTAAACAAGTTGCAGTATGTGATTGTAATGGAATACCATTATGTATAAGAAATGATGAACAGGTCCCTTTTAGAAATACATGGAAAGACTTGAATGAAATAGAGTGAAATGAGCAGAACCAAGAGAATGTTGTATACAGTAACAGAAATATTTTTCAAAGATCAGTTGTAAATGATTAAGCTATTCTGAATATTATAAATACCCAAATCTCCAAAGGACTTATGAAGGAAGATGCTACCCATCTTCAAAGAAAGAACTGATGAACAGAAGTATACATAGTATGGTTTCACATACATACATACATGCATACATGCATACATACGCACATGCATACATATCTATGCATATATCTATCTCCACATGCATACACATATGTATATATAATATGTGTATACATGTAAATGTATAGATATAGATATATTCACCTACATATATGCATCTGTGTGTGTATGTGTTAAATGATGGCCTTCCTTAGTGTGGGGTAAGGAGGGAAGGAAGGAAACAGTTTAGAACTTAAAATGGACAAAAAAATTACAATAAATAAAAAAAAACAATGCACATTAACCTTAAAAATCTTTCCTTTAACACATATTTTCCCTGGGAGAAACGGTTGCTAAATATTTACCAGTATACCTCAATGGTATCCCTAAGGGGATGACCTTGTCAGACCTATGCTTTAGGAAAATCACTTTGGGAAACTGTAGAGGATAGATAGAATGGGGCAGGGAGAAACTTGAAGCAATGATACCAAGTAAGAAGCTATTGCTTCTTGGCAAGAGGGGGTAAAGATATGAACTGGGATAGTGATTGCCTAGAGAGAAAAAGACATTTAAGAGAAATGTTGGGGATATAGAAACAACAAGTTGTGGCAAACGATTGGATCTATGGGATGTTCTCCATTCTTGGCCAGATGGGCTACTTCCCAAAGTCAGATTTTTTGCTTTTATATAGTGCTAATTATTGAGTTTTTCCCTTGTGTAAAATTGAAATCTGCCTCTCTGAAAGCTACATTCTTTGCTCCTAGTTGTCTCCCTCCATGATCGTCTTGATACTTTTTGAACAGATTTAATCTCTTTTCCACAAACCACCCCTTAAACGCTTACAGACAGCCATTATATCTTCCCTATGGTTTCTCTTCCGTCCTATAAGCTAAACACATCTCTTTCCTTCACTCGGTCCTCAAATTTCATGGTCTTCAGTCATTTGACCACTTTGGTTGCCCTATTTCAGATGTTCCAGTTTATCGGTATCTTTTCTAAACTGCAGTGCCCAGAGCTCAGCATTGTACTCCATATGATATCTCAGTGGGGGTCTCTAACCTTTCTCACTCTGACCTCAGTGTTTAAATTGATGCAACCTAAGATGGCATTTTTTTTGTTCCTTCCTTGTCACTTCACACTGTTGACTCGTATGTTTGCAGTCCATTAAAACCCAGGTTCTTTTTCACATGAACTAGTGACTACCCATCTTTTAACCATATTGTAGATGTGATGTTGCTATTTGGAACCCAAGTGTAGCATTTTACATTCATTATCATTCATTTTCATCTGGCTAGATTTGAACTAACTTCCTAGCCTTTCTGGAACTCCCTGGATCCCAGTTCTATTGTACAATGTATTAGCCATTTCCCCCAGTTTTGTTTCAATCACAAATTTGGTAAATATTCCATCCATGCCTTCATCTAAGTCATAGGATCATAGATGTAGAGCTGAAAGGGACCTCATGCTACTTATCACAATTGTAGATGAGGATATGAAATCCAGGAAGCTTAAATGACTAGCCCAACATCACCCTGGTGGTAAAGATGCTGGCTCTCAGCACTGATTTTTTTAAAAATAGTGAACAGAACAAGGGTAGCCTTGTGTTGCCCTACTTGAAACCTCTTTCTAGGCTACTATCAATACACTAACCACCATTCTTTGTGTCTGGTTATTTGACTAGCTCCAAATGCTATGCTAGTACCAGCTATCTTTGCCTTTAGCCCACTACTCTTTCTCTTGTGCACAAAGATATAATGAAAGATTCTGTCAAATGCCTTGTTGAAATCCAAGCAAATGCTGTGTCGTTGGAGTCCCCTGATCTGCCATTCTAGTACCTTGTCAAAAATGGAAAGGCCCAGAAGTTAACACAACCCTCCAGATGATCTATGTGTAGGCAGCTTGTCAGAAAGGGAAATACTCAATAAATATTTATGGATTGAATGAAGGAGGATGGAGGAATCAGACCTGGCAGCTGGGAACACTGCCAGAAGTTGATGAGATGTATTCAGACCTGCCCCAAACCTTGAATGAGTCTCCTTCCCATAGCAGAGACACCCCCTTAACATATCCACTTAGTGTTTATGTTTCTCCAGCTCTTAGCAACAGTGGAAGGGGAGAAAAAAAAGTCAGTATGAAGCTGGATGGACACAGCTCTGAGCTGAATGAAAGTATTATAAGCATCTTGAAACCAGGGACCATGGAGTATTCACCTCTTTTTTATCTCCTCTGAGGTAGCACATTGCCTTACATGAAGCAGACTCTAAAGAAGGGCATGTTTAATTGACTGGGAAAACCAAAAACAACAACAAATCTTGGAGCATGAAAGAGAGAAGAAGAATAAAAAAATAGGAGTACAGTACTTAAAAATGTCATTCACGGAAATTAGACTTTTGCTGGTTTTTAATAGGCAAATATTCATTATGAAGGATGCATTTGAATCTTAGTCATGAAGACTTTATTACTTTTCCTCTGTCTCCCATGTCCCTTTTCACAAAAACCTCCTAATCATTTATGGCGACAGGCAGACCAAGCACACCAAGTCTATTCTATTTCCTTATAATGATAATGATAATAATAATGAACACTTATATTACCAAAAAAGCCAGACAGACGTACATTTGAAATGGTTTTTTTTTCCTCTTCTAATACTAAATCCATTTTCAACGGCCAGATTATATTCTCAGTTACACACACACACACACCCCACAGATAGATTTCTGTAACTGAAGGTAAAATCAGGCTCATTAATTTTCCTTGAGTGGACTTTTTGGTGAAGCCAGAATTTCACTTGTATCCTGTTTAAAAAAAAAGAAGGTTCTTGTATGGGTTTTATGTGATTGGAAGGCCTAAGCTTCTAAATGTTCCTTTAAAAAGAGGCAAGCGATTCATTGCTGGAATGATGGATTTTGCATTTTGTTCAGAAAGACAGAGCCCTCAGGGTGGGGTCTGGCTATTTCCTGCTGAAATGCAGAATTGTAAAGATCAGTCACATTCAAGGACTAAACAACTTGACAGCACTCCTTTAACTAGTCCTCCAAATAAAGGTGACCCCCAACGGGGGGCTGCGAGGAAAGGTGACAGGGGTTTAATTCACCATTAATGAACAAACAATTCCCCCCACTGGTAACTCTGCTAAAGCAGAAGACTGTCTCAAGCTGCCTGAATTTGGCAAAAGATTGCAAAACCTGGGGTCCCACTCCAGAGGTAATTCTGAACTTCTCTGTACTGTTCTCATTCATTTTCATTCTCCACAATAAATAACTCTGTACAGACTTAAGGGACTGAAGTCATATTATATTTTGAAACTTGAGGTCAATATTGTGTGCTATGTCACACATACACGCATACTCATGGACATGCACATATTTGAGTGTGTATCAGCCATAAAGTCCAAAAATCAGGATCCAGTGACATTAAGCATTAGATTGACATTGGGTTTTTCAGTTTAATGAGTCATTACCTCCCAATATCCTAACTGCTCTCTGGTTCAGTCTACTTCTACATGCCAGAATGGTTATTTGCTAAATGGATGTTGTTGTTGTTCAGTTATTTCCGTTATGTCTGACTCTTTGTGACTCCATTTGGGGTTTTCTTGGCAAAGATATTGGAGTGGTTTGCCATTTCCTTCTCCAGCTCCTTTTACATATGAAGAAACTGAGGCAAACAGGGTTAAGTAATTTGCCTGGAGTCACATAACTAGTAAGCATCTAGGGTTGGATTCAAACTCATGAAGAGGAGTCTTCCCAACTCCAAGCCCCCCCACCACTCTATCAACTCAAACAAACAAAAACAAAAATAACCTTGAGTAACTGAGAATGCTTGGGGAATGATTTTTTCTGGTCTAGCTGAATTTTCTTTTTACCTTAAAGTTAAACATAAGACTCTTTTTTAGAAAAAGAAAATATTTTATTAGTGCACTTTCCTGCCTTAGTAAGTAGAATATGGCATAGTGAGTACAAATGAACATTTATGGAGTGATTAATGATCTTCTGGGGCTGAGGGTGATCATTGTTGTTGTTGAGTCATTTCAGTCATGTCCGACTTTTTGTGACGCCATTTGGGGTTTTCTTGGCAAAGATACTGAAGTGGTTTGCCAAGTTAATTCTCACTGTAAAAGTTATGAGTAGCTACAAAAGGGACAGGAAATCTTGGTGAATCTGAATCTGGGAAATCTCTGGAGATACCTAGGAAATGTTTCTGGTAAGGTAGCATGCTACATTTAGAAATGGAAGACGCCTGCAGAGTCACCTTATGCAGCCACCCCATTTTACAGGTGAGGGAACTGAGAACATTAAAAAAAAAAACAAACTTGAAGAGCCCCTAAGTCTGTGCTCATTTTGTTGTCATTGTCTTTTTCTTCATCAAAGTTGCCTACATGGAACTTGTCCATAAGCAGCCTCTTGAAAAATAGATACTTTCTGGGTATAAGTGATGGTGAACCTTAATTCGGTATCTTTTTTTTAAGGTCATAGACTCTTAGGACCTTGGAGGTGCCACTGGGGTGCACCCAGTATGATATGGGTGCAAATCACTTAATGCCTCCAAGACTCAGTTTATTCTATAGTAAATTAAGAGAGCTGGCTATGTAATGCTAAGTTCAAGCTTTAAATGGATCACCTAAATTCTGACTAGCTCCAACTTTCAGAAGAGCAGGGGTCCATAAACCTGAGTGGAAGGTGAGAGGGGGAGGGACTCTGATTGACAACTCAGAAGGGAAGCTCATGAAGCCAGTGATTTGGCCAGCAGCTAAAAATGACAATGCTACTGATTGTACCAAACTCAGCAAACCTTACTGATCTCTCCAATTTTGTTTGTTTCCATATTACAGGGTTTTATTTTATTAATTTATATATATTCTATATATTAGAATTACATATTTATGTCTTAGAAATCATCTAGCTCAAGTTTTCATTTTGCAGATTAAGAAACTAAGATCAAGACTTCGAATACAGTTTCTTTTGGCCCTAAATCCAGTGGATAATGACCAATGCTTCCTTTTTTACACCTGGACTATGATTTAGCCTCAGCCCTTCTCCTAGGTTTATTTTCTGACCAATGATTTTATGTTTTATGCTAAACATGTGGTTTCATTGCTATAGTATTATCTTAGTAAAGAAATTCCTTCTATCAATCCAGAGGGACATCTGCTCTGCAATTTTTTGTCTTAAAGCAAGGGTTCCTTATTTTTAAAATTTTATTTATTTTATTCTGGACTTAAGAAAAAAACACACAAGTATTTACATGATATAATGGAATAGAAAAAAAAGATGATTATACATGAAATTGCAAATCTATTGTATAAAATTTGCTATTCCTTTTAAATATATAATATAGTTATCATGTAACTTTCTCTTTTCTTTCTTTCCTTTTCTCTTCTCCCCTGACCTAAAGATGGCTACCATTAGGCACAAATATGTGTGTGTATGTATCATATATACACACATATGTTTGTCTGTATATATGTATATATATTTACACATCCATATGTATGTGTATATATGTGTGTAAAGTCATTTTATACAAATACTTATATATACATACATATTTATCAGTTCTTTCTCTGGATGCAGATATTGTCTTCCTTCATATGTCCTTTGTAGTTACATTGGATATTTATAATAGTCAAAATTACTCAGACACTCAAAGTTGTTCATAAAACAATATTGTTGCTACTGTATACAATGTTTTCTTGGTTCTACTCATTTAATTCTTCATTATTTTGTTTGAGTCTATCCATGTTTTCCTAAAATCATTGGGGTCCTCATTTCTTATAGCACCATAGTATTCCATCACAATGTCCATGATCCATGGAGAAACTACAAGGAGTTCATGAATCTATTCTTAAAAAAGTATTTCCCTAACTCTATTTCCACATAAATAGTGTCTTTTGTATTTTCCTATGCATTTTATTTTACACATTTCAAAACATTCTGAGAAAAGGTCCATAGTTTTCATTGGATTGCCAAAAGGGTACATGGCACATAAAATCTTTGTATGTGAGTATTGACTAGAAGTTGAAAACAATGGTAAATATGGACTCCAGAATTCTCTCAAAATAATTATGGAAAATCAAATGACAAGACCCGAGACAGAAGGCTCTACCCCATCTTCAAAGAGTGGGCAATGGCTAGGTTGGACTTCAAGGGAGGCTGAGCTCACTTTCAGGCTACCTTAGAAATCCAGGTAATGTTTTTCTTCCTTTTGAAAGAGCCAAGATTGCTGCATTTGTGCCCTGACAGGCATTTGGATGTAATGGAACTCTGCAAAGGTGAAGGGTTAGTCTCCATTAGGAAGAACTGTAAGAGTTAGAGTGGGGAGGGATGAGGAGCATCCAGATGTGGTGCTGAGGGACATTTTAAAATGGAAAGGGGAAACTGTCTCCTTGGATTAATTTGAAAAGGCTGAGAGAAAATGTAAAGATAGGACTTGAGCTACAAACCAGGTCAACTTTCTCTCTGGACAGCGATTCAAAAGAGGCTTTGGTATTCTACTCTGCATGTCATTAAAGCTGTCAACTACAGACATTGCCACTCCTTACTTCCTCTGAATCATTATATGGTCTGTTAATATGGAGATAGCGGGATGGTGAGGCAGATAGTGTGGAGGAAGGAGATTGGAATGAAGTAAGTGGGAAGAGGTAGTGTAGTATAACTGAAAAAACCTTGAATGTAGAGTCTGAGGACCTGGGTTCGAATCTAGATGGGCTACTTAGTACTAATGTAACCTTGGGCAAATTGATTAAATTTGGGAAGTATCAGTTTCCTTCTCTATAAATTAAAGGGATTTGATTAAAGTATCCCCCAAGTTCTCTTCTACCTCTAAATCTTATGATCTTTAAAAAGGCAGAGAACCAGAGTGGGATAGGGATAATCCTCTGGTGAAGGAACTGGAAAACCACCTTGGCATATTCTATCCAATTGCAGAAAGGGAATGAAGGAATTGGAGTTAAATGGAAGAACCCCCACAATGTTACACGTTTATATAAGGGTGCCACTCTTTATGATAATCTCTATCTCTGGGCTTCCCTTTTATTGGGCATCTGAACCTTAGCTCTTCATGTGGTCCTTGTGATGGAGAAAAAAAGGAGGAGTTACTTTGTGTAAAGGAAAAGAAAGTGGGGCAGGTTAGCTGGACTATAGGATACACAAAAGGGAGCGATGTGTGACAATCCTGGAGAGGTCAGCTGGAGCCAGATTTTAAATGCCAGGAGGATGAGTCCGTATTTTGTCCTTGTGTCAATACAGAGCCACTAGAGCTAGCTAAGTACATAGCTAGATAATTAGATGGATAAATAAATAAATAGGGAATAAAGGTGGGGGTGGAGAGGAGAGAGAGAGAGAGAGAGAGAGAGAGAGAGAGAGAGAGAGAGAGAACATTTATTTATTAAGTGCTTGTTGTGAATCAGGCCATGTGCTAAGTTTTGGGAATACAAATAAAAGCAAAAGAAAAGTAAAAGATTCCCTCAAGGATTCTTATCTCCTAAGGATCTCAAGGAACTTACTCCCTAATGGGGGAAGGAAACATATCAAAGGGTACTGAAAAGAGGGGAGGGCTAGAGGAGAGGTGCCCACAAGGAGAGGAGACTAGATGTGAAAGTCCAGAGAGTCAGGAGCAAAGAGAGGAGAAAGCAAGCATGGCTTGCCTGGGCACTTCCTCAAATGGAGCTCCCAGAATGACCAGTCAGAGGAAAGGGCCAGAACAATGGTGGCATCTCCAACATGAGAGTCAGGACAGAGAAGGAGCCTTCTTAGCTAGGGGAGGAACTTGATTAAATTTCTACTTTAGGAAGATTACTATATGAAAACTATGTGAAGGATTGATTAAAGAGAAAATTGACCCAAAGCAAGAGAGCAAATAGGAGCATCTTGTGCTACAGATCGAGACTATGATGACCTGATCCACAGTGGTGAATTAAGCAAAGGGGATGTACGCACAAGATAGCCTGAGAGTAAACTAGGATGTGAGGGTGTGAGAAAGATAAAGTAAGGAGTCAATGCTGACTTCTCAATTTTGCATCTGGACGTCTGGATGCATAGCGATGCTCCAGATGGAGTCTGGATATCTGCAGTTCTTTGCAGATATACTGTCACAAACTTTAGGCTGCTTTTCTACATGCTCCCTGCTTTCTGGTGTTTGTGCTTTTGCTCCTAAAACAGAACACATGCTTCCTTACCAATCTCTACCTGATGAAATCCCTCCCATTCCTCAAGGTCCAACTCAAATGATTCTTTCTCTTTAAAACCATCCCTGACTCTGCCTGTTGAAAATGTTCTTTCCTTCCTGGCATTTTTAATTAATTCATGCATACAGTCATTCACTCAATTAATTAAATAAACATTTATTGGGTACCCACTGTATGCAGAGTTCTGTACTAGATATTCACTTCAATAAGACAGAGAGCTAGATTTGGAGTCAGGAAGACTTAGACTGAGCCTCAGTTTCCCCATTTGTAAAATTCTGATAGTACCTGCAGTATTGGGCTGTCATGAAGCCAAGTAAGAGAATTATGAAAAGTACCTAGTAAGATAGATGAGAGGAGAATATGGAAGAAATTAAATACCTCTACCTAGATAATCTTTAAGACTCCTCCTACCTCTAAACCCCATGGAAGAAGCTTCTTTTGTACCTCTAATGCACCAATATTTAATGTTGATGTTATCTGTGCATATGTTGCATCCTCCCTCCCACTATAAAGGGTAGGTGTTCTGCCTTTAATTGTCAATCTCTCCCCTAGAACCTGACGCAATGCTTGGTACATGGTAAGAGCTTTTTGTTTATTTGTTTGTTTGTCCGCCTGTTGTTATTGTTCAGTCATGTCTAACTCTTCATGAACTCTTTTGAGGTTTTCTCGACAGAGTTACTGGCATGGTTTGCCATTTCCTTCTCCAGCTTATTTTATAGATGAGGAAACTGAGGCAAACAGGGTGAAGGCACTTACCCAGGATAACATAGCTAGTAAGTGTCTGAGGCTGGTTTTGTACTCAGGAAGATGAGTCTTCATGATTCCAAGCCCAGTGCTCTGTCTACTGTGGGCTAGCACCTAGCTGCGCCAGTAAGAACTTAATAAATACATATTACATTGGGTTAAATTAATCACAGTGAGCGAAATTCAAATAGGTATATCAAGATTGCAGTGCATATCTTTAATATTGTCAGATTGTAGGCTCAATCTTGCCCCGAGGCAAATAAGAAGCTTGTCTATTTAGTTTTATTTTATACCAATCCCTACATCTAAGACCCCCAACCCACCTATTCCCACTAAGCTAATGCCTGAAATTTCACCTTTGGAATTTCATCCCTTTAGTTTACATTTTTGGATCTCTCTTAAAGTATAAATAGCCTTCTATTCCAAGGAGAATGAATGACCGGCTAGATTTTACTACCAACCCAACAACTGCCCTCATATAAGCTCTGGAGGAGGGGAAAGGGGAAGGAGAGGGGGATCACATTGCAAGTTTTATGTAATGAAAAGGATGCCAAACTCGGAGTCAGAAAAGGTCTGTGGTGCTATGGGAATAACACTTGACCTCCATAAATCTCAGTTTTCTCCTCTGTAAAATGGGGATGATGGAAGCTATAGTACTCACCTAGCAGGGTTTATGTAAGGACCAAACGAGAAAATGTTAAATCTTTTGTAAACTTTAAATCAGTAGCTAAAGGTTACTGTTATACTAAAGTGCCTTTACGTTTATCAGATCCTTTCTTCAAGAACAGATTTTACACTCAGGGAGAAAATAGATGGAGAGAGATTCTGGACGACATTAGAGAACTCTCCCTAGATAATCCCCAAGGTTCCTTCTAGTTCTAAATCCTGAGGAAGAAGCTTCCTTTGAAAGGATTGATAGCACTTAATAAAAGGCTACAATATGAGGGAAAAAACTTTGAAGGCTGAGGTTGCTCATGACAGATTTCAACTGCTTTACTTTTGCTGAAAAATAGCCTTGACCAGATAGGGAAGAAGAGAACACGTATTTATTAAGCACCTACTAGTGCCAGGCACTAGGTGGCGCAGTAACTAGAGCACTGGGCTTGGAATCAGGAAGACTCATCTTCTTGAGTTCAAATCCAGCTTCAGACACTTAATAGCTGTGTGATCCTGGGCAAGGCCCTTCACCCTGTTTGTCTCAGTTCCTTACCTATAAAATGAGCTGGAGAAGGAAATAGCAAACCATTCCAGGAAAAAAAAAACCTAAAATGGGGTCGCAAAGAGTCAGACATGACTGCTACAACTGAACAACAAAAAGTTCTTGGGAAGGAAGCCATGGAATACAAGCAATCCTCTACTTTTCTTTGAATAGAATTTGTGTCTTGCCATTGGTTTCAATTAGCCTATTTCTGGTTATGGCTATTAATTATAATCACTAAGCAGACCCTAGAATTACTACCCCATCTTCTATTCTAACATATTGTGGATATCCTTTTAATAATTTGTTATTGTTTAGTTGTTTTCAGTCATGTCTGACTCTTCATGGTCCCCTTTTCGGGATTTTCTTGGCAAAGATGCTAGAGCCCTTCCTAGCCTTGCCCACTTCTACCTCCTTTCCAATCTTCTTATAGCTTCTTCTCCTCCATGTCCACTGTGGTACAGTGACTCCAGCCTCCTTGTCCTCCCTCACAGAAGACACTCTATCACTGCCTGGGGGAATTTTCTCCAGCTATCTTCCATTCTTGAGATGTGCCTCATGACTTCCCTGGCTTCCTCCAAGTTCCAGGCAAAAGTCCACCTTCTGTGAGAAGCCTTTCCCAAGCTCTCTCAATACCAATGCCTTTCCTCCGTCGATTATCTCCAATTTCTCTTGTGTATATATTGTTTGCACGTGGTTGTTTCCATGTTATCTCCCCTACTAGAATGTGAACTCCCTGTGAGTGGAGATTGCCTTTTACTTTTCTTTGTATCCCCAGCACTCAGCACAGTGCCTGGCACATAGTAGGTGCCTAATACATTCTCAATGACTTGGTGACTTGATAGAGCTGGGCACCAAATCATGCTTGTGCCAAAAGAAAGTGGAGAGCCTCAAATTAAGAGAATTTGGTTAAATTCTTACCCCTCTTGTTTATCTCAATATTAAAACCAGTTTCAAATCCCATCTCTGTCACTTATTATCTGTGTGACCTTGGATAAGTAACAATTTTTCTGGGTGGAGCTGATTGTACCTGTCCTGGACTGAAGCTTAGTGAATTCCAGGGCATGCTTTGATGTCTTGCTGGCCGGTCACCAATAGATGAACCTTTTTTGGCAAAATGATGGTTTTGGACTAGATGACTCCTAAGATCTAATTCTAAATCTTTTGGGGACTATAAATCCCTGCAGCCTGACCTTGGCCTCTATCTCTTAACCTTTGCTGTTGATTCTGGGACTGACCTTGCTTCTGCTCTGAGCGCTGCCTTTGGCCCCTCAGTTAATATTGTTCTTGAGGCTTGTCATAGTTTCTTGTACATAGCAGCTTACTGATCAACGGTAACATAGTAGGCATTTAATAAATTGATATATATTATTGTTGGTCAATCAGCTGACTGATTGATTCTAATGACCAACTCTGATTGCATGGCATTTATAGCCCTGAATTACTCAGAAACTTCTCAGTAGCCTTCCCTTGATTACAAGCTGTGGACACTTCAAAATGTTACCTGAAACCCTCTCATCCCCTTTAGCCTGTGGCAAAGTCTACACTACACCTCTTCTCTCTCCAGGTCCAGGATTTGGAGGAACGTTACACATATTTGGAGGAATTAGGATTTCTTGTCATGATCCCATAGGTCTCCTATGCCCTATGGCCCTGTGCCACTCTAAGTTGGGTGTCTCTAAGGGCAGACTGAGGAGAACAGACAGTAATTGAAAATTTGGTTAAGAGAAAACATAATTTTTCTCCCAGCTTTTTGCTTCCAGAAGAAAAACAAGAAAGTTCTTTCTGGTTTTTTCCCCTCCAATTAAGAAATCTGATACTAATGGGTCAGCAGCGGTTAAATTTCTGGCCATGGCTACTTTTGATGGAGGCATTCATGTTCAAAGAGAGATTCTGAAATGGACAAGCTTAAGAAAGAGATGCCAGAAAAGTTGCCCATTCTATCTTATGTGCATTTTTTTCTGGAATATTCCTCTCACTAAGGTAGCTGAGCCATGTGTGAGAGCAGCTAAAATGGAGGTAAAACCTGGCGCTGAAAACTATTTTCAGAACAAGAGATCCTGTTTCCATCATTACACACTTTCCCAGTGCTTAATCAGCAGTCAAGCTCTAGGGAGATTTATGACCAGCTTTAAATATTCATACTTGCTTACTGTTGAACATTGGGAAGTCAAGGGTGAGAGCTCGGTCATTAGCAGTCAGAGAACTCTCTGTTTTGGGCTCCTAGGCCCTGGAAAGTCCTTGCATTTATCTTTTGGTGTCTGTCCTAACAACTTTCCTTGGCCTCACCCCCACAGATTTCCTCTAAGGCTATACACCGCTTTATAAAATACTAGATGATGATAAGGGTCAGATGGCCTTTGAAAGAATAAGATAGCCTTGCAAATAGTCACTAGCCTGCAGGAAGAGAAAAGCAAAAGAACATGTGGCCCGGAGCTATAGGCCCTGCCACATGAAGGGAGAGATGGGAACAACTTCCACAATCCTTTGATATTCAGCTCAAACAGGCTCTAAATCAGCAGGTAACTACTCCCACCAGAACTTCCAAAGCTTCCACTTAACACTAGTGCCCAAGGGATCTTGCGAGCCACTTAGCAACCTGTCAAAATGGAAGTGGAATATTTACTTGAGGATCAGCCATGGGGATACTGTCCTCCAAGCCCCCGATGGGTATATCGACTGTGACGACTGTGATGTTGTCACTGTGGGAACTCCCTTCACCAAGATGCATCATAGCCCCTTGTAAAGAGTGGTCTTCAGAGATTTGCTTCAAGTTCAAAGAGGTCCAGTGACTTGTTTGTCATTATTCAGCTAATAAGAGTCGGAGGTGTTATTTAATAATAACAATTAATGTTTAGAAAGCATTTACTATGTGCCAGCCACTATGCTAAGCACCTTACAATTACCTCATTTCATCCTTACAAAAACTCTGGGAAGTGAGCACTATTATTATCTTTTTTTTACAGATGAGGAAGCTGAGGCAGAGGTTAAGTGACTTGCCCAGGGTCACACAGTTGGTGAGTGTCTGAGGCTGAATTTGAACTCTGGCCTTGCTGACTTCAGGACTGGGCTCTGTCCACTGTACCATTCAGCGGCTTTATTTGAACCCAGATCTTTCTTATTGTAAGACTAACACTGTAAATGCTATGCCACAGTGGAAATGGTGATGGATTTGGAGTGAGAGGACTGAAGTTTGAATCTGTTTACTCCCTGGGAAACCTTGGGAAAGTCATTTCTCTGTGCCTCAGTTTCCTTATTTGTAAAATGAAAAGGTTGGACTTGATGGCACTAAGGTCCCTTCTAATTCTAAATCTATAATCCCAGCCCCTCTCCCTACCCCAGAATGTGGCTAAAATATGGAATTTCTTCTATTTTTCATTCAGTAGCCAGCATATACTGGGTTCCATAAGAGAACATGGGAAGGGATCCGGTAAAGCTCCTGCCTCTTCCATATGTGGAGAATGATACCACATGAGTATAAACCTCACCAAATAAGGCACCAGGCCTAGCAAATGCACCACCCCACTGTTTCCTTCTTCCAGAAGCCATTAGCATTTGACTTCTGGCTATTCCTGTCTGGTTTCTCACTGCCACCGTCTCCCTGTTGGGAGCTGGTTGGCCACAGCTCTAGTTAAGTCTGTGGTACTTTCTTCCTCCTTCTTTCCTGCCCTATCCCCTAAAACCAGCACACAATGACAAGTATTTTTAAGGGCTGAAAAAAACCCCAACTATGCACTATGGGGAAATATACAGAGGGGTTACAATAACAAACCGACGGGGAAAGTTTATGGGTTTGCAGAGGTTTTAACACTCAGTCCTGGCCCTACATGCGATATACCTAGAAATGAAGTCTTATTCCTCCTGTTTCCCCTTGTTTTGGCTGAGTCTGTTCTTTCTTATTTTCGAGTCAATTTATCCTAATTTTTTCTGGTCTATGGAGGCAAGTTTCTAGCTAACGTCAATTAACTTGGCAAAGCTTTTGGTGTCCGAGTCCTAGAATTTTCTTCCTGCTCGAGATGTGGTAGTCCACTTCCCTTTCTCTGCCCCCTTCATAAACCCCAGGGCTAGAGGCCAATAAGAGCTTGCATTCATCTCAGCCTCGACTTGCTAGTTACGAGCATCCAGAAGTCTTCAACTTGATCCTGGATTCTTGGACAGGAGAAATCCTGTGTTGTCTGGCTTCCCCAGACCTCACTTTGGGGTTAGTTCCCTTGCCCCATGCAGCATGCACCATCTTGCGCTTGAAGGTTCTCGTACCTTTTGCCCTTGATCAGTGGATTGGTGTGCCCAGAGCAAATCCTCTAGTCTCATAGGATGCAATAGCTATCTTCTCTCTTTCTCACTCCACTTCTGCTTCCCTTGTCTTGCAAATAATTCCTGTTTGAAAACAGGACTTCTTTGGCTCTTTGCTTAGTACCGACACACCCTGAGAACCAGGTGATATAGGGTACCTTTTTGTTAGCCATACTACATGCTTTGTCCAGTTTTTTATGACTAGTGATTTCCCCTTGGACACCTTTATCTCTCCCTTGAGGAGGAATCTAGGGAGTAACCTAGATTTGAAGTTAAACACTGGAAAAAAGTACTTTAAAATACAATAAATAAATTTAAAAATATTTCCCATTTTCTCCCCTGCTTCTAAAGACAAGGTATGTCGTCTCGCTTGAGTATAGATCAGAAGAGGACTACGTTGATAATGTTGTTCAGTCATTTGTCAGTCATGTCCAATTCTTCTTTGTGACCCCATTTGAGATTTTCTTGGCAAAGATACTGGAGTGATTTGCCATTTCCTTCTCCAGTTCATTTTACAGATGAAGAAACTAAGGCAAACAGGGTTAAGTGACTTACCCAGGATCACATAACTGGTATGTGCCCGAGGCTGGATTTGAACTCAGGGAGATGAGTTTTCCTGACTCTAGGCCCACAATCTACACACTATGCTACCCAGCTGTTGTAGGCTCATAATATCTAAACAGTGGGGTGGTGGGTTTGCTAGACCTGTTGCCTTATTTGGTGAGGTTTATCCTCATTTAATGTCATTCTCCACATATGGAGGAGGCAGGAGCTTCGCTTGATCCCTTCCCATGTCATGGAACCCAGTGTGTGCTGGCAACTGAACAAAAATATCTGACCTATAAAGAATATGTGAAATACAGTTTAGATAAATTTAGCAACTGCAGACCATGTTACCATCCTTGTTGAGCACAGTTGGGAATACAAGAGACATATACTATTTTTATTGTTTAGCCATTTCAGTAATGTATGACTCTTCATGACCCCATCTGGGGTTTTCTTGGCAAAGATACTAGAGTGGTTTGCCATTTCCTTCTCCAGATCATTTTCCAAGTGAGGGAACTGAGGCAAACAGGGTGAAATGACTTACTCAGGGTCACACAGCTACTAAGCGTCTGAGGCCAGATTTGAACTGAGGTGTTCCTGATGCCAGATCCAGTGCTCTATCCACTGCAGCACCATCCAGCTGCCCTGGCATATGACAGTCTCTGTCTTCAAGAACTTTAACATCATTTTGGTCCATATTTGTTCAGTGACAAAATACTGAATTGGGAATTTGGAGATCTGCGTTTTAATCCCTGTTTGACATGTTGCATGATTTTGGGCAAGTTATTTCATTATTCTGGGACTCATGATGAGTAAGTATACTCATCTACAAGTAAGGAGTTGATGTGGACTTCGAATTAACTTGTCTCTAAAGCTCAAAGAAGATTTAGTGACAGAGTAGAAGACAAGGGACAGCTAGGTGGTACAGGGGATATGTGATGAGGAAGATTCATCTTCCTGAGTTCAAATTTGGCCTCAGACACTACTAGTTGGGTGATCCTGAGCAAGTCACTTCATCCTGTTTACCTCAGTTTCCTCATCTGTAAAATGAACTGGAGAAGGAAATGGCAAAGCACTCCAGTATCTCTACCAAGAAAACCCCAAATGGGTTCACGAAGAGTCAGAGGTGACTGAAATGACACAAGAGCAACAACAGCGAAGCCCAATGGTGCGGAGGGCATAATTTCAGTGATCAGAGTAGGCCACCTGAACTGAGCCTTGAAGAGAACTCAGGACTCCAAAAGGCAGATGTGAGAAGGGAAATGTTGCAGGTGGAGGAAGGGGACGAAGGCAGGAGGTGTGATGTCACGTTCAGGGAGCAGCCAATAGGGCAGCTTACCTGGACTACAGAGTGTGTAAAGGAGAGTAATGTGAAATGAGCCAGGAAAGACAAGTTGTAGCCTGATTATAAAGGCCTTTAAATGGCCATGAAAGTAAGGGAGTGCATAATAAAACACTATATTGAATAAAATCAACTGCCGGACAGTAAGTGCTGTGGGCAAGTAAGAAAAGGAAGAAATTGTACTGTGGACAGAGGAAAAAAATGTACATTTGGTCCCCCACTTTAAGAAAATGACATAAAAAAGCCTGAGCTAAGTTAGACCATGATTATCATTCACATTAACAAAGGAGTCTTTGATTTAAAGAGTTCGCCATCTTGTTCCTTTATATAGGGACTACCCTAATACGCATAAATTATGATGTGCTTTCTAAAAAATTTGATCTGCAGTCTATCTTTCAGGGCATCTCTTGTATAATGTGAGCTTCCATCTATATTTTCATTTCTTCTCAAGGCAATATAAAAGAAAAATTACCCAACATTGCCCACAGGAAATCTAGAGAGATTAGAGCTGAAATGGGAGAGAGTATGAAGTGGTACCTTTATAATGGAACATTCCATTATGAATATTATATTTATTTCCACTTAGGCCAATCCTCAGGAAAATGATGAAATGCATATCTTATGAAATGACTTTGCACTGACCTATCCCAGAGAGATCAAAGAAAAAGGAAGAAGACCTATATGTGCAAAAATATTTATAGCAGCTCTTTTTGTGTTGAAAAAGAATTGGACATTAAGGGGATGGCCCTTAATTGGGGAATGGCTGAACAAACGGTGGTATATGATTGTGATGGAATACTATTGTGCTATAAGAAATGATGAGCAGAATCATTTCAGAAAAACCTGGGAAGACTCCTATGAACTGATGCAAAGTGAAATGAGCAGAACCAGGAGAACATTGTACACAGTAACAGCAATGTTGTACGATGATCGAATGTGGATGACTTAACAATTCTCAGTGATTCAATGATACAAAACGATTCTGAAGGACTCATGATGAAAAATGCTCTCCTGCCTCCAGAGAAAGAATTGATGAAATCTGAATGCAGATCGAAGCATACTATCTTTCATTTTATTTTTTCACGTGTATATGTATGTATGTATGTATATATATATGTGTGTGTGTATTTTGGTCTGCATTTTCTTTTGCAACATGGATAATATGGAAATGTTTTGCATGACTGCACATCTATAATCTATATCAACTTGCTTGCCTTCTCAAGGAAGGGGGAGTGGAGGGAAGGAGAAAGAATTTGGAACTAAATTTTTTTTTAAAAGTTACAATTTTTTCTTCACATGTAATTAAGCAAAAATAAAACAAAAATTAGATGTAAAAAAGAAATATTCCTAAAGCAAAAAAAGTTGCTAAAATCTGGTTCTTATCAGTCTCTGAATTTTGTTGTTGGAATGACACATATGAGAACAGATCCAGGATCTTGGTTTGAGTCAGGGATGGGTGTAAACTCCCTCATGCTTGGTTCAGCCATTATCTAGGTTTTCAAACCTAGGGGGAACTGATTTTTCGTTCTTGGGATGTACTTTGCCCAGAGCAGTTATCCAGGGACTTGTGTTAGTGTGAACTCAGTGTGCTGAATAATGCAAAGACCATATTAAAGCAATTGTCTAATTAATTACTATGAAACGAATAGAGATCTAATTTCTAAATTCATGTGTATTTTCAAGGGAAATGGAATCCATATGTTTTTGATTCAGTTACACTTATATCATCATAATAGTTTATTTTCCTTCCTTGAGGAAGAACTTAACCCCCCTCCCATTATATGACCATCTCCTAAGCATTCTAAGTTTTATATCTTTAATAAGGGCAAGCACATTCTTCAATGAACGCATGAAATTAGAATTAACCTCTGGAAACCAATGAATGGGAATCTATATATTTGGTCTACTGGAACAATGCCTTAAGGCAAAAATAGCCATTTTGCTGTTAATTGTATTTTTTTTTACAAAGTCTCCTACTAAGGAGGTCTTCCTCCAGTGCCTCTTGGTGATATGAAGATGACTCTACATCTTTAAAGTTTGTGCCAATGGGCTGCAAACACTAATATATCCTACGTACCAAGTTGTCTTTGAGTAGGAGCCTATTAATGCATAGTGTCTCTATCACATAAGGAGCAGACTAAGCAAGTCTATAGAGGCCTATCATCAGAATTATGACCGTTAGGTAATGAATTTTTTCATCACAGCTTATAAATGCCATCTCCAGAAAGTAAAAGGCTTATGATCTACATGGGTCAAGAGAATACCCCTGCTGCTAAAATGAGAGAGCCTTGAAGCAGTAAAGTAAGCTACTTTTGCAGACTTATGGCTAGAATGGATAGAAAAAAAATGGGCTTTTCGTCTAATCATGCTATAGACTTATTGTCAGTTCCTGAACATATTTCACGTTCTTCAATTTCAGCTTTATGGTATCAAAAGATGGTAGACTTTTAAAGTGGTTAGAGACCTTACAGATTGCATAGCTCAATCAACTCAGGATATCGATTCGGAAGCTGAAGGTCAAAACAATTGTGTGACCTGCCTATGGCCACATAGTTGGCATGTGGTAGGACTCTGACTCAAACTCAGGTCCCATGAGACATTATCTAGTGCTCTCTACCACTTACACATGTGTGTATATATTACACACACACATATATGTGTGTATATATTTGCCTACCTAAATAGCATGAGGAAGGAGATTGTAATTCATAGGATACAACATCCAAGAAAAGATTCACCTGAGATGTCCATAAATGCACAAAAAGTGGATAACAAAGAAATCTTAATACAAATAAGCAAATAAAATCATTTAGGAGTTACTGAGAGTTGTTGGAGTAGTATCTATGACTAATATTTTGCTCTTGATGGGTATACCTGATTCAATACAAATGAGATAGGTAAAGGGGAGGGGGCAATTTAATGGAGGACACCTGGGTGAAGGTCAATAGATGGGGAAGCAGAAGTGACCTTGATATAAACCTATATAAGAGGAATTTTAAAAGGACTTCAATAAACAGAGCCCATAAATGGCATGGAGACTGCATAGAATAGTGATAAGGAGCTATTTAGACACCTGGAGAAGGAATGTGATTAAAGAAAAAAGTGCTGATTTGGAATTGGGGTTAAAAACACAATTCTGTCATTTAATGCCTGTGTGACCTTACAGAAGTCACAATCTCTCTGGCCTCTTTTTCCTCATTTATAAAATGAAGGCAGTAGGTGGCACAGTGGATAGACCACTTGGCCTAGAGTCAAGAAGACATTGTCAAATCTGACTTCAGATACTTATTTGCTGTGCAACGCTGTTTGCCTAATTTTTCTCATCTGTAGAATGAGTTGGAGAAGAAAATGTGCAACCACTCCCCTGTCTCTGCCAAGAAAATCCCAAAAGGGGTCACAGAGAGATGTTTACGACTGAAATGACTAAACAACAACAAAAGAGAATTAGTGACTCATTTGACCTTAATGATTACCTGACCAGGGAGCTGCTATAGTTGTTAAAAGGGTCAGCTGGCTAAGAAGTATTGGAGGCAATATATGAACACAGGTGTTCCTTACTACAAGTACAGCATTCTATCCACAATTTCCTATTAATTCTCTGAGAGCGGCAGTTTGGGTGTATTTGCCTGCTGAGCTGGTGGTTGTGAACTTTGACAATTTGTAGAGAAAAAGATCACAAAGTGTTACAGTAGAAATAGCAGTAACTTTGGAATCTCAGGATTTAGGTTCAAATCTTGGCTCTAATGCTTAACTCCTATATGCACTTTGGAAAGTCATGCCCCAATTGTGGACCTTGATTTCTTTCTTTCTAAAATTAGAATAAAATTAAAACTAGGTAGCCAGTAGGTAACTAGTATCCTCCCAGCATTAAGTCTACAATCCTATGAGTCTCTGCCTGGCGATGGGCAAATATCTCTTTTTTAAAATAGTGAAAAGAAAAAGAGTCTTCACACCATCACTTGGCTTGGAAAAATAGGAAACGCTTAAGTGAAATTAAAATGATGGGTTGTGTCCATT
This sequence comes from Phalanger gymnotis, assembly GCA_028646595.1. Lineage (NCBI taxonomy): Eukaryota > Metazoa > Chordata > Mammalia > Diprotodontia > Phalangeridae > Phalanger > Phalanger gymnotis. Next base: position 45,488,099 of record CM053627.1, on the reverse strand, counting down.
TATAAAGGAAAGTAAGAATCACAAAGAGCCCACATGGCTTCAAGAAGAAGAGCTCATTTGAATAAAGGCAATTTCATTTTACAAATATTTGTTAAGTGCCTTCTTAAGTAAGATATGCTGAGTAGACTCCCTGTGCTGAAGTTAAGGGAGAATACAGATGAGTTGCATAAGACTGGTATGTGTGAACAGGTTGCACTCTGCATCATTGTGGGAAATATTCTTATCAGTGAAATCACAGATCATTTGAGTATCTCCAATGTCTCTCACATAGTAAGCATTTACTAAATATTTGTGGAATTAAATTTAATGAGGAAAGTGATAGTCCCTCAGTACTCTGTCCTGTTCAGACCACACCTGGAGTACTGCATTCATTTCTAGGTGCCACAACTTGGGAAGGACATTAATATGTTGGAATATGTTTACAAGAACAACCAGGGTGGTGAGGGGTCTAGAGACCCTGCCATTTGAGGAATAATGGAAAGAAATTGGGATGTTTACTGTTAGATAAGAGAAAGCTTAGAGGAGAAATAACAATGCATTACAAAGCAATGAATTCTTCTTCACTGGAAATCTTCCAGTGGGTGTTAGATGGTCTTTTCCTGGGGGATGTTTTATCAGAGATGCCTGTTCAGGTTCGATTTGTAATAGATGACCCCCTCAGATGACTTTCGACCCTGAGGTTTTGTTATTCTGCAATTCTGTGAATAGCTCACTCCTTAACACCTGTTTGGGGAAATCACAAGCTGGTGAGTAGTTGCCCTGTTACAGAAGTTGTCACAGGGATCAGGTTAGGTACATTATGAGTAATTGCATTGCCATTTCAGTGACATTCAGAAGCATCAGTAGCAGGGATATTTGAGGAGGAGGATGGCTCATAGTTGGTTGCCAGTGGGCAATTAGGTTAGCCACACTCTTGTCACCTTTAGGTGGATTGGTTTATTAGTAGAACAAATCTAGCTCCAGGAAATCTCCTAGGTCTCAGGAAGGGCATGGGTACATTACTCAGGCATTTAATGCCCTGCACAATCTGGCTTACGCCTACCTTGCCAGTTCTATTTCACATTAATCTCTTTCATACACTGTCCAGCCCAGCCAAACTGACCTCCTTGTTGTTCCCGTACAAAACATTCCATCTGTAGCCCCCATATCTGTGAAAGGTGGTCAAGAGTCACTACCTTCCCCTAAATTCCTCTTAGAACTAGTTTGCTTTTTTGTAAAGCATAACTTAGATGCTACCTTCTGTATAAGGCTTTTAAGAAGAAATCAGTCTACACTTCCCTAACCCCCTTTTACTCTTTTAGTAGTTCGTTCTCTCCTTCTCTCTCTCTCTCTCTCTCTCTCTCTCTCTCTCTCTCTCTCCCCCTCCCTCCCTCCCTCCCTCTCTGTCTCTGTCTCTCTCTGTCTTCCTCTGTCTCTCTCTCTGTCTGTCTCTGTTTCTCTGTCTCTCCCTCTCTGTCTCTCTCCCCCTCTCCCTCTCTGTCTGTCTCTGTTTCTCTCTCTCTCTCTCTCTCTCTCTCTCTCTCTCTCTCTCTCTCTCTCTCTCTCTGTCTCTCTCTGTCTCTGTATCTGTGTCTGTCTGTCTCTGTCTCTCTCTGTTTCTCTCTCCCTCCCTCCCTCTTTGTTTCTCTGTCTCTGTCTGTATGCCTCTTTCCCTCCCTCTTCCTCCTCTCTCTCTCTCTCTCTCTCTCTCTCAATCACACACACACACACACACACACACACACACACACACACACACACACACACACTGTGGTGATCTCCTTTTGTGTCTCCTGCCACCATCTATTCCCCTTTCAGTATCTCCCTCCCATCAAGCCCTTCTTTTTTTTCCCACTGTCATAAAACTAAAGTTCTTATTCTGTGTTCTGTGAATTTGTTGGATTCTTAAAATATTGTAATCGTTGTACTTCAATAAAATTGATTTCCTTTGTAATCTTATGTGCTTTATTTCACACTTTTAAAAACGTTATTCTGAAATGAAATCCATAGGTTTTGACAGACTGTCAAAGAGGTCTGATGCCCCCATCCTGTTATTGGATGGATATAATATGTATATAAATAAGTAGATATGAGGGGAAAGGGACTGGGAGAGAGAGAGAGAGAGGGACAGAGAGAGAGAGAGAGAGAGAGAGAGAGAGAGAGAGAGAGAGAGAGAGAAAGAGAGAGAGAGATGGGGGGAGTAGAGCAAAAGTGGAGTGCCTGGGAGCTGGGGATAAGTGGTGCTACTCTAAGTTCTGAGGTGTTAGATGAAACAATTTCTTGCAAAGCCTTATCCACCTTATTGAGCAGTGAGGGTACCTTTGTTCCCAAGGAGAAACATGTATGAGAGCTCTTCGTGTCATTGCTTCACTGACTATTAGCTGTAGAGCATCTCCTCATCTGTTAGACCTCGCATTGGTGGCCAATCACAGGAAACAGGGAAACACCAGAGTCCTGCAGACTTTACTTTGGGAAATACTAGAATGAGCATTCTGTAAGATTCCTTCACCTGTACTATTTTCTCATTCTAATTACTCCAAATGTTGTTGCTATTGCCTTTGAAATTTTTGAATACTTCATTAAAATAAAGGATAGTTAAGAAATATGTCCCTGTATAATCTAAGTCGAAAACATCATAAACACTTGCTATCACTCTGAACTCACTAGGCATTGGTTGTGTGCCTGACACATGAGTTCAGAACAGACAAAGGTTACTTGACTATGGAAATAGGAAGGGTTAATAGTAGAATTAAACTTTGCAGCACTTTGTATACCTCCACTGGCTGATAACTCCCCTAGCTTGGCAGAGACCTCTCTGTCAAGTCAGCCTTGACTCAGTTTCTACAGAAATCCTCCTGACATGACCTGCCACACTGCTCAGCCTCTTCCTAAGTGGGTCCTACTAGAACCCACTTCCTGGGCCCTCTGCTGATTTCTCCCTTCCCACCTCAGTAATGTAGTTTCTTCTGACTGAATGTGGCTTATGACTCTCCCAAGCTTGGCCTAAATAAGCTTCAAATGTAATTTAACAAAATAAATAAAAATATTACAAAACATAAATTATATCACATTTTAAAAACCATCACTATGCTGTAGACAGAGATCCTTATTAAATTAATGGCCCCAGTTTCTATTTCAGTTTGACACCAATGGCCTAGGGCATTGAAAGTTTAAATGACTTGCCCAGGGTCACATAGTCATGATATATTGAAGGCAGAATTTGAATTCAGACCTTCCTGGCTCTAGGTTTAGTATTCCATCCACTGTGGCCTAGCTGCATCTAACCAAATACTAGTGCATGAAAAGTATAAGATTGTTTATTAGTATATAGATGGCATGCTCATTTGAACAAAATATACAAGAGAGTTGTTTAAAATCTCACACCTTCAATAATAACTTACAGTTATACATCACTTTGTATAGATTAATTTTCTTTCTATAACTATCCTAAACCTTGTAAATATTGTAAGTTTTATTATTTCTCTCTCTCTCTTTTTTTTTCAAATCAGAAGCTCCTTGAGGACAAAGATTGTCTTTTGTCTCTTTTTGTAACCCTGGTGCTTAGCACAGTACCTGGCACATTAGTAGGTGCTTTATAAATGTGCTTTGAATTAGGAAACTTGGTCAGGACCCCAGGGGTAGTAAGGGATAGCTATGCCACAGCTTAAGCCTAGATCTCCTACCCTTATTTCAGTACTCTTCACACTATTCTATATCAATGAATGGATTCATCTTAGAAGTATAGTCTTTACATTTGGATCTGTACAGACCCCTGTTTTTACGAATCAGGCCAGCTATAGCAACCTCTCTTCCATTCCTCCATAGTAGTCACTCCTTTTCACTGCTTCCATTTTCCTAAGCTTCATCTCTTTTGCTTCTCACAGGTGGGGAGGCAAGCTTGTAAGAGTCAGAGTCAACCCTTCTGCCAGGCCAGAGGTCAGGGCAGAATTCTCTAAGGGGTTGAGGAGGAAGGTGCCGGGATTTTTCTGCTGTTGTTGTTGTTTGTCCTTCATTCTCAAAGAGGACCATGACATCAGGCTGGTGATGCCAAGACATGCAAGTGAATTGGATTTAAGTGAGGCAGGGCTGCTCAAGGACACCAACCTCACCCTCTCCTCCAGAGCCATCTGGGTCCAGTGGCGAGAAATAGTTCGGGATGATTGGAGATGGTCCTGGATGCAGTGGGAGAACTTGGCCTTTTAAAGCTAAGCAGGTTTCTTCTGTATGCACTAGTGTACATCTATTTCTAGGGTCCTGATCTCTATGGTGATGCCTGTCACTGAAATAGCCAAGTCATGGTTAAGGTCTTCGATCTAGCATTGGAAGGGACCTTGCTGAACAAATAGTTCAAACTTTTCACTTTACAGATGAGAAAATTGATGGCAAGAAAGGATCAGTGACTTGCCTAAGGTCACATAGGTAGTAAATATCAGAGGTATGATTGGAACCTGGCTGAAGTTCTTTCTACTGGGACAGGAACACATCTTGAGATTCCTGCTCCATTGATGTTTCACCTTAACTCCAAGAAAGATATTTTGTTTTGGCTTGCATGCTTATAAGTGAATGTAAGCCTAGCATGCATGTTCAGTGATGCTATCATTTGTTTGTCTGAGTAGGCAGAGGGGTTGTCATATTTCTAGACACAAATTTGCTCATGCATTCAATGCATGTGATGCTGCCTGCCCCAGCAGCCTGTGGGCAATGCGCCTCCAGGTAGACAGTGTGACCATTCATGCTTATTCAGAGAGCCTCCTTAGAATCTACATCCTCTGTGTGTGGAGACATTGCCTTAAAGCCTACCTGTGCTTGTAGGTTTATTTCAGTTTCCTTGGGAGACTCCTGCCTGTGGGAGTTTGGACTGATTTCCTGCCGGCAAATGCCTGGAGCCAATCACCTGCAGCCGCCTGGCCCCAGGCACAAGGAAGGCTATAGAACCTGAGCCCTGGACTGGCCAGCCTCTGGAACACCCCTCCCTGGGCCCCTGTGGTGAACCCGGACTGGCAGGCAGGCAGGCTGCCAAACATTAACTACAATACCCACACTTGTTTTTGACAACAGCATGCAGGTTGTATTTCACCAATCGCTATTTTGGGATGGGAGTTATGGCAGCAATGTCTCCAGATTCCGGGCGGGTATAAGTGGAGTAACAGATTTGCCTGCCCTGTGAAATGCCACCTTTCAGCAGGCGATCAGGGAAAGAATTAGAGAGGGCCATCTGCTCCATTTGCTCCATTGCTTTCAAGGCCTCTCCCGAATTAGTGTCACCCCTGCAAAGGGAGAATGGGTGGGGCTGAAAGCAGCTACCCAGGAGCCTGACACCCTTTCCCCATTATTCTCTGCTCCAAACACTTTAGGCGGCTCCAGGAGTCCCTTGCCTGAACTGACTCATTCTTCGATACCACGGGAGTGATGGCAAGCTATGACTTCCAAGCTTCTGTCTGGGATGATCGATGAATTTGGCCCTACTGCTAAGAAGAAGAGAAAACTCAGCAGAACACAGATGTGTCAAAGCAGCCAAATTAAGCTTTAATGGGACTGTGCAAGTTGGGTCCTCTTTAGACTATCTGAAGGCCTTGCTTTGCTGTAAAGCAAGAGCAAATATTAGCAGCTGACCTGATGGGATTGACACCTGCCCAAAATATTCTAGGACTGGCTGTAGTTGAAGCAGCATCTGATTCTCTCTCTCTCTCTCTCTCACTCCCTCCCTCCCTCCCTCAAAATCTGCAACCACAGGGTAATGTTTTCATGGCCAAGGGCAGTTCCCAGTGAAATAGGAATTTCAGCAACTATTGAGATTGAGAGTCAGTTTCTAGTTGAGGGTCTGGCAGGCAAAATGCCTGATCTTGCTTATCTGGCAGCAAAGCCTCATCTCATCTGAGGAGATCAGGTACCTAACATTCAGTACTGAGCAATGTAATTCCACAAGAGCCTCTTGGGTTAAGAAATACCCAAGAGAGAGGTAAGAAGAGACAGATGCATTCTGCAGGGACAAAGAGTAGTTGCTTAGTAGCTGGGAGAAGGTCACCAAGTAATCTTCTTGAAGGCAGAGCTGGGGAAATGGCATCATTGAGAGTTGAATGACAAAATACATTTTCTCACTGTTTTCTCCCATCCAAGGGTGATAAACCTCATAAGCAATTGGCTTAGCAATTATTCAAGAATAAAGTCTGATTTTAACTAAGAGAATCTCAAAAGTCCCTTCTAGCTCACAAGTTCTCTGATTTTCTAAAATGGCTCTAATACATCTTAGTTATTTAGCGTTTTCCCCTAAATAAGAAAGGACCTGGGGTCTTCACCTCTGAATGGGTTCCAGAGTGATTCACATTGCTCTTTATGTTTCTAACAGGTAAGCCAGAGGAGCTAGATGGTGCAGAGGATAAAGTGCTGGGCCTGGAGTAGGGGAGACCTGAGTTTAAATCTAGCCTCAGACACTCGCTGTATGACCCTGAGAATGTCACTTATTCGGTTTCCTCCTCTCTATAATGAGCTAGAGAAGGACATGGCAAACTGTTCCAGTATCTTTGCCAGAAAAACCCAAAATGAGATCACAAAGTGTTGGACATGCCTGAAAACAACTCAACAACAAGAACAAAAGCCAGGAATGGAGAGGCCAGAGAAAAAGCTGGCCTTACCTCTCGGTTGAATTCCTAAAGAAGAAAGATTGAGGAATTGATGGAGAGCTGGGAAGGGTGGGGAGGAGAAGAGATTAACATTAGGAAGAATTACAAGAACAGTCCTACAAAACCAAATTGTATCACACGAAACTTCTGGGGTGGTTTTAAGAATATCAGTCTAACAGACATTAAGTGTCCAATCTGATCTTTCAATCCTTGACCTTAATAAAGCTTTGGATTATATAACACGTCAAGAGTGCCTAGTGGTCTTTCAGCATTCAAGTGCATGGTGGGTGTCTGGAGCTTGGAGTGGTGATGTCTATCATCAATAGTTGATTCCCAAAGCAGAATAACTGAAGTATCCTTCTATGCCATGCTTTAGTGACATTAATACAAGATGGAAGGAACATACCGTACGTAAGGCTAATCAGGGTTGGACTGCTAATCCGGGAGGTATTTACGCTTTTGAAGTGATCTGGATGGATTGCTTTTTTTTTTTAACATTTAACATTTTAACATTTAACAGAGAGTCATTTAATGCTGTGTGTGTGTGTGTGTGTGTGTGTGTGTGTGTGTGTGCACAATATCAGATATCAGAATATATGACTTTCAAGTATTCCTTACAGAAGTATATGAAAAATAAATAAATACAAGCAGAAAGAAAAGAACACATAACAAATCAACTATCTAACCAGGACTCGATACTTTTGAAAATAGATTGAGGAGAGATAACTTAAGAATTACTGGACTACCTGAAAGCCATGATTTTTTTTAAAAAAGAACCTAGACATTATATTTCAAGAAATTATCAAAGAAAACTGCCCCAATACCTTAGATCCAGAGGATAAAGTAGAAGTTGAAAGAATCCACTGCTCATCTCCTGAAAGAGATCCCAAAATGAAAACTTCCAAGAATATCATTGTCAAATTCCAGAGCTCCCAGGGCAAGGAGAAAATATTGCAAGCTATCAGAAATAAACAATTCAAAATATAGTCAGGATCACACAAGATTTAGCAGCTTTCACGTTAAAGAAATGGAAGTCTTGGAATATGATATTCTGGAAGTCAAAAGAGCTAGGGTTACAATGAATAATAATCTACCCAGCAAAACTGAATATATCCTTTCAGGGGTGGGGGGAATGGATATTTAATGAAATAGAAGACTTTTAAGAATTCCTGATGAAAAGATAAGAGCTGAATAGAAAATTTAACATCTAAAGGGAAGACTCAAGAGAAGCATATGAAGGTAAACCTGAAAGAGAAATCATAAGGGACTCAATAAGGTTAAATTGTTTATATTCCTATATGGGAAGATGATACATGTAAGTCCTAAGACCTTTGTCATTGTTAGTGGAATTAGACAAAGCCTGAATAGACAGAGGGCACAAGTGTGAGTTGATTATGTTGGAATATCTTCAAAAAAAGAATGTAGTAGTGAGAAAGAGGTATGCACTGAGAGAAAGGTGAAGAGAGATGTAGAAGGGGGGCAAATTTAATCACATAAAGTCAAAGAATTTTTGTAATGGAAGGGAAAATGGCAGGTGTTGATGGCAGGAAATGCTTGAACCTCACTCTCATCTGAATTGGTTGAAAAAGGGAAGAATGTATAAACATACTCAGTTGGGTATAGAAATCTATCTTACCCAGTAGAGAGAAAAGAGGAAAAGGAGATAAGGTGATAAGGGAGAGGGCAGATTGAGGGAGGCAGTGGTCAGAAGCAAAACACACTTTTGAGGTGGGAGAGGGGGAAAGAGAGAGAGAGAAAAAGAGAGAGAGAGAGAGAGAAAGAGAGAGAGAGAGAGAGAGAGAGAGAGCGAGAGAGAGGATAAATAGAAAAAATAGGATAGAGGGAAATAACACAGTAACATAACTGAATGTGAATGTGATGAGCTCACCCATAAAACTGAAGCAGATAGCAAAATGGATTGGAAAACAGAATCCAATAATATACTGTTTATAAGAGATTCACTTGAAGCAAAAATACACATAGTGAGTTAAAATAAAGGGCTGGAACAGAATCTACCATGCTTCAGCTGAAGCGAGGAGAACAGGGCTGGTAATCATTATCTTAGAAAAACCAAAAGCAGAAATAAACCTAGTTGAAAGAGATAACCAAGGATACTACATTTTGCTAAAGGATACCATAGGCAATGAAGTAATACCAAAAAATCTTGTGGTAAGTTTCTCTAATAAAGGCCCCATTTCTGAAACATATAGGGAATTGAGTCAAATTTATTAAAAATAAAAGCCATTTCCCAATTGATAAATGGTCAAAAGATTTGAACAGGCAGTTTTCAGAAGAAGAAATCAAAGCTACCTATAGTCACATGGAAAATGTTCTAACTCATTGTTGATTAGAGAAAGGTAAATTAAAATAACTCTAGGTACCACTTTACACCTATCAGAAAGGACAAATGCTGGAGAGGTGAAAGAAAATAAGTACATTAATAAACTGTTTTTGGTGGAGTAGTCAACTGGTCCAACTATTCTGGAGAACAATGTAGAACTATGTCCAAAGGGCTATAAAGCTATGCATACCTGTTGATCCAGCAATACCACAACTAGTTCTGTACCCCAAAGAGATCAAAGAAAAAGGAAAAAGACTTTTGTGTATAGAAATATTTATAGCAGCTCTTCTTGTGGTAGTATAGATTTGGAGTTGAGTTCATCAATTGGGGAATGGATTAGTGGGTTATGGCATATGATTGTGATGGAGAACTATTGTACTGTGGGAAATGACAAAGGGGATGGTTTCAGAAAGAGAAAAAAAAACCAACATGGCAAACCCTGTATGAACTGATGCAAACAAGTGAGAAGAACTGGGAGCTCATTGTATACAGTAACAGCAATGTTGCAATTATGATCACTGTTAAAGATTTGGCTACTCTGATCAGTATAGTGATTCAAGATAATTTCAAAGGACTCATAATGAAAAAAAATGTTATCCACCTCCAGAGAGAAAACTATGAATGTAAACTTAAGTATAATTATCTCAGGGTTTTTTTTTTTGCTATATGCAAATATGAAAGTAGGTTTTACATTATTTCATTTGTATAATTTATATAATATTGTTTGTCTTTTTGGTGGGTAAGAGAGAGTGGGAAGGAGTGACAGAATCTGAAACTTGAAAGTTAAAAGAAAAGAATGTTTACAATAAATAAATGATGAAAAAAAATAAAAACACCAGAAAGCACAAAAAAGGTTAAGCTTCAGACAGAACACTGATGTATTCAGAGTGCAGATTGAAGCATGCATTTTTCCTTATTAAAAAAAGACAGGTAAAAATAATAGAGTTAATGATTGTGACAGATTTGTGTAAATAAGAAGCACGTGGGTGGCAGCTCATGAGTGTATTGGCATTTCGTTAGTTATGAGTGTAGATGTGTATTTTCCCAACACTAAAGTCACCCCTATGGACTCTTAGAGTGAATTGCAGCAGTATGCTCACTGTGGCCACCACACCATAAAAGCCTCCCACACCCCATAACTGCCAGAGTCAGTGTAGGTCAGGATGAATGATCCAGCCAAAAGGGGGTGGTGGGCTAGGGTCAGGTATTACATCAGACATTATGCCCCACACTGTGATGCGTTCATAGAACTAGTGCTGGAAAAGACCTCAGAAGAAATCTAATACAACCCCTTATTTTACAGGTGATGAACTGAGGCCAAGAGAGGTTACATGACTACTCCAAGATTACAATCACATGTCAGATGCAGGATTTGAACCCAGGTTCAGAATGCATGCTCTTTGAAAGAAGGGACTATTTTAATTTGCTTTTTATGTCTTTAGCTTTAGCATACATCCCAGCGCCTTGCATAGAGCAGTACTGAACCAGCATTAGTAGCCATTTGAGGTGTACTTATTTGAATTATTGAATTATACTAAAGAACGAATCAGCATTCAAAGAAATTTTAACCAGTTAGATGAAGACAACGCTTTTCAGCAAAATATTTGACAGTCTGTCATGAGGCAGCTAGTTAGTACAGTAGCTAGAGCATTAGATTAGAGTCAGAAGGTTCTGGATTCAGTTTGAACTCTATGTTCCTATATATGTGTATACTTACATATATACACACATACATATATTTGCATAGATATAAATAAAATAATTACGGGGACCATAAGAACACTAACAATTTAGAGGAACCAAGAAGAGCCTCTTCTAAGGGTGGGACTTGGACTGAGCTTTGAAGGAAGGTAAGTATTTTCGAGAGGTGAAGAGGAGAAGAATTCTAGCCATGTATAATAGACATCTTGTACAAAAGTATGGAGGTGAAGGCTGCTAGGTGGCACAGTGAATGGAGCACTGAACCCGGAGTCAGGAGGACCTGAGTTCAAATCTGGCCTTAGACAACCTACTAGCTGTGTGACCCTGGGCAAATCGCTTAACCCCATTTACCTCCCTCCAAAAACAAACAAACAAACATAAAACACAAACAAAAGAATGAAAAGTTTGGAAGCAGGAATGGAATGTCATATATGGAGAACATTAAGTCAGCCAATTTGTCTGGAACATAAGAGTATATATAATTCTACTACATCATATAAAAATCCATACCTATTTTTCATCCTGTACATTCTTATCCCTTGTCTCCCATCAGTCCTTCAGAGAGGACCTCCACAGTGTCACTGTAGACTTCTACACATGCCGGAGGTCTTCCTCCAGTTCTTCAGGTCATAGTATTACAAAACATGGAAGATAACCCAATGTGCTGGTTGGAGAGTTGACTTTAGAGTCAGAAGGAACTAGGTTCAAATACAGCTTCTGACTCATTCTGGCTGTGTGACCCTGGGGAAATCACTTAACTTCTCACTGCCTGAGGAAAATCTCTAATGCTAACCTACAAACAGGAGAGGAAACTTCCTCATTAGTAATTCTCCAGATACATAAAATGACAAATCTAGTTTAAAAAATAGTAAATTCAATGCAATTTTGAACAACCACAGATAACTCTTAATTTGCTCTGTTTCCTTCTGATCCATTTTTCATCTGTAGTCTTTTAAAGTTTTGTAGCCATTGAAACAGCCATAATATGAATATATTTTATTCTAATTCTGCTATCCTAACTTTGATATCTCCAAGACTTTATGTTCTTCACATTTGTCATTTTAATAGCATAATGGTATCCCATTAAATGAATAAATCTCAATTTGTTTATGCAGTCTCCAAGCAATGGTCATAAGAGTGGTTTTTAAACATTTTGCCATGAGAAAAATAAAAATTTTGTTCTTCCAAATATTTTTATATAAATAAGTCTTCAATTCCCTTCTTAGCATCTGCCTTAGGATATAGTGCCAGCAGTCAGATTGCATGGTCAAAGAGTATGATTTCTTTTTTTTTTCATTCCCTAACATATATGTCCAGATTGCTCTCTAATCTACAGTCCCATAACAATGTAACGGTGTACCAGTTTACTGGTCTCGTCAACATTGAATTTTATTATTTATAATTTTTTTTGCTGATTTGATACACATAAGATGTTATCTTAAAATTGATTTAATTTCAATTTATCTGGCTATTAGGGCACTTGAACAAATTTGTGTATGTTTAAAAGAATTTGGATTTTCTCCTTTGAAAATTGTAAGCTTAATGTCCTTTTTCCAGTCTTTCATTGAAAAATAGGTGTTACTTTCATAGGCTTACTGAAGTTCTTCAATAGATTCCGAATGGTGGATTTTTACCAGTGCTATTTACCATGCTTCTTTCACAATCTGGTTTTCTTTTTACTCTAGAAATATTGTTTTTGTCATGTAAAATCCTTTTTATTTTTGTATGATCAAAACCAAACTCATTTCTAATTATTTCTTCCATTTGTTCAATAGATAAAATTTTTTTCTTTTCTCTGAAACTGGAACATATTCATCCTTTTCCAGTTTAAAAAATCATTCCAGAAACATGGATACGAAGGACGTGCTGGAGTTCAAATAGAAAAGATTTGATATGCGTATGATGACATACGCACAAAAAAAATAGTCAAGGATGAGTCTGAGAGTACAAACCTTAGTTATTAGGAGGACATTTCCTTCATCAGAAATAGGTAATTGGGAGGAAGGAAGACATTTAGGGGAAAGATGAATAGGCAAGTAAAAAGAACACTGATTTTTTTTTATCACAAGACCTGAGGTTGAATCCTATTTAAAGAGGAGGAGGAGAAGAGAAAGGAGGAGAGAAAAAAAAGAGAGAAGAGGAGAGGAAAAAGACAAAGAAAAGGAGAAAGATAAAAAGAGGAAGAGGAAAAGAAGATCCAGGAGAGAAGCTAAGTTATATCTATACCTGATTGGTAGGAAATAAGTTGTGATCTGGAAAAGGAAACTGAGAGACTGATAAGAATTGATCAGACAGGCCTGAAGAAAATAGTTCTTGAAATGTGACTCTTTTCCCCAGTTCTTAAAAGCCCAGTTAAAAAAAAGAAAATGAAGTTAGTTTATCATGACCTGTTGCAGATGGAGTCAGGAAGATATTTTTTTGATCATTATTTACTTTTCTAGAAGTTCTTTCATTATTTGACAATAGTCAAAATCAAGTCTACTGGCATGTGGTTTAGGAAGTGTAACCTATGAGTATTTGGAAGGGGATATGCCAAGAAAACCCCAAATGGCATCACAAAGGGTTGAACATGACTGAAACTACCTAACAACATATAGAATGAAATGCTTGCACTCCCGACCCTTTGACCCAATTACTACTACTAGGTTATGCCCCCAAAGTGATCAAAGAAATAAGAAAAGGAGCCTTATGTACAAAAATATTTATAGCCACCCATTAATTTGTGGAATGTTTAAACAAACTATGGCATGTAGGCATAGTGGAATATTATTGTACTATAAGAAATAATGAAAGCAACAGTTTCATTGAAACTCTGGGAATATTTATGAAGTGATGCAGAATGAAGTGATAAAAATCAAGAGAAAAATTTACACAATTGCTATAGCATTTTAAGGGAAAACAATATTTAAAAATTTAAAAAAACTCTGATCGATTCAACAACCAACCAAAATTTGTGAGCTTTGACAAGAAAGCATGCTACCCTCCTCCTGAGAGAAAAGTGATGGACGTGGGGTGAAGAATAGGACATATTTTTAGAAATGACTAATGCAAGGATCTGTTTTACTTGGCTATGACAGTTTATGATCATTTGGTTTTCCTTTTTTCTTTTCAAAAATAGTTGGTAGAGGGGAAGTTAGAGGGAACGAAATTTAGCAATTGGTTTGCCATTGATAATAAGAAAGTGAACCTACTTTATACACTAAAATATTTATAGCAACACTTTTTTTTATTGTAATGGCAAAAAACTGGAAACAAATAAATGCCCATAAACTAGGGAATAGCTAAATACATTGTGTTACATGAATGTAATTGAATATTACTATGTTGTAAGAAAAGATGAATCTGATGAATACATAGAAGTATGGAAAGACTTAGATAAACTGATACAGAGTGATGAAAGGAGAGACAAAAAACAATGTATACAATGCTGATTACATCAATATAAGTGGAAAGAATAACCACAAGATAATAAAAAATGAATGTTAAAAATTACAAAGAACAAATATGGCTCCAAAGGAGATATTAGAAGACATCCTTACTCCACTTTGCAGAGGTAGGAGGTCCACAATTAATATTATGTATTTTCCCACACTTACTCAATACACTGATCAGTTTTCCTTTTTCTTCTCCAGTGAAAGTGAGATCTCTCTCTGTGTGTTTCTCTCTCTCTCTCTCTCTCTCTCTCTCTCTCTCTCATTTTGTTTCCAGTAAGAGAACAAATTATTTACTTTGTACATTGCCTGGAAAATTCTAATTGTAAAACTTCTTTGATTTCTGTGTGCTATTTGTTTGGATAAATGGGTTAGCTTGTTACTGACTGAAATGTGTGTGTTTGTGTATAACTGGCATTAGATGTGAAAATGTCAAGCCTTTGGATATAAGCTTAAGCATTCCTTCTTTAATGGATAGACACCAGAAGGTGGTTTGAACCTAAGACTATCAATATTTAGGGAAATAGATGGATATAATTCTAATCCAGAACCCCTTCTCTAAGAAGAAAAATAGTAGGCAGCCCTATCGATCCTTCTCCTGCTCCCATCTAGGAAGGAATCAAAGTATCCCTTGGAGAGGGGTGGATAAAATTCCAGAGCTAGCTGTGCTTCCCCATGAGACACATGTGTATATAATCTACATAGTCAGTATACACACTCTACATCCCTTTTTGGAAAACTGGGACACCACTCCTCTCTAATCTTGTGGTATCCCCTATTTGCCAGTTGTTTCAGGCCCCAAGAGTGTCCTTCATTGATGAGTTCATCAAGGATATTAAAGTGCCCTCTTACTAACTTCTCACTTATCTTTGATAGCAACCCCACTAGTGATTTTCATCTTCTCATTTCCGGGGTAAAAGCTATTGTCCTTTGCTGGAAAAATAAACAAACAAATAAATAAACAAGCAAACAGATAGGATCAGACATTCCTTCTCTCTTTGTTTTTGGTTATCATTATCCAATCCACCCCAATCAATGGTCTTATGCCTTCTTTGATTCTTCTTTCTGCCAACTTAGCTAAACAAATATTTTTGTTGTTGCCATTATCCATTAATTTCCCTCCCAAGTTTCATCTCATTCTGAGCTTTAGCATTCCTAATGCTATTTGTATATCATTATGACATGCTCCTATTTATTTCTTGTTATTTGGCCTTGTTTCTATCATCTGCATATTTCTTTTAAGCATTTAAATTGTTTGCTGTGTTAACTATATATCCACATCAATTTCTTCAGGCAAATCCTCTTTTTCTATAGGTTTTCACATATCATTAATAGTATAATAATAATCTACTGTGCATTTCCTTTAGTATTTTAGAATTGTGACCCAAGTATGTCACAAACTCATACACCATACCTGTGCACTCACGCATGTGTGTGCGTGCACACACACACACACATACACACACACACATATATAAACACTAATCTAAAGCACCCCTATTTAGAGCAGATCAGCATCTCAAAATTGCATGAACATTCATTAACAAAGGGTTGTAAAGTTATACACTCTTCTGTACCTCTATACCTCTTCATTCTGAAGCCTCACAGTGGTTCTGGAATTCACACATTGAAAGTACCGTCCACCCCAATCTCTCTCTGATTGGATAGCTCCTCCCAGAATCTCCATTTAAGGAGGGCACCCTGGACAGCTCAGTTTCATTCTTCTTCAGGCTGTATTTGGGACTTGTCTATACCGTCCCTGGACAGATCTCTTTGTTTCTCCTTCTCCTCCCACCTTTTCAGCTTCCCTTTTATGTGTGTGTTGCCTTTCTTCATTAGAATGTTTCTATTTTCACTCTTAACAAAGCACTTGGTATATAGTAAGTGCTTAATAAATGCTAGAGTACTGACTACACTTCTTTGGTCTTTAGTTTCCTCATTTTTAAAAAGGGAGAGTTAGACTAGATATCTACAATCTTTCAGCACTAATATGCTAAAATTCTATGATAAGGCACTGATAAGGAATAAACATTTGTACCTCTAAAAGTGGGCAGAGTGGAAAGGAAGATTATTCAGTATCTTGTGAACTTGTGTTAGTGACTAGCCATTGAACTCTCAGTTTGGAAGCGTTTCCCAAGGTGACTCACCTTAGAGTGAACCTTTGATGGAAATCTCCTAATAGCATATAAGACAATTCATTATCCAGCCACTCTAATGTTCAGTCCTGGGGGCAGATATCCTACCTTGCTCAGCAGGGTCTTGCCATTTAAGAGTCCAGCCTTTTCCCCATTTGAAAGCTAAAGTTAGGCAGCTGCATCTCCCAAGTCATTTGGAAGTTAAGCATCCATTTCCTGTGACTTTCAACTCATGAACAGAGTTTATGTCCCATTGCAGCCTGTTTGCCTTCGACCCCTGCTCCCTAAAGCCTATTTCCCTAAAATCACAAAGGGACTTTGCTAATTAAAGATACATTCACTGAAAGACATCCTTTGCTGATCTAAGGAACAGGTTGTCAGACTAGGGGATGAGTGGTGCTGAAATTAGCTTGTGAATAATTGCTCCATCAACTCTTCTTCCCCCTTATTCTGAGATCTACATAGGGGCTCTTTCCTGCCTATTTGTCCCCCAGATGTTAACATTCCTCAATGCGCTTGATTGCAGTTCCTTGGAAATCCCATGCTCCCCAATTTTTTATTCTTCAATGTTCTCTCCTCCAACCCCAATTTCAATTCCTTTTCTATTTGTACTTGATAGCTGGCAGAGAAGTAACAAGGATTTAGGGACAGAGATTTGAATCAATTCATGCCCTGCTAATTATTACTTGAATGCTTGTGGTCAAATCACTTTATCTCTCTTAAGTGTCAGTTTTCTCATCTGTAAAGGAAGGAATTAAAGTAGGTGACCCTTAAAGCTGACTCAAATTCTATACTTTATAAGTACAGCTTTAATCTCCAGGACTAAATAGAATCTATGATAGAACTAATATTTACAGGACAGAGCTTCTTTCTCTCCATTCATAACACAGAGAGGCCTAGGTCCCCTCTTCCTTCCCTAATTCTTAGACATTAGTTTCCCTAAAAGGCAGCTACTGCCTCTTCCCCCTTTTTACCCTATCTGATTAGCTCTCAAGTCTCTTTTGCAGCTCCATGGTTACCCTAAAGGCATAAAAGCTACCATCCATAGGCAGTCAAGTCTCAGACTTGGCACATTTCTGAAGCCCAGACAAGTCTCTTTTGCTTGCCCAGCTGATCAGATACATATTAAGATGCAGATGAGAAATGCTGTATTCAGATAAGTTCTATCATATCTGTGTTTCATATCCTTGCTGTGTTAGGGCAAAGGAAACTTCCTTTTAATAAATGATCATTAACTTGTGAATTCTTTAATTCATCCCAACATTGAACATGAACTACGAGAATGCTAACATGGCAGCCAGACCTCCAACATAGGCATTGTTGGGTATGTATTGACCAAATTCACCAAGATAGATCTCTTTCAACTCTAAGATTCTACCAATAGTCTTCTTCTTGAACAGAGGTTCTTAACCTGAGTCTCTACATAAAAAACCATTAAATATATTTTTATTCAATTGAATAAATATTTCCTAATTGCATGTAAAAAATTTACCTTCATTCTTTAAAATTTTGCTATCCAAATCCTCTCCCTCTCAACCCTCTACTACCTCTTTGAGAAGGGAAGCAATATATGTATCCTATCATGCAAATCATATTTCCATATTAGCCATGTGGCAAAAGAAAACACACACATACACATATAAACCAAAAAAAAACATAAAGAAAATAAAAAGTATGCTTAAATCTGCACTCAGAGTTCATCAGTTTTCTCTTTGGAGGTGGATAGCATTTTTTATCATGGGCCTTTTGGAGTTGTCTTGAATTGTCTTGATTAGAGTAGCTGAATCTTTCACAGTTGATCATCACTATGGTATTTCAGTTACTGTGTACAATGTTTTCCTTGTTCTGTTCACTTCACTTTGATATAAGTCTTGCCAGTCTTGTCTTTTTCTGAAACCATCTTGCTCATCATTTCTTATAGCATAATAGTATGCTATCACAATCATATACCACATATACCACAACTTGTTCAGCCATTCCCCAATTGATGGATATCCCCTCAATTTCCAGTTCTTCACCACCACGAAGAGATGCTATAAATATTTCTGTGCATACAGGTCCTTTTCCTTTTTTCTTTGACTTGTTTGGGATATAGACCTAGTAGTGGCATTTCTGGGTCAAAAGGTATGCAAAATTTTATACTATCCCTTTGGGTGTACTTCTAAGCTATTCTCCAGAATACTTGAACCAGTTCATAATTCCACCAACACTTCATTAATCTCACAATTTTTCCACATTCCTTTCAAGCTTTTATCCTGTCCCTTTTATGTCATATTAGCCAATCTGATAGGTATAAGGTGGTATCTCAGAGTTGTTTTACTTTATATTTCTCCAATCAGTAGGGTTTTAGAGCATTTTTTTCATGTGACTATTGATAGCTTTGATGTCTTCTTCTGAAAACTGCCTATTGATATCCTCTGACCATTTATCAATTGGGGTATGGCCCATATTTTCAGGAATTTGGCTCTGTTACATAATACACACACGTATACATACATGCTTGCATATAGGTGTGTATGCATAAACATGTACATAAGAAGAGGCCTTTATCAGAGAAACTTGCTGTAAACAACCACCACCCCAGTTTCCTGTTTTTCTTCTAATTTTGGCTGCATTGTTTTTGTTTGTACAGAAACTTTTTAATTCAGGTAATCTAAATTACGCATTTTACTTCCTGTAATCATCTCAATCTGTTTTTGGTCATAAACTCTTCTCTTATACATCGATTTGCCAATTACATTTTCCCATGCTCCCCTAAGTTACTTATGATATCATTCTTTGTGTCTAAATCATTTATCTATTTAAAATTTTATTTTGTTACTTATTTCTAACATTATTTTCTTTTTAGAGTTCTAGATTATCTTTCTTCCTCCCATCCCTCCGCTAACTCCTGAAAAGGAAAACAATATAATATTAATTACATGTGTGGAATCACGCAAAACATCTTCCTATATTAGCCACATCACAGAATAAAGCAAAAATAATTAAGAAAGTGAGAAAATTATTTGCACTTAGAGTCTGTCAGTTTTCTCATTGGAACCAGATAGCACTTTCATCATGAATCCTTTCAAATTGTTTTGGGTCATTGTATTGATCAGAGTATCCAAGTCTTTCATAGTCGATCATTATCAGAATATTGCTATTACTGTGCATAATGATCTACTTCTCACTTTACTTTGCATCAGTTCATATAGGTCTTGCCATGTTTTTTAAAACCACTCCCATTCATCATTTCTTATACCATAATTAGTACTCCATCACAATCATATGCCACAACTTTTTCAGCCGCTCCCCAATTGATGAGCAATCCCTCAACTTTTAATTCTTTGTCACCACAAAAGGAGCTGCTATATCATTGTACATGTAGGTCCCACACCATTTAGGCAACTGACTAATTATGTAGATTTAAGTCCCTAACTTTAGGTTGCATTTGACGTGTATATTTCTTCCATACTATACCCATCCTGCCTTTTCCTTCTTTGATTGTACCCTATAAAAGTCTCTAAGTCACCCCCCCCAAGTCCTCTTCATGATGTCACAATCCCTTTCCATCATGCACTGTTTCTTCATCACTAGATGCAGTCCATTTGGACATCTTATTCAAGTAGCTTTAATCATTTATAGGACTGTCACATGAAAGGAAAGAAGGCAAGATAATAAGTATTTATACAGTGCTTACTATGTGCCTGGCAATGTGCTAAGCACTGGGGGTACACATACAAGAAAAGGAAGAACTTCATTGCCCCATTTAAGGAGTTAACATTCTAATAGGGGAAAACACACAAAAGGGAGCTGAAAGGAGGAAAGAGGAGAGAAGGTACCTACTTAGGGGGATGGTGCCAAAGTTTGGAAAGTCAAAAGCAGAGCCATCAGAGGAATGAAGGTTGTCCAGTCTGAGCCTTTCTCCAAGACGAAGGCCATGAGAGGAACTCATCGATGGGAACGGGGAGCTATCAATTGTGGAGGGATGGGAGGTGAGAAGGCTGCGGGAGCAGATGAATGCTTCACAGTGAGGAGGCTCCAAGTCATTGAGTGAAGTTCCAGGGTAACATGGCAGCTGGGACATAGTCATAAAGCCCAGTAAGTCAGAAGCAGAATTGGGGTGGGGGCGGTGAATATTGGCTAGGCTGGGACCCTCCCCAAAATGGAGGTACTGGGAGGAAGAAGGAATAAACTTGTCTTATTTAACCTAAAGGGAGAAAGCAGGAGCAGTATACATTTCAAAGTGGCAAATTTAGGCTTCACCGAAAGCAAAATCTCCCTAAAATGTAAATGTTCCAGAGTGGAACAGACAACCTCAGAAAGTTTCAGGTTCCCCCTCACTGAAGATTTTCAAGCAAAATTTGGATGATCGTGATGTTGCAGAAGGGATTCTTATTCAGATGTGAGTTGGATTAAATGATCATTGAATAATCATTCTCTGAGTGAGTTTCGGAGCCATCTGACTTGTTCTTTCTTCAAGACATGATTTTATCAATGGAAATAAAACAAAGCATATGGATTACCATCTTTTTACTGCTATCCCCTAAGGACCACTAGACTATTCCTTCGGACTTGCTATTGAAACTTCCTATGTGCGTCGTCTCCTATTAAACTGTGAGCTCCTTTAGAGGATAGCCTTTCTCTTCTATTTGTAACTCTGGTGCTTAGTACAGTGTTCTGCACTGAATAAGAGCTTTTTTATTCATTCATCCATTCATTCGTTCACTTAAAGGCACACAGGAATAGAACCTTCCTGTTGCTATCCTTTGACATGCTAGCTTTGTGGTTCCACCGGTCTGTAACTATCAATCACCCATCGGCTGGCTAGCACCATGTCCTTTAACAAAGCTCATGGAATCTTGCACTCTCTCCCAGGCCAACCCACCAGAGTAGGGCCCTGGGACAGTAGCTTTATTACCTTCCAGGGAGGCCAGAATAGGAATTATTGCCTTTGCGTGGGGATTAGAGCCCAAGCAGAGGCATCCTGAGGGATGTGAATGTGCTTCCTTGCCCAGTGATTTATTAGGGGTGTCTCAGTGTTGGGATGGATATTAAGTAGCATGTCATGATATATTTAGCAACAACTCATGAATGCTACAGAAAGGCAGCATGCAACCTAAAGAAATAGGATTGGCCGAGTCTAAAGAGAGGCTACAAGCAGAGCTGGGAACATAAATTCACCTACCACTGCTGTGTAGGACTCATGCCAAGTTGTATTTGAACAGGAAGTTATAGTCTATAATTCTGAGAAACCTGATTATACAGTGTAGATTTATCAGGGTGCCAAAAGACCTATTTGTCCTATGGCATCACCCCCAGTGGCATGCCACTTCATCTGAAATCTACAGATTCTCAGAGGAGGAAGGGAAGTCAGATGCCACCCTGAATGTAGCCAGGAGTCCCTATTACAACATTTCAGAGACGTGGGTGACCTGCCTCTTTTTGAAGACCTGGAGTGAATGAAAGGGAAACCAGCCCCTCCTGGCATGGCTCATTCTACTTTTGGATTGCTTTTGTTCATCCCTCACTTTTGAAGAAGACCGATGACATCACAAAGTTGGGATAAAATAGTGGGTGATGGGTGATGTCTTGACTTGCATGTCAATTTGATTTAAGTGAGGAAGAGTTGCACGAAATCATCAGCCTCACTTTCTCTTTCAGAGTCATGGAAGTCCAGTGGCAGGACAAAAGTCAAGAAAGCTGGTGACAGTCCAGGATGCAACGGTAACCTTTGTGTCTTTAATGTCTGACTCTTGCCTGCGGCTCCAAAAAGCTGTAGCATGCATACTAGCCACACTCCAGCAAAACTATCTCAGCAGTCGGGCTAAATCAAGTTTGTGGTAATTGACAAGTCTCAAACCTGTCGGTGACTCAGGGGATGTCTACCCCAAGCATGTGAAGATTCCCCTTCGTGGAATGATTGGAAGAGAACAATTCTGCAGCCATGAAAGCTGCAGAAGCGGATGCTGTGAAGCACTTAGAGCTTGGAACTACTTTTGGATACCCCTAATTCGTAAGACAGTTTTCCTTACATCAATCTGAAATCTTCCTTTCTTTAACTTCCGCCCAGTTCTGCCTGCTGAGGCTCAGCAAATCAAGTCTTTTCCTGTTTCCATATGACAGCCTTTCAATCCTTGAAGATAACCATCACGTTCCTCCTAAGTCTTCTCTTCTCTGGGTTAAACATCCCTGGTTTCTTTAGTCGACATGTATGTGGCAAGATCATAAGATCCTTCATCACCAAATGAGATTAAATGATACAGAATATGTTTAGCACTTTTCAAACTATAAAGTGATATATAAATGCTTGCTATTAAAATGTTAATGTCATCATTATCCTTAGCGTCATCCTCATTACCCTTCCCTGGACATTTTCCAGCTTATTGATGTTATCCTTAATATGTGTGCCCAGAACTAATCGCAATAGTCCAAATAGGGTCTGAGCAGGGCAAACTACGATGGTGCTAGTAGTTACCTAGTCTTGGACCCTGTACCTCTCTTAACATAGCCTCACATTGTATTAGTGAAATGACTTCTGAGGCAGGCTGACATAACTCTCTGGTTTATCAGCTCTGAAATTTTGTGACTGGCTGGAATGGCAGGAAACCAAATCCTTCCTTGCCCTCTGATAAAGGCATAGCACATCTTTCTGTTCCTCACCCGTGACATTCTATTTTCTTTCTCCATACCTTTGTATTGACTGTCTCTCATGCCTGGAGTGCATTCTCTCCCCATCTCCATTTTCCTTCCTTTAAGAGGCAGCTTAGGCATCCCTTTGTCACAAGAAGACTTGCCTGATTTTCCTCCTCCTTCTATAACTGCTAGTACCCTCTCTCCCAAATTACCTTGTATTTAACAATTTTTCATATATGTGTATTTATGTGCATGTGTATGTATGAATTTTGTATTTATATCATACATTTTCTATTTGTTATTTATATATTTTATATTATATTATACTATGTATTTTTATTAATTTACTTATTTTTAGTTTTCAACATTCACTTCCATAAGATTTTGAGTTTCAAATTTTCTCCCCCTCCTTCTCCTTTCCCCTCCTCAGGATGGCATGCAATCTGATATAGGCTCTACTTATGCTTTCATATTAAACATATTTTCATATTAGTCATTGTGTACAGAAGAATTAGAACTAATGGGAGGAACCATGAAAAAGAAGGAACAAAACAAAACAACAAAAGAAAAGGAGAGCAAATAGCATGCTTCCATCTGCATTCAGACTCCAAAGTTCTTTCTCTGGATGTGGATAACATTGTCCATCATGAGTCTTTTGGAGTTGCCTTAGATCCTTGCATTGCTGGGAAGAGCTAAGTCTATCGAAGTCAGTCATCACATAATGTGGCTGTTACTGTATGCAGTGTTCTCCTGGTTCTGTCTGCTTCACTCAGCATCAGTTCATGTAAGTTTTTCCAGGTTTTTCTGAGGTCTGCTTGCTCATCATTTCTTATAGCATAACAGTATTCCATTACATTCATATAACACAACTTCTTCAGCCATTCCCCAATTGATGAGCATCCCCTCAATTTCCAGTTCTTGGCCATCACAAAAAGAGCTGTTATAAATATTTTTATATATATGGGTCCTTTTCACATTTTTATGATCTCCTTGAGAAACCTAGGATATATTATATATTTTTATAGCTACTTATCTCACTAATTAGAACGTAAGATCCTTTTGAATAGAGATTGTTTCATTCTTTGTATCTGCATTGCCCTACACAGTACTGTGCGCACAGTAGACAATTAATTAATACTTCTTAAGTAATTGGCCAAGTATCTAATTTTCCACAGTTACGATCTCCAACAATGAGGAAATGGTTTCAATATATTTTACAATCTTTTGATTAAAGTATATAAATTTATATTGAAATAGTCTTTTCATGTTAAGTTAGTTCATTAAATCATGCCATGTTTAAAATTTCTAATTTCTTTAAGGTCTATACTAAAAAAGGACCACAAATAAGAAATTATTCTGCTAAAATGACCAAATATGTATTGGTTTGGCTCATCATGTTTAACTCTGGCTAATAATTGTAATAATTTAATTTCCATCAATATTTCAGTTGTAAAATTTGATATTTGTTAGTATGCTATTGGCCTTTGATACATTTATCCTTGTTACTGAACAATAGTAATCACATTCTCAAGATAACTTGACAATCTAGTGGATTTTTTTAAACAAATTTTACTATGCACTTTAATTCTCAGGTATCTAAGTCATTCTCTGAAGAAATGTACAGTAGCAGTAAAGGACAAATCTTCAGAAGGAATCATGAGGCTCTAAAATCTTAAAAGATTCTTTAAAGATTTAACAATAGAAAGAACTTTGACAATTTTCTTATTAATATCAAGCAAAGAATAACGTGGGGAAGATATTTGCTCACTGTGGATATTTACCCCTATAATAGTGCCTGTTCAGGGCAGAGACTGGATGAAAGATTCCCTATGCATCTGAGGTCCTCAGATGCTCCCATCTGCAGATTACTCAATTGCATCAAGTCATGCAACATTGTAAATGCGAAATTGCAATATGCAAATATAAAATTATTCAGAGGAGTCCTACCTGACTAACTACAAAGCAAAAATGAGTGTATGAAAAAGTATTTTGTGTCCATCAGTGCATGTCTATTGGATAGACACTGCAGATGGAAAATTAACTGGCTGCATAATTGACCCAGAAGCAGAGAGGTGATTGAATTGGATATCATTTTGGGGGTACTTTACAGTGTTGTTGTTGTTTTTAAAAATCACGAGCTTACCCCAATAATGAAAGCCCATTTTTAAACAACAGTATTCTTCCAGAGAGGCTATATTATAAGACACGGCATTTCACAGTCTCTAAAAAAATTAAAATTGTAAGTCATCCAAAAAACAACGGAGAGACACATGGTGTCACGAGGAGTCTACAATACTTGACCAACAAAAACTTGCACGGGAAGAAAAGAAAGAAGTATTTGTTAAGTGCCTTATATGTACCAACTACTTTACAAATATTATCTCATTTGAACCTCACAACAACCCAGGGAAGTAGGTGCTTTTATGATCTCCATTCTACAATTGGGGAAACTGAGGCAAGTGTCCGAGACAAAATTTGAATTTAGATCTTCCTGACTCTGAAATCAGTGTTCTGCCCACTGGCTGCCTCTAGGCAGGAGCAGAACAAAGGTGATGGAGAAAAGGAAGTGGCCTGGTGTGTTGTTAAGCAAAATTGTCTCATTAGCATGGCTTTTGTTTCTTTTGAGTGGAAGTACTTTCAGCTGTTAAGTGCTAAGCCCCAGGCCCAGGGCCCTGTCAGGTGTGAAACCTGTG
>CM053627.1:45441195-45462084 GCA_028646595.1 Phalanger gymnotis | reverse complement strand
TTTGCTGCGGTGGGGCCTAAATAAATTTCTTGTTGTTTTCTCCTTAGAGAATCTCTCATACCTTGCGATTTCGGACCATTCAAACATATACATGATTATATTTGAGATCATAAATTCGGCCTTCCTACTACACCTGGTCATGTAGTGAGAGAGAGAGTTAATTGTTGGATCTCCTGAGTGCTCCTTTGGTCTCCTTGCAATAGGAAGATATTGACAGAAAACCCTACACAATTCTAAAGAATCCTCTGGGTATGATTTACAGGGGTGCATGGACAAAAAAGTCCTATAGATCCTAATGCCCTTCCTTCAAAATCACCCTGGTAGCCACATCAAGGAGACTACAGGTCTATTAAAACATTAAAACCAATGATTAGCTATCTGGCTGAAGTTGAAATAGCAACAGATGGAGACCTTCTGCTCAGTCATTCCCATATATACAAATTGCATGGAAGGAATCCTGTTCCATATCCTTCTCTATGCTGGCATACGTTCTTTCCTGGTGAGGCAAAAGGGAAAGGAAACTCTTCTTCCTCCTTCTCACAATTTCAGCCAGACCATGGGAGCCAGTTTGCTACAATGGATAAAGTTTCAGACATTTAACTATATGGTAATGGGCAACCATCCTGCCGTCACTCTGGCACAAGCCCGCTTCATCCTATGCCTGCTGCTGGCTTTGCCTGCATTGTGTCTCTCTCCACTCCAATCCATCCTCCATTCAGCCACTAAAGTGATTTTCCTAAAGCACAGGTCAGACAATGTCGCTTCCCTACTCAGCAGAGTTCCCTATCTCTTCTAGGACCAAACACAAGATCCTGTGTTTAACATTGAAAGCCCTTCATAAAGTAGATTTTTTTTCCAGTCACACCTTACTCAACACCACGTATTCATCTGTGAACAAGAAACTCCGTCTGTTGGCTTCTTGCATTTTCTCTCGCCGTCCCCCATGACTGGAAAGTTTTCCTCTTCCAACTGGCTTCCCTGGCTTCCTTCAAATTCCAATGAAAATCTCATCTTCTACTAGAAGCCTTTCAATCAATCAATCAATAATTTATTAACCACCTACTATGTGCCGGGTTCTGTGCTGAGCTTTCCCAGCCCCTCTTAATTCTAGTGCCTTTCTCCTTTTTATTATTTCTTGTTTATCCTGTATGTAGCTTGTTTGCCTATATTTACTTGTTCTCTCCTCTTTTAGAGTATTAGCTCCTCAAGGGGAGAAACTATCTTTTGCCTCTTTTTGTATCCTTAACACTAAGCATGGTGCCTGACACACATTAGGTGCTTAATAAATGTTTTTTGTTTAATAAACGTTTATGATGTTTAATAGATGACAGACAAATTATCATCTCTGTCTCAGTTTTTTCACCTGTAAAATTAAGTAAATACTACTTGACAACCTACTTCCCAGTCTTGTGTGGCTAAATGTTTTTCAATTGGCAAGTTACTTTAGAAGTATGAATAGTTCCTATTATTAACAGCCTCATTTATCAGATTTAAACTCTGGGGGAGAGTCACTGACTTTTTAGCTGAGTACTAAAGAGGGAAAGGGTCCAGCAGCTTTGGGCAGTGGTTGAAGGTACAAAGTGCAGAGGGCACCCCCAAATCCCTTTTAGTGCCCCATTATTCTCAAAGGTGCCCCATATCTTCTGCCTAGTCTATCAGCACTCAGGATCCTCCTTCTCTAGAACAAAGCCCCAGCTATGCCTGTCATCCTAGAGAGCTTCTCATGCTCCAGAGCCAGGCATGGGGAACCTGTGTCCTCGAGGCCACATGTGACCCTCTAGGATCTCAAGTGTGGCCCTTTGACTCAATCCAAACATGCTCTCTGAAGCTTGGGTTTAGTCAAAAGGCCACACTTAAGGACTTAGAAGGCCACACGTGGCCTTGAGGTCACAGGTTCCCCACCCTTGCCAGACCATTCAGAACTCTCTAACACTCATGTACAGAAACATTCTTTCTTCCATTCAGTCAAAGCCATGGCTAGATAATCTAACGCTCTCTCTCTTTTAGACAACTTTTTCTTTTTGTTTTCACAAAAACTTTAGTGCTTAAACCCAAAGGATTCTCTCTACAGGATGGAATTTCTGGCTCTTTTTTAGGTCAAAAGAAGCAAAAATTATGGCTTGGAGGTGTGGAGGAAAGCCCCCTCAAAAGAAAACCACAGAAAACAGCCTGATATAATGAAAATTTCCACTGATGAGCAGGTAAACCTAAGAGCCTTAGGGATGGCAATATCATACTACCACATCCTCCCCACTGTACCTCCCCAAGATATCCATCACCAATCTTGCTTTCAGCTCAGCTATCATAGCCATCATCGTAGGAACCACCCCTTATGGAGATACAAACTGGCAACTCTTCTCTAGATGCCGAAGCACCCACTCTCTCAGCAAACACAACTACTGAAGATGCAGGTAAGAAATTTCTTGACATAAAATTCAAACGTTTTCACTTCAGAAACAGATATTGTTTCATCAGTGGAAATGATTTTAACGAAGGTACATTAACATCTCCTTTCATGCAGCACATTAAGGACAATGGGACCTTTCCATCTGACTTGTACATGAAACCTCCCATATGTGTTGTCCCCCACCCCCATTAGAATGTGAGAGAAGAGGGTGTCTCCACTTTTCTGTTTGTTGTTGTTTATCCTTTATTTTCAAAGAAGATCAATGACATTATGGATGATGTCTTGTCTTGCTCATGAATTGGATTGTATTTGTAGAACTTAACACAGTGCTTTGCACATAGTCATCATTTAATATATGTTTTCTTCATCCATCCATCCATCTATCCATTTTGAGTCAAAGGACTTGGTTGTGTAGTCAAATCACTTTCTCTCTCTGGGACTCAGTTTTCTTCTGTGTAAAATGAGTAGGGTGTATTAAATAATGTCTTCAATCCCTTTTTGCTTGTAATTCTATATCTATTGGTTCTATTTATATCTGGGGCTAATGCTACCCCAGAATGTATTCAGACCTGGAATAGCCACTTTTCCAGTGTAAAAGGGATGGAGTTCTCTGTCGCTGTTCATGTAGATCTGCTGAGGACTTTCTGCTAAAGACATGAGCAAGAGTACATTTGATAACCTGAGAACCATCTCTGTTCCTCTAGAAGAGTTAAACCAAACTGTATCTAACAAAACCTTTCCACTCTGCCACCACAAGCAACTAAAACTTCCACCAGCCTTGTCTCTGTGAGCTGAACATTCCCATGGATCCTTCCTACTTGGCTGGATGGGTTATATTCTATCCACATCCCTGAAGATACGAGGCTGGAATCCATTCTATTTGCCAAAGAACTCTGCCCCATCCCACCCACCCACTAGGATTTTTTTTTAGTTTGGCCCAAAAGAAAAGCCAATCATTGTTCCTGACTTGGCTAATTGGAGACAGTCTGGCCACAAACACCCCTCTTTGTGCATTTCCGCTCTTGGACAAGTTGAGGCATCCTGCAGAGGGGCTGCTGGACAGCAGCCACGGTGGGGGGGGTACCCAAGGACAATAATTGTCCTGCCATCTAACATTCCATCCCAGTGGAATGCTCCATTGAACAATGGAAACAGACGTGGGTGCTGCAGCCTGCTGTCTTTGGGAACCTTTGGGTTGCCTCCCCTAACCAAGAACCCATATTAAATAAGTTTTTGTTGATCTATTTTGTCTTGACAGCAGCAGTACTTCCCAATACTCTTCTCCCTAACTCCCTCATACAAAGTACATTTCCAGAAACCATCTAACGGGTTGATTTTTTTTTGCCAGACTATGCCAGGAACTGATAGTACTGTACGTGTTACTTTCCCCAAGGGCTCTTACGTGAAATGGGATCAAATGTAATGCTGGTACTTTTGTTGTGTGTTTCCTGGAGTTTCTCATTATATGTGGAGGTAATCACAATTTACTTACATCCTGTACATGGCCACTCTTCTACTCATCAGGGCACAGAATGAATCTTTTTTGCTAGATGAGTTGGTTCCTTTTTTGTTCTTCCTCAGAAGAGGGCAGTGTGGTAAAATGCTTTCTTTGTGCTACAGTGCTACAGTAGTTTGCATTCTTACTCTCAAAGGAGTCATGTCCCAGACATGATTTCATCTATCTTCTTGAATGTTGTTCAGTCATTTTCAGTCCTGTCTGACTCTTCGTGACCCCATCTGGGGTTTTCTTGGCAAAGATATTGGAGTGGTTTGCCTTTTCCTTTTCCGGCTCATTTGACAGATGAGGAAACTGAGGCTAACAGTTAAGTGACATGTCCAGGGTCATACAGCTAGTGAGTGTCTGAGGCTGGATTTGAACTCAGGGAAGGTGAGTCTTCCTGACTCCAGGCTCAGTATTCTATCCACTGCACCACCATATTCTTGAATAGTCTAGGGCACCAGGACCTTCCCTTCCCATTTTTTTTTCAAATGAGGGAAAATGAATGCCATTAAAATAAGAGAGGGATTTGCCCAGGACCACACTTTGCTGCAAGAATGGGATTAAGAATGGAGTTTGGTGCAATGCAGGTTGTGGAATCAGGAGTCAGGTGGTTCAAATTCTGCCTCTGAAAATTTTCCACAATGGGCAAGTTTCTGAATCTCAGTTTCTCCCTCTGTAAAATGGGGATAATAGCAAAGTATCTCAACCAGAAGCTGTGAGACTTGACTGGGTTAATGAATGTAAAGTACTTTGCAAACTTTAAACTGGTACATAAATGTCAGCTATTCTTATTCTCTGTCTCTTTCTCCCTCTTCCTCTCCTTCTCTTCCTCCTCCCCCTCTGTCTCTGTCTCTCTCTGCTTGTCTCTTTCTCTGTCTGTCTCTGTCTCTCTCTCTCTGTCTCTGTCTGTCTTTCTGTATTTCTCTGTCTCTTTCTGTCTCTCTCTCTGTCTCTTGCTGTCTCTATCTCTGTCTGGCCATCTGTCTCTCTCCTCTCTCCCTCTCTCTTTCTCTCCCTCTCTCTCTTTCACTGTCTCTCTCTGTCTGTCTCTTTCTCTGTCTGTGTCTGTCTCTGTCTGTCTGTCTCTGTCTGTCTTTCTCTGTCTCTTT
Organism: Phalanger gymnotis; assembly: GCA_028646595.1. Lineage (NCBI taxonomy): Eukaryota > Metazoa > Chordata > Mammalia > Diprotodontia > Phalangeridae > Phalanger > Phalanger gymnotis. The sequence goes on along the minus strand of CM053627.1, from coordinate 45,457,067 downwards.
CTCTGTCTCTGTCTGTTTGTCTGTCTGTCTGTCTGTCTCTCTTTCTCTCTCTTTTTCTCTCCCTCTCTCTCTCTTTCCCTGTCTCTTGCCAGGTAGTATTGATGCCTCTTCTTCCCATCCATTTTTTACTTCCTGGTAAAAAGCAGACACAGGCAGACTTGGTGAATGAACAAAAGAATTGCTCAATTTGGTGATTGATGTTTTCATTTCTAGGCCTAAGGATGGCTTCTCTGAAGTAGGAGTGGCAGACTTATAATGAGGATAGACGGGAGTTTGCAGAGGCTATACTTTCTCTCCCCTTCCCTCCCTGAATTTCATTCTGAATTCTTAAGAGTCTAGTCATTTTGTACTTAGAGACAAAACAGAAGGGAAATGACATGGTGTGGTGAAAAGGATAAGGAACTGGCATTCTAGACTTTGTTTAGGGGAGGAGATGATAGAAAGCCATTTGTTAAAGGCACTAGAATGTGGTTTAGAAACAGGAGAGACCTAAGAGATCCTCTAGTCCAATCTCCTAATTTTATAGATTTGTAAAATGAGGACCCTGACTTATCCCAGGTCACTTAGGAAGCAGCTTAAATTTATACAGTGCTTCAAGGTATATATACATATACACCTATACATATACATATACATGCAAACACACATGTGTATAGGTATATAGATTTGTGTATATATATCCACATATATGTACATATATATATATGTATACTGATTTCATGTTCACAATAATCCTACAACATAAGTTATATCTATTATTTCCCTCCCCTGAAAATGGCTAAATGATACAACCAGAGTTACACAGCTAATAAATGTCTGAGCCAAAACTGGAACTCAGGTTTTCTGACTCTAAGGCCAGCATTCTACTGCAGCACTTAGCTCCCTTCTAAGCAGGAAGAGGAGGAGGGAATTAACATTTATATAGAACCTTTTACGTGCTAAGCACTTTAAACATTTTATCTCATTTGATCCTCATAACAACCTTGCAAGTTGGGTGCTGTTATAATCTCCATTTTGCAGTAGAGAAAACTGAGGCAGTGGTTAAGTGACTTGCCCAGGGTCACACAGCTAGTAGGTGTCTGAGTCTGCATCTGAACTCATATGTTCCTGACTTCAGGATCAGCACCTTATCCATTGCACCACATAGCTGCCTGAGGATAGAGATTCTTTGAGGCAAAGGAGAGGACTGAGTGCATTCCAGGCATGGGAGATGGTCAGTGAAAAGTCAAGGAGATGGGCAATGGAGTGCCATGTATGAGAAAGAGAAAAGCAAATTTGGCTTGCATAAGGGGAAATAATGGACAACAAAGCTGGAAATAAAAGTTCCAGTTGAATTGTTAAGGGTTCTGAAAGCCAAACAGAGGAGTTTATATTTAATCCTAAAGGAAATAGGAAAGCAGTGGAATTTGTTGGAGAGGAATATGATCAGATCTTCAGCCTGTCCCCCTTCACAGATTCCTATCCTACTGCTATTAAAAATGTCCAAGCCTTGGACAACCTCAAACAATAACAACAACAAGCCGTAACTAGACCTTATCATACTCTTAAGCTACCTTTCTCTGTCTCTTCTATTTTCCTTAGGCAAACTCTTAGAAAAAGGTATTTATATATATTGCCTCTTCTTTTTCTCTTCCATATTCCTCAACCCTTTGATGTCTGGTTCTCAGTTTCGTCACTCAAATGAAACTGCTCTTCCTCATTCCTCATTCTTTTCAACCCGTCTTCTGCATTTGAGGTTGGTCACCCTCTTTTGGATATTTTACTCTCTCCTATTTCTTCTGCTACTTAACCACTATTTAATTTCCTTGGCTACCTCATCATCAATATCATGCCCCTCCAATTGTAAATGTTCCCCAAAGTGCTCTCTCTGTCTCTCTCTCTCTGTCTGTCTCTCTCTCTCTCTTTCTATCTTTCTCTCACTCTCTTCCTCCCTCCCTCCACCCCCGCACTCTCTTGGTGAACTTATCAGCTCTCATTGGTTTGATGACCATTTCCATGCTGATGATTGATACACCTGTATAGCCAGCCCCACTCTCTCCCTGAATGGCTGTCTTGTATCACCAGTTGCCTATTAGACATTTCAAAGTATGTGTCCCTGGAGGGATGTCAGACTCAACATGTATGAAACAGGACTCTTTACCCCCAAAGCACTCCTCTTCTGAACTGTCCTATTTTTTTTGTGAAGGCAACACTATTCTTCCAATCCCCAAGACCATAACATTGATGGTATCCTCAACTCTTCACACTCCCTCACTCTATATTTCCAAATAGATGCATTTCTACCTCCATAACATTTCTCAACCTGACTTCTTTACACAGTTACCAACTTAGTTCAGTCCTCCTTTGCCTCTAACCCAAATGATTACATGTGGCCTCCTAATTGGTATCTCTACCTTAGGTCTCTCCTTATTCTAGTCCATCCCCTATACTCTTGCCAAAATGATTTTCCTCAAGCACAGATCTTACCTTGTCATTCCTCAGTCACCTTCAGTGGCTCTCTATTACCTCTAGGATCAATTATAAAGTTTTAACACCCTTCCACACCTGGCCCCAATCTACCTTTGGAGGTTCATTGTATAGTTCTTCCCATTTTATGCCTTGAGATCCAACCAAAATGGCTTGCTTTCTGCTCCTCCCAGCCAACATTCCATCTCCCTTTCCACATCACTCATGTCTGGTTCCTCTCTGCCTTCAAGATGTGGCTGAAGCACTGCCCTCTCAGGAAGGTTTTATAATGCCTCTAGCTGCTGCCTACTGCCCTTCTTGAGTTATCTTGTATCAAACTAGTTTGTATTTATTACTTTTTATCCTCTTTATATTTATTCTGCATACATTATGTACATATTTATTATCTCCTTCCTTTAGAATCCCTTGAGAAGAAGGATTGTTTCATTCTTTGTATTTTCACCTCCCAATGCCTAATGTAGTGCCAGGAACATAGAACACGCTTAATAAATACTTGCTGATTGATTGATTGAGGAAGGACTTGAAACCTCATCCTCTTAGTCCAAACATATTGTTTACACCACTACGCTATAGCCAGTTTTTTTTTTAAATTAACAAAAAGAAGAAAAAAAACTAGAGGAAGGCCTCCAAAACATTGGCTAATATTCTCTAAGAAAATCTATGGGATTCAGCAAAAGCAAAGACTCATCTACCATTACTATTAATTGCTGATGGTAGTTTTCGATCATTCTGACCCCATTTCAACACAACTGGCTTTACCGTTTGGGATTGAATTAGGTATAGAAGACAGTGTGTTACCATCTTTATTGCTGTAACGTGTTAAGCATTATATGCTCACAGAAGCTAGTTAAGTGTTTCTGGTGGAAAGTATTCTTCGAGTTTCCATTTCGAATGGGTTTTGACTAAACATACAATAAACTACTGATATCTGCAGCAAACAAGAAGATCTGTGAGAGAATTTTGTACAGAATGAGAAAACACTGACCTGCATCAATGGAGGAAAGGTTCACACTCCCTCACTGGAGTATCAAGTTACCAAGCCAGGGTGGATAAAAAGGAAAAAGGAAGATGTGACCCTTGGAGAATCTGATAAGATACAAATGGAGTGGTAGAGAGAGGGTCAATTGGTAATGTAAGAACTGGGGCTTTGAGAGGAAATTTAGAGTATAGTGCATTTCTTTATTGTATACTCTTGTCTGTTTTTACAAAAAAAATTCATATAGAAGTATCTAGAAACTTTTTTTAAGTATTTACTTGGGAAAATGAAGCAGTGCTTCAGTGTGGGAGACAGGAGAGATTTGGAGAGACAGATGAGCCTACATTTTCCAGTGGGTGTGCGGGTGTTAATTAATTGCAAATTAAATGTCAGGATTGTTCACGGCCCATACCATGACAGTGAGTAACATATTATTTGGGCTGTAAAAATTCCATGTCTTGGTAATTAATACAGCATTTGGCATTTATACAGTATCTTTCATCTGAAGCCATCAATGCTCTCTGTGGACCTGGCCCCATTCATGCTCCTGACCAGTTAATGAGGAAGACAGGAGGCAGACTGAATTCTTACCCTTTCGGAGGTGGAGAAAAAGAAGCAGGAGAATTGCCCATAGCTCCTTGTTAAATAGCTATATCTGAAACACCCAAACACCTGGATGAAAAGGGAAGAATTCAGTCACCTGAATGTTTGATCCTTGTGACAATAAGCCTCCAGCTATTTGGGAACATCCGGAAGATTGACTGAATGTTCCACTATTCACTCAGATGTTTGGCATCAAGTAGATGTTTGGCAATACAAAGCGAAAAAATTTGACTATGTTTTGCTTAATTTGGGGGCAGGGGAGGGGTAGGATTGAATTTCCCAGTTGTATTTGTGTTATATTAGCAGAGATGGAGTCAGGTGAACCAGGGACAGATCAAAGAATGGAATGAAATGGGATCAAACACCTAAAGCTATGCATTACTCTACCCTTGGTGTTCCAAATCGAACAATGCACCACATTTTGCTTCTAGTTAGTTTCTTCCTTGCAGTGTTGAAACATCATCTTGATTCCTTGTATTTCCATTTGGGTCTGTGTAAAGTATGAGTAAAGAAATGTGTGGTCTCACTTTCTGTGATGTGAAAAATATTTGAAGTGAAGGCAGACCTGGACAAGGCAAAGCCTTTCAGGAAATTCATTCTGTTTTCCTCTTGGCTGAAACCTAGGAATATGAAGAAGACATTATAGAGGTAGCTAAGTCTTACCTCTCCCCCAGCCCTTGGTTTACTCTTTTGCCTTCAGGAACTAACAGAGACAAAGTACAGTGGAGTCTCTTCCCCATCAGGCTTCCTCTGCCTGTGCTTTCCCATGAGCTTTTGCCTTTCTTCCCCTTCTTGCAACACTCCCTAAGGGCTCACTGATGGTTTTAACATAGCAGCATCTCACCTCTCTTCTTTCCTCTGGTGATTTGGTCCTTTTTTTCCCTACAGTATCATAGGAAGTCAACAATGGTGCTCAATTTTTCATCAGATCCCCATCCTGTGAGCACTGGGCCTATTAAGGAGAAGCTTATAAATCATTAAAAGTTAAAGAGAATTATACTGTGCTCACACATAGCATGGGGCCACTCTCTACGAATGCCTATGGTCCGTACTTAATAAATATGTTCTATGTTGAATGTGAATGGCATCAATGGGATCAGAGGATTTGGAGCTGGGAAGAACCTTGTGGATATCCAGTGCCCTTATTTTACAAATAGGGAAACGGAGCCCTGGAGTGAGGAAATTACTTGCCCATCTTTCATTAACAGGTTAGTTTTCAGTGCAGCTGCCAAATAAGTGACCAGAATTTTGAATAAAAATATGAAACTAGCTCAGAAAATTTTAAGGAGGTAGAAAAAATTTGACTTACGTGGGGAAACTGGTCACATTAGTTTTGCATTTTCTTTCTTCATTTGTCTGACTTTATAACTGATGTGTTCCTATTGACCACAGTTTCTATGTCCTCTAACAAAGAGCTGAATTATTAAATAATAATACCAATTATTCATATGGTTATAGTACAGGTACGGTGGTAGATGGAAGACGCTCATTGACTTCCCATGGCTTCTGACTAGCATCAATCAGTCAGTCAATAATCACTTATTAAGACCCTACTATGCGCCAGGTACTCTAGTAAGCACTGGGACATAAATATGATGAAGGAAACATGAGAGGCAGTAGGGTGACAGGTTGGGTAGAGCGCTAGGCTTGGAGTAAGAAAGACTCGACTTCAAATCCTGCCTCAGATGCAAACTAGCTATATGACCCTGAGCAAGTCACAAACTTAGCTTCAGTTTTCATGAAATCTGACTTTGAACATCTTAGGTATTAACTATAATTTAATCTAGTACCTCTGATAGTCCATTTCAGTGGAAATAGGAGAGTGAGAATCCTGCTAATATCTTCTTCAGTGAAGATGGAAGCAAAGGATATATTCAATCTTTCTGCTATCTCGTGGGTATTGCTTGCTCCACAGTTCTCAAGATGCCCCAGTGTTAGACAGATAATAAACAGGAGGCACTGGAGGTTTTGGAATCCAGCCCCTAATAGGTTCACTCTTGATCTGGTCATACAGGAAGACAGCTTCAAAGGGGTTAATAATAAGCCGTGTTCTAGTCTAGTCTTCTCTGTTATCGTTGCTGATAACGGAAGCACTGCAAACTCCTGCAGCATTCAATAATCAGCCTTCTCGCAGGGGATGGCAAAAAGAGGGGCAATTACCCCTACATCTCCATGGGGTCGATCAAGACAGGCGCAACTTGTGCATCCAACCCTAAGTCTCCTCAAGCCTCGATGGGGGATTGAGGGAAACACAGATCCCCCCCCCTCCCAAGCCTTGATGGGGGCCATGGCGACAAGGAACACTGATTCTAGCTTGTGCATTCAACCATAAAAGTTCCCCAACTCACTGACCAGTGTCCGCCTATTTTTATAGGGCATCAGACAAAAAAGGCAATAGCCTCACAAGTTTACATCACTTCATCCTGCACAGTCACAGTGGATGTTTACAATTTCAGCACACGTTTGTATTATTTATCCTTATATAATACTGTACAATCATGGTGAAGATGTTTGGAACCATGAGCCCGGGAACTCATATGTAATACCTGGGAAACAGAGATTGTTATGGCCACAGATCCTGGGAAACTGAGGTTTTTATGGCCATAGATCCTGGGAAACTGAACTCTAAGAAATAATAACAAAAATCCACTTTACACACACTAAAATCCACCTTACTTATGCTAAAATTCGCCTTACTGACACCCAGTTTCTCCAATTACTCCCCTTCCATTTGATAGACTAAAAGAATTTAAAAGTCCCCCCAGCACCTCAAATTCAACATGTCCCAAACTATTCTCACCATTTACCCTAAATCTCCTCCTCCTAATGAATTTTCTAGTTTTATCTCTGGCACCAGGATTCACCCAATCGGTCATGTTTGAAATCTTGAGCTCATTCCTGACTCTCCCTTCTCCCTCATCTTTCATATTCAATTATGTCCTGTCAAGTCCCCCTCTATTACATCTATTGATGTCACTTCTTAATTAGAACCTCTGCCATAACCCTAGTAGAGACCTTCATTAGAACTCATTCTGCCCACCTCTATTCTCTCCCTGATTCAATCTCTCCATAAAGCTTTAGGACAAATCCTCCTGACATATAGATCCACTCCTATCATTTCCACATGAAAACCTTCAGTGCTTCTCTGTTGCTTACTCATTAACACTTTGTCTAACAGTCAATGTCCCCCAGTTTTCTGACAACATTTGGCCTTTTCAGCTACTCCTCCTCTCCATTTCCCTTTATAGAGAGACAGAGTGGTGGCTTAACCACCTGCAGAATCAGAATTACTTGTGTTTAAGCCCCACCCATGATGTATACTCACTGACCCTGGGCCAATCATTTGACATCAGGGTGTCCCCAGGCAACACTCTGAATTACTTATCTGTATTGACAAAAAGAGTCTATCTTCACAAGGAGTTCCCTTGTGGTGAAATCAGAAGCCTGGACCAACAGACTATTAGACAGCATATTCTATAGAATAGACATTGAACTCTGACCCCCTCCCCCACCCTCAAATGTTCCTTATATTCTAGACAAATAAGAATATTCAGTGTCCCTTGAACACATCACAATTTCCTGCCACATATTTCTGTTCCCACTGTTTCCTATGGTTAGAATGTTCTTAACTTTCCTGCTAAAACCCCATGTAGCCATTAAAGTCCATCTCAAATGCAGGTTCCTATTTGAAATTTTCTCTGATCCCCTGTGTTAGTGTCTCACATAGCACTTGGTTTTGTAACTCTAAGATATGTAACATGTATTATTGCTATCTGTATTTTTGTCTTGTCCCCACTGTTGTTGTTGTTAAGTCATTTCAGTTGTGTCTGACTTTTTGTAACCCCATTTGGGGTTTTCTTGGAGAAGATACTAGAGTGTTTTGCCATTTCCTTCTCCAGATCATTTTATAGATGAGGAAAGTGAGATAAACAGGGTTAAGTGACTTGCCCCGGGTCACACAGCTAGTAAGTGTCTGAGGCCAGATTTGATTCATGAAGAAGACTCCAAGCCCTATGCACTATGGCACCACCTAGCTGCCCCTGTTGTGATCTATTTTTGTCTTGTCCCTTTATTAGGCTTATTATTATCTCCAAAGGCAGACATGGTCTTAACTAAACTTTGTGTCTTTCAGAACTTAACACAATGCTCAGCATACACGTCATGTATAACGATTCTTAAAAATGAATGAATGAATGCAGACATTTAAAAAAATGGTTCTAGAAGTCCTTTCCAGGCAGGATCATAGACTAGTGGATACTAAAGTATTAGCTGAATGATAGCCCTGAAATGATCTAGTCTGCCCTCTCCATTTTACAATCAACTAACATTTCTTAATTATATATTATGGTCCAAATATTGTGTTACTGTTAGGGCAACTAGGTGGTGTCAAATGCGTAGAGTGCTGGGGCTGGAGTCAAGATGACTCATTTTCATGAGTTCCAATCCAGCCTCAGATACTAGCTCTATCTGTGTGACCCTGGGCTAGTTGCTTAACCCTGTTTGCCTCAGTTTCCTCATCTGCAAAATGAGCTGGAGAAGGAAATAGCAAACCACTCCAGTACCTTTGCCAAGAAAACCCCAAAGGAGGTCATGAAGAGTTAAACACAACCAAAACTACTCAACCACAATAACAATAAAACTATATTAAGTGTTGGGATGCAACAAAAGGCACAAAACAGACCTTGCTCTCGAGGAGCTCACAATCTACTAAAGAAGACAATAGGCAAAAAAACTGAAAAAAATCACACTATAATCAAGATATATAAAGCTAAATTGGGCATAATCTCAGAGGCAGATGAAGGATAGCTGGGTCAGAAAGCTTTCTTTAGGTGAAGCTTGAAGAGGAATGACAAGAACTGGACCAGAACCAGCAGCATCTCTTACATTCCAGGTGTTTTTCCACTATCCAGGCTGCTCCTCTATGTTGTGGGGGGCCACATTTTTCCTAATTTTCACCTTAAAAACCTCATTTGCAGGCTACCCGTTCTCACCATCCTCAACATTCCCTTTCTGGTTTGATTTTTGGGCGAGTGCATGCAGCTTGGCCAATACCCAGTAAAATCACATAATTCCAGACAACACAGCTTGAAACAAGACAATTGAACCAAGTTCATTCCCTATTCCATGTGCTGTACAAATAGTCTTTCAGGCACACTCTCTCCTAAAATGCTTTCTGAAGTAAAATAATAGCCACAGAATTAAGCAATAAGTGATAGCAGATGGTGAGAGGTATAGACAAAATTGAGAAGATGGTTTGCATTGCTATTGGAGTGAAGACAATGAGCAAGGTGGAGACAAGTTTCAGATGGCAGGAGCCATCTGGAACTTTGCTTCCAGAGCCTGGTGCTATGTATGTTAAACAGGGAATGCCAGGACTGAAAGGTAGAAGACAAAGAAGAGACTCACAAAGAGATTATTTATGTACTTAGAAAATACGAGGGGTTCTAAGAAGCATTTTTTTCTTTTGAAACAAAAAAAGAGAATTTCGATCTTGAGCTTTACAGGACTAGACCATGAATGTTTTTTTTTAATGTGGTTAAATTGTGTGAGGTAGGAATCTCTTTGCCCCTTGGGAACACTTAAGATGGGTTCTAGCTTTAGGAATAACTACTACCCAAGTGGTCTTAGCTAGACTGGGCGGGGGGCGCTATATAAAGACTTTTCTCCTTTTTCCTCCTAGGCCCCAATACTCCTACCTCCACATACATAAATAGTCTATAAACTGATATCATCTTGTCTTATACTGTGTTTATCTGTTAGATCTGCAACATCCAGGGAAGCAAGAAGTATTAATTACTACCTATCTGAATTTGGGCAAATCCTTTTTCTTCTCTGGACCTTGATTTATTCATTTATAAAATGGGGAGGTGGGGCAGTTAGCCTGCATGATCTTCTAAAGTCAATTGCATTTCTGTAATCCTCAAACAGAGCCATAATCTCATCATTTGGATATTCCCATCAATGATCTCAAATCACAATGCAGCCATGCCCGCCACTCCTGTACTAATCTCGATCATGTTTTCCCATCAATTCCTCACAAGTAATACACTCATGATATTGGAAACCTTCCCCAGCTTCTCCTGACATCATCAGGATACAATGGAACACTTGGCTTTCTACCTGTCATCCTTGGTGCTAGCCCCATGACCTTGGACTCCCTTTTCATGGCTTTACCACCATCACTGCAGAAGCAGAGGGGGCTGCAAAGGGCTGAGGATCATTTGGTATTTTTTTTTTCTTTCATGGGTTCCCATGTCAAAGAATACATTCCTAAGTGACCAGCTAACTACTGATGAGCCTTTTCATACTTTGCCGAGCTGGTCCTCAAGAAGCAAATAAACAGTCTGTTACCAGGTCCAGACTCAAAGACTGTAGTAGCAATTTAGATTTGAAGATCGCTCCCACCCATTAATAGGCCATGTGACCTATTTATATCACAAGAAGCCTAAGTCATATGTGGTGGGAGGAGCTTCCTGACAGGAAAAGGAAGTTATGTCACGGGAAATGCTGAGAGAGAGAGAGAGAGAGAGAGAGAGAGAGAGAGAGAGAGAGAAAGAGAAAGAGAAAGAGAGAGAGAATGAGAGAGTAGTTATGGGTGCTAATGGCTGCTCATGGCCATCGTGATAGGTAGAGCTGGACTGACTGTGACTCTCCTGTACTGTGAGTTTGTCTTTGGGAAGACCTCAGCAGGTGGTTGGAGAGGTTATGGGATGGTGGGGCTCCATGTTGTGATATTATGCACTGAATGCTTCACTGCTCTGATAGATCGGGTAAATGGCTTGTGGGATATGGTTCTCTGGTATCTGAATAAATGGTTTACTTCTTTTACTTTCTGTCTGGAGAGTCTCATGTACTTTGCAATACAGAACCACATAGGCAATTTGACAATTATAATCTACATTGTTATTATTGCCTTACTGATACAAAGACTTACCAACATGATAGAACCTACAATAGTTTATATTTTTTTCACATAGAATATGAGAACTCCACTCCATGATGAGGCATTGGAGACATTGTGGAGGAAGTCTGAAGAATTCCCCAAATTCTTAGTGTACTTTTAAGCTTTAATAGCTATTAAATTGATTAAAACTAAACAAATTTATTTATATTTTATGAAATATTATACAATATTATATTTATGTTACATAAATAGAATATATTATATAAACATTATTTTATAATACATTTATATTAAATTTATTAATGATATTATTTAAGCTTTTATTGCTTAAATCTACACTGAAACTTTTGGAACACCCCATATTAAAGTCAATTCAATTAAACAAGCATTTATAACAAACAAAGATGAGAAGGGACTGATTGGATCACCAGGGTGATTCATATTCTTACAGCCTTCCTCTTTCTTACCTAGAACTAGAGAAAAGGGAGGGGTGGGTAGACTTACAGCTAATCTATTATGATGGCTGTAGTCATACCAACATACCAATGAAAGAGCTGTTGTGAGGATCAAATGTGATTATGTAGGTAAGGGCTTTTTAAATTAGAATGAAGTCAGAGAGAACTCATAGTGAGAACAAGCCATTAACAGTCATTAGTTGTAAAGGCTCCAAGCCAAATGACACTCTAAACGAGTTAATTCTAGATAGAGTAAGGGCTCTGAACCATGAACTCTTGTGAAGGTTAGGATCTAGTTTGGAAAACTAACCATACAAAGAATAGAAAATTAATGAAAACAGCTGGGAATAGCGAGAGCCACCAAAGCTGCCATTTTAGCTTTCTGACTTCTAATTCAGCAAGTGGATTCCAATAATGTAGTACACAGTTGTTGCTCAATACAGAGATGAGTGGAAGGTCAGGCAATAAAAATCTAGTTGAGACACATTACAAATTCACATGAGCCTATAGTCCCAAGGGTCAAATAATAAACATGGCAATACTTTACAATTATATTCTGCATTAACGTTTTCTAAGAACCATATATATATACATATACATATATATATATATATATATATTCTCTCAAGAACTCTTTGAGGCTGACAGTACATTTATGATTACTCTCATTTTTTCAGATGAAAAAATTGAAATTCATTAAGATAAAATAATTTGCCTAAGGTTGTACAGCTTAGAGTAAGTGGTCAAGTTGGAATTTAAGCCTGGTCCTTCTGATTCCAACCCCATTGTTCTCCCCACTATAAAGAAGAGAAATCCCAGTAAAGAAATTAGTCTAGAATAAGGAATAGGGATTTGAATAAAAGTTAAATAATGACTTGTGACCTTGTTATCTTTCTCTTTGAGGTTATTAACACTCTCTTTGATAAGGTATCCTACTTCACTGATGCTGAAACACATCAGAACATCCACAGAGAATGGTATGAACCAACATAAAATAAATGTTCTTACAATGTTTCTTAAGAGAAAATGTACTTCATAAAATGCCAACCCATCTTCACATAGAATTCAATATGATATGATGACTATGTTTCTCTATGACTTTTTTTTTCCTGAGATATAACCATAGAATGCCTTGGCATCATAACTTATGAAGCATTACTCACTGGTCTCCAAGTCAGAAGACCTGAGTTCTAATTCCAGATTTGCTGTGTAATGACTTAGGCACAATACCTAAAGGCATCCCCAAACTCACAGAATGGGTGCCCCAGGGAATGACTACCCTAGATTTAAGGAACTTTACATCTGGGTCTACACCTCCCCTAATATTTAATGATCAGTCAGAGGACACAATTCATTTGAAATAAACCAGTTTAATTTGAATGAAACATATAGCATAGTTAGAAGATTGTCTGCCATGAAGCCATCAAAGAAGACGGAAGCCATGAATACCAAGCTAAGAGGTCTAGACTTTATTTCATAAGCAATACGGAGCCTCAAGTGAAATTTTTGAGTAGTAGAGGGCTGTGGTTACACCTGTGCATTAGTAATATTAAGCTTGCAGATATATGTAAGTTAGATGAGGGAAGGGAGAGACTAGAGACTGGAGTGATTTCAGCAATAATCTTAGAAACAAATACTGAGATTATCTACAAGGGTGAGGCTGGCAAGAATGGAAAGTAGGGGAGGCAGGCATTCTATAACGCAGTTTGGAATTATTCACTGAAAGTTAACAAAGTGCATATCCTTTGTCTTAGCTATACCACTATGAGGTACTACTCACACCTACCTCATAGGACCGTTGGGAGGATCAAATGAGATATTTCGAAAAAGTACTTAGCACAGTGCCTGGCATATACTAGGTATTTAATAAATGCTTATTACCTTTCCTTCCCCATTAGACATAGAAATCAGAGAAAGAGGTAGAGGATGTATATGTACAAAATATTTATAGCAGCTCTTTTCATGGTAGCCAATAATTTGAAACTACGAGGGTGTCATCCTATTGAGAAATGACTAAACAAGTTGAGGTATATGAGTGTAATAGAATATTACCATTCAATAAGAAATAAGGAAAGTGATAATGTCACACAAACTAGAAAGATCTTTGTGAAATGATGCAGCACAGAATAAGCAGAACTAAGAGAAGAATCTATTCAATGATAACTGTACAGAAGGGGAAAAACTTGAAAAGACTTCAGAACTCTGATCAACACAATGATAAACCAAAAATTTCAAGAATGAAACTGAACCATAATGTTCAACTTCTTGACACAGAGGTGAGGAACTTAGAATGTAGAAGGAGACATATATTTTCAGATATGGTTAGTGTGGATTTTACTTTGCCATTCTGTGAATATATATTGAGAAATTTGGTTGTTGGTGGTGGTGGTGGTGGGTCATTTGTTTATTTTTTCTCTCAGCGTAGGGGCAGTGGAACAGACTTTTTAAAAATACTTGTTACTTGAAAGAATGAAAATTTTAAGATGGGGGAAGAGAATAAGAGGAAATGTGAGACATATTTCAGAGCTGGAATTGTAAGTGCTTGAGGAATAGATGTTGGGAGCTGAGAGAGAGAGGGGTGAACAAATTTACTCTTGAGATTTAATACTAAGAGACTAGACTAGGGTAGTGTGGTGCCTCTGACAGAAAGAGGGAAGATCTAACAAGGATCAGGGTTAAAATCTCATTAAATGAGTAAAGCTCAGATGGAAGAAGCAGGAAAAGGAAATGGGGGCATCCTTCAGTAAGCAAGAAAATGGGAACTACTTTTATCTATCCTGTAAGGAGAGAGGAAAAGTTTCTATCACTGTTCCTAGGGAAAACTAAGCATCTCATTTCTAAGCCTTTCTTAGACTCTGGTCTCAGTTGGCCACCACGGGCCTGTTGCTTTGGGGCTCTGACCTTTCTCTGGCTGCCCAGGCATCCAAGCAAGTTGATAGCAGTTGCATGTCTAACCAGGTGGCCTCCATAAATATCTCAACAGAATTTATTTTCTTTCATTTTCTTTGGCCTTGGCATACTGATTAGGGAGCTGCTTCTGGTCCTGTATTCACAGAAATAGAGGGCCACATCTGCTAGCCATTCAGACTAATGATTACACCTGTGTCATAAAACTCAGATCAATAACGGGGTGGCAAGGAGGCTCACAGCACAGCTTAGACAGGATGGCCATTTCTCCCCAATCAAGGAAAGCTTATTAAGTGTCCAAAGCATATGAAGTAGTTTAATAAGTACTAGGTGGTAGAGCTCATTTTTTAAATAAGACTCAGTCTCTGCCCTCTTGCAGCTTACAGTTGAGAGACAGAGAGACAGAGGGAGACAGACACAGAGAAACAGAGAGACATAGAGAAAGAGAGAGACACACACACAAAGTCACAAGGACAGAGCATTGAATGAATCGATGTGAGCACCTTAATGATTTAATCCTCACAAAAGCTCTGGGAAGTGGGCATCATTATTCTGCCCACTTTAAAGAGAAGGAAAATGAAGCTGGGGTCACAAAACTAAGTACCTGAGACAGCATTTGAACTGAGGTCCATGTTGACTCCTATTCACTATACTGCACTGCCTCTCTCAGTAATTCTTGGAACCAGGGATGATAGGTGAACAATAACTCTCCTAATAGGATTGATGAAGTCATAAGAAGTAATTTTAGCAGGAAAGGTGATAAGCCTGATTTTGGAAAGTTTGAATTTGTGATTCTGGCAGGCCCTCTGGGTGGAGATGGTCTAGAGAGAGTTGGAGATGTATGTTCAAAGGTCATTAGGGAGTTTAGAAATGGAGATATAGATTAATGAGTCATGGGCATAGAGGCTAAAGCCTTGGAGGTGAATTAGGTTATGAAGAAAGATAGTTCAGAGAAAAAAGGAAGAACCCCCCCAAAGGGTTTGTTATCTCTCTCTCTCTTGCTCATAGCTCCCTACTTTGAAGCAAAATTTGGGGTAAATCTGAAGAAAGCATAGGTAGGGCCCATTACTAGAGGCAGTTAGGTGGTTCAGTGGATAGAGCACTAGGCCTAGAGTCAGGAAGACCTGAATTTAAATCTAGTCCCAAACACTTACTAACTGTGTGACCTTGGTCAAGTCATTTAACCTCTAATCCACTGGATAAGGCAATGCCAAACCTTGGACAAGTCACTTAACCTCTTCATCCACTGGAGAAGGCAATGGCAAACCACTGTAGCATCTTTGAGAAGAAAGCCCCATAGACATTGGTGTGCTATGGACCACAAGGTCACGAAGAATCAGACACTGAAGAACAATAAATATCTCATCACTATGTTTCTTTAAAGTATGCAACAGTACCCATTTCTTTTTTTTCAGTGTTTTTTTTGGGGTCTCCTTTAGCAAGTCATTGACTTGTTTTTCATGGTTTTCTCTCATCCTTCTCATTTGTCTTCCCAATTTTTCCTCTACTTCTCTAACTTTCTTTTCCAAATCCTTTTTGAGCTCTTCCACAGCCTGAGACC
>CM053627.1:45402205-45435050 GCA_028646595.1 Phalanger gymnotis | reverse complement strand
TACTTCTTCCTCCTTTTCCTTTTTATTCTCCAGCATTTCATAGTATCATGGAATCACAGACCAAAGAATCAGAGAATTGCAGCTAGAATAAATTGCAAAGGTCACCGAGCCCAATCCTTAAAAATTGAGACAAAGACAGGTTCCATGATTTGTCTGGGGTGTCTGAGATTTAACTTGGGATATAAATTCTTTGCCATCGTTGAGTTATTCCTTGGCAATTCCAATGACTCTAGTTAGCTGACTAAGTTGTAGGGGGGGGGAGATATTGGGGACACTCCAGAGGTCTCCCTCAGAACAACATGTTTTCCATAAGCATAGGACCACACAGATCACTATGTGTCTTCTCCGCTGCTTTAGAAATAAGAGGAAAATGCTGATAAATGGCAAAAGTATCAGTTTAAGACTGTCTCTATTTCAAACTGGTAAACCAATCAGATTGCCTTTCTTTTCTTTATTTTGTTTACTATATTTATTTTAAATTCTCTACTTCAAAATCTTTTATTTAATTCCTTCTTTTTCTTTTCCCTTTCCATCCTTTTCCTTCTTTTTTATTGTCTTTTTCCTCTTTACACCTTTGTCTCTCTCTTCCTTTCTCTTCTTCTCTCTTCTCCTTCCTTAACCTCTCTACCTTCTCTTTCTTTCTCTGCTTTTGTTTTTGAAACACATTGCTCTTAAATGTAAAAGGGAAAGAAAAATCATTAATCACTCTGCAGGATACAGCCCTTAGATGGCTGGCATTGCTGAAGGGCGTCTGGTTAGCATCAGCCGATTTTTCATTTCCTTTCTATGGGGACAGTGGGCTGCTCTGCAGTCCCTGGGGCCCAGAAGCATGAATGCAAGTATTGAGTGTTCAAGAGGAGACAATTAGGACCCAGAAATGGAGATACAATACCACTGAAATTAATTCAGGGCTGAAACCCCACAATCCCTCTTTTCCCTTCCCATTGGATGAGAAATTTGTGTTTTCCAGGGTGGAAATAGATCAGCATTGATTTGGTGCTTGTATCAATTCTAATCATAGACAATGGAACTATGGAATAGCATTTCCCCTCACCTTAGGGCAATGGAGTCACAGATTTTGGGAAACTAGGCTGTTGCATAGTGAGGTTTTCATAGGTATTGTCTTGAGAGAAGGTTACCTCTGATGCACCAACAAAGAATGTATACCCAAACTGGCAACACTTTCTTAGGAAGACAGGCAGCCACAGAGCTGGTCCCAGAGACCAAGAAGAAAATAATGAGAAAAATTGTATATCAGTCATGTTAAAGAATCCAAATAAATATCCATGAAAAATTAGTCAGTCATCTAGACCTTCAATATGAATTATATTATTAGGTAAAGTAGGTGATGCAATGGATAAAGCTTTGAATTTAGACATTGGATTTGCATTCAAATTCTGCCTCAGATGTTTATGACCTGTGTGTCTCTGGGCAAGTCAGTTAGTTTTAGTTTTAACATCTATAAAATGGGGGTATTAAGGGCACCTACCTCTCAGGATTATTATGAAGATAAAATGAGATAATATTTTGCAAACCTTAAGTGCTATATGTGTATTAGTATAAACTGCTATGTAAATCCTAGCTATTATTATTTCTAATTTCTAACATTCCAAACGTAATTTGGAGCTTGTGTCTTCCTTTCCCTGAAGGATGGTATTTTTGTGGAGGTACGGGGCAAAGATGAGAAAGTCATGTCTATATTATTGAATCTCTGCCTCATATCTAGCTTTGAATATCCTTATTCCAAACCACACACCAGTACCATGAGCTCTATAATCATAAGTTGACTTGATTAATACTCCACTAAGCTGTAAGGTTCTTGGGTGTTTAGTTACCTAGTGTGAAGTACTAGGGTGGTGACTGTTTTTCATTCAGTAAGAGGCCCTTAAAGCCAAAGCTAAGAACTGAGAAGATAACCTAGACAGCTTAGACTTAGGTCCTGAGACTTGGACTTATCTCAGGACATTTCATAGCACAATTGAGACAAACTCCTTTCAAGCTCTGGTAGTTTACAGAAATGAGACCTTGCTGGGATCCAGTCACCATAATGATCTATCCATAGAATCACAGAATGTTAAAATTCAGAAGGTCCTCAGAAACCATCTGATCCAAGTCCATTTTGCAGATACCGAGTCTTAGAGAAGTTAATTCACAGAAAGTCCTTAGCAAAGGCAAGACTAGGATCTCCTGATATGCCACAGCCTCATCACCCTGAAGTGCACTCTGCCCATGGCCTTCTCACCCTGGAAATAATACACTCTGCCCTTTGCACCCTCTTCCTCTGATTGGCTGGCTCCTTCTAGACCTTCATTTTAAGGAAGGTACTCAAGCCAGTCATGTTTTCATCCTCTCTGGGTTCCACTTCTGCTTCTCTAGACTCCCTACCGTGTCTCTTTTTGGGTGCCTCTCCTTCCCCATTCCTACCTTTTCAGTTTCTTTTTATGTGTTTTTCCCATTAGAATGTAAGCTCCTTGAGGGCAAAGACTACTTTTCTCTGCTGGTATTTGTATTTCTAGCACTTAGCATAGTGCCCGGCACATAGAAATGTCTGAATAAATGCCATTGACTTGGTTTGTGGACTGTTATCTTTCAATGGAGCTCCAATTATGTATTAGAAATAGATCTAGAAGGATCTTGAGACAATCTAGTCTGAGGTATTGTGAGGCTCATGTGAGATCATGGATATAAAGCATTTTGCAAACAAAATTCTGTATAAATGAGGTGGCTTTATCACCATCATCATCATCATCATTCAACCACCAGACCTCCAATCTGGCAATGCCTTCATTCCCTGAGCCTTCTGAGCTCAAGCTATGTTTGGACTGTGCTGGTAAATGCTGGACAACGGGACTCTCCAGAAAAAGACAAATATGTGCACATATATTATAAAGTACAATCTATACTATCAACACTTCCTTAATCTAGATAATCAATAAAGGAGCAAATCAAACCCTAAGTTGAAAAGAGTATAAATTCTGAGGTATAAATGCTTGCCCCCAAAATTTAACAATTGGTTTTAAAATAAAAGATTAGAGCTGGCTCGAGCTCACTCCTGGTGGTCAGATCCCCTCATTTTATGGATGAGGAAATTGAGGCTCAGGGTAGTTCAGTGATTTATTCAAGGTCATACAGGTGAAAAAAAGCAATTCAGAGCTCATTTAGTCCAATCCTTTCATTCTGTACATGGGGAAATTAAGGTCCAGGGAAGTTATGTGATTTGTTGAAGGTCACCCTCATACTTAACATTGGAGACAGTATCTGAACTTCAATCCTTTAACACGAGAGCCATTGTCTTACCACTGTAGCACGCTGCCTTATTACTGGAAGGGGTACTCTGGAGGACGCAAACAGAAAGTATATGAGATTGCCTTTTCCCTCAGGGCTTACAGTAGAGTTGGAGAGACAACACTAATCCACAGCACAACAGCAAATAGGACAAAATAGGGAATGCTACTTTGCTTTCCTAGAGAGAAACTTTGGAGTAGGATCATGTAGCTCTAGGAGGGCCAGACAGAGTGGCCATGGATAGAGTCATTCTCACCCCCTTCCTCCTGATACAACATCATGGATAGATATTGGTGGCTATCTAGTAAGCTGACCTTCTTTTGCATAAATAGAATAGAGAATCCAACTCACAAGAACCACATATGGAATGTTAGGCTCAGTTTTGAGAGAGACACATTCAAAGAGGCTCATTATCAACGAGGTGCTCCTAAAAGAATGATGGGATGGGGAGAGGACTGAAAATTATACAATGCAAGAAATAGTTTAAGGAACTAGTGGCTTTTAACATAGGAGAAGAATTAGGAGAATCAATGGCTCCAGAGTACAGGAATATTTCTCCAAAGGGAGATATTATAACCATCTGTAAATACAGGATACCTCAAAAATCTTAGTATATTTTTCAGCTTTAATAGCTTAAGACTTTTAGGATCCCCTGTATTTGGAGATCTATTATGTAAAAGAGAAAGAAGGCTTGTTTTGTGTTTCTCTAGAGGGAATAACTAGGATCAATAGATACAAACAGATCTTGGTTCAGCATCAGAAAGCTAGCAATAAATAATAGCTGATTCTTATGTAATACTTTGAATATATTATCTCATTTGATCTCTACAATAACTCTGTTAGGTATGTGTTATTATTATCTTCATTTTACAGCTGTGGTTGAAGTATTAGTTGCTGAAAGTCACACAGACAGCAAGTACTGCTTTCAATGCCTTCCCTTATAGAAGGCTGAAATTGGACTTTTGGGCTCAGCCTACTATATATCTGCCACCCTGCCTAGTTTCAGCTTCATGGAACAAGATGCCTATGCACTGGATAATCCTTGGTCTCTCTCAACTCTTTCCCCCCACTGTCCTGACTCCTTTTGTGTATTGTTTCCCTCCGTCATTAGATTACAAGGTCCTTGAGGGCAGTAACCGTCTTTCTTTTTATTATCTGTATCCTCAGCACTTAGTACAGTGCCTGGCACATAGTAGGTACTTAATAAGTTTTATTGGATTTGATTTTATTAGTAAGTGACTAAGGTCTGCTGTGTTCCCCACTAAACCACTTAACTGCCTCTTAGGATGAAGACAGAAATTCAATGGATGGTTTCAAGAAACACTGAGTTCTATATCAGTCAAGGTTTCCTACACCATCCATTTTCTGAATTGAATAGACCAATGACCCCCCAAATTTTTTCTAATTCAAAGATTCTGTGATTTTGTGATTTTCCACAAGTAGAAAAGAATCCTATTATTCTATGAGTTTATCATATCCTCATTTGTGATCTAGGGATTAGAAAATCAATCTTCTTCTTAGGACTTAGCAATAACATTTAAATCTTCATAGACTTTTTAAACTTAATACCCAGTGAATGCTACTCCGTCATCTTTGGCAGTGTCCTTGAGCCCTTGCCAGCATCTGAGTTTGATCTGTGCAATCGACAAAGAGGGGAGGGGTTATTTCATTAAGAATGGTAGCTTCATATTCTTGCCCATCTGTTTGAGATGAGAAGGTTTTATCTGGGGAGCACACAGCTGGTGTCAGATACCACTCTCAAAGATCATTCACAAGAGATATGCACACAAATTGCTTTGTGCCGAGAAGACATATAACTATCGTAAAGCTTGGCGTGATGGCAGGTGGTTCACATATTTTAATAAGATGCTTAACAGCTGCACTTTGAACTTAGCTTTCCAGTTTTTACTGAATTGTTGCTTTTGTGATATTTGAAAAATATTTTTCCTTAAAGAGGCTCTAGTTAGGGAAAAGGAGGAACGCCTGGTCTGAGTAACAAAACAGTGACCCATGCCCAAGATTAGAAGCATGACGAGCTTTTAAGATGCAGAGTCAGCAGTGACACATTGATAAGTTGGGGACTCTTCTTCATCCTTCTGCTCTTTCTACCAGTTTCTAATTCTCATAGAAAACCTTTGTCTAAGCAGTCCTAGAGGGATAAGAAGTGTCAATACCCCCCCTTTGAAACTTCCCTTAATGTCTCATAAATCCAATTATGGCCCCCTTCACTGTTTTCTGACACAACAACAATAACAAAAACAATAAAATAATAACTATTTTTAAAAATCTGAATGATGGGGAATCAAATCCACAATTTAGTTGATAATCTGGGATACTTTATAAAATTAAAAAAAATGTTTTGTATATTATTGAAGCATGTGCAGGGCATCCTATGTGTACTTTGATGATGATAACATCATTTTACTTCTCTTTTTGTAGCCTAGGAGGCATAGCCCCTGGTGATGAGGAAGTGAGAGAGGTAGACGCAGATGGCAGATAGAGGAGGCACATCTGATGGAAATCTGCTCTTGGAATTTTAGAAGATGAAGGATAGACAGAGAGACAAAGAGACAGAGACAGAGAGAGAGAGAGAGAGAGAGAGAGAGAGAGAGAGAGAGAGAGAGAGAGAGAAATAGAGACAGAGAGAGACAGAGGGGGAAAGAGAGAGACATAGATACAGAGACACAGAAAGAGACAGAGACAAAGAAGGAGAGAGAGGTAAGGGGGAAGAGGAAGACAAGAAGAAAGAAGACAAAAAGGAGGAAGAGAAGAATAGGCTTTTTTTCAAGCACCTAGAAGACTCTAAAGGTTTTCTCCTATCTTTTGTACTCTGCCAACCATTGTGAGAACAGGAACAGCTCAAATCACAGAAGATGAAATAATTGCTTTTCTGCTGTTCTGACAAACCTGGGTGATGAACGATGGAGTCGGGGTACCTAGAGTTGACGATGCTGATATTCTAGCATTCGAGGATGTGGTAGTGGCTTCCATGGAGTAGCTTGGGGCTTGAATTAGTCTTCGCACACAGCCCAAATCTTTTTCTTCATGACTTAGGCGAAGAGAGGCAGGAAGTCTATTACAAGACACTGAATTTTTAGGTTGCTTCTCTCCCACTCTTGGGCTTTGATCTGATAGACTTAAAAAGAGAGAACTGTACTCTAACCCAAGAATGTTTTTTTGTCTTTGGAGGGATAGAAGTGAGGCAAAGATGTGAGTGAAACATTGGGCTTTGTGATATCTGTTGCTTTTGAATTTTACTACGCTTTTCTGTTGTTGTTCAGTTGTTTCAGTAATGTCAGATTCCCCGTGACCCCCCATGGGGTTTTCTTGGTAAAGATACTAGAGTGACTTGCCAATGCCTTCTCCAATTCATTTTACAGATGAGGAAACTGAGGCAAACAGGGTTAAATGACTTGTCCCGGGTCACATAGCTAGTAAGCGTCCAAGGCCAGATTTGAACTCATGAAGAAGAGCCTTCCTGACTTTAGCCTCGGTACTCTATTAACTATGCCACCTATTTACCTGATATGCTTTTATTTAATCTAATTCAACTTTCTCAACTGCGACCTTGAGTGGGTAGTGAACAACTGAATCATTGCCACTGGATCTTTCTAGATCCTTTCTAGAAAGGGACATAGTCAGCATAATCATGTGATCTGTATAATTGATACATACTCCTGGATAATGGCCAGTGATATAACTGGGTGATGTCAAGGTGCTGAGTGCCTGATTGTCTATAGGCCTTACATTAGGATACTATTAAAAAGAAAATTTTCACCAGGAATCAAAAGCTAAGCATTACATTGAAATATCTATGTATGTGAGTATATTCTCTTATACATATACATTTGTAGGTGGTCCTCAATTTATAAAAACCAACAGAAGAAAATTGGGCTTCAAGTGAATTAGGGGATAATTATTCACAATGTAAAATAAATATTGCAACAGAGTAGAGCAGTGGATAGAGCTCTGGGCCTGGGGTCAGAAAGACTCATTTTCCTGAGTTCAAATCTGGCCTCAGACACTTACTAGCTGCATGAAAAGGATTACTATGTAATAAAGGAAGGTAGATCAGAAGCAGATTTTGAAGGACTTTAAATGGCAAATGGACAACTCTGTTTTTTGTCCTAGAGGCAAAAAGAAAGCCACTGGAACATTTTGAGCAGGACAGTGAGATGGTCACTTCCTTGTGACCATCTTTGGCAACTCTGTGGAGGAGAGATTGTAGACAGGAGAAGCTGGAGGTAGGGAGAATAATTAGGAAATTGTGGACACGATATATGATAAAAACCTGAATTGGGTTCCTGGCTACGAGCAGGTCAAAGAAGGTATGAATACGTGAGATATGTTAGAGATAGAATTGATAAGACTTTCAATTCACTGAATGGGTGGGATGTGAGAGGTTGAAGAGTGAGGATGACTCCAAGATCCAGGACCTAAGTACTTGCCCTTTGCCATGAGGGTCTAAGGTCCAGAGAAATTGATTCATTTAAGATTTGGTTCTACTGGAAGCATGGGTTGAATGGTTGAACATCATTTGGAAACTGCGATTATGTTCTGCACTTATTGACCTCTTGTAGAAGGATCAGTCATGAGGAATGAAACAAAGCAATCTGTCTTCTCTCGAGCTTAAAGGTTCAGAATGATACGAATTATCTAAGATTGTGTGGGTCTAGAACAAGCTGTGCTTAAATAGCTACATGGTAAATTTTTATTACTCATTGCTTATTGCGTTCAGTGCATAGTGTACATTTGAGCATAATCTGTCTATTTCCTTGGGAAGCAAGTTCGTTATTTCAAGATCGCAAGACTAGGTATCAGTAAAACATGGCAAGTTAAGAGAGGAGGAAAGGTTGTGCCATTAGGATGGAAATCTTAGGGTTAATTTTAATTGGTAAATAAACACGAAATGCAACTTAACTGATTCACTATCCCACACACTACAGCAGCTTTTTACAACCCTTTCATCCCTCTTCAAACTTTCCATGGCTACCCCTTCTCCTATTGTATTCCCTGACTCATATTTCAATGAAAAAATAGATAATTCCTTCTTTTTCCGCTACTCATCTCACATCACTCAGATGTTCACCCTAGTCTCATAGAAATCTACGGCCTTTCTCCTAGCCAAGGAAACCCCTCTATGTGCACAACTGACCCTATTCCATCTCATCTTCTTCAGTATATTGCCCCATCAATCCCACTCCTTGACTGATCTTTAATCTTCCCCTGTCTGCTTACTCACAGATTCATTTCTCCTCTATCTTCTAAGAACCCTCACTCAATCTGTCTGTTTTTTCTAATTGTCAACCCATACCTCCCTCCCTTTCATGGTTAAATTCCTAGAAGTCATCTATAATTGTTGTCTCTACTTCTTTTCCTATCACTCTTTTTAACTCTGTAGTTTGGCTGTCAACTTTATCATTCAACTGATTCTCCCCAAAGGTACCAATAATCTCTCTTAACTTCCAAATCCAGTAGCCTTTTTTCAGTTCTCATCTTTCTTGACCTCTCTTTAGCCTTTGACACTGTCAATCACCCTTTTCTCCTTCACACTTTCTTCTTTCTAGGCTTCAATAACACTGCTCTTTCCTGGATTTCTTCCTAACTCTGGCCACTCCTTGATCTCCTTCTCTGTTTCTTCATCCAGGTCATGCCCACTAAATGTGGGAGTCCCCCAAAGTTTTGTTCTGGGACTTCTTCTCCTTGTATATTATTTCACTTTACAATCTAATTAACTCTAATGAATTCAATAATCATCTCTATACTGATGATGCTCAGATCTATTTATCCAGTCCTAATCTTTCTCCTGACTTCCGGTCTCATATCTCAATCTGAGTATTGGATATCTCAAATTAGATGTTCTAGAGACATTTTAAACTATCCAAAACTGAACTCGTTATCTTTCCACCAAAATGTTCTCTTCTACTAACTTTCCTGTTACTATAAAGTCCTCACCATCTTCTCAGTCCGCTAGGCTCACAATTCAGTTGCCATAATTGACTCTTCACATTCTCTCACTGCCCCCATCTCATCTGTTGCTCTCTTACAGATTTTACCTGTACGACACCTCTCCTACATCCCCTTCTCCCTACGACACTGCCACAAGCCTGGTGCAGACCATCATCGCTTCATGCCTGGACTATTGCAATAGCTTGATGGTTGGTCTTTCCGCCTCAGATCTCTCCTCACTCTAGTCCATTAAGCTGGCAAACTAATCTTCCCAAAACAAAGATCTACCTATGTCACCACCCTATTCTCTAGTAGCTAAATTCCTCTGAATCCCAGAGGCTGCCTGTTACCCTCAGGATCAAATATAAAATCCTCTGGCCTTTAAAGCCTTTTATAACCTGCCCTTTTTAACTTCTTAATCTTCTTACATCTTACTGGACTTCACGTGTTCTTTTCTTTGAGGCAATTGGGGCTAACTGACTTGCTCAAGGTCACACAGCAAGTCTGAGGCAGGATTTGAACTCAGGTCCTCCTGACTCAAGGGCCCATGCTATAGGCCACATATTCTTCAATTCAGAGATGCTGGCCTCCTTGCTGTTCCTTGACCACAACAGTCCTTCAGATTCTGCATTTCCACTGGCAGAATCCCCCATGGAATTGTCTCCCTGCTCATCTCTACTAGTTTGATTCCCTGACTTCTTTCAAATTCCAGCTAAAATCTCACTTTCAGCAAGAACCCTATCCTGGTCCCACTTAATGTCAATGTCTTCCCTCTAAGGTTACCTCCAGTTTATCTTGTATATATTTTCTTGTCACATATTTGTTTACTTGCTGTCTGCCCCATTAGACTGGGAGCTCCTTGAGGACTAGGACTGTTTTTTCTTCTTTATATCCCCAGTGTTCAGCCCTGTGCTTGGCACACATTGGGCTCTTAATAAATACTTGTTGACTTGACTTCACCCGCCACACTGATGAGATGGCACAGTCATGTAGAAAAGCATAGCTGGAGTCAGAAGATCATCCACTCTCTGAGAACCATAGGAATGTGTACATTTCATTAGCGCTGATGAGCTCCCTACCCACTGGGATGAGCATGGAACTCTCAGGTCCTGATCTTCTCTACTTAATAGGATCAAATTAACAACTAGAAACACCAACTGGATGTTAATTTTGTCTTTGCATCTTCAGACTCTTGCACATATAGGTGCTTAAAAAGGCTCAATCCAGTAAAACACTTAGTAATGATTTATTAAATTAAATTGAATTAGTAGTGTAATTAGAATCATAGGTATTGATGTGAACAATATTGTAGAGGCAGAAGAAACAGAATGGCAGGGACCTCAGAGGTCATCTGATCCAACCTGTTCTTCAGTCAATCAGTATTTCAGTTGATCAGTGCTCATGGATTGATTATTAACTGAGAAGTTCCTCTGCAGGTCACATAACCTTCACTTAAAGAACTCGATTAAGGGAAAAACAACTACCTCCAAAGACATCCTGTTATACTCTTGGATAGCTCTAAAGATTGGCTGTAGGGGGTGAAGTAGCAAGAAAATACAGAGATAACCTAATTTCTGGCCCTAAGAATGTGAACAATATACTGAAAGCCTTCATCATGAAGTCAACACCTCTGTTTGGTACTCAGAGTGAGGGTAGTCAGTGCAAGTAAGGCATTGTGAATGAGGTGATTTTTCAGCTGTGCCACCAAGTTGAAGGAGGAAGCATCTGATATATTTTCTAGCATAATATCAAAGTCAGGTATTATCCTCAACATGTTGCCCCATTTTTCTTCTCAGTCACAGTTAAAGACCAAAAAAGCCATCTCTGCTTATTTCCTCTACTTTCTCTCCTCCCATTTACTTCTCAATGTCTTGTAATGTGACTTCCAACCTTGTCATTCAACTAAAACTTCACTTTCTGGGGTGACTATGGATCCATTAATAATTTCATCCAATGACTTTTTTCAATCCTGCTTCTTGATGACCTGTCACATCTGACATATGGTCATTCTCTGATCCTTGATATTTTCTCCTCTCTAGGTTTCTATCACTCTACTTTCTCCTGGTTCTCCTTTTACCTGTTTGACTATTACTTCTCAGCCTCCTTTTTCCTAACCCCTAAATACTGGCTATCCACCATAGCTCTGTCCTAGTCTCCCTTCTGTCTCTACAATTTATTTCTTGATGATCTCATTACCTTCCATGAGTTCAACTATCATTGCTAAATTAGTGATTCCCCAACCTGTATTTCTATCATTAAATCTCTTTTCCTGAGCTATAGTCCCTGAGCTATAGAAAAGAATATGTGAAGTGCAGTAAGATGATGACTTCACCACCACGCAGCCACAATTACATGCCCCATAGGCATCTCAAACTTAAAATATCCCTGAAAGACTCCACATTCCCCTTTAAAACCAGCCCTTCTCTAAATCCTCCTGTTTCTGATGAGAGCACCATATTCTAGCTATCCGAGTTCAAGACTTGAGTTTCATTTCCTGCTTTTCCCTCCACCTCTGTCCCCTAAATACAATGCTCCAAATGTGGTCTGATGAAGGAAGACTATAGCAGGATGGTGAGTTCATAATTTACATAACGTTTCCCTTAATGCAGCATAAGATTGCAAAAGTTTTTATAGCTGTCATCATACACTAGAGCCATACTAAGTTTTTACTCCGTTTAACCCCCTGGGTCTTTTTCATGTGACCTGCTGTCAAACGTTTATACTTTCCTCATCTTGTACTTGAGAAGTTGTTTGGTTTTTTTGGAACCCAAGTAAGGACTTTACATTGATCATTTTCTCACAAATGGAATTGTGAATTTTAAATGAAATAATGATTAAAAAAGACTTGGAAAACAACAATTCAAGTACCAATAATATACAAGACGATTGGTACAAAGTAACATGTGTGAGGGATACAAAAATAAAGAGATGGAAAAGGCATTGTTTCCCAGGTTCTCACAGTTGCATACAACATTTTAAACAGAGGTAATATGCCTTTTTTTTTTTTAAAAAAAATATGGTTCAGATAATTGATTCATCAATCTGGAGAAGCCTTCTTGCATATAAGAAGTCCTACCACCACTCATCTGCAATTTAAGTTAAGTAGCTTGCCCATGGTCACACAGAAGGTTAGAAGTAGAACTTGAACTCAAGTTTTCCTGATTCCAAGCCTGGCCCCAGTCCACTATCTACCTTTATCGCACTGTGTCTCTATAAAAAGTCCTTTATCAAAAGAAATTATCCCTCTGATGTGGAATTTTTCCATTCCTGCGACATAATCAAAAGTATGTGCATGCCCATATTATTATGTGTCTCCTCTTCTCTTTCCAAGAAGGAGATGGACCTAATTTCAAATTCCATTTCTGATACTCTCTATATGACCTTAAGAATTCACTTAATCTCCTTGGGCCTATGTTTCCTCATTTGAAAAATGAAAGGTTTTTGGTGTCTTCTAACTCTAGATCTATGATCCCATAATATAAGAAGGAAAGAAAAGTGGTCTGTGATTTTGATGTGTTTTTCATGAGGTTTTTATGCCTGATATTTAGTCCATCTTATGAAGGTACCATGCACAGCTAAGAAATAGATATATTGCTTTCTATCCAATTTAATATTCTTTAGTTGTCTAATATATCTATTTTTTCTAAAATTGTATTCATCTCCTTAACTTCCTTTCTTGTTTTTTCCCATGGTTATGTTTATCTAGATCTGAAAGGAGTAAATTGAGATTCTCTACTATTATAATTTTACTGTTTCTTCCTATAACTCATTTAAATTTTTCTTTAAGAATTTAGATTCTATGCAATTTGGTGAATGTATATTCAGTATTTATATTAACTAGTTATATATGGTATCTTTTAGTAAAATGTAGTTCCTCTGTTTATCTCTTTTAATTAGGTCTATTTTTGCTTTTACTTTGTCTAAGGTCATGGTTGCCACCTTCTACCCTTTTTACTTCAGGTAAATCATAACAACTTCTTCTCCACACCTTTATTTATCTTTCTGTTTCAAGTATATCTCTTGTAAGCAACATATTGTTGGATTCTGGTTTCTAATCCAGTCTGCTTGTCCTCTTCCATTTTTATGGGTGAGTTCATCCCATTCGTATTCACAGTTGGGACTGCTAATTATACATTTTCCTCCATCTCATTCTCTTATACTTATTATTCTCTTTTTTACCCTGTCTCTCTTTAAGAGTCTATACTGCTTTCAACCACTGCTTCACATAATCTACCCTCTGTCTTACGTCCCTACCTCTTTCTCTTAACCCTTTTCTTTTCCCTCTTACTTCTCTGATGAGTAAAGTGCATTTTTATACCCATTTATCTACGTATATTTTTCTTTCCTTTTTGAAACTGTTCAGATAAGAGTTAGGTTCAAGTGTTGCCTACTCTCCCCCAAAACTTCTTCCATTGTATAAACTCTTCCTTGGGTGTCCTATTTATGTGAAACAATTTTCCCCATTCTTTCCTTCTCTTTCCCCCTTTCCCAGGACATTCATCTTTCCCACCTTCAAATTCTTCCTTTGAGATCATTGAAACATAATAGAATCACATTCAGATCCTCTGTCTAACTGTACTCCTTCTAAACCCCCTGGTAATGATTAAGTTCTGAGGGGATATGTGTGTATGTATGTATGTATGTGTATATGTCATCTCCCACATAAGAATGAAAATAGTTTAACCTTATTTAGTCCCTTGTGATTTCTCACTCATATTTACCTTTCTGTGCTTCTCTTGGATACTACATTTAAATGTCAAATTTTCTGCTTAGCTTTGGCCTTTTCATCAGGAATGCTTGAAAGTTTTCCATTTCATTAAATGTCCATTCCTAACTCCCACCGTCTGTAGAATAATACTTTGTTTTGGTGGGTAGATTATTCTTGGCTGTAATCCTAGCTCCTTTGCCTTCTGGCGTATCATATTTCAAAGCCTCCATTCCTTTATAATGGTAGCCACTAAATCTTGTGTGATTCTGACTATGGTTCCACAGTACTGGAATTTTTTCCACCTGCTTTCATCATTTTCTCCTTGATTTCAGAGCTCCTGATTTGGGCTACAATATTCTTGAGAGTTTTCTTTCGGTGTTTCTTTCAAAAAGTAACTGGTGGATCTTCCAATTTCTACTTTGCTCTTTGTTTCTAAGCTATCTGGGCAGTTTTCCTTTATAAAGTCGTTAATGATATCTAGGAATTTTTTTTTTGTTCATGGATTTGAGGTAGTCCAATGATTCTTAAAATATCATTCCTCAACATATTATTGTATCTATTGTTATTCCTATAAGATATTTCAGATTTTTATCTACTTTTTCTGTCTTTTAACTTTGTTTTATTAGTTCTTGATGTGTCATGAAATCATTAGCTTTCACTTTGCCACTTCTAATTTTTAAGGCATTATTTTCTTCAGTGAAATTTTGTACCTCTTTTACCAGACTGTTAATTCTTTTTTCATAACTGTCTTTCATTACTTTAATTTCTTTCTCCATTTTTCATCTACTGCTCTTATTTGTTTTTTAAAAACTTTTTTGCCCTTTTTTAAAATTTCTTTTTTTTTTAGCTCTTCTGGTAGTTCTTGTCAGGCTTTTGTCCAATCTACACTTTCCCCCTTGAGGCTTTGCTTATAGATGTTTTCAAGTTATTGTCTTCTTCTGAGTTTGTGCCTTAGACTTCCTCATCTCCAGAGTAGCTCTTTATGACTGGGTTCTTTTATTCTTTATTCATTCTTCTTGACTATGGACTCCACATTAGTGTTCTAACAGCTCACTTGGGGAGGGGTGTCCTGCTTGAGCGTCTGTTCTTTTATGCCCTTAAGCTGCTTTGATTCTGTTTCTGGTTGTTGGTTTTTGTTTTTTGGACTATATTCCTCAGTGTTGGAAATAGCATCCAGGCTACAGTAGCCATAAAAGTCCCTGGAGCAGAGAAGCACCATCTAGGCAATGAACTCTATGCTTTTTTTTTGGAGGGGGAAAGGCAGGGCAATTGGGGTTAAGTGACTTGCCCAAGGTCACACAGCTAGTAAGTGTGTCAAGTGTCTGAGGCTGCATTTGAACTCAGGTCCTCCTGACTCCAGGGCTGGTGCTCTACTCACCGTGACACCTAGCTGCCCCGAACTCTATGCTTTTTTAAAAAATTCTGAGCTGTTTCTGCACCCTAATAGCCATCTTTTCAGAGTATCTCCACTTAGAAAAAAACATAAACTTAGTTGCCTCTGCTTGCCTGGGATATGTATCTCTTAAGCACACAAGGTGAAATTTTCTTTATGGAACAAAGCAGCTAGATGATATAACAGACTTGGAGTCAGGATAATATGAGTCTGAATCCTGCCTCAAATATATACCAACTATTTGACTCTGGACATATCATGGGATTTCACTCATTCTCAGTTTTCTCATATAAATTTTATAATGGGAGAAATTATAGCACCTACCTCACAGGGTTTTTGTGAGAATCAAATGATGATTGAAAACCCTTATCCCTGAGAAACACAAAGCACCTCTTCTGCACTTCTGTTCACCTAATTCTTACTTCCACTGATGGTATTACTGTGCAAAAAAGTACAAAGGAACCAAGGTACAACTAAGTGAATACATTTTCCCTGATTTCCAAGGAGGTTGGTGACAGGTGCAGAAAGACAGGCCAATTTTCCTGATCCCAAGACTGGCTCCATCTCCTTGGGTCTACATCCTCTTATCTAAACATGGCGTTGCTTTAATTTGAAATCCATTCTTCATGGAGAAAACCCAGGCTTCCCCTCTACTCGGCATGAGGAATCAATTGGAAACTAGGCCTACAGGTAAATATCTTTGTCACCACACTGCTCATAAGGCTAGAGCCCTGGAGCAGGAAGACCTTTTAACCTCTGCGTGTACGCTGCGCTGTGGGCTGCGCTCTTTCTCCTCCTGTCATTACAAATACAAGAAACAGACACCTGTGCTGGGCTGAAGGTCTTACATTTGTTAACAAGGAGAATAGCAGATACCAACAGATTTATTCTGCTTTAACTAAACACTAGGGAGAAAGAACTCCCGGACAAGGACCACACTACAAACCTATTTGGCTGAAATGTGAGAAAGTGTCTATAATCTACCATGAGCTCCCCGAACTTCCCTTTTGTGAAAGGGGCTCCTTTCTCAAAGGGCCTCAGTAGCTTGCTTTCTACTCCAGGAGTGTCTCACATCAACCACTTGGAGTAACAGCCTAACCTTAGGCCCTCAATACTTTTCCTTCTCCTGCACTGATGAAAAATGTCTTAAGTCTTTAGCAGTCTCTGCTGCTTTCACTATCCTGTACCCTTGCCTAGCTACGTGACCATCATAAAGTCAACTAACTTCTCTAAGCTCTAATTTGGTCAATCAGGAATAATGATATTTAAATTTCTGAACTCTGTGTTTCTCTGTGTATAAATGGGATTGTATCGACTCTACCTACATATTGAAATCGATAAAATAATAGCTGTCAAAGTGCTTGGAAAAACAGAAGATATTCTAGAAATGGGTAAGGAGAATGTGTGGCCCATGTAGGTTATACGTATATGTCCACATGAGTGTGTCTAAATAGGGAAGTATAAATAGATATTTCTGGAATCTTGACCACCCTACTGAAGAGAGACTTTGATTTCTGCCTGGAAGGGAGCAGGAAACTGGACCCCCAATGCTGGCCCATTTTCTTTACTTCAGAGAGGGGATACTAAATCACAATTATATCTCTCTGCCCTCCTAAATATTGAGTTTATGGGAAATTATTTTTAAGCTCAAGCTGCTTTCTTGGTCATTAACTCTTAACAGGGAAGGAGTTCCCCAAGCTGTATCAAAAGGCTCAGCTCCCTTCCTACTCAATACTAGTTAAACGAAGACCATACACAGAGTGAATACCAAATGAACCCATTTATCTCAGCTGATAGCAAACAGAAATCTGAGAAGTTATACAGATTACAATACTCTAGACATTACAGAAATTAAATGAGCTCTCCTTCTGGGATCAAGATATCTCAGTTAATTGGGAGGGGGGAGTCCTTGATCTTACCCAAGGGGAAGTTCCCCAAAATCCTTAGCGTGGAAACCAAGGATCTGTCAAAGTGTTGACTCTTCTATGTGTCTGCTTCTTCCCAAAGTCTCCCGCCTCCAGGGGTCTCTCCATGAAGGAAGCCTGGAATCTCACATATCATTTCCTGACATTGGAAGCCAGAAAACTACTTTTCTTTCCAAGTTCTCACCAACTCCACCCTTTGTGCAGTCACAGAATGTTGAATAATCATGCTCTCCACCAAGGAGGAGAGTCTTATGCAAATATACTAGGCTCGAACCCTGGATTACAAAATTATTATATAAGTTATACAGCAGCCAGATGGTACAGTAGATAGAATGATGGGCCTGAAGTCAGGAAGACTTATTTTCATGATATCAAATCTGTCCTCTGAAACTAGCTATGTGACTCTGGACAAGTCACTTAACCCTATTTGTCTTAGTTTCTTCATCTGTAAAATGAGCTGGAGAAGGAAATGGCACAGCACTGCAGTATCTCTGCCAAGAAAACACCAAATGGAGTCACCGAGAGTCAGACAAACTTCAGGGTTCCTTTATCTAATGAATTTTCCAGTGCATTAGAAATATTATTAAATATAATGATATCCCACTCATTATAGAATATGATATATATCTATATATCTATACCTATATGTATATCTATATATCTATACCTATATCTATATATCTTTCTATACATATATAGCTACAAATGCTAAAAGGAGAGAAGGGCTGACAGTTTGTGGCACAAGGAAGGTGATCCTTACTTACCAATACTCACATTTGTCATTTATTCCCCACCTGAGCTTTCTGAATGAATGGAGCACCAAGTAAGCTGACCCCAACAACATGGGATTCTCTCGCCCTAAAGACAGTCTCAGTCTTCTGATCATGTCCTTCAAGAAATGGATGCGAAATTCAAACATTCAAGCCACAGCACAATAGTCCAGTATTACAGATCATTTTCTGCCTCACTCATATGGTTCAAATAGAACAAAAGCTCTCCTCCCCTAACACACCTTTTTAATGAGAACATCTCACTCAACAAAAACGCAAAACTAGCCTGTGGCCTTGAGATTTCAGTTGGTTCGCATGTGGTGCTAATGAGGCCAAAGTTCCAGGCTCTAAATCTCCAGGGGGCACTTAGTTTTCTCTTCTGTGGCCACAAGCTGCCCCTCTAATCCCCATTAGCCATCATGCAGGTGCGTGTGGTTCTGGTCAAGAGGGCCTGGACAAATGCACGCTGCTGGATGAGTGCAAATGCATCCTTATCCCTGAAGAAACAACTGAGCATTTGCCTCCTACCATGTGGGTCAATTGCAACATCTGCCCATGTGTAGGTCAGTTTTACAATTTATTGAGACCCTTTGAGAATGGGGAGGATTTGACCTAGCAATTTCACTACTAGGCCTGTATCTCAAAAAAAAAGATTTAAAAAAGGAAAAGGACCTATATTTACAACAATATTTATAGCAACTCTTTCCTGGTAGCAAAGAATTGGAAATTGAGGGGATGCCCATCAATTGGGGAATGGCTGAACAAGTTATGGTATGTGATTGTGATGGAATGCTGTCATGCTATAGGAAGTGATGAGCAGGACGCTCTCAGAAAAAACCTGGAAAGACTTACATGAACTGATGCAAAGTGAAATAAGTAGAAGTAGGAGGACATCGGACACAGTAACAGCAATATTGTAAGATGATGACCATTGGACGATTTAGCTATTCTCAACAATACACTGATCCAAGACATCTCTGAAGGACTTATGATGAAAAATGCTATCCATCCCCAGGAAAAGAACTGATGGTGTCTGGATATAGATCGAAGCATACTTTTTAACTTTATTTTTCTTAGGTTTTTATTTTGGTCTGTTTTATTTTACAGCATGACTAATATGGAAATATGTTTTGCATCACTACATATGTATAATCTATATCGAATTGCTTGCCTTCTCAATGAGGGGAGCAGGGAGGGAGGAAAAGAATTTGGAACTCAAATTAAAAAAATAATATCAAAAATTGTTTTTACATGTAATTGTGGGAAAATAAAGTACTAAATAAGAAAGTGGGGGGGAATAAGTCTGCATACACTTGCCCTGGATGGCCAGCAAATAAAGACCCTAAGATCATAGATTTAAAATTATAAGGCACTTGGAAGTCTGGTCCAAGCCTCTAGTTTTACAGATGAGGAAACCAAAGCCAAGAGAGGTCAGGCCAAGGTCATAAGGCAGTAAATGGTAGAGCAGAATTTGAACTCAGGATCTATGACCTCAAGTTCAATACTCAAAGGAAAGGGACTAAGGTGCTTTCTCTTCAGAGGCAATGTGGTATCATGGCAGAAAGGTTGGTTCTGGAATTCAGAAAGATCTGGGTTTGATTCCGACCTCTTACAATCAGTTACTAGCCGTGGAATAATGACAAGTGGTTGAACATCTCAGAGCCTCAGTTTTCCAATCTATATAATGGGGCAATGCCTATCTCACAGAGCTTTTCTGAGGATAAAATGAGATAATGGTCATAAAATGGTCCAGACTTGAAGTGCTACATATATGTCAGCTGTTCATATGGGTTTCTCATTCTATACATCAGTGAAAATGGCTGGGCTGGTGCACTGGCTGCTCTGATCTTCATTTTTCTTGAACCCATGGCCCAAAACAGAGAACCAGATGGGAGATGGGACATATAGCATTTGACTTTTTTTTTCTAGGTCACAGTCTGCTTGTGAGCTCAGTTCTCAAAACCCCACAGTATACCCATAACAAGAATCCTATTCTGGTCTTTGTCTTGTAGCTAGAAGCTCAGATCCTGGGACCAGGAATTCAGCCATGAGCAAATAATCTCCAGATCGACAAACATTTATTAAGCACCTACTTACTATACATGAGTCACTGAGCTAAGAACCGGGAATACAAAGGCAGAAATAAAATAATTGCAGCTCTCAGCAAGCTGACATTCCAACAGAGGAGATGACATGTACATATATAAGCATGTGCAGATCAAATACAAAGTGAGTAGGAACAGACCTTGCACCTGAAACTTCATTGATATACACCTGCCAGATGAGGAAACCCATTCAGGTTAGCTCCTTCTTTGCAACTTAGATAATGCAGTGGATAGTGTTCAACCCTGAGTCAGGAAGACCTCAGATAATTATTAGTTGTGTGATTCCGGACAAGTCACTTAACCACCATCTGCCTCAGTTTCTTCATATGTAAAATGGAAATAGTAATAACATCTGTTTCCCAGAGTTGTTGCTGAGCTTCCAATGAGATGAAGCATTTTGCATAATTTAAAGTGCTATATGGCTGCTAAGTGGCGCCATAGTGTATAAAGCGCCAGTCCTGGAGTCAGAAACACTCATCTTCCTGAGTTCAAATGTGACTTCAGACACTTACTACCTGTGTGACCCTGGGCAAGACATTTAACCCTGTTTGCCTCAGTTTCTTCATGTATAAAGTGAGCTGGAGAAGGAAACGGCAAAGAACTCCAGTTTCTTTGCCAAGAAAACCCCAAACGGGTCACAAAGAGTCACAACTAAACAACAAAGTGCTATATAAATGCTAGTTTTCAGTGTCATTAACTTATAGTCTTCAAGAGTTGCCTAGCTCACTGAGAGATTAAGGGACTTGTCCCAGGGTTTGACTACATATATATGTATGTATGTATATGTATATATCAGACAGAATTTGAACCCAAGTCCAGCTGGCTTGGAGGCCAGTTCTCAATCTATTATGCCATATTGTCATACAAAATTAATGGAAGGCAGCTTGGGGAGGTAAGGCACTAGCTTCTGGGAGAATCAAGGAAGGCTTCATGTGGGAGGAGGTCCCAAGCATCATCTTCATGTATTATAGTTCATAGTGTTTGTATATCTGCCTTTGTCTTTGCCAAAGGAAGATGGATTTGATACTTGACAGGTAATAATCATTAAATTCTAATACTTCTGGCAGAATAAAAAAAAATTTGCACTAGAAAGAACAGGAAATCTTCTAAGCAAAGCCTCCGGGAGATGTATGGAAATTGATGACTGAGGCTATCAGTGCTATTGAGAATATCTGAAGGGGAAAGATATTGGAAGGTATTAGGAAAGAAAAATAGAAGTGATATGAAACAACAGCCCTTGAGAGGCGCCACCATGCCAGGGATGTAGGATGCTTTCCTAAAACAGATCGCCAAACTGGGACAGGGGTGAGATAGAATAGTGGTGGAGGACCTCAACTTTCCAGGCATCTACTAGAAATGTCATGCCGCAAAAAGTTATGCCAGTTTGAACAGTTTTTTTTAGCTCACCTTGATAACACCATTTCTCAGAGTGAAGAGAAAGTATTGAAGGGAAACAAGATCCATTTTAACTAATAAGAGAGAACTGGTTGGTAAAGTGGAACTGATGGAAATCTTGTAAATAAGTGAATACATGATCTTGAAGCATGAGTTAAAGTGGAGAATGTTTGGCCAATAACCCAGACTTAGAAAAGCAGATTTCACAAAAATTCGTAGGATGTATGTATCTATGTGGGTTATGGGGTATCTCGATGGGTTTGTATTACTTTTTTCTTCCATCAGCTCAAGCCTCCAACAACTATGTTCCTTTCCATTTTAGGGGGCTACTGGTTAGCACCCCAGTTCCATTTAATCACTTTATATGGGTTAGCTTTTACAAAAGGATATTTAAAGATATAAAAGGAATGAATACAGACATTCCCCCCAATACCATGGGGGTACAATGTTCTCTATTACTACCAAAGATCACTCTTTGCTCTTAGGGCATTACTGTCAGACTAGATCCAAACCACAGCCTAGATTACGATCTCTGGATTCTCTCCGCTTACTCTCCTGGACTTCGAAACTTCTATGGTGAGAGATTCCACTCTTTGCACCTAGAATTGAAAAGCATCCCCTGAGTGAACTCGGGTCTTCCTGACTATAGACTCAATGCTCTAGACCCTCCACCAACTAAATGCCTCCAATAAGGGCAAGAAAGCCTGGTTTGGGGAGTGTTATATGGCTCTAGAGGGATTAGTCCCTGGGAACCTTCCCTTTATAATAAAGTCTTTTCTTTTGACACCACCAAAGGCAGCTGAAGACATGAGACAGAGCAGAAATGAGAAAGTAGCCAAAGCTGACAGCAGCCTTTAAATGCCTTCAAAGTCATTCAGAGAGCCTTCCCTTCACCAGATTGTTAGCCCATCATTGAAGCAATCTCCCGTCACTCCAGTGCATTTTCCCTGTACTATTCTCTTGGAAGTAACTTCCTAGTATCTTCCATGTGGAAAGATTTCATCTGGACAAGCTGATGGGATTTGCCAGACACACCCACATGCATACACACACTCACACATATACATATATACATCACATACATGCATATATACACACAGAACTGAGAACTGGGAACACAAAGACAAATAACATATACACACATATACATAACATGCATACACACGTATACACATATACGCATGCATATACATACACACACATAAACACACACATATATATACATATACATGTATATATATACACATACACATATATATATACATATATATACACATACACATGTATGGGCAGGAGAGGGCATGAGTGAATTGCCATAGACAAGTGAGATTGCAAAGCTTAATAGGGATAGGAAGCTCTAAAAGTGAAGTGATGAATAGTCATGATTAGAAAGAAAATGGGAAAAACTGATGTGAATGCACAAAGACCTCTATGAAAAGTTCATATCTAAAAGGAATAAGCACATAATCAAAGACATTTACAAAGGAGAACCACAGATCTGTGCACACATACCCCTTGTCCTCCTGCCTTTCAAAGTCTTTGTCTTCCTTGAGAGGTTTTCCCAGGTTCCACTTCCTCCATGGAACCTTCTCTTTCCCTCTCTCCCAGTTTTTGGGCCTCTCTACTTCCTCCAGTTACCTTTTCAGCATACTTCATCCCTCTGGTAGAATGTCAGCTCCTTGGAGTCAGGAAATGTTTTGCTTTTGTGCCTATATCTTCTAGAATCTGGTATTATACTCTAAACATAGTAGGTGCTTAACATACGGTTTTAAAAATTGAACTGAGTGAGAAATATCATCTGGCAGATTCTCTCTAAATAAACCAGTTTTAAGGAAGAAAAGGATTTTAGAAGCCATCTTTGAAATAATAAGAAAGACAGGAGAGGCCCACTGCTTATGGAAGAGATTTTACAGGGATACATGCACTGGGCCATTTATATAACACCAAAAAATTACGTAAATACAGGATTTGCTTGTATTTATATTTCCAGTGCTTAGCATAGTGCCTAGGACACAGTGTTTAACAAATACTCTATTTATCTGTCGATCACTCTCTATCTGTCTATCTTTCTCTCTATCTTTATCAATTTATCTATGTGTATCTATCCACCCATCTTTCTATCTATATCGTCGATCAATCTATATGTATCTATCCATCTATCCATCCATCTATCTTTCTATCTATCTATCAATCTATCTATCAATCGCCATCCCTAAACAAAACTGTATATCACATCCCATTCAATTATGATGCTCTGGTTACCTTCCCACTCCTCTGCAACCCCACCCCCTTCTACTTCTTGCTCTGGACAAAGTAATTGAATCAATACTGCAATTGAAAAGGGTGTGTTAATCCACTGCTCTATGGATTAATTTATTATCCTTTTGACTTCCTGGATTAAAATATCCTTCCCAGGACTCCACACCTCTATGTGTGTTATCTCCTCCTAGTGAAATATAGGTTACTTATATCACCAGGGCTTAGCGTAGTGTCTGATACATAATAATAATAAGTGCTTAGTAAATTATTCTTTATCCATTCATTCATTTCGGCTAACTCTAAGATTTGCTGCTTCTGAGTTTCTTGTTAGTTAATTCCTCCCTTTGCATCAGGAATGGAGAGGGTCCTATTTATATCAGAGTACTCAGAAAGAGTGGATAAGGAGGGAGGACATGCAGTAGACCCCTTCTGTTTTCTTCCATTCCCAAGATAATGCCCATTCCTTTGGGGAAAGAGGATCATCCCCCACCCACACACCTCATTTCTTTATTGGGCATTCCTGTTGGAAGGTTGGTAATAAAAGTAAGACAATACATTTGGGAAAGCACTGCACTTGGATGTGGAAGTCCTGGATTAAAATGCTGGGTCTGAGGATAACTGGAGACACACAGTCTGGCTCAGCTGGTTGTTCAATGTCCTTCCTAAGCTGGAGGAATGTGAGGAGTCCCCACAATAATGCAGCCTCCTTGGTACAGGTTAGGGCTGGGAGGCAGGGGTTTTAAGTGACTTCCTTGGTCAGGATTGCAATCCAAGACCTCCTGTCTAGTGTCATTGTCTCCTCCTCCTCAAGGATGCTCGAGGGTACAGGAAAATGAAAATCATGGATGTTATTATCAATAACGTTGGGTCTTAGCATTCCGTCCCACTGTTTCCCTTCCTTCTGGTAGACCAGCAGGGTCTAGCGCTGGTGAAAAGCAGTGGGGAGTTCCAGTTTTATAGAGTAGTCCTCATGAACAAAAGTAACAGAGTCTATAAAACATCCCTGCCCAGAGGGGAGGGAATGATGTTCTACTCCCTGACAGAAAATGCCAAACTAGGGTTTCATGGGAAACGATATGGTTTTAATCAGCTGAGGCAACAGATGGGAGTCTTCGGGCTTTCTTTTTGCCAGCATCTCCCTCCGGTGGAACTGATTCAGGCCAATGGGATCATCATACATCCTTCACCCACGGTACACTCTGAGGGCAACCCTACAGCATCTTCTAGAGCTCCAAGTATAAACAAGCAAGCAATAAATACTCCTTGATTGAGGAATGAAGGCCAAGCTGAATCTGCACATAACCTACAGTTTCATACACTGGCTCAGTTTTATATGCTTCTAATACTAAATAACTTTATCTGCCCACATGAATCTGCTTTAGGATCAATTTTTTTGTTGTTTGACTTCTTTTTCTTCCTATTAACTCTATTCACACACACACACACACACGCACACACACACACACACACACACACACACCCCCACCAATTGAGAAAGGTATAGAGACAAAATGGAAAACCATGGCTTTTTCCAAACCAGAGATCTTTTGCCTATCAGTCTTTTGCATTAAATAGGATATTACTTTTTATTTTTTAAAACTGCGTGCTCATAAACTGATAAACAAATGTTTCCAACTGAATAGAGGTGAGCAAGCTTCTTAGATATCAGTAGGAATAATTTTATGCATTACAGGCAACTAAATAAGGTCTACATCTTTCTACATGAACAAGCGATCTTTTCCTAATAAGAGCTGGCATTTATACTTTAAGGTTTACAAAGCAATCTTTACTATTCTCTCAATTTATTTTCTTATTTCTCTAGTTAGTATTTCTGGCATTGTTCATTGATAGTGGACATCCTGATCTCATTAGAGAGGTCTTTAACTTTTCTCTATTATATGCAATATTTGCTCTTAGATTTTGGTAAATACAATTTACCGTATTAAGGAAAATTACTATGATTTCTAGAATAGAGCAGCTAGGTGGCACAGTGGATAGTACACTGGGCCTGGAGGCAGGATGACTCATCTCCCTGAGTTGCGAGTTCAAATCCAACCTCAGACACTTACTAGCTGTGTGGTTTGCCTCAGTTTCCTCATCTGTGAAATGAGCTAGAGAAGGAAATGATGGCAAGCCACTCCAGTATCTATGTCAAGAAAACCACAGGTGGGGCCACAAAGAGTCAGACATGAGTGAAATGACTAAACAAGACAACAAGTAGTGATAATGGACACCTTGATCTTATTCAAGAGGCCTTTCACTTTCCTCCATCATATGGCACATCCGCTCTTAGATTTTGATAGGTATTATTTACTCTATTAAGGAAAATTACTATAATTTCTAGAATTTTTATAGAAACAAATTTCACTCCTTCTTATGTCATGTTATAAAGGGAGCTTGGGGTTACATTAAACCTGTAGTCAAGAAGACTGCAGTTCAGATCCAGCCTCAGTCACTTGCTGGCTGTGTGATCTTGGGAAAGTCATTTGCCCTCTGTCTACATCAGTTTGCGAACTATAAAATGGAGATTAT
Source organism: Phalanger gymnotis (assembly GCA_028646595.1). NCBI lineage: Eukaryota > Metazoa > Chordata > Mammalia > Diprotodontia > Phalangeridae > Phalanger > Phalanger gymnotis. The sequence continues at coordinate 45,408,729 of CM053627.1, read as the reverse complement.
GATAGCACCTATCTCCCAAGGCTTTTGTGAGGCTCAGTGAGATAAGATCTGCAAAGCACTTAGCACAACATCTGGCAGGCCCTTGAAAAATACTTATTTCCTTCCTTATGTTGGCCAATTTGAGGTAATTAATACGACAAAGGCATACTTTCCAGAGTAGGACATGTAGTAAGATGAACAATCTTTGAGTTATTTCATTAGTACATGCATCTTGGACAGGCATTGCAAATAAAGAACGTGCCAGGCCTAGACCTGGATAAGGGGTAGAGAGCAGGCTGATTCATTTTGGGGAAATTATACAGCCTTTCAATAACCCCGGGCTACTCCCTGCTGCCAAAGCCCATCTACGTAGCGCTAATTTTCTCTCAGTGATGCTATATGGCTCCAAATCCCAGAACTACAATCTGGAAAAAATCAAAGCTGCTAATGACCCAAAGGCCACAGAAGAATATGTGAGTCTATACTGTAACTTACTGTCAGTGATGACTTGAAGATAAGACATAGTGTTTTAAAAGTTCATAGATTTAGAATGAGAAGGGACCAGAGGGGTCATTTAGAACAACACTTTCCTTTTGTAGATGAAGAAACTGTGTCCCAAAGAGATCGAATGATTTGCCAAGTAGGAAAAAGGAAATCCAGGATTCAAATGTATGTCCCCTGACTCCTAATCTAACACTTATATATATATACACACACACACACACACACATACATATATATATACACATATATATGTATGTGTGTATGTACATGTATATATGTGTGTATATGTATATATGTGTATGTGTATATATGTATATATGTATGTGTGTATGTACATATCTTTATGTGTGTATATGTATATATACATATATGTGTATATATGTATATATATACATATTTATGACTAGAATAGGGGATGGGGATGATGATTTATCAATATCAAGTGACTGCAAATGGACAAATGGACAGCCTGCAGGAGGCTGATCCACACAAAGTGGTAAAAGCCTTACAGCAACACCTCTAACATGCTGGCTATGTCCTATATGGGTGGGTTTTTTTTTTTGGAGGACATGGACAAGAATTATACAGGTTGGAAAAGAATAAATGAGTAACAATTGAAATCACTGGAAAGATCCAGTGAAGTTATACACCCATCAAACACACACACACACACACACACACACACACACACACACCAAGAATTATTTTCCTAATCATCTGTGAATTTAACCATAAGTATGACATTTAAACCATTTTGAAGAATTATAAAAGTCTCTATAACTATGGCGTCACCAAAGACTAGAGTGAAAAGAACACCAGGTTTGGAGTCAGGTAAAATATGGGTTTGAATCCTGCCTTAGACACCACTTACTAGCTTGTGATCTTAGGAAACCAGGACTCAGGGAGATTAAGTGGCCAAAGTTACTTAGTTGACTTAAATGAAACTGAAGTCCAGGAAAATTAAGTAATCGAAGTTATAGTGAGATTAATATATTCAATCTCCCTAGGCTTCATCAGTAAAATAATAATAATAATAATATATGTTGTGAGGATCATATGAAATACTATATAAAATACTTCAAGTGCTGTATAAATGCTGGCTTTCATTATGAAGAGACCGTTCATTCACACAGAAGGTTGTAGATCTGACTTGGTTGCGTAGAATACATAAGAAGATTCCTACTGATTTCTAGGAAATTTGCTTAGCCCTCTTCAGTGGGAAACATTGGTTATCCTACTTATTAATTTATGAGCATACAGTTCTAAAAAGTTAAAAGCACCATCCTGGTCAGCAGTTAGGTGGCGCCATAGTGCATAAAGCTTCAGGTCTGGAGTCAGGAAGTCTCATTTTCCTGAGTTCAAATCCAGCCTCAGACATTCACTAGCCATGTGACCCTGGGCAAATCACTTCACTCTGTTTGTCTCAGTTTCCTCATCCATCAAATGAGCTGGAGAAGGCAATAGCAAACTACTCCAGAGTCTTTACTAAAAAAAAACCCCAAGTAGGGTCACCAAGAGTTTGACATGACTGAAAACAACTGAACCAACAACATCCTGGTCAACCCAAAAGACTGACATGTTAATAATCTTGGGACTGCAATCTTCTGCTGTCCCTGAATCACCCAGATTTGTGCCTCATTCACCCAGTTATCCGGCAAGCCTCCATTAAATGTCTGAGAATACAAAGACAACAAATGAAAATTTTTGTTTCTGTGGAACTTAACATTCTATTGGCAGTGGCAGTGAGTTATTCCTGGCTTGGTTTTCTGACAGCAGTGTTATAATAAAAAAAAAAACACATAGGGAAGAAAGGAAGAGGGGAGGGAACAAACACTTACTAAGTGCCCACTGTGTGCCTAGTACTATGCTAAGTTCTTTATGAGATAATAACTGAATAATTGTGTCTTTGTCTTGATTTCAAGTTAATGAAACAGTTTTATACTCAATAATTAGTTAGTACATGTTATAATAAACAGCGTTTACATAGAAAATACATTTGTTATGTATTTGCAAAGTATACATTGTAAAGTATTTTACATGTTTCAGCGTTTGATCTTCACAAACACTCTTCAAGGTAGGGTGCCATTACTCCCATTTTACAGATGAGGAAAATTAGGCCAATCAAAGTTAAGTGATGCCCACAGTAAGGTTCTGAGGTAAAGCTGAGTTCCCCCTTATAAGTACTCACATGTAGTTGGGGGGATAGGCTCTCTAGCACACACAGAGGTACTGAAAATAAAAGGGGGATATGTCAATGAACGGACACAAGGCCATTTTCTTCTTGGAAATTATATTTCGCAAAAGCTTGTTGGATAATTCTATAGTATGACGACTCCCACCAAACTTAGAGGTCTTGTAAATGCTTACTACTTGAGAAGTAGGGGTTGGGAGCACGACCGAAGGATGAAAGGGATATAATTCAGTAGCATTGACAAAGCAAGCTGACCTCAGACTGGAGGGTGAGTGGCATGAGAAGAGACTGGGCAGCCAGGGATGGGTAGAGGAACAGCTATGCAGAGTAGCCATGGGGCACCATGTGGGACAGACATAGGGAGAAACTGAGATATCCACATTATCCACAGGGCCTATAAGAAGTCAGGTGGTTTTAAGAGTGGCACTGAGTTTCTTTATCATAGTGACTAAGCCATCCTCCATCCTTCTGAGTTCACTAGCATTCCTAAATCTCTGTCAGTTCAGATTCTTCCCTGACACAAGTTGATATAAAGTCTATTTATAGGCTTCTTCTTGTTCAGTTGTTCACAGCCGTATCTGCTGCTTTGTGACCCCATTTGGGGTTTTCGTGGCAAAGAACTGGAGCGGTTAGCCATTTCTTTCTCCAGCTTACTTTACAGATGAAAAAACTGAGGCAAACAGGGTAAAGTGGCTCGCTTGGGGTCACACAGCCAGGAAGTGTCTGAGGTTGTATTTGAACTCGCAAAAATGAGTCTTTCTCACTCCACACCCAGCAGTCTATCCATCGAGCCACTAGCTGCCCATGAACAAGGTAATGTCTCATAGGTACTGAGGGCCCTAGCCACTTGACATATGAAGCTGCTTCTCGAATGTCACGAGCCCGTTTGCGTGCCTAGCCAAAGCTTCCTCTTAGACTCACCTGTGAGAATAGTTCTACTGACAGTTGTTGACTGATGAGTGTGAATTCTCTTGTGTTCATGCAGGTTTCTTTACACCCTGTAACACATATGCTTTTAGAGTCCCCTTGGCTTCCATCCCCAGCTTTACTGGGAATCTATGCATGTTGTCATCTTTGCAAAACCTGAACCCTTCACAGTATTGTACTTTCAAATTAGCCTTTTGACCAGTTTCAGCTTCAAAGAGCAGGGAGCTGGGGGAGGAGAAGTAGTCAGGGTGAAGAAAATTATTCCCTTATGAATGGAAAAAGATTGTCACTGGAAATGTACTTGGGATAGGTGCACATGGAGTGATTGTAATCTCTCTCTCTCTTCAAGTTTTACCCAAGTTGTATGGGACAGAAAGCCTACAGATCAAAAGAGTCTTGGTTGAAGCCTGTAACAGAAGAAAGGCCCTAGGCATTTAAAATCTATTGCCTTTGGCTGACTAGAAACCTGGGAACTTCAGACAGTTCCCAGACAAGCCAAGAAAGCCTAAAGGTGAATTTTCCGATTTAGACCTTGGAAGAGGGGAAAAAATAAAAGACTAGATTAAGCATTAATTGATAACAGTAGAGTGTTAACAAGATGGTATCTTAGGTTATTTTATTTCTTTAAATATTGCCTTAACCATATTTTTTTTTCCTGAAAATGGGATGCAAATATCAGTGTTTGATTAATGTTAATATTCTGTTGTTTTGTGAGGAGTTTAGTTTTATAGGAAATGAAAATATACTCTGATTCGGTCATCTACATGTTTGGAAACACTGATTCTGGGCCAATCAATCCACCTTTCTCTCTGCTTCAGTGTCTTCATCAATAAAAAGGAGGTTGGGCTCTACAGCCTTTAAAGTTTCTTCCAGTTTTAAAGCTATGATCTGTTTTTCTGTTTGTATAGTGTGACCATATCTTAGTGATCATCTTTGACCTGGTGCCAACTCCATAGGGGTTTTTAAACTTTTTTGTGAGTCCTGGATCCCTATGGCAGCCTGGTGCAACCTGCATTACCCCTCCACAAAACAGTGTTTTTGAATGCATTTAATAAAATCCATAGAATTACAAAGGAAGACAATTATATTGAAACACGGTTATGAAATTATTTTTAAAAATCAAGTTATCAGACTCCAGGCTAAGAACTCTGGCCTTAGAGGAAATCAAACCACATATTGAGGCTTCTGCCTTGCAAACTCAAATCAATATAATGAGGGGTGGCGTTTCAACCCCCTTAATTAACCCTTGGTGTACATTTGAATGTGGAAGCTAACTGAAATCTCTGCTTTAAAAGATAAGCCCCTGAGAAGCCTCCCCTTTCAGAGGAGAACATTTGTATGATGATTTATGGAATCCAAGCTGGACCTGCCCAAAATGGTCAATCAGCAAAGATTTTCATTTTCTTTTGGTTTAGTTGGGTTTGGTTTTGATGTTCCCCAAAATCCTGATTATTTTATAATTCCTGGTTCTTTTCTCTATCTCCCATTCTCACAGGCTAATTGATCCTTCCTCTCTCATCTTAAATCTTTAATATTATGAGGAAAACTATTCATTCACAATAAAGTATGAATGATTTGATAGCTGTCCTTACCCATTACCTGAAAGGGAAATGGGGAGAGACAGGGCTGGGAGGAGGAGAAATCAGTCCCAATTTAAAAGAGTAACTTAGTAACCTGAAGTAGTGAATTTCTAAATGAGATTTTATTAAAGGCATTTTGGGACAGAGAGACCTTCTCTAGCTCATGGTTCTGCTGTCTGAAAAAGATTATAAATTGTCATTGTTTTTAATTCCTATGAATTTCACATCTGTTAGTGTATAAAATCAGCCCTAGATCATTCTTGAGTATCTAAGAAGGGGGTCAGTAAGTATGTATATATTATCTACTATGTGCCATGTGCCGTTCATATTAGCAAGTATTAGCATGACAGTATCTAATTCTACTTAGGTTATTCTATTTCTTTAAATATTGCCTTAACCATATTTTTTTCTAAAAATGTGATGAAAATATCTGTGTTTCATTAATATTTATTAATAGTCACAGTCATTAATATTCACAGTCATTAACATTCATTAATATTGATTCAAAAGATAAATCGTTTCTACAAATATCTTATTTGATCCTCATAACAATATAACATCATTCCCATTTTACAGTTGAAGAAACTGAGGCAAGCAGAAGTTAAGTGACTTTCCCCAGAATCACATAGCTAATAAGTATCTGAAGTCACATTTGAACTCAGGTCTTCCTAACTCCACATTCAACATTCAACACTCTATCGACTCAGTCTTTGGAGCTATGAATTTTCAAAAGATGGTAGAAAAGATACCAAGATAACATCTGTTGTCTCATCAGTGGTAAGCAGAGAAAGAAGGAGAAGGGATTGGAAGCTGTATTTCTTCATAATACCTTCTCATGGACCATTCTCTTGAGGATCCCTACCCTTTACTTCAGAGAGTTGGTAGAAGTTAGCTAACTGCATGGGCAAAGAGGTGGCACGGTGGATAGAACACAGAGTTTCTAGTAAGGAAGACTCATCCTTCTGAGTTCAAATCTGGCCTCAGGCATTCCTTACTGTGTGATCCTGGCCAAGTCACTTAACTCTGTCTGACTCAGTTTGCTCATCAGTAAAATGAGCCAGAGAAGGAAATGGCAACCACTACAGTATCTTTGCTAAGAAAACCTCAAACGGGTTTATGAAGAGTTGGGCATGACTGAACAACAAAAGCTACATTAAAACAAGCTACAGGGGGGCGGAGCCAAGATGGCGGCTGGGAAGCAGTGACTGGTGTGAGCTCCCCACCAAGTTCCTCCAAAAACCTATAAAACAATGGCTCTGAACCAATTCTAGAGCTGCAGAACCAACGAAGTGGCAGAGGGAAGCAGGGCCCCAGCCCAGGACAGCCTGGATGGTCTCTGGGTA
>CM053627.1:45372561-45401705 GCA_028646595.1 Phalanger gymnotis | reverse complement strand
GTCCTGCTTCCCTCTGCCCCTTTGTGGGTTCTGTATTTCTAGAACTGGTTCAGAGCCATTTTTTCATAGGTTTTTGGAGGGACTTGGTGGGGAGCTCACACCAGTTACTGCTTTCCAGTCGCCATCTTGGCTCCGCCCCTGGCCTATTTTATTTTTTAAGAAAGTGTTTTCTTTAATGAATATTTTTGCCTCTTTTTTCCATTTGGCCAGTTCTCCTATTTAAGGCAGTCTTCTCGTCATTGACTTTTTGTGCCTCTTTTGCCATTTGGCCTAGTTTGTTTTGTAAGGTGTTATTTTCCTCAGTATTTTTTATGTGTGTCTCCTTTACCAAGCTGTTGACTCGTTTTTTTTCCAGGTTTGTTGGGGTTGGTCTGTGCTGGTGCGACCTATGCTAGACTGTGTTCCATTCTCGCCCAAGTGAAACAGAACTTTCCTGCTGACTTTCTAAGTTGTCTTTGGCTGGAAAATTATTTCACTCCATCCTTTTGTAGCTTCTGCTGCTCCAGTAATTGTTTTATAGCATTATTGAAAGCTTTTCATAGGAGTTTGGGGGAGAGCTCAGGCAAGTCACTGCCTCTTATCTACCATCTTGGCTCCACCTCCTCAAGTTGGTAATTTCCTCAGTTCCCATAAGTTTAATCATCTTTATGTAGATGACTCAAAGAGATAGGCAGAAAGATAGATCTACACACACACAAATGCACATACACACAAAAATTTATATGCATATGGCATGTATATATACACGTGTATATATGTGTACACACGGAACATTTATTTACATACATAGATGTATGCATTTATATGCATATGTATACATGTATGTGCATATCCTTAGTTTCTCTCTTAAGCTTCAATTGCTCATAATCTATTGCCTATTGGGCGTTTCAATCTGCATGTCATGGAGACATCCCATATTCAATATCCCAGATTCCAAAACAAAATTCATTCTTTTCTAATAAATGTACATCTATTTTGAAATTCTCTATTTCTTTGAAAGCACCACCATTTTTTTCTAGCCTCCTAGATTTATAACCTTGGTGACATCTTCTGTTCCTCACTCTCCTTCAGCCTATCAAATCAGTTGCTAAATTTCATCCCTTTTGCCTTCACAGTATTTCTTTCATGCATTGATTACTCACACACCTACCACCTTACTTCAAGCCCTCGTTGTCTCTTACCTAGATTATTGTAACAGACCCTTAATTGATCTCTGTGCCTCAAGTCTCTCTCTCTTCTGTCCATTTTTTAAACAGCTGCCAATGTGGTTTTCATTAAATTCTGATCTGATCATGCCACTCCCCCTACTCAATCAATTCCAGTGTTCTCTAGGACAAAATATGAACTTGACAAATTACTATAATGCTATACAGAATAATAATATCATAGAAAAAAGCAGCTTTGAAGGACTTTATAGCTCTAATCAATGCAAAGATAAACCACTAGTCCAAAAGGATAGAGAAGACACACACAAGTTACCTCCTAATAAAGATGATTGACTTAAAATGCATACAGAAACAAAATATTGGACATTCCCACTAAGAGAAATTTTCTTGTTGGACTATGAATCTATGTGTTAAAGGCTTTTCCCAAATTAGGAAAATAAAACAAATCAGATTATGATAAGGACTGGGTTTTTTGGCCTCTTTATGTATCCTTATCTCTTAGAACAATGCCTGGCACATAGTAGGGACTTAATAAATGTTACCACTTAATTGATTGACTGAAAGTATATATTCTTTTGTTTAGCTTTTAAAACTTTTCACAGCCTTGTCCCAACCTATGTTTCCAGCCTTATTTAACATTTTTCCTCTTCTTGAACTCTGCAAACCAGCCAGACCAGCTTTCTTTCTGTTCCTCACCCATGACAATGCATCTTCTATCTTTGTGCTTTGTACTAGCTGTCTCCCATGCTTGGTATGAACTTAACTGTTCTCTCTTCCTTCAAGATGCAACTCACAAACTTCCTTCTACATGAAGTTTTTCCTGAACTCCCCAACAGCTAGTGTCCTCCTCCTCCTCCTCCTCCTCCTCCTCCTCCTCTCTCTCTCTCTCTCTCTGTCTCTCTCTGTCTCTCTCTCTCTGTGTCTCTGTTTCTCTGTCTCTATTTCTCTATCTGTCTCTCTGTCTCTGTCTATCTATCTATCTATCTATCTATCTATCTATCTATCTATCTATCTATTTATCTATCTGTTTCCCCCACTAAAATATAAACTCGTTGTGACTAGGGGTTACTTCATTCATTGTACTTGTAATCCTCAGCATTTAGTGCAGTGTCTGGCACAGACTAGAAACTTAATAAATGCTTGTTGGTTGATTACTTAGTCAATTGACATGTCACAGAACTTTGTCCATGATTCCATTTTTTAACATGTTTAGCAGTGGTTTGTATGAAGACACTGGTTCCATTTTTAATGGAACAAATTTGAGGATATCATAAAGAAGATTTGGGAAGCTTATATACTGGATGTCAGAATCAGAATTGAAGATAATTTGAATAGACTAGAAGAATTTGTCTAAACTAGTAAGAGAAAGTAAAATTTACCAATAACTTTAAAGATTAAAATAAACCAACTGCAGAAGTATGGAATATGGGAGGATAGGATTGTAAGTTTTGAATCAGGACTCACTTATTTTTTTTTAAATGCTGATTTTTTTTTTGGTTTTTACATCACCAGATCACCAAAGTTTTACTGATGCCCTTCCTTCTTCCTTCTTCCCCTTCCCCAAAAGTCATCTCATATGACAAATAATGTTTTTAAAGAAAAAAGAAGATAAAAAATCATAAAACATTAAAAAAGTCAGAAAACTTACTCAATATACCACTTTCTTATACCTCTCACCTCTGTAAAGGAATCCGGAGGGATTAGTTTTTCATATACCTTTTCTGGGGCCATGAATGTTCTTTGTAAATTTTCAACATTCACTTTTGATTGTTTTGTGGTTGTACTTTCCAGTTACATTGTTGTTTATTCTGTATGCTGTTTTCTTCTTGACTCCGCTTACTTCACTTTGCATCAAACCAAATAAATCTTTCCATGCTTTTCTGTCTTCATTATATTTGTTCTTTCTTAGCACATTGTCACGATGCATTATATTCTTATACCACAATTTGTTTAGCCCAGTCCCCAGTTAACGGGCATCTACTTTGTTTCAAGCTCTTTGCCACCAAAAAGAGTGCTGCTCAGGGTTACACATTCAGGAAGTAAGTAAAGCAGTTTTCAAACCCTGGTCCTCCTCACTCCAAATCTAGCACAGTCCATTGCACCAAGCTATTTCTCATCTGAGGGCTAAAATTCTAATCCAAGTTTCTTAACTTCAAGTTGAACACTTTTTTTTTTCATGAGAGCATATCGTGAAAGGTGCCTCCTAGCTGTTAGATTCTATTCCCACAGTTCTGAATGTCTTTTGATGAATAATAAGGATAACATTCCTAACCTATAAACTGTTCAGTTGCTTTGATGGCAGGAATTTCAGTTTAAAGATCTTGGTGGAAGAGCTATTTGGGAAGTAGGAATTTGGATATTCCTCACATCAAGATATGTGTTCATTTATTAATAATATCCTGATGTAATCTTGGAGTAAAATACTAATATGGATAACTAAAATGCTATTAAAATTTCAAACATGGAAGAATTTCACAGGCTCATAATTGGAATGAAACTCATAGGTCATCTGGTCCAACCTATACCCGAACAAGAATACTTTCTATAACATTGCTAAATCTAAACTCTGTTTTAAGAGATCCAAAATTAGGGAACTCACTACCTTCTGAGTCAGCCATTCTACTTTTTTGACAGATTCTAATTATTAGGATATTTTGCCTTACATCCAGCTAAATTCTTCTTCCAAAAAATCTGTGCATTGCTCCTAGTACTACTATATAGGGTAAAGATGAACAAGTCTGATCCCTTTAACATTTCTGCAACCCATCCTCATTGCTGTCTGCCTATTTACCTTGAAGAAGCTTCTGCTCTCCAGTATGGCATTATTTTCCACTCAATCCACTCTACCCTACTTCTGAAGTTCATTGCCACCCTTTCCAATTCTACTTTAAGTATTGTCTTCTCCCATTAGAATACAAGCTCTTTGAGGGTAAGGATTGTCGTTTTTGCTTATATTATTGTCCCCGGACCTCAGCACAGTGTCTGGCATATAGGAAGTATTTGATTAAAAGCTCTATATCTATCCATCGATCCTCTCACTCTGTACTTTAGTTGATTTTTAAAAAAAAATCAAAGTGTAGTAGAATATATTTTTCCCTGTTAAATACTATGTAATGAGATTGTCCATTCTTCTAGACTGTGGAAATCCTGGTTCTGTCATCCAAGGTAGGAACCATTTCTCTCACCTTCAAATCATCTTCAAATTGTATATGGATCATCCATATTTTCATTTAAATAAATGATAAAATAAATGAATAAACTAACAAACAAATGAATAGATAGATAGATAGATAGATAGATAGATAGATAGATAGATAGATAGATAGATAGATAGACAGACAGATAGGTGAGTGAAGAAAAAAAATTAGTGAGGGAATGAATACTCTAAGAAAGCAAACAAATCACTTCTCTGGCCATATCTGAGAATGTTCTTCTCATTCTTCATCTGTAGTTCATCACTTCTCTGTCAAGAAGAGAAAGTATATTTCATTAATCTTTTGTAGTCATTATTGTTCATTTCTTTGAACAGAGTTCTAAGGTATTTCAAAAATTTTTTCTTTATCCAATTTTTGTCATCCATAACTTATTCTCTTTGTCTTTCTCATTTCACTCTCTATCAACTCAAGAAAGTTTTCCTTAGTTTCTCTTACTTCATCATATTTTCAAAATTTCATCATGTTTATTGTTTCTAATGTCACAAGAATATTCCACTGAATTCATATATAACAATTTTTCAGCCATTCTCCAATTGATGAGCATCACTTTTATTTCAAATTCTCTACTAATAGTTTTTTCATTTGGCTATTTTCCCCATAACTCCATCAATTATTGTCCTTTTCTTTTCTCATCATATTTACCAATCTGATAGCATTTAAGTGCAGCTGCAGAGTTTTTTAACTCACATTTCTCTAATTCTTTTTTTTTGAGGGGGAAAGGCAGGGCCAATTGGGGTTAAGTGACTTTCCCAAGGTCACACAGCTAGTAAGTGTGTCAAGTGTCTGAGGCTGGATTTGAACTCAGGTCCTCCCAACTGCAGGGCCGGTGCTCTACTCACTGCACCACTTAGCTGCCTAATATTTCTCTAATTTTTAATGTTTTTGAATGTCATGTTTTTTTTATGTGTCCACAGTTTTCATTTCTTCTTTTGAAAATTGTCATATCCTATGACCATTTCTATGTTGAAGAATTGTTCTTCTTAAATATTTGTATTCTTAGATTTTTATTAGAGAAAGTGACTGTGAAAGATTTCCTAATTTTGTTCTGTTTCTAATTCTATTTAATGTGTTTTGGTAATTTTTGCATTATTAAAATCATTTCTTTTTATGTAATTGAAATATACTTTATCTTTTATGATGTCCTCTGCCCATTGTTTAGGGAAGAGTATTCACTCTATCTATAGTTGTGAAAGATATCTTTCCTTTCTTTTCTAATTTTTTATGATACAGATTTTTACACTTGGGTCATATATTCATTTAGAGTTTATTGTGGTATATGGTAGAATATATTGGCCTAACCTATTTTCTGCCAGACTAACATCTAGTTTTCCCAATAGGTTTTGTTAAACTGAATCCATACCCCCTTAGTTAGTTACATTTGGGTTTATCAAATGCTATGATAATATGTTCAATTATTTCTTAGTCATACCTACTATTTTTAAAAATCAGTCCCAAATAGTTTTTATGACAATTCTTCATAGTTTAATTGAGATCTGGCACTGCTAGACTCACTTCATTTTTACTTGTTGTTCATTATTTCTTTATAGATACTTCAACCTTTAGTTTTTACAAATGAATTTTGTTATTATTTTATATAGTTCTATAAAATAATTCATGGGTATCTTGATAGATATGGCATTAAATTTGTAAGCTAAATTAGGTGGTTTCATCATTTAAATTATATGACCCAACCATGAAGAATTAACACTTCCCCAATCATTTCAGTCTTCTATTTCTGTAAAAAAAACCTGCTTTATGGCTATATTAATATATCCTGAGGTAGGTAGAGAACAAGGTATTTTATATATTCTATAATTACTTTGAAAGAACTTTCCTTTTCTGCATCTTCCTGCTGTGATTTGTTAGTAATATATAGAAATGCTAATGATTTTGTGTTTATTTTATATCTTGCTACTTTGCTGAAGTTATTAATTATTTATATGGTTCCTTACAGTCCTCCCATTTAAGCTGGGTTTCTGTTCCCTATTACATACTTTTGATCTACTTTAATTGGTATCTGTCTGATTCCCAACAAACATGTACTTTCAGAAAAGATTTTTGAAAAAGCAGGAAAATTGAGGAGTTCTAAACCTTTGTAATACCTGAAAAAGAACAATCTCTTTAGGGCTAAGCTGGAGTTTAACTTAGCTGACTCCATCCTGTGTTTCAAATGTGGAAGGGCAAAAGGCCCTGGAATTTCAACCTTTGAGCAGCATGCCTGTTTATTCCTCCCCAGGGAGAACTGTCAGGGGGTGTTCCGGATGATAAAAAATGATCTTCTTCCTGGGGACTAGATTATTTCACCTGGAAAATGAAAAGTGTCTCATTCCTTCAAGCAAGAATAAGTGGAACTAGTACTGTTTACTCTCAGGCATGGAGTTGGATTGGCTCTTAGTGGCCAACACTGCTTGGTCTTGGGGACTTGGACTTTACATGTGTACCCAGGATACTTGGAGGCCACAGAAAGTACTCAGTCTCTATTGGAAGCTGCTAAAATGCAAAGGCAACTCAAGCACCCTGAAATCAATGGCCCATGCATAGAATCTCAGAGTTAGAGGAAGTCTCAGAGATCATCACAGGTCTACACCTGAGCAGGAATCTCTCTATGATATCCCTAAACAAGTAATCTTTTAAATTCTGCTGAAGGCCTCTTGATAAAGCTCCATTTTTAAAGAGTTCCATTTGTTAGCTTGTTTTTCCTTATATGAAATAAAAATCTGTCTCTCAAACTCTCATTTATTATTCTTCCTTCTTGTCTCTGAGACCGAGCAGAATAAGACTAATCTTTCTTCCCTATGGCAGCTGATAACCTCTTTGATGTCAGCTAGCATTCCCATCTATGTCTTCTTTTCTTCAGGATAAACTTACTTATTCATTCAAATAATCCCCCTATAGAATGATTTCTTTTTGCCCCTGTGGTTGCCATCCTTTAGATGTGCTCCATCTTTTCAAAGTCTTTTCTAAAATATGGCCCCCCAGACACACACATTGGACCTATTGGACTATAGGATTCCAGCAGAAAACTTTGGAATCCTCAGCTCCCTTCCTTTAAATACTGTGTCTCTGGTCCTTCAACCTAAGATCACAGTTTTGTGTTTTGTTTTAGTTTATTTTGGTTTTTTGCCTGCCATATTAGCCTGTCAAACAACATTAGGCTTGTGGTTCGCTTCAGGGATAACATCATGTAGTACAAAACAGTACTACTCCTGGCTCTGATTCCCTATTCTGTCATTTATTAGCTATGTAGCCTTAAGAAAGTCACTTTACCTTTTTGCTTGTCAATTAAGTAATCAATGAAAGGAGTGAGACAGATAGTACCCAAGGTCCCCTCTTCTGAATCTAAAATCCTAATATAGCCACATCTCTCCTATATTGGACTTATGTAGATGACTATTTTAACCCATATGCAGGATTTTATATTTATCTCTATTTTCATGGCTTCCAGAGCCCATATCTCTATACTATTTCTTAGTCATACGTGTCTTATTCCTATGAACCAATTAACCATACACCCTCTTCCTCTGATTGGTCATTTCCTCTTGGAACCTCTATTTTAAGGAAGCCCCCAGGCTAGCCAAATACAATGCTCCTTCATTCTTCTGGCTCCACTCCACTGTTCAGACATCTTTTTTTTTTCACCAGCCTTCCTCCCTACCCCCCCATTCCACTTTTCAATTTCCTTTTATGTGTTGTCTTTCCCCATTATAATGTGAGCTCTAGGAGGTCAGGGAACATTTTTCTTTTTGTTTCTTTTTGTATTCCTAATATTTAGCCCAGTACCTGGCACATTTTAAGCACTTGTCACTTATATCTGGTGTTTCCATAATGTTTACTTTCCAAGGGTAGTGAAGGAGTACAAAAACCAAAATATAGGAGGGTCAGTTGAATGAAATCAGAATGTTTAGCCTAGAGGATAGAAGATTCCTGACAGTGGAAAGAGAGAAGGTATGCTTATTGCCATCAAGTACTTAAAAGGCCAATACATGGACAAGGAATCAGTCCCATTCCGCTTGGCACCAGAAAGCAGAATTAAAACTAATGGGTGAAAATTATAAGGAAATAGCTAGATTCTCAACATAACATAAAAAGGAATGTACTTTCTTGTTACATAATAAGCCTGCTGTTACCAAAAGTTTTGGAGCAGAAAAGTGGACAGTCACTTGTCAAGAATGCTGTTGGAGAAAGTCAAGTTTCAGGTAAAGGAAAAACTATAAACACAGGTTATCCACACTTAACATGTCCAAAACTAAACTTATTTTTTTTTACCAAAAGTCTTCCCCTCTTCTGAATTTATTACAATCATTTAGGAAAAGATTATCATTTGGGAAAAAGATAATGAGTTCAGCTTTGGACATGTTGAGTGGATATAACCTGTGTTTAAGACTGACCCTGCCACCTCACTCCCTTCCCAGAATAGTGTTCTTCCTAGTTCAGAGCATAGCAATACACCCAAACTTCAGCTTGTGGTTGTGTATTTATGCACCTAAGAGGAACCAGACACTCAATCAAGCCAGTGTGTGTGTGTGTGTGTGTGTGTGTGTGAAGGGAGAGAGGTCTAATAATCAGTCTTGGCACTCTAGCAGTCTCCCACAGAGCTTTCCTTGGGTAGTGGTGAATCAGAAAGATTTTCCTGGGACTGAAGTCTGGATGATCCCTTTTGTGCAATGTAGAGGAGATTCCTATTCAGATACAGCTTGGATTAGGTGACCTTTAGGTCCATTCCACCTCTGACATCTTATTATGCTACAAACTGGGCATTGGAGGCATCCATTGGAAAAGAAGAAGATGGCTCCATCAGTTGGTGCTTAGAAAATCTCGGCTTCATATGCATACAACTGATCATACTATATAATGCTCCCACCCACCCTCCCCCCACATAGAGAATCACTAAGGCAAAATAGATGGGACTCTTCCTCTCCCCATCAATTTTCAAATCACCACCTCACCTTGCTGTCCTTTAATCCATCTTCATATTATAAAAATGATTAGGGTAAAATTGTACATTGTAATATTTCCCAAGCCCTGTACCCTATTCTTCTTACCCTCTATCACCCTGGACCTACCTATCATATTGTTCAGGTTCTACAGAAAACAGCTCACCTGATTGAATGTAGCATGCAGGCTGGTATTCTACACCTCACTCTCCCTAGGCCCACATGGGGTCTTGCATGCCACAAATGCTCAGGAAATGAGTAAAACTGCTGTAGGTCAGATAACTACCTCAGCCAACTGAGCTTTGTCCAGAAAAGCAAAGGGGATAATAAATAAAAGTGTCCCGGGAGGTATGATCTCGTGAAGGCTGAGACAGAACTTCCCCTTCCTGGGGTAGGCAGAGAGTGTGGCTTTGATCTGAAAGAGGAGCTAGGATTCAGAAAATCTATGGAGTTCTTTTGGCCGGGTGTGTTGACTTGCTGTGTGGCCACTGAGTGGTTTAGCTGCTTCTCTTCTCAGTTTCCTCATTGGCAAAACAGGAATAGGGCTAATGTCTCCATCTCTGGGGTCTGTGACAGCAAATTAATTGAAGACAAAACCTTACAGATCCTTTAATGAAGAGAACCATATGAGTGTGAGTTGACCACTCCAGGTAGCTTAAATTTTCTTTCAACATTAATGCACATTCAATTGTTTCTCAGACCTTATTTGGGGACCTGAAACAATTTTTTTTGGAACATTTAAAACGAACAGACACTGAAACATTTGTGAGGTCTATGGCAACATGGGATTCAATTTTGAAGCTTTGAGATTGATCCTTAGTTAGCTTTGAGTGTGAAATTATAACTTGGTCTGCTATTTTATATGCAGGATTATGGTTCAGGGCTCTGGACAAGCGCCCTCCATCCTCTATGGGACTGAAAAAAAAGTTAGAAATCAAGAGTATCCCATGGAAGTTTTCCTTAGGCCAGCTCTAAAAACCTGAGGCAATGGTAGATGCCAGGCATCCTGGTGAACTCAGTGCAGACTAATAACCTGGGTGGCTGCCCGTCCTCTAGCTATATAGACACTCTTCCTGGAACATGTTTCATATTGGCTACTTGGGGAGAGTTGTTTGATGCATTAACAACCACCTCGGGTTAATATCAAAAGCAAAAATATTCTCTCCTATGGCCTTATAGTTTCTTGGTGCCTTATTTTGGGTTTCATCCACCCTCTCACTGTGACTTAGTCTTTCAACATTTGGCCTACAGTGTTTTATGACTTTGCTTAGCCTCATTGGTGAGGGGATGAGATGGAATACCTATCTACTGTGTGAGTGCTTAAATTTATCCCATCACTTTTTTAATAGCTCCAAATTAGCCAGAGGTGAAAGGTCTGCCCCTCTTCCTCTCCTTCTTTCTTTTTCCCTCCTCTCTCCTCCTTTCTTTTCCTTTCCCTTCTCTTCCTGACTTTTTCCCTTCCCCCTTCTTCTCCTTTTCCTCCCTTCTCCTTTCCTCTCTCTTCTCCCTTTCTACCTTTTCTCTCTTCTTTATCTTGAGTTTCCCCTTCCCTCAGCTCAAGGCATTTCCTTTCTTCTCCAATGGCAGGGCAGTGAAAAATCAATATTGAGGAACAAGAATGATTAGCTAGAGAAAGAAGTTGGCTTTTGCCTGTCTCAGCTTATGCCCCATCCCCCATTTTAGGAACTTCCTTGTCTTTATTACCCAATCTTTTCCTCCCAGAGGATGGACCGTGCTGTTGAAAGGCTAGCTTCACTTCTGTCTAATTTTGTTCTTTATTCTGAGAAGCAGCCCCTTCTCCAACTCCGGTAATGACAAGCCCATGTCCTCCTTGATGAGGCAGAACACCAGTACTAGACTATGTCATCACCTGCCTCTGATCAGCAAACAGCACATGCGAGTGGGGGAGGCAGGGGTCTGTCCTCAGGATGGCCGGGGATGTTGGCAACTCTAGAGAGCTGGACCAGCCCATCCTGCTGAATCCATTGCTTGAGTCCCCTGGTGGTCATTTAATATTATTACCTTCTCTCTTCCTTGAAATTGTGCTTCCCCCCTCTCTTTATATAAGACATGACTGAATTGGGAGAGGATGGGATGGGAAGAGCAAGAGAGTTAAGATGAGAGTAAAAGATAATAAAATGTGACTTTTATGTGGGTGATGACACTCCTGTTGTGTTGTAAAGGGTTTGCTTCTTCTTCTTCTTTTTTAAGAGGAATTAGTTTCCTGACATATGAATTCAAACAGTCCATAGAGCAGGCAACTCCTCCAGGAATGTGGCCATCGGGCTGCCTGGAGGAAATTTAGCTTTTACTTAGGGCATAGAACAATTTCTAGAAGCTTTATCTCAATAATATGGCAAACAACAACAACAACAACATTAAAACAAGGTTGTTAGGGAGATAAACCTAATATCTGCTTGATAGGTTAGCTGTGTGACATTATGCTTTTTGTCTATATACTTATTATTTAAAAAATTTCACATTTATTATTTGAGATCTGACTGAAAGGGTAACTGAATCTGAGAAAGGAGCCATCTTTATCAATGGCATATGGGGCATTAGGAAGGCAGCATGGCTTAATAGAAAGAACACAGGAAGGGAAGCTAGGTGGCATAGTGAGTAGAGCACCGGCTCTGGAGTCAGGAGGACCTGAGTTCAAATCCAGCCTCAGACACTTGACATTTACCAGCTGTGTGACCTTGGGCAAGTCATTTAATCCTCCAAAAAAAATCAAAAGAAAAGAAAAAAAAACATAGGCTTGAGAGTCATGCCGTAATCCAGAACTAGAAGGAACCTTTAAAGGAGGAAGAAGGGAACGAGCATTTATTATACACTTGCTGTGTACCAGGCACTGTGCTCAGGGCACTGCAAGGTGCAAAGACTTTAGAGTCAAAGCATCTGGGTTCAAATAACCCCTCTGACACTTTTTGTCTATAAGGCATTGGGAATATTATTTTACCTGTCTGTGCCTCAAATACCCTGTTTATAAAATCAAAGAATTGAATCTATTGGCCTCTGAGGTATCATTTAGATCCATGATCTAGTTCCTTTTTATGAAATCAAGAATATCCCACAGAAGTTTTTCTTGGGCCAGGTGTAAAGAAATGAGGCAATGTAAGATATTAGGCACCCTGGTGATCTCCTTTTATCAATATATCAAGTCCTTTTATGAAAATTAAACTAAGGCTCAGCAAGGTAAAAATGTCTTGTGCAATTCCACACAGGTAGTATGTAAGCAGAGGCAGAATTTGAACCCAGTTCCTCTGCTTCTAAATCAATCACCCTTTATACTATCAACCTAGAAATCCTGTTTCTGGCTCTACCACTAACCGCATAGTCTTAGGTAAATCCCTCTCTAAGCTTTGGTTCTCTCAGTTGTGAAATGGGAGGATTCTGCTGATCAACCTCCAAGGTCTTTTCTAACTCTAACATTCTATGGTTCTGTACCATGAAAAATAAAGAATGAGAAGAATTGAGAGAAACATCAAAAGACTTGTATCAATTGATGCAAGGGAAGTAAGCAGAACCAGGAAAATAACATTGGCTGACTCAGGAGCTAGTGTAGTAGGTTCTCAGTACCATAAAACCCCCTTGAATCCTGAATTAAAGCAGCTGTCCCTCTGAACACCCAATCGACCAACATAGGAGTAGTTTGCCTCTCTATATTCATCTATAAATCATCCTTAGAGAAATGTAGGGTTACAGACACAGTTGGTAGCAGTTTATCTTTAGACATGTTTATTACTCATTGCTCATAGCCAAACTTGGTCAAGTATCATTGTCCTAATGTCAAATGATAGGGACAAAGCCTAAGAAATGAGACTTGGGTTAGAGGAATTGAAGGGGAAGGGAATTAAAAGGAAGGACATACGCATTTCTATATGCGCCAGGAATTATGCTAAGTACTTTACAAATATACCTTCATCTGATAGCATCCACTGGCCTGAATTTAACATGCCATATCCCATCCCTGTGACCTTAAACAGTCTATTCCCTGAATCTGGAATGTGTTCCTCACCTGCATTTCTTGAAACTCCCCTTTCAAGACTCAGTTCAGGCACTACCTTCTACACAAAGCCTTTCTTAGTCCGCCTCCTTCCCTCTCTCTTCTCCCCTTCCTGAAATTCTTTTCTTCTCCAATTCATTTTACAATTGAGGAAACTGGGGCAAATGGGGTTAAGAGACTTGCCTGGGAACGCACAGCTAGTAAGTGTCTGAAGCCAGGTTTTAACTCAGGAAAGTGAGCCTGCAGTGCTCCATCCACTGCATCCGATTTAGCTGCCCCAGTGAAAATTCTAAGAAAGGCTAATTCTATCTATTAATATCTACCCCATTCCAGCACCACTACCACCACACCTCCACACAAGGCCTTTTCTGGCCTTAAGGCATTGCTTCCCCTTAACAATGCCAAAAAGTTAAAAAAAAAAACCTGAAACACTTAGAAGCCTCATTCTATGAAGAACTCCATTAGGCATGAAATTAAAATATTAGATAAAGTATGACATCTGACCTCTTGGAGCTCACAATCTAGGTCAGTGGTGACAAACTCAAATAGGAAAGGATCCACTGATCTTTACATAAGGATGTCTGAGGCCACATGTTGACTTAGTTATACAATGTGTTCTTATCTATGTGTTCTCATATTTTTATTTATTTCATTAAAATTTCCCAATTACATTTCAACCTGCTTCTGGCAGCACCCAGGAGTGTTGTGGGCTGTGTGTTTGACATCTTCGGGCTAGTGTTCTGCCTGCTGGTATCTATTTGTGTCTACCTCATCTCAGTTTTTACAGACTACTCAGAGATCGTTGGGTCTGAGATCTACAGCTAAAAAGGACATAAATTAATCCGACCCCATCATTCTACAGATGGAAGCTCAAAGACATTTCAGTGACTTGCCCGGGGTAACTCTACTAGTAAGAGTCTGATGTGGGATTTGAACGAGTCGGTGTCTTCCTGCTTTCCTGTGCTCCATATGCAATATACCTCCATGTCTTTTAGCAACCAGCTTTTTCCCCACTACTAGCCCAAACTGCTTCTAAGAATGTTAGAAGTGGAGGGATTTCAGAGATCAGTTGCTCATAGGTTTAGAGATCACATCATTTTAAAGCTGAAAGAGACCTTCTAGGTCATAGGATTATAATACTATGGATGGAAAAGACCCTAGAGTTCACCTAGTCCAAACTACTAATTTTGCAGGCGAAGAAGCTGATAACCAGAGAAGGAAAGAGACAATCAATTAACGATAATTTATTAAATACTTACTGCATATTGGGGCGCCATCTCCAGTCATCCTGATCTATATCTAGCAAATAGACACATATGGCTCTGGAAGAGAAAGTGAGGCTGGTGACTTTGCACAGCCCTCCTCCCTTAAATCCAATTCATTCACAAGTCATGGCCTCACCTCCATGATGGCATGGTCCTCTTCAAGAATGAAGGACAAACAACAACAAACAATTGCATGTCGGGCACTGTGCTATGCACCGAGAATACAAAGACAGAAATATAAGCATCCCTTGTCTTCCAAAGCTTTGATTCTTTTGTGGTGGAACAGGTAGAATGAGTTAGAGCCATGATTAGAAACCAGATCTTTTGCGGCCTAGTCCCTATGTGTTGCCCCTCCCTGCCCACACAACGAATCTCACAAAAATAAATTCCCATAGTGGTCATTTCGGGAAATGTAAGTCAAATTCTCCCTCTCGAGTCCATCGCTTCTCCGTGAGGAAGTGGGTAGTAGGTGTCAGCACTGATCTTCTGGAGTCATGGTCATCCACAGCACCACGTTCTAATGACTTAAGTCCTTCATAAACATGTTTCTCAACAATTTTATGGTAATTGTATAAACTGCTCTTCTGGTTCTGCTATTTTTATGGCACAATAAAGCACAATATGAGGTAACTAGTTGGTGCAGTGGATAGAACACTGGACTTGAATCAGGCAGATTCATCTTCCTGAGTTCAAATACAGCCCCAGACACTTATTAGCTACGTGACCCTGGGTAAGTCACTTAACCTTCTTTGCCTCAGTTCCTCATCTGTAAAATGAGCTAGAAAAGAAAACAGCAAACCAAGATCTTTGCCAAGAAAACTCCATTTTGGGGTCAGGGAGGGTTGAACACAACTGAACAACAACATGGCGCAATGTAATATTCTATTACATTCATGTAGCACAATTTATTTAGCCATTACCAAAGGGATAGGGACTCCTTTAATTCCAGTTCACAAAGATAGCTATTATGGTATTGTTAAGTCTGCACTCAACAGGCTATGTGTAATTTAGCAACTTTTGGGACATCCTTCCAAATTGCTAACCAGAATGGCTGCACAAATTCCTAGCTCTACCAACAATACATTGGTATGGCAGTTTTTCCACAGCCCTTCGAACTCTCATTTTCTGCCTTTATCATCTTTGCCAATCTGTATGGGGTAGAAACTCAGAGTTGTTCTCATTGGCATTTCTCTAATTATTTGTGCCTATTGTCTTTCTGCTTCATCCCATTGCTTCTCATGTCTCTAGGAGGTGAGAAAATAAATCTACCCGAGGGCCTGTGAGTCCCTTGGGACTGTGAGTCCCTTGGGTACTCGTTAATGGACTGGCAGCCCATTCACAGCTTTCCACGTTTGAGGCCTTGTTACCTCCATTGGCCTGGTGTTCCTGCTATTTCACACTTTGCTTCTGTACCTTTGGAGGAAGGCCACCCTGGCTAGCCTGGTGATTTATGGGCTGATGAGCTTCTTGCAAGTTGCTCCATAATGTTCTCCTCTGAGATCTTAATCACCACACTCCAGTCTCCTATTAAAAGGGCCTTTAGAATGTGGACTTTTCCAGATCTCTTGTAATTACCAAAACTAGAGACAACAGCACATAATAGTGGATAGAACACTGGGCTAGGAGCCAAAAGGAATGAACTCTGGAGATTATCTGGTCCTATATTCTAGTGTAGGGAATTCCCAGGTGAAGAAACTCCTTCACTCCATGTGCAACAGAGTTACCTGAAAGCACCAAAAGGCTAAGTGCTTTTTCCAGAGCCGTGTAGCCAATGTGATCAGTGGCAAGCCCAGAACCTGCTATCAATTAATTACCCCATTTGGCCTCTTTCAATAATAATAAGGATAGGGGTTAGGGTCTGGACCCATTATTGCATTGCTACATAGCAAAGATGTCAGTCCTGATGGTCTGGGCCTGCAATGACCCCAAGTAGGGCTTGAACCAGATTGAAATGTAATTGGGAAATATTTAATCAAATAAATGAAAATACAATAGAACACAAACAGTGTTAATATGAGTTTTTCTAAGTCAGTACATAGCCAGAAAGAATCCTTATGTATGTTTTGGTGACACCATTTCTATATGAACATAGGGAAATGGTATAGGGGGGAACGAGAACCTCCCTATACCTGCATACATCAGCATCTTCTTATATATGCCACTTCTAATTTTGGTTTTCACGAATACCGAGAGGTTCAGTGATTTACCTGGGATCATGTGACCAGTGTATCTCAGAAGAGGAACTTAAACCCAGGTCTTCTTGGCATCGAGGCCAATTCTCTGTCTACCATATCATACTGCCTCTCCTTATAAACATTCAAGAGCAAAATATTAAGAATTGGAAAAGGACTTCAGCGATAGATGATCTAGTTCAACCTTGTTTTTAGACATGAGGAAATGGAGGTCCCAAGAGCAGAAAAGCTTTGCCCAAAGGCATAAGGCTAAATAGTGACTGAGTTGAGAGTCAACCCAGGCTTCTTGTTTTGTAGTTCAATTCTTTTCACTATCTTAAATATCTATATCTATATCTATCTGTCTATCTATCTATCTATCTATCTAATTTTGTTAAATATTTCCCAATTACTTGTTAAAAATTTTAACATTAATTAAAAAAACTTAATTCCAATCTCTCTCCCTCTTGCCCCTCCCCTACCATTAGAGAAGGCAAGCAATATGGTATTGATGTGAAGTAATGCAAAACATATTTCCATATTAGCCATGTTGCAAAGAACATACACACACACACACACACACACACACACACATACACACACACAACCAGAAAAGTAATAAAGTTTAAAAAAGTAGGCTTCAATCTGTATTTAGTGTTCTCAGTTCTCTTTCTGGAGGTGGATAACATTTTTCATCCTGGGTCCTTTTGTATTGTCATTAATCATTGCCTTGATCAGAGTAATTAAATCTTTCGCATTTGACCATCCTTATAGTATTGCTGTTACTTTGTACAAAATTCTGGTTCTGCTCACTTCACTTTGATAAGTCTTCCCAGGTTTTTCTGAAATCATCTTGCTCATCATTTCTTATAGCACGATAGTATTCTATCACAACTATATACCACAAGTTGTTCAGCCATTCCCCAATTTATGAACACCCCCTCAATTTCTAATTCCTTGCAACCACAAGAAGAGATTCTGTATTTTTTTTATAAATATGTCCTTTTCTTTGATCTCTTTGGGATAGAGATCTAAATGTGGTATTGCTGAGTCAAAGGGTATGTACAGTTTTATAGCCTTTTAGGACTAGGTCTAAATTGTTCTCCAGAATGGTTGGACTAGTTCACATCTCCACCAGCAGTACACTAGTGTCCCTATTTGTCCACATTCTCTCTAGCATGTGTAATTTTCTTTTTCTATCATGTTAACCAATCTGATAAATGTGAGGTGGTATCTCAGAGTTATTTTGATTTGCATTTCTCTACTAGAGCATTTTTTCATTTGCCTATTGATAGCTTTGATTTCTTCTTTGGAAAACTGCCTGTTAGTATCCTTTGACCATTTATCAATTGTGGAATGGCTCTTAATTTAAAAAAAAATGGCTCAGTTCCCTACATATTTGAGACATGAGGCCTTTATCAGAGAAATTTACTGTACATTTTTCCCTGTTTTCCTTCTAATTCTGGTTTTATTAGTTTTGTTTGTGCAAAAAACTTTTTAATTTTCATGTAATTAAAATTATCCATTTTTTCCCATGATCCTCTCTATTTCTTGTTTGTTCACAATCTCTTTCGTTATCCATAGATCTGACAGGTAAATCTTTCCATGTTCCCTTAATTTACTTATGATATCACTCTTTATGTCTAAATCATTTATTCATTTTGACCTTACCTTAGTATATAGTGTGAGATGTTGGTTTATGCCTCGTTTCTTCCAAACTTCTTTCAAATTTTCCCAGCAATTTTCGTCAGATGATGAGTTCTTACTCCCAAAGCTTGGATCTTCGGGTTTATCAAACACTCTGCTTATCAAACACATTTGCCACTCCAAATAACTAATTTTACAAATGATTTTATAAGTATTTATTTACAAATGATTTTGTAAACCCAGTGAATTGATGTGATTTATTCTAGGTAACTTGTTTCCTAGATTTGAAATTAATCAAAAAAAAATAAAGTGGGGGAAAGAGTGGGAAACGTAAATTTAGACTTGGAAGGGACCTTAGGAATAATCTAGTTCTGCGGAATAAAATTTTTTGTGCATTTTTAGGTGCAAAGCAGACAAAAACATTTTTATAAATTTATATTAGGGCCTTCTCTCTGAGATTGTCTCCAATTTTTCCTATACATGTCTTACTTGCGTGTTGTCTCTCCCATTCGACTTGTGAACTCCTTGAGAGTTGGCACTGTTTATTACCTTTCTTTTCATTCTCAGCCTGTAGCACAGGGTCTGGCACATAGTGCAGATGCTTAATAAATACTTTAAAAAACTTAATTTTCTTAAATTATTATAATATAAGAATTTCTGTTGAGAGAGAGAGAGAGAGAGAGATGACCATAAGCAGGAAAAGATATCTTAGAGCTCTGAAAATCTCTTTCCCATAAGGCATTTCCTAGTTCCAATTGTGATACTCTCCAAAAAAATAGACAAAAATGCCCAGTAATATAAAATATGGTTATAAACCTCAGGGTAAAGTTCAATTAACGTTTTGTTTCAGCAAATGGAACAATAGTCACTTAACTTTTGGCACACCGTTGAGCCATAATTTTCCTAAAACCATTCAATCCTTAGACTATTCCCTTTAAGGATTCTCTTTTCCAACAGGTCAAAAGTAAACTGAAGATATATTTCCATTAATGGAAGTAATCAAAGACTTTTCCTTTTCTTCACTATCTTAATCCAGTTATTATGAGTCAACCAAGGACCCCTCTCCCTGAACACCACCCTAATTACTTCTGGGAGGAATCTTTCCTCAGTTGGGAAGGACATTGTTTTGGAATTGATAGTTAAAGAAAGACTGGTAGAGTTTCTCTTTCAGATTAGTTCAAATGTTTCAGACTAAGGTAATTTTAAATGCTTTCTTAATATTTCCAAAAGGCAGGGGATTGGAGTGGGAAGTGGGGGGCCCCACATAGTCTAAAAGTACACAAATGGTAAATAGTAGAGCAAGGCTTTCACATCAAGGCCTCTGAGTCTGGAGCCAATGCTCCTTCCAGTAGGTCACTTGGCTCTTTGCCTATATCCTTTCCTAGAGAACTTTATATTTCTCCTCCTATAGCTGAGACTTGGGATAATTTGTTTGGCATTTGATACAAGATCTATGAGAATCGATGCAGTTTCTGAATCAGATTCTGTCATCATTTCAGTCGGATTCTTCATAACCCCATTTAGGGTTTTCTTAGCAGAGATACTGGAGTGGTTCATCATTTCCTTCTCCAGCTCATTTTACAGATGAGGAAACTGAGGCAAACAGGGTGAAGTGACTTTCCCAGGGCCAAACAGCTGAACTTGAACTCAGGTCCTCCTGACTCTAGGGCTGGCACTCTATCCACAGAGCCACTAACTGTCCTATAGAGGTCAAGGATTAGAGGATCACAGACTGGTAGCTGGAAGGGACTTCAGAACCCATCCAACTCCTTCATTTACAGATGATGAAACTGAGGCTGTAGTGGGTTAAATGTACAAAGTCCCACAGGTAGTAAGCATCACAGGTTAGACCTTTGTAACTAGAAGAATCAGAACACAAAATATTCTGTCAATTGGCTTAATTTTGGTTTATCTCAGCTGAAGCATGCTACAGAGACAAGAGCCCAGGACTTAGAACCTGACAACCTGAGTACAAATCCTAACACTGTTACTTATTAGCTGCACGACCCCTCTGAACTTCAATTTCCTAGTCTGAAAAATGGGAATAACAGTCATGTGCCCTCTGTACCTCACAGAATTGTTCTGAGGAAAAGTCTTCCTGAACCACAGTTTTGCATTTGGCCTTGTGGATAAAGAGCTGGAGTTGGTATTAGGAAGGCCTGGGTTTGAATGCTGCCTCTAATCCACAGCGGTACAGTGGGAATGGCACCGGTGCCAGAATCAGAGAATCTGTTCTCAAATCCCTTCTGACACAATCCGTGTGATCTTAGATAAGTCATTTAACCTCCTCAGGCCTCAGTTTTCCCTTCTATGCAACAAGACGATTTGACTAAATGGCCTTCCAGCTCTTGGCATAGAAGCCTACAATCCAACTTACTCGCTCTGTGACCACAGGAGACCACATACATCCTGGCAAAAGTTGTTCTACATCTGGTTTCCACAATTCTCCAAAGAAAGATATAAAGCATACTTTAATAACCAGCTTCAGTGTTTAACAAGCTTTCTTATATCTAACCTAAATCCCCCTTGCTGTTCTTTAAGGCCAAATAAAGCTTCTTGGCCAAAAACTGAAAACTCTCGTCTCCCCACCCCCAGCCCCAGCCCTACCCCGAGACACTGCGAAGCTTTCAGAAGCCCCCTTTCCCTCATCTTTTATGATGTCTACGCTGTGAATTCATTTCATCTCTAGGTAGAGGAACCATAAGACAGGACTGGGGGCGGGGGGTGGAGTGAAGGCCACCTTCACTCAGCTGTTTCTAAGGAGGCTATCAAAAAGACAGCTTTATAGGACATTTATAGCCAGGCTGATCCTGTAGGACTCTGCCACATGGGGCTAGTGGAAAGGCTTTGTGTGTGTTCTGAATGATGCAAGGTGGAGGCTGCTTTCAAATCCAGATGGCCAACAATGTCACTGGTAAAGTGCCTGAAGTATCAGGTAGTTGACCAGAATTTATTAAGCACCTTTTCCACGTCAGCCACTGTGCTAAGTTATGAGAATATAAAGAAAGAAAGAAAAATCATCTCAGATCTCAAGGAGCTCAAAGTTTCAGAGAGGGGATGGCATACAAACAGCTATGTAGAAACAGAATATGTATAGGTTAAATTGAGGGTAATCTCAGAAGGCAGGCACTAAGATTAAGGAAGGCTTTTTTCTCTGATGCTTGGAGTCAAAAGATAGAACATCAGCTGTGAGCGCCAGCAAAGAGGTCAGTGTCACTGGATCACAGAGTTTTGGGGGATGGAGGGGTAAGGCGTAATAAGTCTAGAAAGGTAGGAAGGGTCAGTTTATAAATGCTTTTAAGAGCCAAACAGAGCATTTTATGTTTGATCCTGGAGGTCATAGGGAGCCAGTGGAGGGGAAGGGGGTTTGGTCAGGAGGCAATATGGTCCAACTTGCATTTGAGGAAGATAAATTTGAGGGGGAGAATGGACTGGACTTTTGGCAGGGAGGTCAACCAGTAGGTGTGAGGACACAAGATTTGTAGGGGATAGACTATCCAGACAGCTATGCCAAAAGTAAGAGGTCTGATCTATTCTGCCCTGATTTTCCAATTGTAGGGACACAGATCTTCAAACAGAACACTAAGATATTGAAGAAAGAGGGACCCATGCCAGCTTGGTAGGAAGTATATGTAGGTTTAGTAGGGTTGTTAGTTTAATTGAATTACTTGGGAGAATTTACTCATGAGACCCAGTCCTTAGTGGCAGGGCAGAATGGTGTGATGGATCCCTGTACCAATCTCAGGCCAGGTCAGATATTATATAGAAACAGAACAAAGAAGGTATAGTGCCAGGGATGGTCCAGGGTCATGTGCAAGTTCTCTTATAGGATAGTCTTGAAGTTTATATTTATTCAAGGTAGTTTACATTCTTTATGAGACTCAAGGTCACATTCCAAAGCTCTAGCCTAGCTCTGTACAGTAGGCTATTGCAACAGTCCAGGCATGAGATGATGAGGATCTGCACCAGGAAACATGGCATAGAAAAGAATCGCTTCATGGTTGCTCATTGTAAGCTTCCCAAATGGCAGCTTGGAGGACCTCCAAAGCAACCACAGTGGATCTCCTTGCCCCCAGCAATCTGCGTAATGCTTGGGGCAACAGAGAGATGAAAGGAAAGGGGCAGCAAGGAAAGGGAGTGGAGAAGGAGAGAAGAGAAACAGATGGGAAAGGGAAAGAGATAAAAAGAAAGGAGGAAGAGACAGGAGGGGCAAATGCCATCAGAGGAAAAATCAAAGGGTCTGTGAAGGATGGCCTCAATGCCTAGAGTTTATCTTCCCAAAATAACAAAAGCCCTAAAAACCAGAGTCAACAAGGTCCCAGTGATGCCCAAGACCTGTTTCAACAGTGGCATTTTCAACTTTCAGGCATCTGAAAGTTCATTCTCTTTAAATTGATTTTCTTACTTTTCTGCTTTGTTCTACATTCTCATAGTGCAGATTTGCATTATTCCTGGCTAGGCTTTTGCAATAGTTGACTATCATGCTTAATGTGTCCTCCAGTCTCTCATCCATTCCTCCAACACACTTTTCATATTGAAAAGTAATCATTCCAATGCATAGATCTAGTCATTTCACTTTCCTGTTAAGGAATCTTTAAACCTATTCCATTACTAAATACTTCATATCCTTTAACTCATTATAGGATATACATCTCAAAGAGATCAAGATAAAAAAGAAAGATTGCATATCCATTAAAATGCTTATAACAAAAATTTTTCCATGGCAAAAAAAAAATGGAAGCAAAGTTGGCACACATTAATTGGTGATAGATGAACAAATTGTCATGTGATCATATCATCCCTTCTTCAAACTTCAATGGCTCCCTAGTACTTCTATTTTCAAATATCAAATCCTCTGTTGGACATTTAAAGCTCCTCACAATATGGCCATTTCCTGCTATTTCAGTATTTTTAGCACATTATTCTCCATATGTGCTATGATCCAGCTATATGGTCATACTTGCTATTTTTCACATATGACACTCTATCTCTTATCTCCAGTATCCAAGTCTTAGTTGGCTGTCCCTGTTGTCTGTAATAATCTCTCTCCTCATCTTATAATCTCTGGTTTCCTCCAAGACTCAGCTCAAGCACCATTTTCTGCAGGAAGTCATTACTGTTCCATACCCTGTTCCCGCTAAGCTCCTACCACCCTCTCCTCTAAGGTTACTTTGTATAGATTTTGTATGCAGCTTATGTATACTTACATACATTTATCTTGTCGCTTTTGTTAAAATGTAAGCTTCCTGAAGACAAGAACAGTTGATTTTTTTTTCCTTTGTATCCCTGACCTTTAGCACAGTACCTGGCACATCACAAGGTCTTAATAAATGCTTGTGCATAGATTGATTGACTATGAGTGCAATGAAACTCTATTCTCCCTTTGTTTTCAAAGAAGACCATGACATCATAGGGTGATATCTTGACTCATGTGTGAATTGGATTGAAATGAGGGACAGTTGCACAAAGTCATTAGCTTCACTCTCTCTTCCAGCATAATCAAAGTCCAGTGACAAGACAAGTCAAAATGACTAGCAATGGCCCAGGATTCAGTGGATGCTGTTGGCATCTTTGATGTCTGACCAAGCTCTAAGCATACCATAATACCTGCTCATTGATAAATAAATATAATATAACTAAACGCTTATCAATTGGTTGACTATGAAGGCAATGAAATTCTATTACTAAAGCAAATGAATATTTTAATTCATAGAAATGTTGGAAAACTTTTATAGACTGATTAATGAAGCAAGCCAAACAGGAACAATGTCTACAAATAATATAAATGAAAAAAAACACTAAAAATAGTGAAACAGATTAATTTAAATAACTAGCCTTGTCCAGGAAAACTGATGATAAAATACATATCCTTCTCCTTGCCAGGGATTTTGAAGATTATGAGTACAGAATATTGCATAAACTCTGATATAGTTTTATAAGTAGGTTTGGCTTAACTATTTTGCTTTGTTAAGAAATGGGGTTTAGTGTCAGAGGCTGGAGTAGCTTGTGAAATTACTGTAGAATAAAAATCAAAAGGAATTAATAAAGTTTTAATAAATAAATAATAAGAAACTGTTTGAAAAGGGCCACCTTGTAAACGAAGAGAAAAAAGAGAAACCTTTTGGTCATTATATTTATATTTTCAGTAGCTACCATCAGGTTGTTAAGTTAAGGGCCCCAATTTTTGAAACATCAGCCAAATCAACCCTTGCAACAAAAACAGCCTGAGTAGTTTTCCCCTAAAGGCAAGTCTATAAAATAAATTCTTAAAAATAATAATAAAAAACACACCAAATACAAATTTACCAGGTGCATTTTACACAGTGAAAACCTTTACCCCCAAATTAATAAAACCTGCAGCCTGCCAACAGAAATCCAATTACTAAAAACAGCCCCATAAAGAAACTCTAAAAAAGAAAACTGTGTGATGTGTGGGGACAAAGAAGGAGAGAGAGCATGGGAATACACACACACACACACACACACACACACATCTATAAAGAGCAGGAGAAAGGGAAGGAAAAAGGGTGATTTTAATATAAGACCTTGCCAACAGTAGGAGTTCAGTAGATATTTGTTATGGATGATGATGACAAAGATGGCTAATAATTATCTATGCTAATTAAAGGAATGAGAGCCAAGACAATCTAAAATAGATTATCCTGAAAATTATTCTTCTTTGACTAAGTCATGTATTTGGAATCATAAAATGTCAGAGATAGTAGACACATCCAACTACTCACAGGGCTTCTCATAATACAATAGTTATTAATATTATTAGTATATCTACCATTTATATATGGTTTTAAGGTTTGCAAAGCACTTTACAAATATTATCTCATTTTATCCTTACAACAATCCTGGGAAGGAGATGCTGTTATTATCTGCATTTTTACAGATGAGGAAACTGAGAGAAACAGAGGTTAAGTGACTTGCCCAGAGTCACACAGCTAGTGAATATCTGAGACCAGATTTAAACTCAAGCATTCCTGATTCCATTCCAGCATCCTAACCACCATGTTGCCTAGCTACCTAGAAACCCTGCTGGCAACTCAAATTCACTATGTTCTGTGCGTATGATTATCCCCGTTCTGCAGATGAAGAAACTAAGGGTCAGAGAGTTGAAGGGCTTTGCCGATAACACAAAGTTAGTGAATGTCATTGTCTCAAACTCCAGTACTATATCTCATATGCCTTACTATCTCTATATAATTCCTCATAGATGTTAGCTCCTTGGGGGCAGGAACTCTTTGTTTTTTGTTTTTGTATTCCCAATATATAGGACAGTGCCTATCGCATAGTAGGTGTTGAATAAATATTGGATTGATTGAGTAGTTTGCAATGATTAAGAGCTTTAGAAATGTCAGCTATTCTTAGTGAAAGCCTGCTGTCACAGGACTTGGCTAATAAGTCCTTTTTAAAGCAGTTTCTACTGAGCTGGGCACTGCATTTTTCCAATAGAAGGTCCCTGAAAGAGAATGAGACTGAGAGTCGGCAATAATTCCTCCTCGTCCAAATCTGAGTTGGTTATAAAGAGTTGGCAGAGAATGCAATTTGCCCAGCTCCCAACCCGCTTTGCCTGGCAGGCTGTAAGTTTCAAAGTCAACTTGAATCTCATGAGGTTTGAGTTCATTTAAGGCAAAATGAGGCTTCCTGTTTCTAAAAAAAAAGAAAAAAACTTACAAATAAAACCAAAAAGCTTCTTGCACATCAAATGGCTCTTACAAAATAACATTTTGACGAGTTAAGTGTAAATTAATCAAAAACATATGGACTCAATCCCCCTAAAGATAAATATGGGTTTAGAAATTAAGATGAGAGAAAAAAAGAGACTTGTTTCAAAATGTACTCGGGATGGGGAAAAACCCAGAAGTCTGGACACATTGATCCAAGCCAAATGAGACTCTACTTTCCATATTGATTATCTAAGGGTACATCGGAGCAAATAATTTCACTTGCATTCTTCTCTTCCTCATATCCTTTGGACACTTTAAGTCATCGCTCTCCTAAGCCAAAGATTTATTCAGTTCAAGGGAAAGTTGGATTCTATTCTTTCACTTGTCTTTCATTTTTCTGCAAGATGTTAGCTCTTTATGACTACAAAACAAATAAACTAGGTGAAAATAATAGAATCCAATACTATATATGGACTTTAGGGGTCATCTAATCCCGGGCTCAACTAAAGTATAAATCCCATCTACAAAATCCCTTACAAATGGTCATCTAAAACCTTAGTTGAAGACCCCCAGTTACAAGGAATCTACTGCCTTTTAAGGTTGCCCATTCCATTTTAAAACAGCTTTAAAGACTATGCCCTAACTATTATAGGGGAAGGAGTGTCCAAAGTGATTGTCAAGACTCTCAGGTAAGAGGCCAACTCTAAATGCAGACAATTTAAAAAGCTGTACTAAATATAATAAATGTTCTTTTCTGTAGGCATCCCTCTTTCCCTCCCCCACATGTATACCCCTAGTTCCAGATATCTCAAGGCTTGGTTTAGGGCTTAAAATGTAACGAGAATAATTTATAAACAGTATTTCATAAACTTGTCACATATTTGGCTCATTAATATTGCCTCACATGGAATTCACTCAAAGGAATTCTCCAAATATCTCTTGGGCATAGTGTATTTTATATAAAGTTTTTAATCTCCTTTCCTACTTTAAGTTACCTAGAAGAAAACCATATTTTCATTAAACAGTATCGAGACTCCACCAAATGACTTTGTGCTGCTCGTACAAAAGGATGAGATAACCCTTAAATAGACCCTGTGTTTGAAGCCCCCTTTAAGAGCTCAGTTTACTGTATTATTTCCCTTCCCCAGGTAGGGAATTTCAATTAGATGAGGAGACAGAATGCTTTCACTAGGCAAATACTCTCTAAGCCTCACAGGCAAAGTCTCAAGGAGAGGGGGGAGGAGCCAAGATGGTGGCTGGAAAGCAGGGACTAGCATGAGCTCCCCACCAAGTCCTTCCAAAAACCCATAAAAAATGGCTTTGAACCAATTCTAGAACTGCAGAACCCACATGGTAGCATAGGGAAGCAGGGATCCAGCCCAGGACAGCCTGGATAGTCTCTAGGTATGGTCTATCCTGCATGGAGCTGGGAGCAGGGGGAGCAGAGCTGAGTGGAGCGGAGCCCAGCATGGGCGGCCTGGACCAGCCAGACCAGGAGCTGGGCGGAGCGTGCCCTAGTGTCCTGAATCAGTGAGCTGCGGCAGTTACCAGACTGCTCAACCTACAGACAACAGAGTAGGTTAGTGGGAAAAGCTGCTGGGGATAGGGAGTTTGCAGTTCGGCCACCTCCCTGGGGGCAGAGGAGGTGGGGCAGCTACAGAACTACAGCTGCAGTTGCTTCTGGTCCCAGGCCCACCTGGTGGGAGGAATTAAGTGGCTGATCAGAGCAAGAGTGAAGAGCCTGCTGAAGATCTAAGTCCAGTCCTGGTTGAGGGTCCTTGGGGAAGGAGGAGTGCTGGTGAGGTAGAGCTGGCACATCCCCCCAAGCATGGAACATAGAACTCTTTAGTCTACAAGCGGTCATACCCCGCTGAAAAACTCAAGGGTCAATTAAGTTGTCTGAGAACATGGCCAGGCAGCGAAAAAAGACCCAGATTCAGTCTCAGACTCTGGAATCTTTCTTTAGTGACGAAGAAGACCAAAACATACAGCCAGAAGAAGTCAACAAAGTCAAGGAGCCTATACCAAAAGCCTCCAAGGAAAACATGAACTGGTCTCAGGCCATAGAAGAACTCAAAAAGGATTTGGAGAAGAAAGTTAGCGAAGTAGAGGAAAAATTGGGAAGAGAAATGAGAAGGATGTGAGAAAGCCATGAAAAACGAGTCAATGACTTGCTAAAGGAGACCCCCCAAAATACTGAAAAATATACTGAAGAAAACAACACCTTAAAAAATAGACTAACTCAAATGGCAAAAGAGCTCCAAAAAGCCAATGAGGAGAAGAATGCCTTGAAAGGCAGAATTAGCCAAATGGAAAAGGAGGTCCAAAAGATCACTGAAGAAAATACTACCTTAAAAATTAGATTGGAGCAAGTGGAAGCTAATGACTTGATGAGAAATCAAGAAATTATAAAACAGAACCAAAGGAATGAAAAAATGGAAGACAATGTGAAATATCTCATTGGAAAAACCACTGACCTGGAAAATAGATCCAGGAGAGAGAATTTAAAAATTCTTGGACTACCTTAAAGCCATGATCAAAAAAAGAGCCTGCATCATCTTTCAAGAAAGTATCAAGGAGAACTGCCCTGATATTGTAGAGCCACAGGGAAAAATAGAAATTGAAAGAATCCACAGATCACCTCCTCAAATAGATTCCAAAAAGAAATCTCCTAGGAATATTGTCACCAAATTCCAAAGCTCCCAGGACAAGGAGAAAATGCTGCAAGCAGCCACAAAGAAACAATTTGAGTATTATGGAAACACGATCAGAATAACCCAAGATCTAGCAGCTTCTACATTAAGAGATCGAAGGGTTTGGAATACTATATCCCAAAGGTCAATGGAGCTAGGATTAAAACCAAGAAACCCAGCAAAACTGAGTATCATGCTCCAAGGCAAAATATGGAATTTCAATAAAATAGAGGACTTTCAAGCTTTCTCAGTGAAAAGATCAGAGCTGAATAAAAAATTTTACTTTCAAACACAAGAATCAAGAGAAGCATAAAAAGGTAATCAAGAAAAAGCACAATAAAAAGAAATTGCAAGGGACTTACTAAAGTTGA
>CM053627.1:45332944-45372061 GCA_028646595.1 Phalanger gymnotis | reverse complement strand
TCCTGCGGTGGAGCCCTGCTTCCCTCTGCCACTTTGTGGGTTCTGCAGCTCTAAAATTGGTTCAGAGCCATTGTTTTATAGGTTTTTGGAGGAACTGGGTGGGGAGCTCACGCCAGTCACTGCTTCCCGGCCGCCATCCGAATATACCCCATTTCTAACCTAAATAATTCTAACCAAAAAAAAAGACAGAAGCTAGAGACTTCAATAGTATTTTAGCAAAGTTGGGATAGCTCTCTGTCAACTACTGAATGGGAATAGAAAGGAATATACATATTTTTCAGCTGTTGGCAACACTTTTATAAAAATTGATAAGGTTTTAGGCCATAAAACCTTACAATCAAATGAAGAAAAGGAGAAATATTAAATATATCTTTTATTGAAAATAATGTAATAAAAATAATATTCAATAAAGTCCAACTGAAGAAAGGATGAAAAATAAGAGATTGAATAATTTAAAGAAGGGGTGAGTCAAAGAAAAATCATGGATAAATAAGTAATTTAATCAAAGATAATGACAGGAAAATGTAACAATATTTGTGTGTAAGTACTAAAAGCATTTCTTAGGAGAAAATGTATATGTATACATATATATATGTATATATATACATACATTCACATATGCATATATATGTATGTATGTATGTGTCTATAAATATAAACAGTTTCATCGACAAAAGAGAAGAGTAGAACTATTGATTAGGCATACAATCAAAACACCCAGAGCACCAACATTTTTTTAAATTAAGCACCAAGGAAAAGAATTGGAAATTGAGGGGATGTCCATCAGTTGGGGAATTTTTGAAAAGTTATGGTATATGATTGTAATTGAATACTATTGTGCTATAAAAAAGGATGAGCAGGTGGGTTTCAGAAAATCCTGTAAAGATTTACATGAACTGATGCTGAGTGAAGTGAGCAGAACCAGGAGAAAATTGTACACAGAAATGGCAACATTGTACAATGATCAACTTTGATATACTTAACTCTTCTCAACAATGCAATGATCTAAGACAATTCCTAAAGACTCATGATGGGAAATTCCATCCATATCCAGAAAAGGAATTTTTGAGTCTGAATGCAGATTAAAGCATATTATTTTCACTTTTTTTGCTTTTTGTTCTTTTTTTCTTGTGGTTTTTTATTTTTGTTCTGATTCTTCTTTCACAACATGACTAATGTGTAAATATGTTTAAAATGATTGTACATATATAACTTATATCAGATTGCTCACTGCCTTGGGGTGGGGGGAGGAGAAGCAGGGAGGGAGGAAAATTTGGAACTCAAAAATTTTACAAAAACTTAATGTTGAAAACAATCTTTATTTGTAATTGAAAAAAATAAATAATATTAAGGGAAAAATTAAACACCAAAACATAAATTATGATAATAAATTAAGAAAACTGAAGGCAAAAAAACCACATTTGATTAATGGATGAAAACTAGTATCTTTAAAAAAAAAGATAAACCAGTAACTAATTTGATTTTTGATAAAGAAAGGTGATGACCAAATTACTAGTATCAAAAAGCAAAAACTAGAAATTCACAACAGAATAAAATCAAAATGGATTATTAAAAAGTACTGTGCTTAACTATATTCCAATAAAACTGACAGCTCACATAAAATGGATGGACATTTAAAAAATATATAAAATGTCCAGATTAATGGAACAAAAAACAGAAAATGTAAATAACCCAATCTCAGAAAAATAAATTCAGCAAGCCAGAAACAAACTTCCAAAAGGATAAACAAAACAAAGCAAAGCAAACTAAAACCAGATGGAGTTACATGTGATTTCTATCAAACAACCAAAAAACAATTAATTACTATACTACGTAAACTATTTGCAAAAATAGAAAAATATGTGATCCTACAAATTTCTTTCTATGGTACAAATATGGTCTTGATACCTAAACAAGAGATAGTCAAAACAGAGAAATAAAATTGTAGACCAATATATCTAATGGACATTGCAGCAGAACTTTAAATAATGTATTAGCAAAGAGTGTCAAGCAACATATCAAAATGATTATAAACTATTACCAGGTTGGATTTATAACAGCAATTCAGGGCTGTCCAAATATTAGAAAAACTTCAACATAACAGATTATGTTAATATTAAAAACAAATATGACAGGTGCAGAAAAAGCTTTTGATATAAACTGATACTCATTTCTTTTAAAAATACAATGATAAATAGACCCATCCTTAATATGTTAAATATAATCTACTGAAAACCAATAGCCAGATTTATGTGTAATGGGTACACTATTACAATAAATCAAGGATAAAGGAAGGATGTCCATTATTACCATTATTATACATCATAGCACTTGAAATGCTAACAATAGCAAGAAAAGATAAGGAAGACATAAATAGGCAAAAAGAAAAAAATTATATTTTTTGCAGATGATATGATGGTCTACGTAAAGAACCTTAGAAAGCCAACTAAAATTAATAGCGCAGAAAATTGCATGATCTAAAATAAAATCACATAAATGTCAGCCTTTCTATATATTACCAATAATACCTAGGCAGAAGAGATAGAAATATTTCCTTTAAAATATCTAGATAATACATAAATTACCTGGGAGTGTACCTACCAAGGTATACATAGGAACCATAAGAATATAAGTCTAGAATATTCTTTATGGATGTAAAGTTGAAACTAAAGAATAAGAAAAATATTAATTTTGGATAGGCAGCAGGTCTACCTAATATACAAATGACAACACTGCCTACTTTAACTTACTTATTAGGAGCTATCCCAATTAAACTACCAAAGCATTGCTTTGTAAAACTAGAAAACATAATAACAAAATGTGTCTGGATAATAAAGAAACTTAAAGGAAACAATGAAAAAAAGAAGTGGCAAAGAAGTCCTTCACAATATGGGAAAGAGTTAAGGTGGAGAAGACTGAACCAGGTACCAAACTCACTGAAAAAGAAGAGAAAATCTTATGGGGAATTAGTAGATAATATCTACTAGAATTTGCTTGGGTAAAAAAAATTGGATTGAATAAATCTCAAGAAAAGATAAGTTGTTAAGTGACAATGGTGGAGGTGGAGTCTGGAAGTGACAATGAGGAGCAAAGAGTACTCCAACTACAGAATCGTGACCCATGACTACAAACAGTGTTATAAAGGGTAACAAAGGAAGCAGTGTTTGGAATCATAACTAATCATTGTACTGTTTTTAAGTGTTTGCAAAGTATTAAACAGTCATTTTCCTTTATGATGTTGGGTCATTGTTTAAATAGTTATGGTTACTGTTCATCCCACTTGACTGCAGTTTATACAAGTCCCCTCAGGATTCTCTAAATCTAAGCTTTTCATAGTTCCTTAAGACCCAAAGACATTCTATTATAACCATAAACTGTAATTTAAGTCATTCTTTACATGATGATGATGATGATGATGATGATGATGATGATGATGATGATGATGGCAATGATGATGGTCATCATCATCGTTGTGGTGGTGATGGTGATAGCTAACATTTTGTATAACATTTTATGAAAAGCTTTACATATTGGACACCTGAAGTCCCTGCTAAACCTCACCTTGGCTGACATACCATTATTTTGCTGTAGCTCCTCCCTCACAGAGCGTACGATGGGTTGAATTTTGAGGTGGTTATTCTTATCAATCATGAGTAGCAGGTGGACAGTCCATGGGCTTCAGTAGTATACTATTAATGTCAAGAGAAAGGGAGAAAAGCTTCCAGAATATTGAATAAACTTGTGCTGTACTCACGGAAAACAAAGTCAAGATGGATCATGGCCATTACAGACAGAGGGATGGTCTACGTTTATGAGATCACAGATCCACTGGAGTATTTGAATATTATTAACGACCCCTCCACACCAAACCAGCAGTGGTAGCAAGGTCTTAGCCTAGCATATTCCACCACTTTAGTAGTACAGTTGTCCTACAATATAAGGAACACTTTGCCGACTTGCAATCAGCTTGCATCTATTGAATTCCCAGGAATAATATCTGTCCCAAATGCCAGATACCTAGAGTATACCAGATAACTGGTTACCTGGTCTGGTGTGGTTCATATGGTCAAGTCAGGGACATAAATCCTAACCCTACTGCCTTGTCTTTTTCCTCATCCAACTTCCACCCACTCCTAACCAATACCTCACTAAAACTCTAGTAGTGCCTTATAGTCAAAAAGGAGAGCTTTTTCCTCCTATGTGGTTTTTTTTAAAATTTTAATAACCTGTCATTCAAAGTACAACAGCCTGGAGTAAGAGAGGGCTGCAAGCATTACAACAGCTTTTCACAATAACAAGCTGGCTGGGAAACCTGAGCAAACAAAGAAAGGAGAAAATTAGCTTTTGGTCTCCTGCCAGAATAATTTGCCTATGCTAAATAAAATAGACAACTTCCAACTCCTACTCCCTAGTGGATTAAGACCACCTGCTGTACATTCCCTTCAAAGATTTGTTAGCCATCATTCTTCCATATTTCTAAATCTGGCCATTACTCTTTGTATTTAGCCAGACAGAGTTTGGTTCTCTGGATTTTAAAGCTCATTGGCTTACAGAACATTAGACTTAGACAGAACCATAGGGATCTTCTAGTCTAATCCTCTCATTTTATAAAGTCCCAGTAATGGGAACTGATACGCTCAAGGTCACACAAAGAAGGTGGCAGAGCCAAGGTCTTCCAATCTTGAATCCATTGTTCTATCCACCATATCAATAGAATGCAAGCTTATTTAACATAATCGATTAGTGTATCTTCCTTGAAGGCAGAGACCACTGCATATTTTGTTTCTGTATCTCTACCACCTCATATAGTATTGAGTACATTGAATATCATTAGTAAATTTTTTGTTAAATAAATTGAATGAATACAGTGCAGTTAGAAGACCCCAATGCTCTTATTTCTTGCCTTTCTAGTGCCTTCAAATTTCCATCAGGAGCCTCAGCCTTTGATTTGCCCCCCTTCCTTTCAAAATAAATTTTCCTGAGCACTTGATTAAAAAACACTGTCTCTTCAGTGATTTGATCTTGGGACTAAACAAATGAAAATGTAGCCCTTTCTTTCTGAGTCAGCAGGTAGAACATTCTCCAGAGAGATGACCAAATGTTACAGAGCTTCTGGAAATATGAACTAGACATAAATCCATACGAATATCTGAGGATATTAGCTTTTTTTTCCTGGGATTTCTCATAAAGATAACAGTGCAGATAAGTCCCAATTTACATGAATAAAGAATCTTATGAAGTCATGAAATGTATTCAAATTCACATTCTTCAAAGTTATTATCATATGAAATATGATCGTTGGTTCTAGTCTAATGGAAAATACAGTATAAATTCAAGAAGTGTGGCCACTTTAAGGGATTCATTATTTGTACTATCAATTATATAAATTTAACAATTTGATTCAATAAATTAAATACCTACTATGTGTAGAGCAAAAGTACAAAAAAGAATCCAAAAATTCTTGTCCTCAAGGGTATTATAATTCAGATGGGGGAGGTAGGGAGAAGAGAAATGTACATAAATAACTGCTCAGATTAAATTCCACTCGTGACACCTTGTCTTAGTAACATTTGTCATCACTATCACTAAGGATGGAATAAATTATCTTGTCACAGATATTTAAATGTGTATTGTCACTTCAAAAGCTTCTGTTTAAAATTCAGGTACCTGCTATCAAGCTAGGTGGTAGTTATATTAGTCAGTCGATAGTCAATAAACATTTATTGAGCACTTTCTATATGCCAGGCACTGTACTAAGTGCTATGGACATAAAGAAAGCCAAAAATAGTCCTGGTCCTCAAGAAGCTCACAGTCTAATGGAGGGAAACATTATAAAAAATATATAAAACAAACTATATACAGGATGAATTGGAAATAATCAAGTGAGAGAAGACACTAGAAATGAGAGATAGAGAAAGGTTACGATAGAAGGTGGGATTTTAGCTGCCAGTGAAGCATGAGGCAGAGATAATGATGGAGAGAATTTCAGGCATGAACAACCAGGGAAAATTCCTGGAGCTGAGAGATGGAGTATTCTGTTTGGGGAACAGCAAGGAGTGCATGTAGTGTAGTGGGATGACTTTCATTTCAGAGTTGTGTGACTTGGGACAAATAGTGAATCAATCTGTGAAAATGTATTAAAACATCAGAATATCTATTAATCCACTGATATTCTATGAGAAAAATATATATGAGATATAATTTAAAGTAAGAATTAAAAAAACTATAAAATCTTTACCCAAAGTTGGGCTGTTATTTTCAAATTCTTGTCAGTGAAACTGCAGTATCCTACTGAGGACCAGTGCCATGGAATTCTTCAACAGTAGCCAACTGAACACCTGGAAAGTTCTACTCCAATACATAAAAACAGAGTTTTACAATAGAGAGTGATTTAATGTGAAATATCAAACACATGGAATATCACAAAAACTTTTAGTCAAGCATACAAATCCATCAAAAATAACTTCTATATAGTGAAAATAGAATCTTAAAGGACTCTAAAGTTATGACATGCATATTTTTTTCTGAAAGGAGGAAGGTAGTGGTTTACATATCCCAGATACAGTTGAGCTTGCTTAACTTGTAAAAAAAAAAGATTGCTTGAACTAAAATGGGTATGGCTAGGGAGAGAGAGGAGGTGGGAGAGGAGAGAGAACAGAGAGAGAGAGAGAGAGACAGACACACACACACAGAAGAGAGACACACACACACACACAGAGAGAGAGAGAGAGAGAGAGAGAGAGAGAGAGAGAGAGAGAGAGAGAGAGAGAGAGAGAGGAAGAAACAAAGAAACAGATATAGAGATAGAGAAAGAGAGAGGAGACAGAAACAGAAAGTTCTACTTCTCAGCAATAATAGCAAAAAGAAAAGTACTTTCTTCTTTATTGTGCATCAGTAAAGATCAAGCAAGAACTCAGCAGAACTAAGAAGCCTCTGCTCCTCTGTCAACTAGAGAAAATCACTTTTTGATTTCCCATCTACCATGTAAAAGAAAGAAAACGGAAAGGAGACCCTGGTATATGTGGTATTCGTTAGCTCAGAAGCAATGAGAGATAATAGCAAAGAATAAGCAACATCAGAAGACTGTATCCTAAAGTCTCTTTGACTATTTCCATTTCAGTCATGGTACAATGGAAAATATCCTTGGATTTGAAGTCAGAGGACCAGCATTTTAATGTGGACTTTGTTACTTAGATCACAGTATGATCTTGGCCAAGTAAATTTAACTTCTTTGAGTCTCAGTTTCCTCATGTATAAAATTACAAGATTGTATTAGATGACCTCTGAGGTCCCTTCTGGCTCCAATATGTGAAACTATAGCCAGGCTACATATGAATGTAGCACCTTGTTGACAAAAGAGATGCTAGGAAGTGTAGTTTGCTCAGCTAGAAGATCTTGATGGATCATGGATGGACCTTGACGAAGGTGTAAGCCAATAGCCTGGGATCTTTTGAGCTCCAAGGAGAGTATTGGGGCGGGGGGGAAGGGAGAGTTAGGATCACATGGACACATGCCTGTGGTATTGGCTAGCCAATCTCAAGGGAAGAGTGCTGGTATCCTAATCTGAATATAATCATGGGAGTTTTGTCTGGCTCCTTAACCTACTCTCGCTCTGGGACAATGTGACTTTATCCCTTCTCTGCTTGCTCTCTCTACTCTGCCTCACCACCACCTGGTGAACTCATGTTGAGTGCCCTTAAATCTTGCTTATTTGCTATCTGCATTTGTTATCATTGCCTTGTCTCTGATTTGTATTGAATTCTGAGCAAATGTTTGTTACTCTGGGGAAACATAAAGAGGTACCATTGGCCAAATAGTCCTATGCTTAACCATGAGTCCATATTGATGCTCCCTTTCCTTCTGGAGAGAAGGGCTTCACTGAATCCAACAGTTATGCCCAACTCTTATATTTGAGGATTGAAGGAAATATCATACCTCCTCCCTTTGGTACTTAGTACTAGAATGGCATGCCCATTCACATCACTTAGATGAACTATGAGTCACCAACTATAAGCCTTCCAATGAGGTGGAAAAGCACTAAGCCTTAACATCTGCCCTGACTATAAATCCTAAAGTTCTCCATTCTTTGTCATTGGGTCTGCCACCATGACCTCCAGACCCCTAGATACTGTCATCTGATCTTTTTATCCACCCAAAGGACCATCTATTTTGCTATTGATTTCTTGCTACTTCTGGTCCTTTCTGAGCTCCCTATAGCCATTTCCCCCAATTAGAGTATTCATTACTACTTGAGAGCAGGGTCTATCTCATTTTTTTTATATTTGAATCCCCAGAGTTTAGGACAGTGCTTGCCATAGAGTAAGTACTTAATCATGCTTTTTCATCCATCCATCTATCACTTCATCTATCTGTCCATCCATCTATTCACTTGGTGCTACAACCTCTAAGACCCAGGATGTAAAGTCAGTATCCATTTTCAAAGTACTAATCAGTATTGTTTCAAAGGGACCTGGCCTAGTAAGAGACAGAGGATTGCCAACTTAATCTTGTTATAAGACTCACTTTCCTCAGGCCTGTTGTTTTGGGTGGACTTAAGGGGGAGATAGTTAAGTTATCCTGAGCTCTGTCCCAAATACTTGAATATTTTGATGATAGGAAATTCATTGTTTTCTATTTCTGATTAGTCTATTTGTTAGACAGTGCTTTCTAAAACTGACCTGAAAGTTTCCTCATTTGCAAAATAATTTGGTTTGTTTAGCTAAGGCCCCTTCTCATGCTAAAATTCTATGGAATCTACCTCCTTATAACTTTGTCCTGTTGGGGTCTCTGGAGCTACGAATAAGTCTAATTGGTCCCTCTGAACCACGGCACTCCTTACCATATTTGAAAACAGACATCTTGTCCCGATCAAATGTCCTCTTTTCCCAAATTAAACATCTCCCGAAGTCTTTCAATGTTCATTAGATGACATGGCAGGAATCTAAAGCACAGTCTCCTTACCTTGGGTGTTGTATTGTATCGTATCCCTCCTAAAGTGTGGAAGGGCCTGTGAGATCCCAGTTGGAGAGCATTGATTGTTGTTTCCCTCAGGATAATTTCAAGTTTGGGATTGGGGAGAGAAATTCAAAGTATGCCTTGAAGGGAGATAGGAAAAAAAGCATCCTACAAAAATTATAGTGGTGGTCTCAACCCCATCCTAGATTTGTAATTGCTGACTACAGTGGCCCTTCCCAGACAGAACTGGGCCAAGGGCCTCTGTCCTCAGTGGTGGTCCATTTGAGCTCCCCATCTGTT
The DNA here is from genome assembly GCA_028646595.1 of Phalanger gymnotis. Lineage (NCBI taxonomy): Eukaryota > Metazoa > Chordata > Mammalia > Diprotodontia > Phalangeridae > Phalanger > Phalanger gymnotis. The sequence continues at coordinate 45,362,806 of CM053627.1, read as the reverse complement.
GCTGGTTAACATTCCCTGACAACAGGTCTCTTGCTGAGGCTACATCAACTCCCCTGGTACAAATTGGCCTAGATTCCCCTGAACTGCAGCTAGGAGTAAGAGATCTGGGGGATGGTCCAGAACCAGAATTAAAACTAGTAAGACACAGGCTCTCATCAGTCACTCCTTTGGTATCCCTGCTTCTTTGCCCTATGAGGCTATTCCCAGGGTAGTCTAGTATTGGACCCCTGGGAAAATTCCCAGCTTAACACAGGTGTTGCCCAACTCTGAGCAAAACATGCCTATCTAGATCCATAGCCATCAGCAACACCCGGTTTGTACATTCTCCCAAGCCAAGCCCTGTATCAAATTTTGTCCTCTCTGAATGAAACCTGGCACTTTCGTCCCACATAATCACCAGCACCCTGGTGGGGAGAAAAACCTACTCAATTCTGGCCTACACCACAATGTAACCACACCTGGGAATCTATTCCTCAAATGAAGAGGAAAGGCTGCTAATCTGCGGTGACACCTCAGGCTTGATTTTGTTTTATTGGAAGGATTTTATAATGGCTATTATCTCCTGGTTTACATAATCCTACACTTCCCTCCAGGCAGTAAGAGTCGAGGCTCGTAAGATGCTCAGTTTACAGTCCCATGCAGCTGGCAGAGCTGGGATTCAAATTCATGAACCACACAGAACACCAAACTACTGGATACTGCTTAGAAAGTAGGGGGGAAAGCTCCCGTGATGTGATCCATCATATTGTCTGAGGTGAGGTGTTTGGGAATTTGTACTACAAGCGAACCTAAACTTCAGCTAATTTGACTCAAAGGTTCTGTGACCTCTCTTAAGTGAGGGACTCCCCCTCTCTGTTTTTTCTGCCTTCCATCTTTGTCTGTTCTTAATAATTTAGCCAGCGACAAGGTACATTCGACTTTTTCTACTACAAACATGACTTCAGTCCAAGTATTTAAGCACCTGAACTCAAGTGAGGATAATAAATGTCAGAGGAATATTTATAGCTTGGTATATGGAGAATTTCCAGGTCCCCATACTGCAATAACACAGATCCATCTGCTAATGGCATTAGAACTGTGTGTGCTTTTTTTCCTCCTTCAGTTGATAGGCTCTGAAAATAGAAAACTACACCCAGGACAAAGATAGCCATCAAGAGTTTAACTCTTTCCCACTTGGCTAATTATTGAATTAGAAGTTAATTGCCAAGGGCCAAGTTTTTTGGCATTTTTCAAAGAATGGAAGTGAGCCCAGATGAAATAGTAACTCAACCTCCTCTGATTTCCTTGGTTGCCATTATGGCAAATTCTTACCCTGAGTATTTACTGTATGGTACAGAAATTTTCTGATTTACAGTTAGTCCATGTCCTCTTTCATTATTGGCATCATGATTAAGATTGCTGGAATAAGGTAGATATATGATTCCTCCCACCCATTAGTACAAGAGCATAACTCCACACCTTTAGCAAACAGATTGGAGAACTGGATTTAAGCAAACCTACAGAGGAAGTATTCTTTAAGATTATACAATGGGGAGATATTTAACTTCAATCCTTCTGATGGGCAAGGTGAGAAGAAAACTTCCAGTTTCCCCCCTTACTTTCCTTCCCTGTAAATTTCCCAGGGGACAGAGCAATGACTTCTGACCACTGTCAGGACCACAGGAGTGCCAGAGCTGGCTGATACATATAGGCAGCTGGCTGCTGATTTCAGCAATTCTCAGAACTGGGTATAAGCCTGGAAGACAAGTTTGGAATCTGGAAGTAGAGCAGGAAAATCTCTCTGCTTCTGCAACTGGTGAATGAACAATGCACAGGGCATGGGAAGGAAGGTGCTACGTGCTTTTTATCATTATTTAGAGCCTTAAGATGTGCTTTATGTTACACAATGGGACTGTTTTTTTAATTAATGTTTACGTCACATTTTCAAAATAATATTTTCCTATCATCTTATACTCTGTTGTCTTACTGTAGCTTAAAGTTTTTCTGGTCTTTGTTTCCATAGTAAATGGCCAACAAGTAAATGCTTAACAAGTGGGACCAGGTGCACTTTCCAGGTATTTGTTTTGTTTTTATTGATACATTTTGGTTTTACATCACTTGCTTTTTCAATATATCTCAGAGAACTGTCCCTGATAACAAAGAATAAAGGAGAAATAAAATCAGTCGAACTAACACATTAACCAAATATGACACTGAATGTAATATTCTGCACCCATGGCTCCTCACCAAAGAAACAGAGGAAGGTACAATCTCATATCTCTTTTTTCGGCCGTACTTGGCCATTATAACGTAACAGCCTTCAGTTTTGAGTGTTTGCTGTAGTCACTGTGTATATTTTCCTGACCTTGCTTACTTCATGTTGTATCAGTTCATATAAGTCTTTTTATGCTTCTCTGAATTTGTCATATTCCTCATATTACATCACAAAAATGCATCATCATGCTCATGTGCCACAATTTGCTTAGCCATTCCCTAATCAAAGGACATTTATTTGTTTCTATAGACTTCCTATGTAAAGGAAATCTATAGTATATATATGTATATATATACATACATATATGTGTGTGTATTATATATATTTACATACATACACATATATATATATACACACATACCTATGTATATATATTATAAAGCAAATAATCTTCTTAATACACAAATAATCACCTTTAATTTTACTGTTTTGTAGGTTTGGATTCATCTACAACAGATTTTCTGAAAACGAAGGGCATAAATACATGGAGTAGATTTCAGCATAACCCATACCCAATAAGCTTAATGGTTTGTTCTCTTTCATTTAAAATATCTTAAATGATTAACTTCTCTCACTGAACCACTTCATGGACATCCCATAGATATCGATGTCTGGGTGCACTGATATGTGGCTTAGATTTTCATTTTCTTAAATCTGTCCTGAGAGAATGATGTGTAAAAATGGGGATGGTGAACTAAAAAATCTTAAAGGTCCCTTCCAATTCTGAGATCTTATGACCTTATGATTCCCTTAAACCAATGAATTTTCATGAAAAAAGTAAACACTATAGAGGTCTGGCTTGAAAGTCATTACATGAGAACTTAGTAATGCAAGCAGCTAGGTAGTACAAATGACAAGAGTGATGCTTCTAGAGTCAGAAAGATTGAGTTCAAATCCTCCCTCAGACTCTTACTACCTGTTTGAACTTAGGAAAATCCCTTAACCTATATATGTCTCAGTTTCCTCACCTGTAAAATGGGCTTACTTATATCACTAGATTGTTTGGAGGATCAAATGAGATACTATTTGTGAAACATTTGCAAATGTTAAAGTAATTGTATAAACACTAGTTATAGAATTTGGCTTTAAGACTAAGCAAAAAAATAAAAGAGAGAAAAGAAAGATAAAATACCTGTTTAGAAGGCAACTTACATCTGTGTATAATCAATATACATTTTTAAACCCAGGCACTATATTAGGTACAGGATAATAATTTAACATTGCTTTATAATACTTCAATTTTTTTAAATGATGGTTCATCTCATTGATGTGGCCATTCCCTCCAATGATATAGAGAACATGAGAGGAGAAGCTTGATCCTGAGACATATTTTTGATTTTATTTCTTTCATTGTTGTATGCTTTGTCAACCTTTGCTTTGAGGTTATTTAGTGTTAAAGCATGGGTTTATTTAATTTTGAATATATTAGTAAGTTCTTCATTGACATTCTCCACTTCATCCTCTGCAATGGTGTTGGCACCTAAGCTGCAAATATTCCTGGCAGTCTTTTTGCTTATGTTTATCAATACTGTGGAACAAGATGACCAAATTTCTTTTCGAATGATCGTTCTTGTTGCCCTTGGATGTAGAATAAAACCAACTTGTGTTTGTTGTTTAGTCATTTTTCAGTCATGTCTAACTCTTTGTGACCCCATTGGGGTTTTCTTAGCAAAGATACTGTAGTAGTTTTCCATTTCCTTCTCCAGCTCATTTGTCAGATGAGGAAACTGAGGCAAATAGGGTTAAGTGAATTGCCCAGGATCACACAGCTGGTAAGTGTCTGAGGCCAGAATTGAACTCAGGAAGATCAGTCTTTTTTTCCTTCAGGCCCACCATTCTATCTACTGTGCCACTTAGCTCCCAAACCCACTTCACTAATCCCATAATTTACTCTTCATAAAGAGCCTGAGAAATTCCTGGATTTAGATGCCACTTCTTTCTTTCTCCTGGTTTAAATTGTAGTGAGAATCTCAATATTGATATGATTTAGTTTCTTCAGAAGTATGTCAATTCATTTGTCATTGGACAAAGATGTCAGGTTTGGAGTACCAACAGCTGAGATAATGTTAATAATGGCCCTAAAAGTGATGTGATTTTAAATACCCTCTGCCCTGTTCTCTGCTAGACTAAAACATATGATTGAATGTATAAGGTCAACCTAGGTTATGGAGTATCTTGAAAAGCCAGGAAGAGGAGCTTAGACATAATATGGCAGACAGTTGGGTGCCATTATGGGATCTCGATTAGGGGAATGATGTGATGAAAACACTGTTTTAGGAGGATTAATCTAGTTCTAGTAGGACTGTGCAGGATGAACTGGAGTGGTAAGATGGATGCAAGGAAACCAGTTAGGAAGATATAAATAATCTAAGTGTGAAATGATTAGGCCTTGAAATAGGATGGTGTCAATGGGAATGGAAAGAAAATGACAGATGTAAGAAATTTAAGCAGGGAACATTGACAGGACCTGGAAGGAACCAGAGAGGAAGAAATTAAGGATGTCTCAGTATAATAGAGCTGGAAGAAACCTTAGAGATCATGTAGTGTTGGCTCTTTATTTCAACAGATGAAAGAAATTAGAGTCAGAGAGGACAGGTGACAGATATAAGGTCATACAAGTTGCAGAGCCACACTTGTAACTTTGGCCTTTAACTCATGAGAGAAGCAACATGGTTCAGTGGAAAGATCTAGTTGTGGAGTCAGAGTACTTGGGTTCAAATCCTACCTCTGGTCTTTGTGACCTGATACAAGTCACTTAACTTCCCTGGGCCTCAATGTTCTAATCTGTAAAATGGGCTCAGGGTAGAAGTTGAGAGAAATTGTACAATATGGTCTCTGAGGTCCTTCTCAGGTCTATGTCTATAATCTTATAACTACACCCTGCAGCCTCTTCTTATCAGCCTTTTCTTAAAACAGAATTCATTGTTGTTACATGGTCTTCTCATTTACAAATAAAATGATTCCAGTTTGTTTAACCTTTCTTCATAAGTCTAATGATACAAACTTTTGTCCTAGATCTACTTTATCCACAAAGCAATGTAGTTATACCTTAGACTTCATCATCATCTATAACTGGACTACATCCAAGATTCCAAACTCCAAAACTATTCTGTAATCATAATTCTCTTTCTTTTCACTTCTCCCTCTCATTCTTTCTCACTAAATCTGATTTCTGTCTTCATCCTGATTTCCAATCAATTAATCATTCAATAAATGGAGTCCATCACTATACTCCAGTGTCACTTGTCAGTCTTGATCCCTTCTTTAGTCAGTGGCTTCAACGATTTTGGCTTGCCCTTCTAATCCTCTATGGGTCACTTCCGCCATTCCATTCTTCTCTTTGAACATAATCCTGGGGTGCTGAATGTGCCCAGAGAAAGTCACTATATCACACTTATTGGGAAATAGTTGAAAAAATTATGGTGCATGAATGTGTAATGGAGAACTGACCAAAGCGGGTTCAGGCCTTAGAATATCAGCACATATGCCCTTGATGATGTATCATACGGAGTATGTGGGGTATTCCATGCTAATTAAAAAAAAACTCATGAAATCTTAATGAGCCTTCTGGCAATGAGTAACTGAGGGGCTGCCGCTATATGGTGGTGAATTTTCTGATTGGCTTTGGAGCTTGAAGGATTTTTGATGGAACTAAAACAGAGTTCGAATACAAAAGGACTAATATTCTCCTCCCCACCCTGGTCTTTTGTCACTTTTTCTTCCTAGCAAAAAGAAAAGCAGGAGTTTTTGTGGCCTTCTGGTGGTGAGGAGGATGGGAAAAAGGGAGCAAGACAGGCAGTGACGGCTGCCTCATCTCATCATTTGGCCACCATAGATCCTTAAGCATATGGTGCCTGTGTCCTTTGTGTTTATTCTTTCCTGATCTTAGATGAGTATCTCAAAGCGTAATGGACAAGCTTATGAACTTGTAAGCTACAAAAGGTTAGAAGAGCCATCAGAGGTCCTTTCAGTAATCAAAGCCAGTATCATTGGCTGAATCTCTTGAAGAAACAGTCTTGGAGAGATTTTTGTGACCCAGACCAGCAGTAGGCTGCCATGGCTGCCAAATCCTACAAGGAGCTAGCCCAGCTAAGCAAGGGGTATCTCGTTCTAAAACAAACTTAGTGAGGACTCCTCAAAGGGAGAACATGGCTCCCAAAGCTAGGGGTCAGGAAGCGCCCTTTAACCACATCTTCCCTATAGGTATCTTTTAATGTATGTGTACTTCAATTTTGATCCCACTGTCTCCCTAAAAAAAACTGTAGGGAAAGTGTGGCTAATGGGAACTGCCTCTCTCGTGACTGAGAGTGACTTCTCAGTAAAAGGTTTGTTTTTATTTCTCCATTTTTTTTTTGTTACAAGGCAAGCATTCGAAAGGGGAAGGGTATATTGGAAAATAAATGGTGTTTAAAAACACTTTTTTAGCCCTCCAAAAATCATGGTAATTTTACTCATTATAAATTTATGGTACATAATGCTAACTGATTCTTCATTGCTACTATGTAATATTTCTGTTTAACTCTCATTGACTCCCTCACACATTCCTCACAGTCATTATTTCAATAATTTTGCCTTGCTTCAAGTGCCCAAATCTATCTTCACCCCTTATACTCACAGAAAATTATTTTTCTTCCTATTTCATTGCAAAAATTGAGACCATCTGACTTTGGCTCCCTCAGGTCCAATCCTCCACACCTCACATCTTCTCTACATCTTCATTGAGAATTGAACCCTCTCTACAAACCCTCAGTACCCCTGGCAAAATGATTTAAGTGCATGACCTTCTGGCAATGGGATGGCTCAAATAGCAAATGACTCCAGCTCTGTGGTTCAGTCTACTGGTCATTGAAGAAACATCAAGGTTCAGAATGCCAAGCAGTTGAAGAGAGCCAATGCTAGATGAGATTGTGAAGAGTTTTTTTTGTTGTTGTTTTGTAAGAATCCATTTTTCTCTTATTCACCTTTGCCCTTCTTTTGTAGGATGTCCTTCTTGTCTCCCAGAAAACCAAGGATCTTATTTTCCTTCCATACACTTGCTATCAAAATATCTTCTCAGGAAAGTATCAGATAAGGTCATTCACACTAAAGTAAAAATGAAAAATGACTTAATTCTTTCCTCAAGGGAATTTTTATTTTGACACAGGACAAAGGAATAATCTTCTAAGTGAAATTTTAGGCATCAGCATGCCAGAGGAGGTATTTTGAGGAACAAGGGGTCCTTAATGCATGTCTGCAATCATAACACACAAGAATCTCCTTTCTCCTCAATTAGCTAGCCCTGAATCTTGGTGACTTTAAATATAGGTATTAGAATTCACCCTCAGATGTTATTATCCTGTGGAGGACAAGTGTTGGGGTTTTATGCCTAATGAACAATATATTACAACTGTTGGGCATCTGAATGAAGAAGTGTATAGACTATTTGAAGAAAAATTCATACCTGTTTTTCTGCTGACATGGAGAATAGATTTTCCTTCTCAGCCAAACTCCATTAAAAGTCATCCACACTTTCAGCCTCCACTTTTCCTCTTCTCTTATTCACTTCTCAGCCCTCTGGAGTTTGATTGCTCACCTTATCACTCAGCTGAAATTCCTTTTTTTCTACCTTGTCAATGCTCTTTTAATTGCCAGACCTGATAGTTTTTCCTCAGCCCTCATCCTTTTTGACCTATCTGCTACATTTAATATTGTTGACCACCCTTTTCTCCTACCTGTCTAACCTCTCTTTCTGAGGATCTTTGCTATCTCATCGACCACATCAAGCCCCCTAATTGTTCTCTAATGTTGTGTTCTGTGCTGTCTTTTCCCTCTATGCTCTTTCTTAGTAATCTCAATAGCTGGAATGGGTTGAACTCTCATCTTTATGCATATAACTCGCAGATTTACATATCCATCCTGAGTCTCTCCCTTAAGCTTCAATTGCCTATTAGACATTTCAAAATGGTGTTCCTGTAGATATCTAAAACTCACCATTTCTAAAACTGAACTCATGATCTTTCTTCATAAACCGTTCTCTTCAAGACTTCCCTGTTTCTCTTGAAGAACTTCCAGTGTCTCAAGTGGGTAATCTTGGTATTATGTTGACTCCTCATTTTTTCCCAACACATATCAAATTGGTTGCCAACTTTGCAACATCTACCCATTTCTCCTGGTTTTACCTTCTTGAGCCCAACAGAACAAGTGTAATCCCTCTTTATTTTGTTAACTTCTTGAATACTTGAAGGTAGCACTATTATTTCTCTTCACCTCAAGTCTTCTTTACGCCAGGCTACCTTAGTTCCTTAATCCCTATATGACACTGCAACTTTTTACCATTTTGGTTGGACTACTCTGAATACTCTCTAATTTGTCAATGTACTTAAAATCTGGTGCCCTAAGCTAACTACTCTAGATGTGATCTGATGAAGGCAGAGTACAGCAGAACAATCGCCTCCTTATTTCTAGAAGCCATTTATGCCTTTCTTAATTCAATCCGAGATCACATTAGCAGTTTGAATGCCACACCCACACTTATATTTCACTAAAACCCCAAACTTTTTTTATGAAAATGATCTAACCATGTCTACACATCCCTGGACCTGTGAAGTTACTGCCAGTTTTAAACACATGTATAAGATTTCATATCTTTCCCTACATAATTTCCTTTTATTACATTCCATTCCATTTTCTTAATTGTCCAGATCATTTTAGATCCCCAGTGTTCACCTTTGATCTATCCCCACCAGCTTTTTATCACCAAGATTTGATGATCATAGTATCTATGCCTTTATCCATGTCAAGGATAAAAACCATAAATAGCACAGTACCAGGCACATACCTGTGGGTCACGCCACTGGAGATTCTCTGGCATGTTAAAGTTGAACCATGAACATCTATTCTTTGAGTCATGTCATTAAACCAGTATTGAATCCATCTAATTATGTGTCATAACTAAATCCACATCTCGTTCTCTTTTTCACAAAAAAATGTGAGATACTTTGTGAAATTCTTTGCTGAAATCTAGATATGCTCTATCCACATTTATTTTCTCCATTTATTTTCTCAGTAACACTGTCAAAAAATGATGTATGAATAGCCAAGTATGACCTGATCTAGATGAAGCTATGCTGGCCCTTTGTAGTCACAGCTTCCTTTTCTAATTGCTCATTAACTATCTCTTTAATGATCCATTTTAGAATTTTTCCAGGATTTATAGTCAAACTCACTTGGCTTATTATTTGCAGACTCTCTTTGTTCCCTTTTAGTAAACTGGGAGAACATATGCCCTTCTCCAGTTCTATGGTTCCCCTCTTGTTTTCCGTTATCTTTCAAACATCAGACACTGGTTTGGAAGTCTCAGTTTCATGAGTTCTTTCAGTACCCAAGGATGTAGTTTATCTGAACCAAGTGAACTGAAAATATATGTCAGTGACCTCCATTTTAGAGGCATTGCTGGATAAAGGTGGGCCGAGTAAGAGCTGACAGTTTATGCATTATTATTCTCCAGTATGGACTATTCCTGTTGCTCTCACACTAGTGGTGCAAAGATTACCTAGGTTCTTACACACATATTTGGAAATGGGGAAAGCAAGAAATTGACGTAGAAGGTCTTAAAGATCATTATTTTACTAGTGAAATAACCATGGATTCTTTGTGCAATGCATTAACTATCCTTTGCATTCGGAAATAAAGGTAATGAAAAGACAAATTATATCATTCTTTTTCAAAAGAACAAAGAAACAACAATAGAGACCACTGCCTTCTATACAACGGTATATGAAGTGCCCCTTCTCTGTCTTCTCTTCATGAAAAACCTTCAGCTAAGGTCAAAGAATCAGGCATAATGAATACATTTTTCCAAGTGGACAAAGTAACTTAATTTTCCTCACATATATTTGACTCAAAAACAGTGAATGAATTTTGCTCAGAATTTCCAAAAACCCCACTGGGTCAAGACGTGAGTGTGTGAAATTTCAACTCCAAATGGATTTGTCTGGAAAGTTACCAGCAACTGAAAACAAGGATTCTTATATAAAAAAGCCTCTGCTCACATTCAGTAATAGAGTTGCTACTGGCAACATATACACATGGGTCCTTGTAAACTACCCAACACTTCATCATTTCCTAGACTCTATAATCTCTATATATCATCGTGACTTGTGAAGACGTGAAGAAAGGGATGAGTTGAAGGAGAAAGTCTTTTTTAAAAATTCTTGCCTTGGTGGAGTTAAGACAAACCTGAAATTTTCCCTAATAAATTCCAGTGTATTTGTTATCAAGACTTAATGAAGAGTTATGCTTAGATGGTGGTGGTGGATGTGGAAACGACAGGCAGAGGCGGGGTATGGGGGATGTGTAAAGGCTGAGGGACAATTATCTTCGAACATGCCATAAATGAGGAAATCTTGATAAGTAAATGGGTACCACATTCCAACACACATTAACACTAAGAAAATCTATACACTCTGGTACATATGTGAGTGTATCCTCCTCCTACCTAGTCACCTATACCTCCATCCCCACAGATTATATTTCACCTAGGACCCAAAGACTTCTTCTGACACAGAGGCACAACATATTTTGAAAAAGTGGGTGTAGAGATGAAGAAAATGAGGATTGGAGGAGTTATGGAGAAAAAGAAAGACGTTGGAGTCTTGGCTTGAAGTCAAAGTTCCCGGGCTGTCAGCAGCCAATCTCTATTATGATGAGTCAGAGGCCGTATGTAAAGCTCCCATGGGGTATCCAGTTCAGGATTTCAGCTGGATAAGGGCATTGTCCTCCTTTCATCACAGTGCTGCTTTCAGCACATCAGGAAACACCATATCACTCCCTGACAGAGGCTGGCAATTGGAACTAGGGAGATAATCTGATGCCTTTAAAGCAGCCTGATATTTTCATTTATGATTCTTCATGGCAAGGTCCCTACTTTTTCCCCTAAGTCATCTCCCCCATGGTGCATTTTGGCAGCCAAATCTCCTTTAAAGTGGAAGGTCAAGGAACAGGATGAGAAGAGGGTGGAAAGTGTAGAAGGGCACTTGTAGTTCCGGTATTTGAGAGAGCTGACATAGGCACACTTAAGATTCTGATGTAGAGGGGGAAGGCTCTCATGGGGATAACAGAAAGTTGGAGGATCCAAGCATCCAAATCCTGAAGATGTCTTCTAGTGCACAAATGAATAAAGGAAAGATAGACCTACAGGGCTCACAATTTCTTTTATTTAATTCACTGTTGATTTATGGGGCTTTGGAGGATATGCGGAGAAGACAAGTTGTCCTTTCTTTCTGATTTAAGGAAACTCTAAGGTATAAGGTATTATTAGTGAGATAGGAAAGGGGGGCAATCAACAAAACCAAGCAGAGGAATATGGGGATCCTGAGAAAAATGAACCTGCAAAAAAGAATAGAGAAAGGCAAATGTTCCAATTTTCATAAAAGGTGAAGAAATAGAGTCTGCACACTACAGGCCAGTGACTTTGACTTCAATTCCTGGGAAAATTCTAGGATAAATCATTAAAGAAATATTTAGTGAACATTTGGAAAAGGAAGCATTGATTACAAAGAGGTGATTACAAAGGTAAGCCAGACTAATTTTATTTCCTTTTTTGGCAGGAAACTAGCAGACCTAAATGAAACCAGCAGATTAGGGAAATGCTATAGATACAGTTTAACTAGATTTTAAGCAAAAGATTTGATAAAGGAGCTCATAATATCCTTGTGGGAAAGATGGAGAGATGCATACTAGCCAAAAATATAATTTCATGGCTTTGAACAAATAAAATGCTCAAGCAAGAGTGGTTGTTAACAATGGCTCGTTGTCATTTTAGTAGGAACTCTCTAGTTAGGTGCCTCAAGGATCTTTGGTTAACTCTGTATTTTTTACTACATATAATAACCAAGAAGACCAGAGTTTGAGTACTATGTCTTACACAACTGACTGTGAGTCTGGCCAAGTCACTTAACTTCTAGTGCCCCAAGCAACTCCCCAAAATCAAAGTTGCAGAGAAGGTACCTATCTTCATTGGTAGACTGGGAGCTTCTTTGGTGGATGATCTGAATACCAATGCAGTCACAGTTCTGGTTCAAAAAATACCAATATTTTGAATAACAGCCTAGGTGTCATGTTTATCAAATTTGCAGGTGACACCAAGCTCGGAAGGATGGCTAGCACAATGGATGACAAAGTAAAGATCCACAAAAGGTCTCAATAAGTCATAATATTTGGCTGAATCTAATCAAATGAAATTCAAAAGGTGAAATTGGAGATTCCACACTTGCTTTAAAAAAATCTACTTCACAAGTACAGGTTGGTACTAAAAATGTTTGTAAAGAAATCTGCTTCACAAGACACAGCCACATTGTGGAGGGAGGCATGGCGAGCGATCTTAGATAGTGGTTTGCCTGAAGAAGCTTTAGAGAGTTTCGTGAACTATAAGATTAAAATGAATTCCTGCATTCAAAGAAGCTAAGGGGATCTTAGGCTACATCCATAGAGGCATGGCTTCCAGGAATAAGAAGGTGATAGTTCTTCTGTACTGTGCCCTCATTCCATTAGATTATGAACTCCTTGAAGGTGGGGACTATCTTTTGCCCCCTTTCTGCATCCCCAGTGCTTAGCAGCACAGTAGACACTATAAATATTAGCTATTGTTAGTATTATTAGGTACTTAACAAATGCTTATTGATTGATCAGATCACAGCTAGAGTATTGTGTTCAGTTCAGGACAACACAGTTTAAGAGGGACATTAGAGTCCAGAGCAAGACAACCAGGATGGTGAGGAGCCTCTGTACAATATAAGGATGAGTTGAAAGAACTGGGGGCACTTAACATGGGAAAGAGAAGACTCGGGAAGGAAAATGACAGCTGGGTTTTAAGTATTTGAAGAGCTAAAACATAGAAGGAGAACTTAATTTGTTCTATTTGGCTCCAGAGGACAGAACCAGGAATGATGAGTGAAATTAAGAAATTTGGACTTGATGTGAGGAAAGATTTTCTAACAATTGGAGCTATCCAATAGTCTGATGAGCTGCTTCAAGAAGTGGAGGATTGCCTTCAACGAGAGACTTAGCACTTAACAGACACATTATAGAAGGATTCCTTTTAGGTATGTGTTAGACTAGAATAGCTAGCCACTGAAGTCCCAAATCTAAAAATTCTGTAAATGATAAGGAATAGATCTGGCAATAAGACCAATCTATCATTTAGGATAATCTCTATCATTGGGTCAAACCAGCTATGTAATTCCTACCTGCCCCCCCCTCAAAGAAACTTATCTGTCTTTCCCCTTCCATTTGCTTTTAACTTCCCTCTTTTGCGAGACATGTATGCAGACAAGTACTCAAATGAAGTGGAATATTTCTAACAGGTCTTCTATGAGATAAGATCTTTGGCCTCTTCCAACCTTTCATCTCCTTTAAGTAGTAAATCCCTTTGCTCTTTCAGAAAGCCCTTAAGAATGGATTGACATAAATAGCAGACTATGCCAAGAAGCATTCATCTTCTTTTAAAAGGAGTGCCTAGAGAATGTGTGATTAGACGACTAGAAGGTGGGGAAATGTATTACTGAAGGACCACAGGTGACATGACTAACTAGCTTTTAGTTGGGTACTCAGGATTGGTTGGAGGGGAAGATGTTTCAAAAAATACAAAGTGATAAATCAAGTCACTCTGAACAACAACAACTTCCCCCTATTTCACAGGAAATTATCTTGGTTTGCACTTAAGGTGACAACTTTCTTGTTTGAGTTATTACCTAACTAAAATTCAGATTATTAATTTATTTTGGTGGTGACAGATTCAAAGTTGAACTGAAACTGATTAATTCTTTTCAATCTCAGCCCTGACTATAACCCTAACAAGGACTTACTGGTCAATAGTGTGATTCCCAACTAACTTTGTTCTTTCCTTCCTTTTGGTCTCAGAAAATTAGTGTTACTGTGCAGAGGACCCTATTTGATTACTGAATTCCATTCAAATAATGAAAATTATCTGACATAGTATCAGATGGTACACTTGCTAAAGTCATGATCCACAAAGATCATGGCAGGCTAAATAATGCTGAAATATAGTAGGGATAAAATCAAATTCTATATTTTGGTTAAAAAACTACCTTTACAATCAGAGTGAGGAAGTATGAGTAGATAATGATTCCTGTAAAAAGATCTAGGGATTTTAATCTTAATTATATGACGAGTTAAGAGTCAACAAGTCAGTCAACAATAATTAAGTGCTTTCTATTTGCCAGGCACTATGCTAAGTATTGGGAATACAAACGCAAGAAAAAAGAAAGATAACTCCTGACCTCATAAAGTTTACATTCTAATGAGGGAAGATCACACGTAAAAGGAATGGGGAAAGTGGTGGAAGGGAAGGAGGTAGAAACATGATAGATTGTAGCCTCTTAAAAAATGAAGAAATGCCTGTCTTGGGCACACTTCTTAAATGGGGTTCAATATCAAATGGAACAGAATGAGATACATATCATTTTTGCTGCCCTGTTTGCTACTTAAACTTGTATCCTTGCACCAAGGATGCTATCAGTGAACCTACAAAGCATGAGTTTATATCCTAATATTTTTATTCAACCACAGAAGCAGTTATTTTATCCAAATCTGCAATAGTCTCTAGAACATTAAATATAAAAGAATAATAAAAGGAAAATGACATGTTCTAGGACTCTTTCTATTTGAATACTATTAAAATGAGAATGAAATAATAATATTAAATAAACAAAAACTGAAACCACAATAACTGTATCTCCTTGCTGTCAGTTATGGCTTAGTAGTCTAGCAGAATAAATCCAATCACAATTCCACATGATTGTGCTTAAAACACTTGAAGATAGTTATCATTTTCCTTCTAAGTCTTCTCTTCTCCAAGCTAAATATCCCTCAGTTCCTTCAACTAATCCTCAAATGGCATAATTTCCAGCCACTGTGGTTACTCGCCTTAGCATTTACTCCAGTTTGGCAATATTCTTTGGAGAATGTGGTTCCCAGAACTAAACATAATATTCCAGATGTGGCTGGACAAGAGAGAGGACAGTGAAACTATGACATCCTTCATGCTAAATATTAGCACTCTCCTAATGAAGTCTAAGAGCAAATTAACTTGTGTTTTTCCTGCCATGATCTATTTTCTCACCAGGCTGTACTCAGAACTTCCCATCATGACCTAGAAAACTCCCAAGCCTGGATGATCACTTCAGTCCTGAAATTCAGACTTCAGAATTACCCTCAGACCCTGTGGCTCTCCCTTTGGTAGGATATCTCCTCCCAGAACCCCATTTAAGAAGTGTGCCCAAGCCAGGAATTTCTTCATTTCTTAGGAGGCTACAATCTATCATGCTTCCACCTCCTTCCCTTCCCCCACTTTTCCCATTCCCTTTATGTGTGATCTTCCCTTATTATAATGTAAACTCCACGAGGTCAGGAGTTATTTTTCTTTTTCCTTTCATTTTTATTCCCAATACTTAGCACAGCGCCTGGCACATAGAAAGCACTTAATTATTGTTGACTGACTTGTTGACTGTTAACTTATCATATACTTAAGATTAAAATCCCTAGATCTTTTTACGGGAATTATTATCTACTCATACTTCCCTCACTCTGATTGTAAAGGTAGTTTTTTAACCAAAATATAGAATTTGATTTTCGTCCCTACTGTATTTCAGCATTATTTAGCCTGCCGAGATCTTTGTGGATCCTGACTTTATCATCCATCATATTAGTTGTTCTACCAAGTCATGTGCTATCTGAAAAGTTAGTATAATAATAATGCCATTATCTAAATCATCAATAAGGATTAAGACCAGACCTGTCTTTTCAATGATATAAGAAAGTACTAGTGAGAAAACTCCTTCTGTCAAGGCAAGTTGGCATTTTCTCTGCAACTTATAGTCTTAGAGTGTTGTCTATAGCACTGAGAGGTTAAGTAAATTGTCCAGAGTTATATGACCAGCATAAGACAGAAGCAGGACCTAATCCCAAATCTCCCTGGCTATGAGACATGCTCCCTGTTCATTACACTATACTATCACTCAATGAAAATGTTAAATGGCATATGAACTAGGCTAGACATTTTATTAGAGATTTCCCTCCAATTTGATGAGTCCACTGATGACTTCTTTTTGATTGATCATTAAACTTTTTTGAATCCACCATTCTGGATATCAAAAATGGCTATTGAATACAGTACCCTATTCTTTAAGCAGTCAAAGCCTTGCTGAGAGTTAGTTGGCCTTTTGTTATTATTGTCTTATTTTTCAAAGAATCATAGGGATTTGAAGAGCCATTTAGTCTAATTCATACATGACTGAAATTGCCATTATAGCATATCCAGTAAGTATGAGACCCTACCACCTCTTGAAGCAAACCAATCTACTTGTGGCCAGCACTAACTGTTACTAAATTTTCTTGACATTAAACATGAATTTTCCAATTTGCAACTTATACCCATTGCTCTTGGTTCTGCCCTCCAGGTGATACAGAAGTCTAATCCCTTCTCCATGTGACAGTACTTGAACATAGCTATTATATGTCTCATGAGTTCTCTCTTTTCTTCGTTTTTTTTGGAGTGGGGAAGGCAGGGCAACTGGGTTTAAGTGACTTGCCCAAGGTCACACCGCTAGTAAGTGTGTCAAGTGTCTGAGGGCAGATTTGAACTCAGGTCCTCCTGACTCCAGTGCTGGTGCTCTACTCACTGTGCCACCTAGCTGCCCCTCTCTTTTTTCTTGGCTAAATATCCTCAGTTCCTTTAACTGAACCTATCATGGCATAGATTCAAATCCCTTCATCATCCCAATTACTGCCTTCCCCTCTTAGGATGCCCATCCAGATGAGATGTGAGAAGGGCAGAATACAGAGGGTCAATATTCCTGTAAGCTAGGCCTCTCTTAATGAAACCTAAGATCATATTAGCTTTTTTTCAATTAGTATATCATACTGCTGGCTCATATTTATCATATAGTCCATTAAAGCCTCCCAATCTTTTGTAGAATAACTGTTATTTAACTATACCACCCCCATCTTGTGAAGTTCATTTTTATTTCTAGGTATAACAAGTCATATGTATCTCTGATGAATTGTATATTATTCAATTCATCCCAATGTTCCAGCCTGATGAGATCTTTTTGGACCTCAACAATTTCATCTAGTGGATTAGCTATCCTCCTTTGTGGCTTTGTGTCATCTCCAAATTTAGATGAGCATGGCTCCAATGCCTTTGTCAAAGTTACTGAAAAAAGTGTTAAACAGCACAGGACCAAGCACAGAATCCTGGGCTACTCCACTGTAGATCTTTGGTCATGTTCACATTGAACCATCAACAACTACTCTTTGAGTCTGGCTAATCAATCAATTCTGAACATACCCAATTGTATTATCATCTAATACATATTTTCCACAAGAATAGAATGAGATTCTTTATTAAAATCTAGGTGAACCATATCCACACCATTGCCCTCAATTGCTAGTTTATTAGTCCTGTCAAAAAAGTAAATGAGATTAGCTAGTCATAATCAGTTTCCGATAAAGGCATCATGCCCCATTTTGTTCACTTCTTTCCTCCTTAGATACTCACTACACATCATTTTAATGATGCATTCTAGAATTTTTCTAGGAATCAAAATCAAGCTCACTGGTCTACAGTGTGAAGTCTTTCTTCTCTTTCCTTTTGTGAAAATTAGGAAAAGATTTTCCCTTTTCCAATCTTGGTCCACTTCTCTTAGTATCCACCATCCTTCAAAGATCATTGTTCAAGTATAAGTAATAACATCTGTTGGGTTTTTTTTGTTTTTGTTTTTTTTCCAGTAGCCTGACAATATCTTAGCCAGGTAAGATGAATTCATCAAGGGGAACTATGTGCTCTCTCACTCTCTTCTTTCTTATGTTAGGTAACAACTCCTTGTTTTTATCTAGCCATTTCCAATACAAAAGTTATTATCCCTGTTTGAAAAACAGAAACAATTAAAACTGAGTAGTTCTACCTTCTTTCTATTGTTAGTCATCTTCTTCCCATCAACTTCAAGCAGAGTTCTGGTCCTTTCTTTAATCTTTCATTTTCTCCCATGATAGATAAACAACACACACACACACACACACACACACACACACACACATACACACCCCACAAAACAAAAAAAACATCAAAGCCCCCCCATTCTCTTTTTATTGCTTTTAGATTCACTTGCCATACTCTGCTCATTCTGAGCTTTAGCATACCTAATAATATTTGTACAGGGTAATGCTGCACTTTTAAAGTTGTCCTCCATTACTTGGCTTTGCTTCATCTTCTGCACTTTTCTTCATTTTAAATCTACTTAAAAAAAGAAAGGCAGATTTTTTACCCACTTCACTCCATCTTTTCCACTATAACAGCATGAGAGACTCTGTCAAATACTCTGCTGAAATCTAGATACAATGTCTACACTATGCTCTGATCTACTATTTTAATGATCTATGTCCAAAAAAAAGCAAAAAGGTTAGTTTGGCCTTCCTCATTCTTGATGAAGCCATTTTGGCTCTTAGTGATCACTGTTAACAAACCACATTAGCAAACTTTAATAAGTCAATAAGTGACTACTATTTGCAAGACAGTCTTCCAGGGACCAGGGATACAAAAGCAAAACTGAGCCAGTTTCTTCCACTCAAGAAGCTTTTGTTTACTGGGGAGAAAACAGTATCTACACAGATATGATACACCCTAGAATTCTGGTAGAAGGTAAGTCAGCCCTGCCGTGGGAAGAGTGAACCCTCTTTCTTTTTAAAGTTTAATTTTGGATGTGGGAAGAAGGAAATTTAGGTATACTACTCTTCTCCAGTCTCTCATCCACTACAATCTGCATCAAAAGGCAAGATTCATGATATGGATGGTGACCATGAATATGCTTGTATAGTTTGGAATTGCAAAGTATAAGAGACTCTCTGTATAGAAGGCAGAAGAAGTAAAACATTTATTCAGACTCCAGAGGATCGAATCCCAGAACTAATAATCCCAATAGCAGTAATTATATCTGCAAACCAGTAAGTCCACCTCAATGTAACGGCAAGGAGATTAAAACACAATATCACAGGAAAGAGCCAAGCCATCCTGTAACCTTCCCTTCTGTTAGGGCCTTCCTGTAAATACTCTCTAACTGTCTGCTTCCCTGCATCCTCTCCTCCCACAGTTCTGAAGCCCTTGCAGTTCTCAGAGCCCTTCTCTCTCTGTCTCTCCATCTCTTTCAGTTCTCCACACTCTGTCACAGTTTTCTCTTCTTTGCCCTCTTCTTCGCACAGCTCTCTGGTCTCTGCAGTTCTCTAGTCTGAGCTTAATGGCTACCCACAAGCTATATAAACCCTGTGTAGGCCTGGGGCTTAGCACCTAGTAGCAAATGGGTGTAGGCCTGGGGCTTAGCACCTAATAGCAAAAGGGTATGGGCCTAGCTATAAGCAAGCCTCTCCTAATCAAGCTTCCCTTAACTAGCTCCACCTGAGGCCTATTGAATGGGTGAGGAAGATCTTGGATCACATCAGCTCCACACAATCTTTCAAAGATCATTGATAGGACCTCAGCAATCATTTCTGCCAGATCTTTTAAAGCATGCTGAGATGTGATTTGTCTAGGCCTAGTGACGAGAACTTATTAATGGAAACTGAATAATATTTAACCATGTGCTTACTTATCTTTGGCTTAAATTCCTTCTTAACTATTTGTTATTCTACTTCCTCAGTATGAAGATCTATCTCCTTAGAAAACAAAAGCAAAGCAATAATAACAACAATAAACATTTATACAGAGAACTTGGCTTATAAAGTGCTTCTCAAATGTCTCATTTTATACTCGTAACAACCTGGGGAGGTAGGTCCTGTTATTTTTCTGGTTTTACATTTGAGGCAACTGAGGTGAATACAGGTTAAGTAACATGTCCAGGGTCACACAGCAAGTGATAGTAAGCATTTGAGCAGTGTTTGAATTCAGATCTTTTGTACCACCTAACTGCCTAGCAGTTCGGGCAACCCCTAATCTCGGCAGCTTCAGAAAGTAACTGGGTACCTAGAAACACACGAGTTCAGTGTGCCCAATGATGTAAGTCTTTGAATCACCTTATATTTTGTTCCCTTCTCATGTCTTGAATGTGAATGACTCTGATTCTGGGGTCACCTTGTGAGATTCACCCTATTACTATACAGTACCAACCAATGGTACAGATAAACTCAGAATCATAGTGGGTTAAAGAGAGTGGTATTAATTGTGAGAGGGGGAGACAAATGGGTAATTATTTCATTTGGGTCTTAATTTTCATTATTTGAAACTTCCCCACCTTCCACTCTACTCTTTCCAAAAACAAACAAACCAAAAAAAATTGTCTTGCCAAGACTGGTGTCAGTTAGAAACTGTTTGTGGATACTGTCTTTCAAGATGGAAAATGTGAATTTATCTAAGGAAATTCAAAATTCAATCTATAGAGCAGGGGACTATGGTAGGGAGTTAGCTACAAAATGGGGAAGGAATGGTAGGTTGGATGTGGGATGCCTGAGGGCTAGATCCAAGAAAATGAAACTTACAGATGGCGTCTCAGTTACACTCATACTTCAGTGTCTCTCCAGGTAAATGCCAAAGGCAATGTGCTGGGCGTGGGGGGAAAATGCTTCTATTACAACCAGGAAAAGAAGGCCCAGAAATATTACCCTGTTTAATAGTAAAGCCACCCCAAGATTGGTGAAGGTCTGGTCTCTAGTTAGTCACCCTGGCATCATTATTCATTAGCATCATGGCCATATCATGTGTTAAGCGTAGCACATTTCCATGGCTCTTTCCATGTCTATAATAATCCCTTTTGCAGTTTCCTGGACCCCAGCATATTTCAAAAGACTAAAAGCATGGACAGAAAAGAACAGCTAGTAATCCAGCCTTCCTTCCCCAGGGCCCACTTCCTATTTCCACTACCCAAGCATATGAACATGCATATGAACCTGGGGGATGTGGACATGGAGAAATGAAGTCAACTACACGGTGCTTTCTTTCCTCAGCCTGAAGCTCATTAACAACTGGGCTTAGGGAGGGATTTAATAAGTAAGTACTTAGTGAAGAGCATTCTTTTTGTCTTTTTTTCTCCCAGGCCTGCTTTTTGCAGAAAAGCTATTAATCTGGCTGCAAGAGCTGGACAAGAGCACTTAATTAGAGCTATAGGGAACTGCTTGGCGTCCAAGCCAGTTGGCTCGAAGTGACCTATTTGTGACTGGAAAGTCAGTTTGGCTCCTATAACATCTTCAGTGCTTTCAAATTTTTCTTCTCTTAAATGACATGATTTCATAAGCTCCAAAAAGTCAGAAATAGTAGAAGCAATAAGCAAACAATGTCGCCAATATTCTGGTATGGGGACATTTAGCCCCAGTTAGGCCAGCCTGGCCCCAGCCCCACTATAGAACCTGTTCCCTTTCTTGTATCTGCCCCTACCTCAACCCAGAGCAACCTGCCAGCCAGCGCTACGAGATCACATCTCAGATTTTGTTCTGAGACTCTGCCATGAGCTTTGTCAGGCCTCAAATAAATGGAACCACTTTGGGGAGCTATACTACAACAGTGGGAACACAGACCCACTGTACTTAAAAGTAAAACAATCTGGAATCTTTAATGGATTGTGGTGAGAATATGAAAAAATGGCCCTGGAGCCACAAAACACCAGAAGGCTAGCTATATCACATAACTGCCATATATGATGCTTCTTTTTGGAAAAGTTACCAGAGGGAGCCAAAGCAGATGGGACACAAAAGATAAACTTCTCTTCCTTCAAAGTTTTGCCAAGAACTTGCCCTAGCTACTTCTTGGAGGCATCACCAAATGTCTACAGTGATTTTCAAGGGGCAACAGAGTATATTTACATACGCTGAGGAAAACAGGAAACTTATTAACTCATGTGCTTTGTAGAGTTGTCCTAAGTGTACAGAGACTCCCAGAAGTATAGGATTTAGTGATGGACTAGTGCACTAGACATGCCTAGGAGGCAAGGCGGAACAGTAGAGAGAGCATTATATTTAGAGTTAGAGAATTTGGGTTCAAATCCCACCTCTCATATTGTTTGTGCATGACCCTGGACAAATCCCTTGACCATAACCTGACCCATTGGTCTCAGTTTCCTTATCTGTAAAATATGCCAAGTTGGCCACTGATGGGCATTCCTTCTGGCTCTGTGATCCTATAATCATCCAGGCCAATTATCTCAATTAAATTAATTTTTAAAACATTTATTAAGGTCTACTGTGTGCAGAGCATTGTAGGCAGTAGGGAAATAAATAGCTCGAAGATCACAAATTAAGAGCTCAAAGGGACCATTGAAGCCATGTAGCCCAACCCCTTTATTTTACAGCTAAAGAAACAGGATCAGAGACTAAGTGGCTTACCCGTGGTCACACAGGTTATAAGTTGCATGACTGACATTTGAACACAGGCTGACTACCTCTGAACTCACTGATCTTTGGCTTTTGCTCTACCAGAGTTCATAGCCTAATCAGTGGAGATGACACATATAAGCAACCATAATCCAGAATAATACTGGATAGACTGGATATGTCTGAAAGGACAGGAGCCAACATTTCAGAAGTAGAGATATGTTTAACTAATTTATTCATACTCTCACAATGGTGCTCTTTGTGACTATGGAATTAAAAGAATTATAGAAAGTTGGATGAAATACTTTAGTGGTTATCTAGTGCAAATTGCTACCCCAAATCATCATAATTTTATTGGACAGGTAATTATCCAGTCTCTGATTTTAACAGTGTTGTTGATAGACTATATTCTATAGGGAAAGATCATTGGATTTTTAGTTCAAATCCTGGCTCTACTGGTATGACAAGTAACTTAAACTCTCTGTTCCTCATTTTCCTCATATTTCAAAATGAGGAGGTGTAATGTTAATAGGATATAAGATCTTCCCTGCCCATTAATAGGCCTCATGTGGAGCCCATTAAAGGAAGCTTGTTTAAGGGAGGATTGCTTGTACAAAGGCTTGCACACATTTCTGTACTAAGTTGATTAGGCACTGAGTCAGGAGGGTTGGGATGCTTTCTGGCTCTGAGAAGTCTATATATACTCTAAGTTGCTATTTTGCTTTGGGGGCTTGCTTAAGAAAAGGACCTTATGATTCCCTGGTCGAGACTCTGAGTAGCCCTACTCAGTAGTCCTCTGACTGCTCATATGTAAAGACTCTCTCAATCCAGTGTTGTAAGTAAAGTGTATAGCTTTGATTTGGGCAATCAGAGCCCTGTCTGTTGTTCTGTGCTAATTCCTCTGCTTAGACCTTTTCTCTGTATTTTCTCTGCTTGTATTTTCTCTGACGTTCAGGGTGCTGACTTTTCCCTTGAACTACTTAATGTCATTAAAGAAGATTGTTGACCGCTTAAACAGCTATCTTTCCTAGTAAAGCAGATCAAAGAATCTGTGCTAGCAGCCATCCTGGGTATGCTAGGGTACTTGCTGTCACAGGAAGTTAGACTAGATTACCTGTCATGTCTCTCACAGCTCTAAATCTCTGACCTTATGATTTTATCAAACTCCCTGCCATGGGGCCATCTCCATTTGTTCTTATCTATATCTTGCCGCTGGACCCAGATGGCTCCAGAGGAGAAAGAGAGGCTGGTGACTTTGTACAGCCTTCCCACACTCAAATCCAATTCACTTGCAAATCATGGCATCATCTTCCTGATGTCCTCTTTAAGAATGAAGAACAAAAAACAACAACAACCACCTTGGGGCGGGAGGCAGACTATCCCATTGTATAAAGTTCTATATTTGTCAGAAAGTTTTCTCCTTATATAAAGGAACACCAGAGGTAAAGTCCCCTGGCAGATAGCATCCTCTACTAGGGCCACTAGAGATCATTTGGACCTCATGACTACTAGAGTAACCTATCTTATGGGATGAAGAGTCCATTAGCACCAAGTATTTATTCAGTGCCTGCTATGTTCCAGGCACTACACAAATGCTGGGGATACTAAGAAAGCCAAAAGACAGTACCTGTCCTCAAAGTGCTCACATTCTAATGGGAGAAACAATATGAAAAATATGTAAAAATTACATATATATGTGTATATATATGTATATATAAGTATCCAAATCCAGCTATTGATATGGCTATGGATATACACATAAGTCTAGACTAGATACAGGTACAGATATGGGCATAGATGCGGATACTGAAACAGATAGAGATATAGATAGATATAGCTATGAATAGAAATAAAATATAGTTATACGTGTAGAGCTAAATATGGACATAGCTATGGAGAGACACAGACATTGACATAGATATAATTAACAAAGGGGGGGCACTAACACTGAGAAGGGCAAAAGACTTGTGAAAGAAGAGAAACACAAGCTTTTTTGTAATGCAACCTAAGAATTACATCTTGAAGTCCACTAAAACACCCACATGTTTTCCAGACAACTTACTGTCTATCCTTATCTTGTACTTGAAAAGTTGATCCTTGAGCCTAAGTATAGTACTTTGCATTTATCCCTCTTAAATGTCTTTCAATTATGTTCAGACTATTATTTTAGCCTGTCAGGATTTCTCGATTCTATTATGCAACGTGTTAGATAATTCTATGTGTATATTTACATGTATATGTTCTATATTTATATGTACATTTACACATGTATGTTCTATATGTGTATGTACATGTACAACTATATGTACATATATGAATGTGCTCATATAAGTGTATATATAGGTATATTTGTATTGTATAATATTAATACTATATATCTAGATATATAAATATATCTATACATGTATGTTTAAATATGCATGTGTGTATGTGTGTATATATGTATGTGCATACATATACATACACATATACATATACACACACATACACATATACATACATATACACATCCTCCTGTTAAGCAGCACAGGGCTAAGTCCAGATCACTTAAGCATGCTACCTTCCTCCAAGATGGCATCACTTCACTATTGTCTACTCTTTGCATCTAATTCTGAATCCACCTAACTAAACCATGACCTAGACCATTCTCTCTATCTTTCCCATTAGGATAACATGAGACAGTTTTGTTAAATGCTTTGTTGACATCGTGATAGACTATGTCTATAACATTCCACTGATAGACTATTTTAATGGCCATATCAACAAAAGGAAATGAAGTCATTTTAGTATGACTTGTTCTTGATGATGCTAAGTCTACACTTGGTGACTGCCACTTCCCTTTCTAAAAGCTCTGAAATCATACTTTTAATGACATATTCTAGAATTTTGCCAGGAAAACTTTTAGGTCTCTACTTTACTGATATCACTCTCCTTCAGAAAAATAATGGGGACATCTACCCTTCTCCAGTCCAGCAGCATCTTTTCCATGTTTTGTGATCTTTTAAATATCACTGACGAGTACTTAACACTCACATGTAACAGCCCTTTCAGTATCCTAGAATGCAGTTTGATAGCCAGGTGGTACTGACTTGAAATCACTGAGGGAAATTAGGCACTTTCTTACTATCTTTGTCACTGACCTCGGGTTTCATATCACTACTAAATACTTTCATTTTCTGTAAAGTCAATTAAATGATCCAAATATCTTGGTTTCATTCCATTTATTGATTTTTATATACCTGGCCATAGCCCCCAAATAATTCAAATCCTGTCCTACTTTGTAAATCTATTTTTATAACCAGATGCTTAATAAATATTTATAGATTTATTTATGCTTAATAAATATTAATAAATATTTGTGGAGTTGAATTGGATTGAATTGAAATTTCCCTGGAAGAGGATACCTTTCACTCTTACTTAAATAAAAAGGATTAGGCAAGGTGACAACTAGATAGAGATAAATAAATAAATTAACCAATTAGATAAATTAGATAGAGGAAAATGGTTCATAAACATTAGACAACAGGACCAGCTGGTGGGGTATTTTGGAGGTAGGAGCAAGCCAGTGGGGGACTGTGAGTCGTGGAGTATCACGGTCAAAGCATTGGTCATGGAAAATGGTGTTAGCATGATCTCTGGCAGTTAAGAGTATATGTTCATTTTGGAATTGACAGGGAGGTCCCTGTGGTCTCCAAAGGTTCCATAAATGTCTGTTGACAGGAAGCAGCTGAATGAAGGAGATCTGTTTAGGGTACCTTGGGGCCTCTAACACTCCAAGGAATGTTGTGTTAATAAGGAATTGGGGAAAGGCCTGAGTTGGTCACAACAACCTTTAAGTAATGACCAAAGACAAACAGCTCTCTTGCAAGCTGAGGCCAAGGAAGATGGAACCTGGCAGACTCTTGGCCATCCGGGGCATTCCTGCACCACCCTGCTAAATACCCTACGCTAAGCTATATGGAACACATGCTCTTTGTGAGCTGCCTAATCTGCTTGCAAAATAAATGTTTTAAGTCATTAGGGGAAATTTTATATGCACCCAGGAGCCCATTTTCTGTTGCCATTCATGCTCTCTGAGCTTTTGAGCTCTGAAATCCTTTATTGCAGTGATCTAATACCAAAGGGCTTACTGAAACATGTGACTTGCAGCCTTTTGCAAGGCATCATATGGACAGACAAGATGAGGATGGAGATGGGGATGGTGATTTTAAAAGCCAAGGGAAAGTGGAGATCCTGGTTACTGGCATTCACAACCTCATCAAGTCAGCAGTTAGAGCCTGGAGTCTCAAGTGTTCATTAGAGCCAAAGAATTAAGTCATCTCCCAAGGGAAGCATTAAAGCTAAGCTCAGAGCCCAGAACTTCACCATCCATCCAGGAGGACACTAAGATTGAAGTTTGGGGCAGGGAAGGAAGGGAGAAGAAAGAAAATGGACAGGACACCATGAGTGTGAACAAAAGAAAGGACATTATGTGACTGGAGAAAACAAGGAGAAGGAAGGAGGTTGTAGCTAGGTAGAAATCACAGGATTATTCGAAGAAGAAAATTATGGTACACCTAGGTGAGCATCTACTACTTTGAAATTTGTTGAAGATTTTAAAAATACCAAATTATAGCAATTATTACTATTATTATTTTATTATTACCACTAATATGCTAATACCATTACTATTAATATATTGATGTAATTACTACTAATAGCTAGCATTTTAAAACATTGCAAGGTTCATAAAGCCTTCTACATAGGTTAAATAAAGTCCTGGCTTTGCTACTCACTGGACACAGACTTTTGGAAAATCATTTAAACTAAGAGCCTCAGTTTTCTCATCTGTAAAATGGTGATCTGTAAAAAACTCCATTACGGAGTTGTTGTAAGACCTGAATGAGACCATGCATGTTACAGTACTTTGTAAAGGGCTACTTAAATGTAAAGAATTATTATCACTATTAAGCAGGGCCAATCACTAGGAATAGCACAGAGACTTGGGAAGCTCATCCCTTTCTCTAAAGCTGTTTGTGATATAGTTGGGGAGAACCCACCTTTTCATGGGAAAAATGATTACAGACTTTTGCAAAGCACCTCATAAATAAATGTCAATTAATAGAGCATACTATCTTTAAATGCTAATATACAACACATACATACAAAAGTAACATCCAATACACTTTACTAGAGTAGAAATAAAGTTCGAGTAAGCCTCTTAGGGGAAAAAACTTTTAATGGGTATAAACTTGTGACTTTTTGGATATGGGGGCTTTCAGAGGACTCCCTCTGCCTATGCAAGTCAGTACCCTCTTGGCAACTTAGAGTCTCAGAGAGATGCCCAGAGCACTAGAGAGTTAAAGGATTCTCCCAGTGACAGTCAATATTGTGGGTAGCAGTGGCAGAATTTGAGCCCACCCTGCTTTGGGAGGCACCTTGGTCTAGTGGAAACAGTGCTGGCCTCTAAACAAGAAAGACTGTGTTCAAGCCCCACTTCTGCTACATACTGGCTATATGACCTCCAGGCAAATCATCAAAACTCTAAGTGCACTGAATGACAGTTCTCTACGACTAAAAGTCGTAGTGTCCTAGGCTTAAGAGCAGCTGGGTGGCACCATGGTACATAGAGTGAGGATTTGCCTTCATGAACTCAAATCTGGCCTCAGACACTTGCTAGCTGTGTGACCCTGAGCAAGTCACTTAATTCCTTTTGCTTCAATTTCCTTATCTGTAAAATGAGCTGGAGAAGGAAATTCCAGCAAGTCATTCCAGTATCTCTGCCAAGAAAATTCCAAATGGGGTCACAAAGAGTTGGACATTACTTAAAATGACTGAACAACAACAAAAAGCTGGAAGTTGCTGACCTGTGTTAGTAGAGGTAGTTTCCTCATTAACTAGTTCTCAGGTCTAGTTCCTATCTTTCCTGGCTTTGAGGCCAGCTCTCTCTCTCTACTAGCCTACACTGCCTCTCCCATAGTAGTTGGAGTCGATGTTATTACTACTTTATCTTCACTGTAAGAACTGTCTGCTGTGGTTAGTGGTTGGAGAGTTGGAGCTAGAGGATCCAGGTTCAAAACCTCAGTCTACTTCTAAGCCAACATAATATTAATTCGGGGTCACAGAAAACAACTCTGCAAAGGGTATATGGATGATGTCTTTAAGTGGTGGAATCTTTTCAGAGTTAAATATTGAAACCTTATCCTCAGTCTTTCTAACTGGTGTGGGATGTGTAATTTTTTAGACGACTGATAAAACTGAAGCTCTTGGATCCAGGTGCAGACCACCCAAGATTCTCAGGAATTTTACAAGACCCTTGGTCTGGCCGGTCTCAGGAGGGAATGGGTTTAAGGGGCATTCTGGAGTCAGCTCAGGCTAGGGAGAGCCCAACCAAATTTTCAGTGTGAACATTTATACCTTGGAAATCAGCAAATGCTACTAATCAGGGCTTGATTTATTGTCATTTTTCTAGACTTAAGAAAGGGATGGGGGAAAATGATTATAAAGTAGATTAAACTTTAAAAGTATGTCATTTTTTTCAGATTGCCAGTTGTTAAACTTTTACTAGTGCTCCCCTGGTTTAAACTCTTGCCCTCCCTAGAGGTCATTGAGATTGGATGACCACTTGCAGGGATTGTGGAATCACAGCTGGATCTGAAAGGGATATTTAGAGATAATCAAGTCTAATTCCCTTATTTTTTGGATAATTAGACTAAAATCTAGAGATGCTGATTTACTTACCTAGAGTCATACAGCTTGAAAACAGTAGATCTGGTGCTTGAATCTAGGTCTTCAGGTTCCAAATCCAGTTTCCTCACTACTTGTTTGTTTGTTTTTTTGAGACAATCAGGGTTTAGTGTCTTGCCCAAGGTCACACAGCTAATAAGTGTCAGATTTGAACTCAAGTCCTCCTGACTTCAGGACAGGGGCAGCTCTATTTACTACGTCAGGTACCTGTCCCTAATTTCCTCACTATTATTTATCAATCCCTAGATAGACAACCCCTCCAGAGACTTCCAGTGGAAGTTGGGGTTTTGTTTGTTTGCTCTCAAGGAAAGGTGTTACCTCACCTTTTAGCGGGAGGATCTAATATGATACCCAATTGTGTGGAATGAATAAATAGGTTCGTGTTTCTCTCTCTCTCTCTCTTTCTCTCTCTCTCTCTCTCTCTCTCTCTCTCTCTCTCTCTCTCTCTCCCTATATATACACATATACACATACGTGTACACACATGCATATTCCCTTTAGCTACCCAAATACTGAGGTCTCATGAATCATACACA
>CM053627.1:45308609-45332444 GCA_028646595.1 Phalanger gymnotis | reverse complement strand
AATACAAGTCATTCCCCAATTGAGAAACGGTCAAAGGATATGAACAGACAGTTTTCAGAGGAAGAAATTAAAGATATCTATAGGCATATGAAAAAATGCTCTAAATCACTACTGATTAGAGAAATGCAAATCAAAACGACTCTTAGATATCACATCTCTCCTGTCAGATTGGCTAAAATAACAAAACAGGAAAATGATAAATGCTGGAGAGGATGTGGGAAAATTGGAACATTGTTACATTGCTGGTGGAGCTGTGAACTGATCCAGCCATTTTGGAGAGCAATTTGGAACTATGCCCAAAGGGCTATAAAAATGTTCATACCCTTTGACCCAGCAATATCATTTCTAGGGTTGTAGCCCAAAGAGATCACACAAGTGGGAAAAGGACCCATATGTACAAAAATATTTATAGCAGCTCTTTTTGTGGTAGCTAAGAATTGGAAATCAAAGAGATGCCCATCAATTGAGGAATGACTGAACAAGCTGTGGTGTATGAAGGTAATGGAATACTACTGTGCTATAAGAAATGTGGATGATACAGACTTCATAACAACCTGGAAAAAGCCTACCCAACATAATGCTGAGTGAGAGGAGCAGAGCCAGGAGAACATTATACACAACCACAGATATATGGATTCTGTGAGGATCAACCCTGACAGAATTTGCTCTTCTCAGCAACACAAGGTACAAAGACAACTCCAAAGGACTCACGATGGAGAATGCTATCTACATCCAGAGAAAGAACTATGAAGTATGAATGCAGATTGAGGCACACTTCATGCTAGCCTTCCCCTCCCCCTTTTTTTCTTTTTCTCTCTTTTGTTTTGGTTTTTGGGTTGGGTTTTTTTTGGTCCTGTTCCTTCTTTCTTATGATTCATTTCATTGATCACAATTCTTCTCCATAACTTAACTAGTGTGTAAATTAATTCAATAAGAAATTATACTTGGAAGTTATAAGGGATTCCATGCCATCTTGGGGAGGGAGGGAAGAAAATCTGGAACTCAAAAATAATGTAGAACTAAGTATCATAAACTAAATATTTAAAAAAAAAGAAAAAGTAACAAAACTAGAAAAAATAGTTTTCAAAAGCAGATTTGCAAACCATAAAAGACACATGAAAACATGTTTCAGATCATTAATGATAAGATAAACAAAAATTCAAATAACTCTGATCTTTCTTCTTACTTCATGCAAGTTAACAAAGATGAAAAATATGAAAACAGTCAATGATGAAGGTGTAAATATGGATACTCTGATACACTCATGATGCATCACATGAAGTGGCCCAGTCATTCCGGATATCAGTTTGAAATTATCCAAGAAAAGTGAACAAATTCTCCAAAACCTTCAACTCAGTGTTCAGGCATATACATCAAGGAAATAAAAGATAGGAACAAAGGTCCAACATATAGGCACTTAAATATCAGATCATGCATATATGCCTAGTAGCCTTCTTTGTGGTAGCAAAGTACTAGAAGTCTCATTGATTGGGATGAATAGCTGGGTGGAGGAAACACTTTGGGAGAGAAGTAGCTAGACAAAGTGAATCTGGGTTCAAGTCCTATATCTGACATATGCTGGCTGTGTGACCCTGGACAAGTCACTTAACCTCTTGGTACCCCAAACAACTCTGTAACACTGCAAGTTGGAGAAAAGTCACCAGTCTGTATTGGTAGAAGGAATTCTTTACCAGAAGTTCTCTATGTTGATAAAATTGCAAGTCCTGCTAACAATAACCATACATAATAGCAACAATGGAAATAATAGCATCTACAAAGCATATTGTTTTTAAACCAATTTATAATTCATGTTACCTCAATTGATCCTGATAGCACCCCTATGAGGTAGGTACAATTATTATCCCCGTTTTACAGGTAAGGAGAATAATGTCAAGAAAAATTAATTTTTTGTGATTTGTCTAGTGTCACACAGCCAGAAAGTGACTGGAACAGGATTAGATGGATGATAGATAGATAGATAGATAGATAGATAGATAGATAGATAGATAGATAGATAGATAGACAGATAGATATGTATGCAGGTATTTTATATGTAGATTTATACATATAGATATATGTACATGTATATACATGCATATGCACATGCATACCTTTGTAAAATGCCTTCATATATGACATAAATATTCCATTCTAGTTTGAAATTTATATGTCTAATTCTGTCTTCATTTATTTTTATTCATGTAAAAGTTTTAATTTTATATACTCAGTATTATCTGTTTAGCATTCAGTAATTTCATTCATACTTCATTTGGTTAAGAATCTCCCCCTAACCATAGTTATGAAAAGTATGTTATCTTATTGTTTTAATTATGGAATGACTATTTATATATAAACATGTGTACATATGCATGTGTTAGACACATGTACAAGTATAATGTGCATATGTACACCTGTATCCATAAATACATATATATCATAATGTATTATACGTATTTACATATATACACACATAGGTGATATTTGTGTAGGAATGTCATGCATGGACTATGTGGGAAGAAATGATGAATATAAAGAATTCGGAGAAATATGGAAAGATTTATATGAACTTATGCATAAGGAAACAAACAAAAGTAGGAGAATTTGCATGATCACAACATTAAATAATGAAAGTCACGAAAAAGAAACTAACCTCTGAGTCAATGGAAAAGCCAATGAAGATTCTAGAGAAGTGAATAACAAAACCTATGTCCTCCCTTAGATAGGTAAGAAGTTAATAGGACACAATATTGTATATATTATTCAACTAGGTTTCTGTATCAGGTGTTTTTGCTTAATTGGTTTTCTTTGCACAAAGGAGGATTAAATCTGAAGGGAGATGGGAAATGACTGTAATATAATATAATGTATCATATAAATAACATATTATATAATAATGTAATAACAAAGGTACCAATAAAAATTGTAAAATGAAAAATGTGATAATGATGGTGGAAAAAGATATCAATAAAGTTGTTTTAAACAAAAAAGAGAATTCAGAAATCCATGTACCTGTTAGAAAAAAGGTGTCCTTTTAGGCCGCTGTCCCTGATACCAATATACTGAGCAACACTTTTGCCCTCCTCTCTCCCTTTCCAATTCAACATAGTTGAACTGACACCTAAATGTGGACACCAGTTCCAACCCAGGCCCTAACTTCTTTCAAGGTATTTCACTTGTACAAGAAAAGAAATGTTGCTGCCTTTAAAACTCCTTCATGTAAATCCATGTTGGATTTCCTAGCAAGTGTTGACAATAGCAAGTTTCCCTTTTCAATGGAGGATGGGAGACAGGGAAGGGATATAGGACTGTTTTCATATTCTTCTTTTCTTCATGTCACTTTAGGAATGTGCCATCTCAGTTCTCTTTGCAGGAACTCCCATCAATCCAGGCAAGAGTTAAAATGGTCTAGTTGATCTCACTCATAATTATGAAGCTGAAAACTCCTGCTCACTGATTGATGGGTTCATATGGGGTGACCTTCATTCCAGCAACACAACTTCGGTTGCTAGATAAACACACGCAGATGGATCCATCTCCAGTGGTGTTCAGGGGTGACGGATGGCAAAGGCATTCCTGATTCTCACTGCACCAGGGAGAGAGCCCACCAGAATGACTTGGCAAGAGGGGGGAAAAGTATTAGATTCAAATGGCAAATAATTGCTTCATATCAGCTGAGGTTCCTCTGAGAAGTTATCATCAAGCTGCAAATAGCCAGTGTTCCTGAGCTTGATTTTGCTAATTTACTAAGAGAAGTAACCCCATGAGTCAAGAACATGGGGGTGGGGGTGGGAATCACTAATAATTAGAAAAATGCAAATCTTAAATGAGGTCCACTTTCCACATAACATACTGGCAAAGACAATAAAAACCAAAAACAACAATTGCTGGAGGGGATAGCAGAAGACAGACAAATTGGTGCACCGTTGTCAGAGCTGTGAATTGTCCTGACCACTCTGGAAAGCAAATTGGAACCATTCCTCAAAATTCACTAAATTGAAATCCTTTGGCCCTGTGATACATCTATTAGGCCTATACCTGCCAAAGAGATAAGAAAAAGAAGGAAAAGACACATAGGTACAAACATGTTTATAGCAGTTTTGTTGTTGAAGCAAAGAACTGGAAACAAAGGAGGTGATCAATTTGCAATGGATAAATAAATCACGGTATTTGGACATAATAGAATATTATTGTTCCATGAGAAATGATGAAAAGACACTAGAGAGCATAGAAATAAACGGAATTTTCCTTAAAATGATAAGTAGCATCTACCTAAAACCATCAGCAAGCATTACATGTAATGAAGATAAGTTAGAAGAATTTCCAATAAGATCAGGGGTGAAACAAGGATGTCCATTATCACCACTGTTATTCAATACAGTACTATAAATGTTAGCTTTAGCAATAAGAAAAGAAAAAGATATTGAAGGAATTAGAATAGACAAAGAAGAAACAAAGCACTCACTCTTTGCAGATGACATGGCGATATACTTAGAGAATCCTAGAGAATCAAGTAAAAAACTACTTTAAACATTAACAACTTTAGCAAACTTGCAGGATATAAAATAAACCCACATAAATCATCAGCATTTCTATATATTACTAGCAAAACCCAAGAGCAAGAGACAGAAAGAGAAATTCCATTTAAAATTACTATAGCCATTATGAAATATTTGGAAGTCTACCTGCCAAAACAAACCCTGGAATTATATGAACGTAATTACAAAACACTTTTCACACGAATAAAGTCAGATCGAAATAACTGGAAAAACAACAGTTTCTTGTGGTTGGACTGAACTAATATAATAAAAATGACAATTTTGCCTAAATTAATTTACTTATTCAGTGTCATAACAATCAAACTACAAAAAATTATTTTATAGAGCTAGAAAAAAACAATAACAAAATTCATCTGTAAAAACAAATAGTCCAGAGTATCAAGGGAATTAAATGAAAAGAAACACTAGGGAAGGTGGCCTAACCATACCAGATCTTTAATTGTATTATAAAGTAGCAGTCATCAAAACTACTTGGTACAGGGAGCAGCTAGGTGGCACAGTGAGTAGAGCAACAGCCCTGGAGTCAGGAGGACCTGAGTTCAAATGTGGCCTCGGACACTTGACACACTTACTAGCTGTGTGACCTTGGGCAAATCACTTAACCCTAATTGCCCTGCCATTCCCCTTCCAAAAAAAAAAAAAACTACTTTGTGCTGGCTAAGAAACACAGTGGTGGATCAGTGTAATAGGACAAGTACACAAGACACAATAATCAATGACTATAGCAATCTACTGTCTGACAAATCCAAAGTTCTGGGATAAGAACAAAAACTGCTGGGAAAACTGCAAAATAGCATGGCAGAAACTAGGCATAGACCAACATCTTACACCGTATACCAAAATAAAGTCAAAATAGTCACACGATTTAAATATAAAGGCTGATAGTTTACCTGTCAGATTTATGAAGAATGGAAAAATTTATGACCAAACAAGAGAGAGAAAACATTATGAAATGCAAAGTGGATAATTTTTATTACATTAAATTGTAAAGGTTTTGTACAAATAAAACCAATGCAAAGAAGATTAGGAGGAAAGCAGAAAACTAGGAAAGAATTTTTACAATCAGTACCTCTGATAAAGGGCTCATTTCTAAAATATATAGAAAACTGAGTAAATTTATAAGAATACAAGTCATTCACCAATTGATAGATGGTCAAAGGATATGAACAGGCAGTTTTCAGAGGAAGAAATTAAAGATATCTATAGCCACATGAAAAATGCTCTAAATCACTATTGATTAGAGAAATGCAAATCAAAACAACTCTGAGATACCACATCACACCTCTCAGATTAGCTAGTATGACAAAACAGGAAAATTATAATGTTGGAGAGGATGTGGGCAAATTGGGACACTAATACACTGTTGGTAGAGTTATGAACTGATCCAACCATTCTGGAGAGCAATTTGAAACTATGCCCAAAGGGCTATAAAAATGTGCATACCTTTTGACCCAGCAATACTGCTTCTAGGACTGTATTCCAAAGAGATCATCAAAAAGGGAAAAGGACCCACATGTACAAAAATATTTTAGCAGCTCTTTTTGTGGTGGCAAAGAACTGGAAATCAATGGGATATCCATCAGTTGGGGAATAGCTGAACAAGTTGTGGTACATGAATGTAATGGAATACTGAGAAGGCAGGTTTCAGAAAAACGTGGAAAAACTTGCATGAACCGATGCTGAGTGAAGTGAACAGAACCAGGAAAACATTGTACAGCTGCAATGTGTGATGACTAACTTTGACAGAGTTATTTCTTCTTAGCAATGCAAGATCCGAGACAACTCCAAAGGACTCATGATGGAAAATATTGTCTATATCCAGAAAAACAGCTATGAAGTCTGAATGCTGATTGAAGCATATTATTTGTGCTCTCTCTTTCTCTCTCTCTCTCTCTCCCTCTCTCTCTCTCTCTCTCTCTCTCTCTCTCTCTCTCTCTCTCTCTCTCTTTCTCTCGTTTGTTTCTTCTTTCTTGTGGTTTCTTAATTCTTCCTTACAACATGACTAATATGAAAATAGGTTCAATATGAATATATATGTTGAGCATATATCAAATTACACACTGTCTGGGGGGAGGGAAGAGATGGGTAAAAATTTAGAACACAGAATCTTAAGGAAGAGAATGTTGAAAATTAAAAATTAAATAAATAATTTTTAAAAAAACATGACGAAAGTGCCAGTTTCAGATATAAACATATGCATAGCTAAGTGAATGGAGCCAGGAGGATAATTTATACAGTAACACACTTACAAACCAGGTTTAAGCATATAAAACTGCTGAAATAAATAGGACACACACTTTATTGCATACCCTTTATGAGGCTTTATGAAAGACATGAGAAATTCAACTGGGGTTCCAGAAAATAATCTCTAGGTGTCTCTTCCAGTACGAGATATAACAAAATACTCTGGGTCTCTGAAACAATATGGGCGACCCATAATTTTCTCTAGAAATCTCCTGGATATAAATTATTCAATTAAGATTGATTAGCTCTTACATAGAGATATTTACTGGGAGGTTAGAGCAAGAAGAGAAATAGAAATACATCCCCCTGAAGTAGTGCACACACTCTGCCTTACACATCCATTCAATCCCTAGGAGAGTTGGCTCATATATAAAGTGATTCTACAAAGCAATGTGTTCATGGCCACATGGTGACCAAATGGGAGAGGAGTTATCCCACATGGGGGCTCACAGAATTTCTTCTTTTTCATTTGGAAGCCTTCAAGGAGATAGATTTTGTCTGTGCCTTTTGACTCTAGACCAAGTCCTGGTACAGCTACCAATTAAAAGGTGTTTTATCACCAAGGCAAACTGACAAAAAAACAATCAGAATACCTGCCTGTGTTCTAAAGCAAAGAAATAAAGAACCAACCCTCTATCACACGCTAATGGAAATAGAAACCAAACAGCCTAAAATGTGCATGTTCTAAGTACTACTGTGAATTAATTATCCAGTCTTTCTGTTACATAAAGAAAAATAACTTTTAAATTCTAATCTATGCAATGACCAAACACAACTCCAATGGACTGATCATTAAGCATAATATCCACCTCCTGACAAATGGGCAAGATGCAAATGAGACATGTATTTTTTGGACATAGCAAATCTATGGATTGTCTTTCTTGACCTACCACTCTGTTTCTTAGCCAGTACAAAGCAGTTTTTTTTTTTTGGAAGGGGGATGGCAGGGAAATTGAGGTTAAGTGACTTGCCCAAGGTCACATAGCTAGTAAGTGTGCCAGAGCTCCTGAGTTCAAAAAATCTGTCAACCACAGCCTTCACAGTATCTGAGTTTTTCAAGCTCCTTCTCTTTATATTTAAGTAGAATTTAAGCAGCATAGCATCATTGGGAACCTAGGAGGTTTTGAACACTAAAAAATGAGAAAGAACAAGAGAAAAAAATTTCGACTTCACAATTTTGCCTAAGGCAATTCTTTCCTGGTGTAGTAATGGAGAAACTGTAAGAGAAGAAGAGAAAAGCCATTTTATTAGAAATATATTAGATGACTAAAATGGCAACCTTGCTTTTTCCTCAGGGCTTTCTAGTCACACTATCAGCTCAGGGGAGCAAGTAGGTTATACAACAAATTCTTGAACCTCTCATTATGAGAAGTCCATTAATTAGCTTTCCTTGTGTAGCATAACAATATCTGATTGTTCCAGTTAAATGATGTAGAATGCTACTGATTGGTTATACACTCTAAGCAGGCCTGGGATGGTACATAAACCAAATCTTTACTCTAGAAGCCAGAAAAGGGGGGTGAGGGTGGAGTGTGAAGAGACTACTCAGTTTACCGACCTCCAGTCTTGTGGACCCATTGGTGGGTAAGATTCTCCCTGGGCTCTCTAGAAATCTGGGTAAAGAAATTTTACAACAAACAATGATAACATTTGCAAACTCACACTTAATAGGCAGGAAAACTTAATAGACAGATATTAAATGGCTTGTGAGTGGTAAATGTTGTCAATTTGAACTTTATTTCGACTCACACTTTTTATCATCCTTTTCTGTTTTCCTTCATTAAAACCATGAGTTAAGGACAAATCTTTGTGATTCATAAAATTCAGCTGGGAACTCACCACTGCAAAGCAACTGTTCTATTCTACTCTTGATTCCCTATCTCAATCCCCACAATGGTAATATCTTAACTTTTCTTTCTTCAAGTCACCAACTCCATCCCTAACCCTAATCCTAAATGTGCCTAAAGTCAATTTAACATCTTATTTCACTCCTAGGATTGAGGGACTCCACAGAGGTTCCATAAATTCTTTAAAACTTCCTAGCATTACCATTCATTATCTTTATTTTTATCTCCTCTCTCACAGCAAGAATTTGTTTTATTCCTTGTTAGAATTAATGCCTCTGGCTGTGCCACTAATCTTATTCCTTCCTGTCTGCTTTAAGTCCTTACTCTAAATATCATTTCCACTCTCTCATGCACCTTTAATCTTTCTCATTCTTCTGACTCCATTTTACATGACTACAAAAATTATCATTTCTACCCAGTCATCAAAAAGCCTTTCCTTGATCCTCCTATCACATTCAGATATCATTCCACCTTTCTCTTTCTCTTCACTGTTAAGCTTACTGAAAAAGTTGTCAATGCCTTATGTCTCCACTACCTTACCACTACCTCTGTTTCCTCCTCAATTCCTTGCAAACAGACTCTAGCCTCCAACATTCTATTAAAATCACACTCCCTTTTTTGTTTTGTTTTGTGTTTCCTTTCTTGTGGTGCATTCGATTGCTTAAAACTCTTCTTTGCAACACGACTAATGTGAAAATATGTTTCATGTGAATGTGTATATTTAGAGCCTATATCAGATTGCATGCCATCTTGGGGAGGGGAGAAAATTTGGAACACAAAAGCTTGTGGAACTGAATGCTGCAAACTAAAAATAAATAAATTAATTAAAAAATATATTATTATAAAAACACACTCTCTAAAATCACCAGTACCTTTTCAAATTTAAAATAAAATCATATTGATAGGTTTTGCTTTTATGTCAGCTACATTTCTTACTGTTTTCTTCTTCCTACTCCTCTTCCAGAGAGCCATCTTTTATAAGAAATTTAAAAAGGGGAAGAAAAAAAAGGAGATAAAATTAATCAATATATTGAAAAAGTCTGATACAGTAGGGCCTTTTCCACTTCCCTAGTCTGCAAAGACCTGGTTGAAAGTGTCTTCTTATATCTCTTTTGGGGGGCTAAATTTCCTAATTATAATTTTAAAGTCTTTTTCCAATTACATTGTTGCAGTCATTGAGTGCATTGTTTTCCCAGTTCTGTTAACCTTGCATCAGTTTGCATGAGTCTTTAAATGATTCTCTAATTATCTTATTTATCATTCCCTACAACACATGTAAAATCCATTACACTCATGCATCATTTTATTAACCATGCTCAACCCAATAGGTATTTACTTTATTTCTACTTCTTTACTAAGACAAAAAAGCAATGCTATAAATATTTTGTTGCATATGATATCTTTCTTTTTGGCAATCATATCCATCAGATATGTGGCTAGCAGTGGAATCTCTGGAAGAAATGGCATGAACATACTAATCAGTTTTTCACACAATTCCATTTAATTTCCAGAATGGCTGGACCAATAGACAGCTTCCCCACAATGCGTTGCTGTTCCTGTTTTCTCACAACCCCTTCAACATTGAAAATTACCATCATTTATCACCTTTGCCAATTTACTGAATGTTCAGAAACCTCATGGTTATTTTAATTTCTTTTTTTAATTAGATTTTTTATTTTTAGTTTACAACACTTAGTTCCACATGTTCTTGACTTTCAAATTTTCTTCCCTTCCCTCCCCTTCCCCCTCCCCCCCCAAGATGGCATGCATTCTGACATAGATTCTATATAAACCTTCACATTAAACTTATTTACACAATAGTCAAGTTGTAAAGAAGAATTATGACCAATGGAATGAATCATGAGAAAGAAGAAACAAAACCAAAAAAGAAGAGAAAAAAAGAGAGCAAATAGTTTGCCTCAATCTGCATTCATACTCCACAGCTCTTTCTCTGGATGTAGCTAGCTTTTTCCATCATGAGTCCTTTGGAGCTGTCTTTGAGCCTTGTATTGCTGAGGAGAGCCAAGTCTATTAAAGTTAGTCATCACAGAACCAATATGTCTGTGGTTGTGTACAATGTACTCCTGGTTCTGCTCCTCTTGCTCAGCATCATATCATGTAGGTCTTTCCAGGTTATTATGAAGTCCATTTCTTATACCACAATAGTATTCCATTATATTCATATACCACAACTTGTACAACCATTCCCCAATTGATGGGCATCTCCTTGATTTCCAATTCTTTGCTACCACAAAAAGAGCTGCTATAAATATTTTTGTTCATACAGGTCCCTTTCCCACTGGTGTGATCTTTTTGGGATATATCCCTAGGAGTGGTATTGCTGGGTCAAAGGGTATGAACATTTTTATAGCCCTTTGAGCATAGTCCCAAATTGCTCTCCAGAATGGCTGGATCTGTTCACGACTCCACCAGCAATGTATTAAAGTTTCAATTTTCCCACATTCTCTCCAGCATTTATCATTTTCCTGTTTTGTCATGTTAGCCAATCTGACAGGAGAGATGGGGTACCTAAGAGTTGTTTTGATTTGCATTTCTCTAATCAATAATTTCTTCCTCTGAAAACCACTCGTTCATATCCTTTGACCATTTCTCAATTGGGGAATAGCTTTTATTCCTATTAATTTGACTTAGTTCCCTGTATATTTTAGAAATGAGGCCTTTATCAGCAACATTAGTTGTAAAGATTTTCTCCCAATTTTCTGCTTCCCTCCTAATCTTTGCTGCATTGGCTTTGTTTACACAAAAACTTTTCAGTTAAAGATAATCAAAATTATCCATTTTGCATTTTGTAATGCTCTCTCTCTCTTGCTGGGTCGTGAATTCTTCCCTTTCCGACAGATCTGATACATAAACTACTCCCTGCTCTCCCAAGTTGCTTGTAGTATCAGCCTTTATTCCTAAATCATGAACCCATTTTGACCTCATTTTGGTGTACGGTGTAAGATATTGGTCTATGCCCAGTTTCTGCCCTACCATTTCCCAATTTTCCCAGCAGTTTTTGTGAAATAGTGAATTCTTAGCCCAGAAGCTGGATTATTTGGGTTTATCAAAGAGTAGATTGCTACAGTTGTTGACTACTGAGTCTTGTGTACCTAACCTATTCCACTGACCCACCACTCTGTTTCTTAGCCAGTACTAGGTAGTTTTGATGACTGCTGCTTTATAGTACAGTTGGATATCTGGTATGGCTAGGTCATCTGCCCTAGCACTTCTTTTCATTAATTCCCTAAATAACATGTATTTCCCTAAATAACATGGATAAATAACATCTTCCAGATGAATTTTGTTATTATTTTATCCAGCTGTGTAAAATAATTTTTGGTAGTTTGATTGTTACGGCACTGAATAAGTAAATTAATTTAGGTAAAATTGTCATTTTTATTATATTAGCTTGACCTAACCACTAGCAACCGATGTTATTCCATTTATTTAGATCTGACTTTACTTGTGCGAGAAGTGTTTTATAATTGTGTTCATATAGGCCCTGGGTTTATATTGGCAGGTAGACTCCCAAATATTTTATAGCCTCTACAGTAACTTTAAATGGAATTTCTCTTTCTATCTCTTGCTGTTGGACTTTATTAGTAATGTGTACGAATGCTGAGGATTTATGTGGGTTTATTTTATATCCTGCAGCTTTACTAACTTTTTTTATTATTTCAAGTAGTTTTTTACTTGATTCTCTATGATTCTCTAAATAAATCATCATATTACCTACAAAAAGTGATGATTTATTCTTCTTTGCCTATTCTACTTCCTTCAATTTCTTTTTCTTCTCTTAATGCTAAAGCTAACATTTCTAGTACCAAATTGAATAATAAGGGTGATAATGGACATCCTTGTTTCACCTCTGATCTTATTGTGAATGTATCTAGCTTATCCCCATTACATATAATGCTTGCTGATGGTTTTAGGTAGATGCTATTTAGAATTTTAAGGAAGACTCTGTTTATTCCTATGCTTTCTAGTGTTTTTAGTAGGAATGGGTGTTGTATTTTGTCAAAAGCTTTTTCTGCTTCTATTGAGATAATCATATGGTTTCTGCTAGTTTTGTTATTGATATGATAAATTATGCTGATAGTTTTCCTAATACTGAGCCAGCCTTGCTGTCCTGGAATAAATCCTACCTGGTTGTAGTGTATTGTTCTCCTGATAAGTTGCTGCAATCTTTTTGCTAATTTATTTAAAATTTTGCATTAATATTCATTAGGGAAATTGGTCTATAATTTTCTTTCTCTGTTTTGACTCTTCCTGGTTTAGGTATTAGTACCATATTTGTGTCATAAAAAGAATTTGGTAGGACTCCTTCTTCGCCTATTTTCTCAAATAGTCTATAAAATATGGGAATTAATTGTTCTTTAAATGTTTGATAGAATTCACATGTAAAACCATTTGGCCTTGGAGCTTTTTTCCTAGGGAGTTCATTGATGGCTTGCTCAATTTCTTTTTCTGAGATGGGATTATTTAGGTAATTTATTTCCTCTTCTGTTAACCTGAGAAATTTGTATTTTTCTAAATATTCATCCATTTCTCTAAGGTTATCAAATTTATGGACATAAAATTGGGCAAAATAATTCCTAATTATTGTTTTAATTTCCTCTTCATTGGAGGAGAATTCATCTTTTTCATTTTTGATACTGGTAATTTGGTTTTCTTCTTTCTTTTTTTAATCAAGTTGACCAAGAGTTTATCAATTTTATTGGTTTTTTTTTCATAAAACCAACTGTTAGATTTATTTATTAGTTCAATAGTTTTCTTGATTTCAATTTTATTAATCTCTCCTTTGATTTTCAGTATTTCTAATTTGCTATCTAATTGGGAATTTTCAATTTGTTCTTTTTCTAGATTTTTCAGTTGCATGCCCATTTCATTGATCTCCTTTTTATCTATTTTACTCATGTAAGCATTTAGAGATATAAAACTTCCCCTAAGAACTGCTTTTGCTGCATCCAATAAGTTTTGATATGTTGTCTCATTATTGTCATTCCCTTGAAAGAAGTTATTAATTATTGCTATGATTTATTCTTTCACCCACACTTTCTTGAGGATTAGATTATTTAGTTTCCAATTAATTTTTACTTTATCTTTCCATTGTCCTTTATTACAAATAATTTTTGTTGCATCATGATCTGTGTAGGATGCATTAACTATTTCAGCCTTTCTGCACTGGATTGTGAGGTTTTTATGCCCTAGTACCTGGTCAGCTTTTGAGTATGTGCCATGTACTGCTGAGAGAAAAGTATATTCCTTTTTATCTCCTTTCAGTTTTCTCCAGAGGTGTGTCATATCTGTTTTTTTTTTCTAAAATTCTATTCACGTCCTTGACTTCTTTCTTGTTTATTTTGAAGTTAGATTTATCAAGTACAGAGAGGGGGAGGTTGAGGTGCCCCATTAGTATGATTTTGCTGGCTATTTCTTCCTGTAACTCCCTTAACTTCTCCTCTAAGAATTTGCATGCTATACCACTTGGTGCATATATGTTAAATAATGATATTTCTTCATTGTTTATGGTGCCTTTTAGCAGGATATAGTGTCCTTCCTTATCTCTTTTAATTAGATCTAGCTTTGCTTTTGCTTTGTCTGAGATTAGGATTGCTATTCCTGCTTTTTTTTTTACTTTAGCTGAAGCACAATATATTCTACTCCAGCCTTTTACCTTTATCCTGTGTGTATCCCCCTGTTTCAAATGTGTTTCTTGTAAACAACATATTGTAGGATTATGGTTTTTAATCCATTCTACTATCTGTCTCTGTTTTATGGGAGAGTTCATCCCATTCACATTCATAGTTATGACATAGAAGCTATGTCTTTTTCTCTATCCTGTTCTCCCACCCACCCCCCGTTTATGCTTTTATTTCTCACTTCTCCCTTCCTTTCCTCAAATTTTTGCTTTTGATCACCACCTTCCTCAATTTACCCTCCCTCTTGAATCCCCTCCATTATTTTACCCTTTTCTCCTTGCTACTTCTTCCCTTCCTTCTGACCAGCCCCCTTTTCTTTCCCCTTTCCCCTCCTGCCTGTAGGACAAGTTTGATTTCTATACTTATGAGAGTATGTTACTATCTTCTTGAACCAAATACAACGAGAGTAAAGTTCATATACTACTCTTTTCTCTCCCTTCTTTCCCTCTACTATAATATGTTTTGTGCCTCTTTATGTGATGTAATTTACCCTTTTTCTACTATCTCCTTATCCCTTCTCCCAGAACCCTCTCTTTACATCTCTTAATTATG
Organism: Phalanger gymnotis; assembly: GCA_028646595.1. NCBI lineage: Eukaryota > Metazoa > Chordata > Mammalia > Diprotodontia > Phalangeridae > Phalanger > Phalanger gymnotis. Next base: position 45,317,543 of record CM053627.1, on the reverse strand, counting down.
TTTTTTTATCATTATATCAGTTATTTTATACTGACACCCACATTCTATGTGTATCCATTTCAATTTTCATAATAACCATACTATTATCAAGATGTACATACATATATAAAACAATATGATCCTATATAAAGATGGATATTGATTAACAAGGTTTGTAGGGGGTGGGGTTCCCCTTGTTTTCCTTTTTATGTCTCTCTTGAGTTTTGTATTTGGAGATCAAATTTTCCATTGAGCTCTGGCTTTTTCATCAAGAAGATCTGGAAATCCTTTATTTCACTGAATGTCCATCTCCTTGCCTGAAAAATTATGCTCAATTTTGCTGGGTAGTTAATCCTTGATTGTAGTCTAAGCTCCTTTGCCTTTCAGAATATCATATTCTAGTTTCTCCTGCCATTTAATGTAGAAGCTGAAAGATCCTGAGTGATCCTGACTGAAGTTCCATGATATTTGAGTTGTTTCTTTCTGGCTGCTGTAGTAGGAAGGCCGAATTTATGATCTCAAAAAGGACCATACATTCAGATATATATATATCTGAATGGTTCGAAATCGCAAGGTATACAGAATTCTCTAAGTAGAGGGCATCAGAACATTTATTTAGGGCCCACAGTGACAGATTCATGAACCAGCCTCCCATTCCAATATTGTGATCACAAGCCTCCAGGCCCAGTAGGCCTGCCTCACAAGAGTAACCAGAACGCCACAGAAAAATAAGATGGCATAAATCATATTCACTGGCCTCAAGTCCTCTCTCGAACTCCTGGGTCCACACACCGGTCGTCTCTGCTTTGGCTTCAGCTGTAGTTTCTCGCCTCTCCTCGCAGCCAAGCCTCTGGCAGTCTCAAGCCCCGCCTCAATGACCAGAGACCAGAGACCAGAGACCATTGGTTCCCGAGTTGGCCCCTCTTAAGTCATTAATCTATGCCCACACACCTGATAGGGCTTTGGGCCTGGGGCTTAGCATTTAACAGCTGAAAGTACTTTCAAAATAAACAAAAGCCAAAACTCCTCAAGGGCACCCATTAAACTAAGCCCATTTTGCCTACTGGCACAGCTGCTTGCCATAATTTCTCCTTGACCTGATAATTCTGAAATTTGGCTATAATATTTCTTGGAGTTTTCAATTTGGGATCTCTCTCAGGGGGTGATTGGTGGATTCTTTCCATGACTATATCCCCTCTGGTTCTAGAATCTCAGGACCCTTTTCTTTGAGGATTTCTTGGGGAAAAAAAAAACTGTCCAGGCTCTTTTTTTCATTGTGGTTTTCCCCTAGACCAATAATTCTTAAATTGTGTCTCCTGGATCTATTTTCCAGGTCAGTTGTTTTTCCAATCAGATATTTCACATTTTCTTCTATTTTTTCACTCTTTATGTTTTGTTTGACTATTTCTTGATGCCTCATAGAGTCATTAGCTTCTACTTGATCAATTCTTATTTTTAATGAGTTGCTGTCTTCATTTTGCTTTTGAGTCTCATTTTCAAATTGCTTGATTTTACCTTTCGGGGTGTCATTTTCTCTAATTAGAGTCTGAATCTCCTTAGCCACTTTGCCGATTTTACTTTTTAAATATTTGTTCTCATCAGAGATTTTTTTCCATTTTTTTCTTTTACCTCCCTAATTTGGTTTTTAAAATCCTACTTTAGCTCTTCCAGGAATGGTTTTTGGGCTTAAGACAAGTTCATATTCCCCTTTGTGGTATCAGATACAGGTATAATGTCAATGCTGTCCTCTTCCGAATTGGTATTCTAATCTTCCCTGTCTCCATAAAAAGAATCAATGGTCCTTGGTTTTATCGTGTTATTCTTCATGTTGGTGAGCTTTTTGCTGGCTTTAGAGTGGATTTCTGCTTTTGGGGCTCAAGAACCTCTGTCCCAGGTTTCTTGTTCTGGGAATTGTAAGCCTAGTTACTGGCTTTACGTGTTATGACCTCTGGTTTCCTGAAGTGTGTGGGGAGGGGTTGTCTGGCTGTTGGAAGTCTCCTCTTCCCCTGGGGCTGCTCTCCTGCGTGGGTGGTCTCAGCCATGGTCTGTGCTAGTATCTGCCACTTCCCCTGGCTGTGCAAAGACACATCTGGGTTCCTGGTGTTGACCCTTGCTGGCTCGGCCCTTCTAGGACTCAGGAATTTCCAGTGTTTGGCTACTGAAGCCCCACTTCTGGCCCCTCTATTCCAGGGTTTTTCTCGAGGTATTCTCTAGGTCAGGGAGGGAGGGATGAGAGCCATTATGATTCCCAGAAGTCCAAGAAGGTGAGTTTTAAACCTTTGGACAGCAAACCTCAGGAGTAGATGTGTCATGGCCGCAGGCACTGTGCTGCTGCCTCCCATCACTTCGACAGACTCCCATCCTGTGCTGGGAGTCCTGGAGATCTCCGCCAGTTTTGGGTGGCCAGCTTTCTCCCAGCCTGCATTGCTGGATTGGTTATTTTGTCTTCTAAATCTTTTATTATTAATAATTTGGCACATGTGTTATAGAAAGTTTAGGGTCAATAAATTTCCCAACAGCAACCCAACCCACACTCTTCCTCTTTTTCAACTTCAGACCCTGCTCACTGTCTTCTTATATTGTCACAGATATACATACTATTGGATATAATTATATGATGTCCATCTGAATGCACACTGAAATCTGCACAACAGACACTTCATCTGCATGGTCTTTTTTTGTTTGGATGGACAGGTCAAATTCCTTTGAATGATGACAATGCTTGGTACAATCAGCATGTCATCCAAAAACAGGAGCACTTGGTGGACCTCACCAGGGTGATAGAATCCTTCAATCTGGAATCTCTGCTGCATCTCCTTCATCACAGGGATAAATATCTTTAACAGGAAATATAACAGGCTATTTATGCTGTTATATTTTCTAAGGCTATATATACCTTTTGGTTTGTGGTTTTTTTAGCCAGACCTGTGATTATATCAGTACAAGAAGCTTCCAGTGAATAATTCCCTCTAACAATACAAGTTGGAGCTTTCTCTGACATTTGTTGTCTTAAAGAATTGCATGGGGCCCTGTGATATGAAATGTCAGAAGTGACTTGAACTTCAGTCTACCTGACTCTGAGGCCAGCTCTCTTCTCTTTCAAATATGTTATATGGCCTCTCATGCACATGTATATAAAATATATACAAAATGAATATGAGATGGTTTGATAAGAAGATGCTAGCATCTGGAAGATTCAAAAAAGCTTCATGTAAGAAGGTGGAACTTGAGTTGATTTTGAAGGAAACTAGAGTTTATAAAAGGCAGAGACAGGATGAATTCTAGGGCACATATCATTAGGAAAGTAGAAGAGGTATTCTGAAGTAGAACTATTAATGTTGGGATCTGTCCAGTTCCAACTTTGGCCTCTGTGACACTAAACTAGAGTCAAGGGAGAACTAGCTGTTGTTTCAGAGTATATTGTATAGATTCAATTAATTTGATATAGTATTCATAATTTTTTAGAAAATTTAATAACAATTCAAAAATTACACAGAAGTAAAAAAAAGCACTCTACATATATGTGCTAACTTTAATAATCTCAGACACTGATTTCCTTAGTGTTAGCACCTATTTCACTGAATCAGATCACAACCTCTCCACACCGTAGAGAAAAAAACAAGACCCAGTGGCCAATGTTGTGGTAATAATCCTTTCTGAGTTTGGAAAGGCTGGTTCTTGGACAGAAGACATATAGTCCATCAATATCTGTTACCAGAGGAATTCAGATTGGTAGAACCATCAGGATTTCCACATTTGCCTCCATTTCCAACACAAAATACCTTAAAAATTGTTAATCATTCTTTTTGAGGCACAAGAAGTTCTAGCCCATCCCATAACTGAGAGCCTCATGGATAGATCCTCCTTCACCTTGTAAAGATTCTTCCCTATTTTCTTCATTTTCTTCTATTATTCTTTTTGTACTGCCCAAAGGAACTGAATTTTTTTTTGTTTTTCATCCCATTCCTCAGAATTTTGTGTTTGACATTTCTAGAAGTGCCCAAAAAGCTCACCATTTTTACAAATAAAATTGATATATTACTTAAATCCCACAGGACCATAGTATCACAGATTAAAAGTTGGAAAAGACCTTAAAATTTTTTTGTTTCATCCAAATTTTCATTTTACAGATGAGGAAAGTGAAGGTATTAATTTGTGGACCAGCCTACCATCTTGAAAAAAATAGAAGTTAAAATTACCTAGCAAATAATTCTGCTATTGCTAATAGCTTTCAGTGAAATCTGGAATATAGGTTAAGGTATATAAATTTAGGTTTCAGAGATTGGATTGTAATAAATGACATATGAAAGTTCATACGACTACAAGAGCAAATGATGTGTTGGCTACATTCAAATATGAGCTAAAAGTGGTGCGAGGAACATTGTGTCTTTTCATGAGATAGAAATATCACAATATTGTCAAATAGGGAAGAAGATATCACAGCATCCAAGGCCTAAAGAAAATCTGATCCAAAATTACCAGGGAGATTGGGTAGAAAACTCCAACAGATGTCACTTTCCTAACACAGACCAAGTGAAGGTCTATATATGTTGTGGTCTTAACTCTCCAAGGAATCTTTGACATGGATGCCTTCACACATGGAAGCCTCATTTGGCCATGTATTGAGTTGCCAGCTCTCAAGCTGACAGCACCTAGACTTTCCTTTCCATGTGCCTTCTGTGAGTGTCATCGGTTTTTACACTTGTCTCAAGTACATCAACACTTGACTTTGTTTCTGTCTTCTTGAATTCCCTGTTTCTGAAACAGACATCCTCCTATTTGGCAAGCAGCATACCTTTGGCCCTGTCTTCAACTCATCAATATCATTTTTCAGCTGTTGCATTATTACCATTCTTCTCCAAAACCTCAAATGCCAGGAACTTAGTTTTAATGCCTCTCTTTACTTTCGGCCAATCATCAACCTTCGGTCATCTAGCTCTTCTCAGCTCTAACTTTACATCCTTTGGTGTCAGGTGTTCATTTCTGTAGAAAATTTCCCTCTAGGAGCCTTTCAAAATGCCTCCTTTTTTCAGAATTCTCTATATCACATCCTTACCAGAACCAATCTGTGTCTTCAAAAATTGTTCCCATGCTAAAAAGCATGAAATAAAATCACTAACTACCTGACCAATGCTAAAAACATTTTATTCTTTGGCTATCATTTTCTCTGCTCTTATTTCCCAGCTCATAGCCACTGTCATTGAATTTCTCTCACAATAGAGAGTTCCCAAGCAAAACACAATACAACTTTCTTCTGATCGGCTGAGCAGCTGTATACCACACCCACCATTAATTTTTATGAGTTGATTTTGGTTTTCCATGCGCTCTTCCACATGGTTTTCTAATGCTGACACTGGATTTTTCATGCTGTTTAGTTTATTTTCCTTCATTGTCAGAGGCAGATCAAGAATCATTTCAAGGGTAAAATAATAAAGAAGGGCTATAATTTCAGGTTGAGTCATCTGCAAGCAGAGGAAAGTTGGACATCAAGGATGGACGTGCTCCACTTTCCTTTATGATATGAATCCCAAAGCAAAGCCAGAACCCAACTCACTCAGATTTTGCTCATCTCTAATGAAGATTTAAAAAAAAAAACTTTCTTTAAGAAATTGGAGAGGAGCCAGGAAGGATCATATGAGGAATATAATCTTACTCTAAAAGGAATTATAGTAGGGATGAGGAGCAGCAACCTATGCCAAGCATCTGCTATTTAGCATTGGAGAGGCATCTCAGACCAGGTCAGGGTTGCCATAACGGACCTCAATGAGTAGGATACTTGCTCCCTAGAGCCAGTGAAGGCAATGATGTCTGAGTACTCCACCAAAAACTGTGCCCTAGCCTAGAGGGACTTCCAGGATGGGGCTCTATTCTACTGAATGACTACTTCTCCAGGTCCACTATTTCAGGAAAGCCCCAACCACAATGTTATACTTCACTCAATCCTCTCCAGCTACTCCTTAACAGCTTTACCAACTCTCTGAAAGGGTACATCTGCATACTTATTCTTTCCTGTTTCACAACCCCACTCTCCAGTTTGGAAACCATGAACTCCAATGAATTCATATTAAATAATTGATATTGTAATCTAAACAAATGATATTATTCCTGTATGGGATGTGTCAACCCTCTCCCTTCTGCCCCACTTCCATTTCTGTAATTTCCCAACCAAAGCACTCTGGCGTCCTATTCACTGTATGCGTTATCTCTGCCTTTAGAATGCAAGTTCTTTGAGGGCAAGGATTCTCTTTGTTCTTGGACTTGTGTCCCTAACCTTAGCACAGGGATTAGCAATTATATATGATAAATGCATTTTTCATTAATTTATTCATATGTCAGGCATATTCCATTATAATTATCTCTCAGGTTCTCAATGGGATGCTTGGTCAGGGACAGCCAAATAGCATTTTAACTCTCACCCTAATTCTACAAGGTTACTTGTTCTTAGCCTAGAAACAGAAAAAGAGAATTCTCCCCAAAATGTTTTTCACTTAGAACCATACAATTTTAAATTGTATTTATTATATTTCTTTAATTTATGAAATAAAACAAGCTCTTCTATAAGATAGGATTTTGTTAAAAAATAATTGCACACAAAACTGCAAATCTATTATGTACAACTTGCTTTTCCTTTGAAATATATCATGAAGTTAGCATGAAAATTTCTTTATTTTTCTTTCTTCCCATAAAATTTTAAAGCAGCCTTTAAAATTACCTTATCAAACCTCCTTGTTTTACAAATGAAGAAATGAGACCCAGTGGGGTTAAGTGACTTGCCTAAGATGACATTCCTGAGAAAAAGAGAGACAAAGAGGAGGAGGGAAGGAAGGAAGAGAGGGAAAAATGAAGGGAAGGATGAAGGGAGGGAGAGGGAGACAGAGAGACAGAGAGACAGAGAGACAGACAGAGACAGACAGAGACAGAGACAGAATAGATCGAATCCAGGTTCGTTCAATGGTTTTCAAGCCTCTTTCTACTATTCTGAATCTAATTAAAAAGGTTAGTCCTGGAGTCTTCCCAGGAAACCTCTTGTTCAATATATTAAAATTGTACAAACATTTACTAAGCGTTTGCTACATATAAGACACTGCGCTAGGTTCCAGAGATACAAACAATGATAATACAGAATGTCTGTCCTTAAGGAGCTTACCATTTCTTTGGATGGGTTTGAGAGGTGGGAGATCGATCATGACATGCACACAGAGAAGCCTACACATAATCCTGCAGCCTCTTAGTTTCAGAAGGCTGCACAATCCATTAGACACAGAGAAAGAAATTTTCATTTCATGTAATTTAGAGCATAAACTTACATTGGAATAAAGGAAAAAAGAGCATAATCTTTTTTATCTTTAATTTAAAGACTCTAACTCACCAGAAATACAAGGAATACTCAGACTCAGTCCCACTCTGATCTGCACAGGAGCTTCTTTCCAACTTAGACTAATTTGCCCTTCAGGTATCCTAGTGACCCTCCCCCCCACACACACCCCACTCCCAAGGGCCTAATATGTTATTGCCTAGCATAGTGCAGCCACCCATCTTAGCCCACTGAAGGGCAGAGTACCCAAGCTCAATAGATCCTTCACCCTCAGCCTTCCCTGTTGAAGGGATTATAGGCATGTGCTACCACACTCAGTGAAATGGAGAATATCTGTTTCACATGCACTGATTTCCATGGATAAGGCTACTAACATTAGTCTTTTCTAACCAAATATCCCCTACCACCTTTAGGTGCACAGTCACACAGTGAAGATCAGGCAGGGTCAAAATAAGAATTTACAGCTCTTTTCTTTGGAGCTTTCCAATTTGGCCTCTGATCCCTTAAAAATAGTATGATTTCCTAGCAGTGCCAAGTTACTGAAGGACCCCTGAAGGCCTGTGGGATAACTAGGAAAAGCTTTAAAGGATACAACATAGCAAAAGTTTGGAAACATTCATCGTAATAAAATTATCACCTCTCCATGGGAAGAAAAAGATGGAGGCCTAAATCAGAGCTGGTAAGGATTAACATGGGAGAAGATAAGAGCAGCTGGTAGACATGCCACCTCAAGCACATAATATCTGGGCTTTAGAAAAGCCTGTCAGTCTTTCCCTGAAACCACACACTCTTTCCCCTCCTTTCAACAGCTGAATTTCCCAGCTGGGAGGCATAGGCAATTATCTCTCTTAGAATGTTCTCCTTTTTAAAGATTGATTTTCCTTCTCTTTCCATGCCTCTCTTCTTCCTTCTCATTTGATGAGATAGTTTTACATAGAGAAAAGCAGTAATTGATCAGTATTAATTTACATAAGATATAAAAATGGATATTTAATGAACATTTGTTGAATGAAATGAAATGGATAAACAAAAGTTTCCTTAAAGGTCAGTTCTTGGTCTTGACTTTTCATGAATATTATGCAAAATTAATGCACCTGAAATGGAAAGGGAAGTGGTTGAATGGGTAAAAAATCTTTATATCAATTTCATCTGACAAGGATTTGGTATATAAGATATATAAACAATTAACAAATGGATATAAATAAGTGCATACATATATATCTATTTTAACATAGATATGACTAATAGCCCTTTACAAATAGATAAGCGGTCAAAGGAAATGAGCAAGCAGTTATCAAAGAAGAACTACAAACTATTAACAACTATATTAAAGAATGCTCAAAATCCCTTGTAATAAGACAAATTCAAATCAGAACAACCTTGAGGTTTCACTTCATATCCTGCAAATTGGCAAAGATTACAGATAGGCACACTAATACATTATTGGTGGAACTGTGGAATGGTATGACCATTTTGGAAAGCCATTTGAAATTATTTAAATAGAAGGAGGAAGAAGATAAAAAAAGGGGGGGACGATGGAAGGGAGGGCAGATGGGGATGAAGATAATCAAAAACAAACATTTTCAAAAAGGGACAGGGTCAAGGGAGAAAATTCAATAAAGGGGGATAGGTTAGGAAGA
>CM053627.1:45287996-45308109 GCA_028646595.1 Phalanger gymnotis | reverse complement strand
TGTACGCCATCTTGGAGTGGGGGGGGTGGAAATGGGGAGAAAATCTGTAATTCAAACGCATGTGAAAATCAATGCTGAAAACTAAACATATTAAAAATAAATTAAAATTAAAAAAAAGAAATTATTTAAATAAAGTTACTAAAATACCCATACCCTTTGACCCAGAGACTTCATTACAGGGTTTATACCTAAAGGAACCCATTGATAAAAAGAAAGCCATATAACATCAAAATATTTATAGTAGCACTTTTTGTAATCGCAAAGATTTGGAAACAAAGTAGATACTTATTTAAGAGTGAATGATTAAACAAACTGTAGTACTTAAATCAAACTGAATATTTCTGTGCTGCAAGAAATTATGTATTGGATGAATACAGGGAATCATGGAAAGATCTACACAAATAATGCAGAGTAAAGCAAGTACAGCCAAGAAAACAATATACACAATAATTACATTGATGCAAATGGAAAGAATAATCACATACAAAAAAAAATCAAAAGTGAATGTGGCAAATTTACAAATATCAAGCATGATTTAAATAAAGAAGTATGAGAGGAAGGATGTGAATGATAATAAGATTTGGCAACTGGTTATATAAGGTGAAAGGGAGGGAGAGGGCAAGGATGACTGACTACAAGTCTGCAAACCTAAGTGACTAGAAGAATGGTGACACCCTAGACAGAAATAGGGAATTTTGGAAGAGATGTAGGTTTAGAGAGAAAGATCACAAGTACTGTAGGGATTGTCTCATCTTTTGTACTGGTATTCCCAGAGCCTAGCACAATGACTGGCATATGGTAGGATATTAGTAAATGATTTTTGATTGATTGTTTTGACTATATTGAATTTGAGATGCCTGTGGGATATCCAATTTTAAATGTCCAGTGGGCAGTTTGTGATAGGGAACTGGAAGGCAAAGGAATAACTAGGTGTGGATGTATAGCTCTAGTAGCCATAGGCATAAAGATGATCACTAAATCTATGTGTGCTAATGAGGTCACCTAGAGAGAGACAGTTGGTTAATTGGTTGCTGTCCTTCATTCTCAAAGGGGATCAAAGTGACATCACTACGTTGGGGTCAAAGTACAGTGTGTCCGACTGTGGATGATCAGACCAATATAACTTCTCAGAGTCTTCTCATTTCTAGGCTAAAAATGCCCAATCCCTTCAACTGGGCAGCCAAAGAAAATGAATGTGATCTTAAGTTGCATTAAGAGAGGCATAACTTCCAGGAATAGGTAGGTGATAGTCCCAGTGTACTCTGCTCTCATCAGATCTTATTTGGAGAATTGTTCCATGGTTCTCAGCACCATGGTTTAAGGACACTGGAAAGCTGGACACTGTTCAGAGAAGGGCAACCAGGATGGTGAAGGGCATTAAGTCCATGTTATATGAGGATCTCATTGAAAGAACTGAGCATGTTTAACCTGGAGAGAAGAAGGCTCAGAGAAGGGAGGGGACATAATAGCTGTTTTCAAGTATTTGAAACACTGTTGTGTGGAGGAGGGGATAGTTTTATTCTGTTTGGCCCCAAGGGTCAGAACCAAGAGCAGTGTATCAAAGAGCCCAAAGAGCTTGATGTCAAAAAAAAAATTTCTAACAATTACAACTTTCCAAAAGTATAATTGTCTGCCTTGTGAAGTGGTGGGTTCTCCTACTTTGGAAGTCTTCAAGCATAAATGGACAAACATATCAGATAAGTTATAGTGAGGATCCCTTTTGTCTCTAATAAGATCCCTTTTGTCTCTGGGGTGGTCTAGGTGGTCCCAGAGGTCCCTTCCAACTTTCAAACTGATTCCCTTATCAATATGGAATTTTTACCTTCCCACTCCACCAAGTGCCTAGCACAGGTGGTAGTTAAAAATAATGAATTCTCATCACAGGATCAAAAAATAATAGAGACCCAGATCTCCCCTAGTTTGTTTTTTCTACAATTAAAAACCCATCATGTTTGTTTCTGTGAGACGTGACTCTTCAAAAGTACTGTAGAAGGCTAAATAAGACCCTGACATTCCAGCTGAGAGCTACCATCTACAGTAAACCGCAACCAGAGAAGATGGGAACAAGAAGTGCTTCTCTACTCACATTCCCAGAGTGCCTCCCTATGCTCTAAAAATATGCCTTCTGCCACTGTAATTCAGGACTAATTGAATTTTCACTCTGCCTTCCATGGAAGGTTTTCAGCCTAGTTTACAAAGGGTCATCATTCAACAACTGTTACAGCGTTAGCTGTTCCCCATCCCATTACTGCCTGCTCACATATAGCTCACATTCCCTCTGGATAAATAATAAAAGAACAATTCTCTTATGTGCTGGACCAACAACAACAACAACAACAACAAAACCACAAGTTAGTCTTTGGAACTAAATTGCAATTTCAACAGACTACCATTCTTTTTTTCTTTCGTTTTTCATTTCCTAGTTTTTAAAATGCTGTTTTCCTCCATGAGGGAGGAGTTGAGTCCAGACGCATAGTTTCATAGTTAGGGACATCTGATTTGGAAAAATCTCTCCACTGATGCTGATCAGTGTGGCTCATCCATAAATGTCTGGAGAGCTGCTAAGGGTACTGAGAATTAAGTCACTTCTCCATGGTAAGCATGTATCTGATGGAGAAGTTAAGCTCAGGTCTTTCTGATGCCAAGGATGGCCTTCTAGAACCCATTCCATGCTGCTTCTTATGCGATACATATTCATGTTGTAATCCATTTAGCTTTGTATTCTTTTGGTCTTACATTGCCTACATTTTTCCCAAAGAAACTCTTCCTCCCTTTCCCTCTGCAAAGCCATTCTTTATAATAAAAAAAGAGAGATCAGGAAAGGGGAATAATGCAGCAAAATTATCTAACAATGCAGACCTGAAAATAAAGTGAAATTTAGCTTTAAAAAATAGTTAACATATCAGAGAGGTATGACATTATCTGAGTGTTTCACACTCATAGTTCCCCACTTCTGAAAAGAAGGGAAGGAGGTTGCTTATAATATATCTTCTTTGGGAAAAGGCTAGTTCATTAAAATTTCACAGTATTCAGTTTTAATTGTTTTGTTGCTATTCCTTCCATTTTCATTGTTGTGATTATTGCATATACTGTCTTCCTAGTTCTACTTCACTTTGTATCAGTTCATATAGGTCTTTCCATGATTCTCTCTACTCATTCTATTCATCATTTTTTATACTGCATTAATATTCCACTACAGTCATGCACCACAACTTGTTATACCACCCCTCAATCAAAGTGCATTTATGTTTTTTTAATAATTCTTTATTACTAAAATAAAAAATTGCTACTATTGGTATATGTGGGGTCTTTCTTTTTATTGACCTTGAGGTACATGACTAACATAGATTGTCTTGGTGAAAGAGCATGGACATTTTAGTCATTTTCCTTGCATAATCATAAACTCTTTTCCAGAATGTTTGGACCAATCCACAATTTATTTGTTCATATCCTTTGACCATCTGTACACTGGCTAACAACTTTTGGTCTTATGTAGTATCTGTTAGCTGCCTATATAAGATGTAAGAACTTTAGATAGAAAGCCCTTAAATATAAGATCCTTGCTCGGAATATTTGATTCATTTCCTCCAATACATTCTTTCCCTTCTATATCAGTTTTATAAGAATGAGAGCCATCTCCAATAGGCAAACAATAATAATATCATTATACAGTGCTTTACATTTGTTATCTCATTAAATCCTCACAACAACCCTATGGAATTGTTTTGTAATTAATATGCTCACTTTATAGATAAGAAAACTGAAGCTGAGTGATGTTAAGTAACTTATCTAGGTTCATATAATGAATGTCTGAGGTGCAACTTGAAATCACTCTTCCTGACTGTAAATCCAGCACCCATTTTAGCACCTATCTGCCTCTAAATAATTAAAGACATGAACAGAAAATTCTCAAAGGAAGAAATCCAATCTATCTGAGATAGATAGATAGATAGATAGATAGATAGATAGATAGATCGATCGATAGATAGATAGATAGATATAGATATAGATACATATAAATAGTTAGAGATATATTTTAAAAATTCAAAATCACTAACAATTAGAGAGATTTAAATTAAAGCAGGTCTGAGGTTCAACCTTCACCCCATCAAATTAGCAAAACTGTCAAAACAATGACAAGTTTTGAAGACACTGCAGGAAAAGAGATCCATTGATGCTTGATGGAACTGTTTATTGGTTTAGCCATTCTGGAAAACAGTTGGAACTTTGTCCCATAAGTTATTAAATTATGCATATCCTTCGATCTGGAAATAATAGATCCATACCTTAAAAAGATCAAACAAAGAAGAAAAGATTCTGTATGTGCAAAAATATTTAAAGCAACCCTTTTGATGTTGAAAAAGAACTGGAAACTGAAGGGTTGCCCATCAATAAGGTGATGGCTGAATAGATAATGATATACAAATGGAATGAAATGCTGTAAGAAATGAAGAAAGTGACAATTTCAGAGAAACTTGAGCATCATCTATGTTCTAATGCAGGGGTGGGAGACCTGTGGCCTCAAGTCCACATGTGGCCCTCTAGGTCCTCAAGTATAGCCCTTTGACTGAATCCAAACTTCACAGAACAAATCCCTTAATAAACAGATTTGTTCTATAAAACTTGGACTCAGTCAAAAGGGCACACCCAAAGATCTAGAAGGTCACATCTGGCCTTAAGGACCCAGGTTCCCCACCCCTGGAATGCATAGGTAATTGAGCAGAACCAGGAAACATCAACATTGCTAAAATGAACAATTCTGATAGACTTAAAAACTGATTCATAAAATGATCATTATGATTCCAGAGGATCATTGATAAAGAATGTTACCGACTTTCTGATAGAAAAGTGGTAGACTAATATACAGACTGTGTCATGTATTTTTGGACATGGCCAATATAAGAATTTGTTCTGTTTGATTATGCTTTATGTTAAAAGATTTCTCTGCTCACCCCAATACCACCCCACAGTGGGTGAGGGAAGTTAGAAGGAAGAAAAAAAATGGAAAGCAGTGGAAGTGGTGTACGAAGCTGTACTCATGGCATGGTAGGTATGGTAACAGGAAGACTAAGCTGAAAGCTCAACAATCAGATGCCAAAGTCTCAGCAACCCAAGTCTGAATTCCATGGTGGGGGTGGGAGGAGAGGGAGAGGTGGTGGGAAGAGAAGGATACAAAAGCGTTAGCATTATAGTTTAAAGACGGCCAAGATCAGTCAAGATATATCCAAGCTTATCAATCATAGTTTGGCTAAGAGACCAGAAGTCCAAGTTCCTCTAGTAGGAGGGGAAGGAGGCCAGAGTATAGACATGACTTTGAAATGAATGGGAAGTGAAAGTACAGAGACTGCTGGGGGACAGGTGCTGAGTTTCACATTTTTTAGTAACTTAGAGAAAGATATCAATTCGATTCAATTCAACAAATATCAATTAAGTGTCTGTTTTTTGTAAGGCTCTTTTCTAGTTATGAAATGAGAAAGGTATGAGTAAATGTTGTAAGGATTAGAATCCCCCAGGCATAATTCATAAGAATTCTACTTTGTCAGGGTTCTCGTCTTATTTTTCTTATGGATTAATTGAAATCCACAGACCTGTAATTTCTCTACATCTGGCACATAATTCACCTTCAAGAGGATGAGAAATTTCAATAGCATAGTGGATATGGAAGCCAGATTGCAAAGAGTTCAAGAGTGAGCAGATCGAGAGACAGTAGAAATAATAACGGTAGAATCCTTTTGTTTTTCTTTTGAAAAGTTAGAAAGGTAAGGTGGTCTGTAGAAAGTGACTTTTCTGCTATGTTGCTAGTCCATGCTGCGATTTAAATAGCATGTACAAATGAGCATTTCCCAGTCCCCTCCTCCTCTAGGTGCTAGTATCTTCCCTCAGTGATTACCTTACATTTACACTGTATATATCTTCTATGTATATAATTATTTGTATGTTGTCGGCTCCATTAGAATATGAGCACTTTGAGAGCAGAGATCATGTTTTTGTCATTTTTTGTATCTCCAAAGAAAAGAATTGTTTGTCTAAGCTCCAAATAAATATATTTATTACTCTAAGTCTGTGAGATCCAAAGTAACTGTACACAGTGCTTAATAAATGATTGTTCATTGATTGACTGATCCTGCTATCCTCTCAAGTTACCACTCTCTATCTCTCCTTCACTTCATTGCTAAATCTCCAGAATAAAAATATTTCCATTCTTAGAGAATAGTTAGGTAGAAAATGCCAGTCAAAACTGAACATACCACCTAGTTTCCATTAATACCAAGCAGAATTCTAATAACAAAAAGAATGGCGGTGGTGATGAAGACGATGATAATGATAATGATAATGATGATGATGATGATGATTATGATGATGATGACTATAAAGTCAATGCCAACATTGTAGCCAGTGAGTTTAAATTTAAATTCAGGGGAGTCTAAGCTAAAATTACACTAGAACTTTTATTCCAAACCAATTTTCCCCATGAATGCCTTTGCCAGATACCCTGGTCCTGGATCCTCTTGGTATAATAAAAAGCTCTGAAATCAAGAGTGTTTGGTTCCAAACCTGGCCCTGCCACCAACTAACTATGCAAATGTAGGTAAGTCACTAGGGTGAGATGATTTCTAAGTTCTTTTCAATCTCTTGTTGTTCAGTCACTCAATTATGTTCTACTGTTTGTGACCCTGTGGATCATAGTATGCCGAGACATGGGGTTTTCTTGGCAAAGAGGCTGGAATGGCTTGCCATTTCTTTCTCCAGTGAGTTAAAACAGATAGAGGTTCAGTGACTTGCCCAGGATCACACAGCTAGTTAGTGTCTGATGCCAGATTTAAACTTAGATCTTCCTGACTTAAGGTCCAGCTTTCTATCCACTGAGCCATCTAGCTCCCTCTTTTTCAATCTCTACCATTCAATAACTCTATGGTTTTCAAATCCATATCTTCGTGCTTTCTTTACCTATGATTATGGCTTATCATGGGTCACATATGCTTTCACTGTTCACCACTGGACCAAAGCCATAGAGAGTTGCCAGAGTCTAAGATCACCACCTCTTCTTTCAATTCTAAGCAGAACATTGCTAGTTGGTCTGACCACTGAAGCCACCATTTTATTTCTTGGAGAAAACCCTACAAAAAATTAAGTATATAGACCATGTTATCAGGTATGCGTAAAAGTCATCTATTCAGAACATACCCCCTAGCTGAGAAGGGGCTAAGTGATATAGCAAATAGAGCACCGGACTCAGAGTTAGGAAGACTCAAGTAAAAATCCAGCCTCAGACACCAACTGTATGATGTGGGACAAATCACTTACCCTCTGTCTGCCTTAGTTTCCTGCTCTGTAAAATGGAGAAGATAATAGTACCTACTTCAGGGTAATGAAGACCAAATGAGATATTTGTAAAGTGTTTAGCAAAGAATTTGGCAGGCATTTAATAAATGCGTATTTCCTTCCAAAATCAGTATATCCAAAACAGAACTAACTATACTTCTCTCGAAGCCCATTCTTCCTCCAAACTTTCCTATTTCTACTGAGGGGTACCACCACCCCTCCAGTCACCTAGATTCATTGTCGCTTCTTCCATCTCTCTCATTACTGCCAGCACTCTCCCTTCAAATATCAAATCAGTGTCCAAATCTTCTTTATTCTAACTCTACGTTTTTCACATTCAACTCCTTCCTTTTACTCACTTCTCCAGTTCAGGTTCTTATCAAATATCATGTAGACTGTTACAATAGCTCCCCTATTAATCTGAATGCTTCTAGTTTCTCATTTTTTCATGTATGTTGTATAATAATAGTACAAATAATTATATTTGTACTATCATATATTTAAAGGGAAGAGACCTTAGGAAGAACTTAATCCAGCTTTGTCACTTTACAGATAAGGAAACAAACCCAAAAGATTAAGTGAATTGCCCAAGGTCACATAGGTATTAAGTGGAGGAATTGGACTCAGGAAGTCTGGCTACTAATATAGTCTGATCCCCACTGTACCACATACTAAGTACATAATAAGTATTTGCTGAATCAAATTGAGAATCGTTCCTCTAAGCTCCAAATAAATCTATTTATTCCTCTGAATCTGTAAGATCCTATTCTCTAACCCTCAGGTCTAAAAGTGTAAGGGTAGGATCAATTGAGTTGATACATCTGACCTACTTAAAGCAACCGAATTCTCCAGTCCTCATACTTTCATCACATGAGAACATCTCTACTGAATTAATCGAATAAACTCACTCAATCAAAGGCATTCAATTGATGTACACCCTGTAACACCTTATGCAAAAATGCAAGTCAGTTTAGAATTCAAAATTTAAATAACTCTCATCTTAGAGAAGAAAGCAAGTGTAGCCAAGCACCTGAGAGGAAATTACTTAGAGGACAGGGAGAAGAAAAGCAGGGCAGAATAGAGCCTCTGTCCCTTTCCTCCATTTCATTAACCAGAGGACAATTTTGTCAACTTTGGCAAGCTGGGGGATTTGGACTTCTAACTGGCATACCAGAAGCATCCCAGGAAAAGCAGAGAGGAATAACAGTCTACTTCAGAAGCCAAAGAAAAATTAGGCACTGAGGAAGGGCTGTTTTAGGACTCTATAAGGATCCCACGAGAAAGCTACACCACAGCTAAGGGGAAAGTCTTGAGACTTATGAAAGAAGAACTTTCAGGAGTTATGAGTTACCCTCTTTGCCATTTGGGTTCACTAAGCCTGAACTCATTTTCTTTAGAACTCTGTATGTACTTGTGATACTGTCTCATAGACTTTTGGTAGGAATATCTGTACCAACTATTATTACTATACCACCTTACTCAAATCCATTTCTAAAAGCTAATTAAGTCTGTCTAGTTGATTGTTATGAACTGACAATCAATCAGGTAGCATACCAGTAGGGGCTCATGAACTATAGCATTAAAAACACTAAGGAACACTTCAAGAAGTAACCATTGTCTTCAAGGGACCCAATCTACCAGTGTGAATGGGGATCAGGACTGTAACACCCAAACATATCCTACATAAGCAAGTCCAAACAACAGGATATTCACATAAAATAGTTAATCCAAGTAGAATTTGATCAAGTGATTAGTATAGATAATGCATGCTACAGGAATTCTGAGGCTTCTGTAGAATAGGAAGGTTATAGAGCGCTGGACTTGAGACAATTATATGAGTTGGACTTTGAATCATGGGTAATATTCAACCAGTTTGGGGAAAGGATAAAATTGGAAATACTAGGTGGGAAATGCAAAGGTTTGGAGAAAAAATTGTGCGTGGTCCTTGTAGAAACAATATCTATACCACTGTGACTACAGAGAAGGATTTCTGTTGTTGAGTAAAGGGAAATCATATTGGAAAGTCTAGTCTCAGCAAGAAGTTCAAATTTTAGGCAAAGGAGTTTGTGTTCTTCTGTAGGCACTGAAGCTTTTTGAATGAACAAAGTGATGTGATCAAAGTACCATTTTAAGAATGTTAACAACAACTAACATTTATGTAGCTAATTAATGCTTATGAAGGACTTTGAATGTATCTCATTTGAGCTTCTCACCCCTGTGAAATAGACATTTCAGGTATCATTATCCCCATTTTACAGACACAGAAAGTGAGGTCCTTGAGATGTTTACTGACTAGCCATGGTATCATAACTACAAACTATTGGGAGCTGCCCCTCATACTAGGAGACTTCTGTATACGTATTGATTCTTTATCAAAAACCCTAATTTTACATGTTCTCAACTTACTCATTTTACATGGTCTATTCCTCCATCCCACCTTGGCCGTACACAAGGATCATCATAGCCTTGATCTTTCTTTGATTATGGGGTGCATATACAAATATACCACTTTGATATTAATGAATTCTGAAATTCTCTTTTCTGATCATAATTTCTTGTCATTTCAGCTTTCCTTGTGCCTTACAACTTCACACTCTGTTCTTCATCCTTAGAGTAACCTCCAATCCCTATAACCCTCAGTTCTTTCTCAGGCCATCATCCCTACATTAGGTATTTCTCCCCTATGGAGGGATTTAGAAGCCAAACAGAAATTTATATTTGATCCTAGGATAATAGGGAGCCCCCGTAGTTTATTGAGTAGGGTGCCAACATAGTCAGAACTGTGCTTTATAGGAAGATCTATTTGATAGTTAAGTGGATGATGAAGTGAAATGGAGAGAGACTTAAAGCAAGGAAACCAACCAGATGAATTTTGCAATGATCCAAGTGTGAGATGATGAAGGCCTGTATCAGTATGGTGACAGTGTCAGGAGACAGAAGTGGGTATATACAAGACACTTTGCAAACTTAGAATTGGCAAGCTATGGCAACAAATTGGGGAGGGAATGAGAGAGGTAGGCAACTGGGAGGAATTTGAGGAGATGCTTGGAAATTCAAGGGTCAATGTCCAACAAGCAATTTAAGCTATAGAACTGAGTCTCAAGAGGGAAATGAAGATTTGAGTTTCAGTTGCTTAGAATTAATCAATCTAATCCCTGAGTGCAGATGAGATGACACTGTTAGAGATACACATATAAAAAGAAAATATTACTTACCCTCAAGGGACTTATATTCTACTTGCAAGCCCACCTGAAAAACAAGTGAAAGAATGTCTCTTCTTCTCAACTTGCACTGCCCTTCAAACAGAAGAAAAAGACTGACATTTGTTTAAGCAAAGAGTTGGAGAAATGTTTTAAAGGAAATATTCGTACGCCAAACTGTTTGCAGATTGTTAAAACAATAACTAGTGGTGCTGTTTTAGAGATCAGAGGGGCAGTCAGGGGAGGGAGAAGAAGGGATTTGGTGATTGAGGTAGGGAGGAACCTGCAGTGAATGAATTACAAAAGATAAATAGAGGGAGGAGAGAGAGGAAAAGAAAAAAGAGACAAATGGGGGAAGAGAAAGAAAGAAAAAGAGAGAGATGGGGAAGAGGAAAGAGAGAGAGACAAAGAGAAAATGGAGGAGGAGGAGGAGGAGGAGGAGGAGGAGGAGGAGGAGGAGGAGGAGGAGAAGAAGAAAAAGGAGAAGGAAGATAGAAATAGAGAGATGGGGGAACAGTGGGAGAGAGAGGTGGGGGAAGAGGGAGAGAGCAATAAGTGGGAGGGAAAGAGATGGGGAGAGAGGGAAAGAGGTATATACATATATATACATATATATATATGTGTATATATATATATATAAAGAGAGAGAGAGAGAGAGAGAGAGAGAGAGAGAGAGAGAGAGAGAGAGAGAACTTGGATCTCAGCTGTAAACTGTGTGGTTTTGAAATCTTTGAGACCTCAGCAGAGTTAGAAATCTTCAGGGAAATAAAAAGTTGGGTGTTAGATTTGGATGCTATCAGAAGTAAATGCTTTGCTACTTTCAGCAGGCTTTAGATTAAGAAGTTAAATTAGGGTTGTTCAAACTTTAACTAGACCACTGACCCAAAGGAGTAACATATTAAATGTGCCTGTGTTGAAACCAGGGCTGGGATTGGTTAAGTAAAAAAAGGAAAGTATAGTCCAGAGAGAAAGCCATTGGCTCTTAATGCATGCAGAGACCATAAGCTAAAGAGGGAGAGAGCTGTGAACCATCCTCTGAAATAGCTCGTAAATGATAGGATAATCGGAAACAGATGCATCTCAGACTACTAGTGGGGTTTGAATTTGTGAGCTTTGTCAGGTGGTAATTTATCTTAGATTAGATGTCAATCAATGAAATGTCTCATTCCCAAATCCCAGGAATTGTTTCAATTTTCAGCCTAAGTAGTGTGAAAGACTACATATTTATGGAACAATGAGGCTATAATATGGAACAACAAAACTATTATGATGAAGATCATTGAAAAGGCTGAATTCAGTCAGAAGATACTGGTTTAAGTACTAATCATTTCATTTTTGTAGCAAAAATTCAATAAGCATTTAATTTTTGTTTTTCAGTCATGTCCAACTCTTCATGACCCCATTTGAGGCTTTCTTGGCAGATACTGAAATGGTTTGCCACTTCTCTCTCCAGCTCATTTTACAGATGAAGAAACTGAAGCAAACAGTGTCAAGTGACTTGCCCATGGTCACACAGCTAGTGAATGACTGAGGCCAGATTTGAACTCAGGAAGAGGAGTCTTCCTGATTTCAGGCTAGCTACTCTAACTACTGTGCCACCTAGCAGCCCTAAGCATTTATGAAGTACTTACTATGTGCCAGGCATTGATCTAGGCACTAAGAATACCCAAAAATGTCCCTGCCCTTGAAGAGTTTACATTCTAGAGAAATAATACCACACACACATATACATACACACACATATGTATGTATACATGCATAATCCATTTTTAGATAGCACTAATACATATATGTATGTCACATATGTATGTTGTATCTATAATGTGTACACAAATAAATGTGTATATATGTGTGTGCATTTGTGTAATACACATTAGAGCAATCCAAAAGCAAAGGCTGAATGTCCACATGGAATTTTGCAGAGGGGACTAATGTTCAGGTGGGTGTTCCTGAGGGCCCCTCTATCTCTGAGCCTCTTTGACCATTTCATGATTCCAGTTCTTCTGCTTGCTAGCTGTGCGACATTGAGCAAATAATTTACCTCTCTGAGGAACAATTTTCTCATCTCTAAAATGCCAACATTAACATGAGAGACAGGATGGTGTAACAGACTGGCAACTGGATATGTAGAGAGGAAGACCTAGGTTCAAATCCTGCCTCATTCCCTTCAAAATTTACTAGCTGTCTAAATATAAGTTAGTCTCTCATCTTCTCTAAGACTCAATTCCCTTATTTATAAAAATATGGAAAATAACAACTCTAGTATCTACTTCTCAGGTAGGTTCAAAAAAGAGTTCTGCAAATCACTCGCATGTCCCACATAGCAGGGTTAATTTTTAAGACAGAATGAAAAGGTTTAGAATTCACATTATAAATGTAAGAGGCAGTGTGGTTCAGTGAACAGAGAGAGAATCAGAAAGAGCTGTGTTCAAGTCCTGCTTCTGTGACATATTAGTATCTGTTAAGCACTACTGTATGTTGGACACTACCTTACATTTGTTGTTCAGTTGTTTTCAGTCATGTCTGACTCTTCATGACTGATTTTTGGGTTTTTTGGCAAAAATACTGGAATAGTTAGCCATTTCCTTCTCCAGCTCATTTTACAGATAAGAAAATTGAGGCAAACAAGGTTAAGAGACTTGTGCAGGGTCACAAAGCTAGTGAGTGTCTGAGGCCAAATTTGAACTCGAGAAGATTAGTCTGCCTGATTTCAGGTTAGGTACTCTATCAACTATGCCACCCAGCTCCTCTAACTGCATTACACACTAGGAATACAAATGCAAGAAAGCCAAACAGTATCTGTCCTCAAGGAGAATACATTCTAATAGGTGAAGGCAACACATATAGAAGAAAGGTGAATAGGGAAGAGTGTTTTGGATAGGAAGGTCAGAAGGATGGTGAGCGGAGTTAAAGAACAAATGATTGAAACAATCCTTTCAGGAATGAAAGCATTGGTTTGATTTGATTACAAAAGAAAGACTATGATGTAGACTTGCACATATCTCTTTTTAATGCCATTAACCAAAGATTTATGTATTTTATTAATTTTTTTCAGAAAACCAGCTCTTATATTAGTCCAACAGTTTCCTTACTTTCAATTTTATTCATCTCTCCTTTGATTTTCAGAATTTCTAATTTAAAATTTAATTTATTCTTTTTCTAGCCTCTCCTCTTTCTCTATTTTATTCATGTAAGCATTTAGAGATATAAAATTTCCTCTAAGAACTCCTTTGGCTGCATCTCATAAGTATGGTATGTCTCATTACTGGCATTCTCTTGGATGAAATTGTTGATTGTTTCTATGATTTGTTGTTTAACCCATTCATTCTTTAAGATTGTATTATTTAGTTTCTAATTTATTGTTAATATATCTCTCCATGGCCTTTTATTATACATAATTTTTATTGCATCATGATCTGAAAAGGATGCATTTAATATTTCTGCTTTTTGTATTCGATCGATTTTTGTGTAGGTGCCACATACTTCTGAGGAAAAGGCATATTCCTTTTTAATCTCAATTCAAATTTCTCCAGAGGTCTATCACATTTAACTTTTCTAAAATTGTATTCACCCTCTTCATTTCTTTCTTATTTATTTTGTGGTTAGATTTGTCTAGTTCTTGGAGAGGGAGGTTGAGGTCCCCTTCTAGGATAGTTTTGCTGTCTATTTCTTCCTGTAACTCACCTAACTTTTCTAAGAATTTGGATGTTATACTACTTGGTGCATATATGTTTACTATTGATATTACTTTACTATCTATGGTACTTCTTAGCAAAATATATTTTCCTTCCTTATCTCTTTTCATTAGATCTATTCTTGTTTTTGCTTTTGCTTTGTCTTACATCAGGATTACTACCCCTGCTTTTTTTCCAGCTGAAGCATAATAAATTCTGCTCCAGCCTCTTACCTTTACTCTGTGTGAATCTCTCTGCTTCAGATGTGTTTCTTGTAAACAATATATTGTAAGATTCTGGTTTTAAGCCACTCTGCTCTCTGCTTCCATTTTGTGGGAGAGTTCATCCCATTCACATTCACAGTTGTGATTGCTAATTGTGTATTTCCCTCCATCCTATTTTCCCCCCGTTTATACTTTTCTTTCTCCTTTCACCCAGTCCCTTTTTTTTCATAATTCTGCATAACTCTCATTCCTTTTCCCAATTTTTCTTCCACTTCTCTTATTTGGTTTTTAAAATCCTATTTGAGCTCTTCCAAGAGAACATTTTGGATTTGAGACCAATTTGTATTCCCCTTTGAGGCTTTCCATGTAGATATTTTGACATTGTTGTCTTCTTCTGAGTTTGTGTTTTGATCTTCCCTGTTGCCATGGTAGCTTTCTATGGTCTTTGCTCTTTTTGTTTTTTTGCTCATTTTTAAAAATAGAGATATGCTCCTGGGGCATAGGGGGCACTGTCCCAAGTTTCTTGTGCTGAGGGCCAGGGCCCTGGCCAATGGTTTTCCACACCAGTGCCTTGGGTGCTGGTGGCTTGCCCACTGCACTGGGGTGGCCCAACCTAGTTGTATGTGTGTTGCCGAGGTTCCGGGGCTGGCATTTTGCCTTCTGTCCTGGGGCTGGAGGCTTCACAGCTCACCTGCTGTGCCACTAGTCTACTGCTGAGCCAGGACCAAGGGGCTTCAGTTGCTGATCTGTACTGTGGCTAAGAGCCTCCCACTGACTTGCCCGGACACCATCTGTGCTGGGTTATGCTCCCCTTTTACTCAAGTGAGACAGACCTTTCCTGAAATCCTTCTACATTATCTTAAACTGGAAAATTGTTATACTCCATCTTTGTGTGGTTTCTGTTAGTCCAGAAACTGTTTAGAGACTTGATTTAACATTTTTTCTAAGGAAAACTGGGGAGAGCTCAGGCAACTCCCTGGCTCCTCTCCACCATCTTACCTCCATCTCCAGCTTGTACATATTTCTATAAATGCTATGGAACTTGTCTTTTAGGGTTTTAGAGCTACTATAGAAAGGTCCTTTTCTGTTAACCAATTGCCCTATCATAGAAAAGACTTGTTGACTCCAATGCAGTTGTACACATTTCCATCTATGCTGTCTTAGTCAAACTTTACAATCTCATAAATATTGTCAGACTAGAATAAGGATCCCATTCCCTAATGTGAAGTCCACCACGCTCTTCCCATCATGGGAAAAAAAATGGGAATTAATGGAAGGTCTTTCAATAATGTTAGTGTCAAGCACCTGCAATCTCACAAAGGCTTGGGTGACAGAACATTTCTCTAGCTAATTTAGCAGTATTCCTTGACATGTTCCATTTCACATCTAGAATACATCCTCCAGCATATAAAAAAATACCTATGCAATGGCTCCAAGCACTTTGTGGATTGTAGTCATTTAGTAGGGTTGGGTTTTGCAAGGAAAGCCCTCGAGAGTATCCTTACTTCAACTTAGATACTATACCTGCAATTCTAGTAGTTTCCAATAGGTGATACTATTGACAGTTTTGCTGTTTTTTTTTTAATTTTAAAATTTGTAATTTTCTCTTTTTATATCACCTTCATTTCCAAATTTGTCCTCTTCTTTCCCTACCCAGAAAGCCATCACTTAATCAACAAACATTTGTGAAGTGCCTACTACGCGCTATCAATTTTAAGGGGGAAAAAGTTTAAGAATGAGAGAGTGAAAACAGTTCATCAAAACTAACCAGTCAAATAATATACACAATGTCCTGCACTTATAGCCTCTAACCTCTCCAAAGAAGGGAGGGAGGGAGGTACATTTTCTCATCTTCTTCAGGGTTAAATGGAGTTCTTATAAATACACAAACTCTCCCCCCCCCAAAAAAAAAAGCTCTGAGATAACTAATCTGGTTCTTTTTAAACATTTTGGGGTATCATCTTTAATAATTAGGTCATGCAACTACATAAGATTATTCTGGGTTTTGGAGTTCCCATCAAAAATAAAGTCCATTTTCCAGTAATTTGTCTTGGTTAATTAAACATTATTCTACTGCGGGTTTTTTTTTTTAATCATTTCTAATTTTTGCTTATCTGGTCTGTTCTACTGACTTGC
Source organism: Phalanger gymnotis (assembly GCA_028646595.1). Classification (NCBI taxonomy): domain Eukaryota; kingdom Metazoa; phylum Chordata; class Mammalia; order Diprotodontia; family Phalangeridae; genus Phalanger; species Phalanger gymnotis. The sequence goes on along the minus strand of CM053627.1, from coordinate 45,291,552 downwards.
TTTTCTATTGTTTTCCAATGTCACATGATTTAGGTAACCAATTTTTTTAAAATATAATTTGAGTTCTAGAAGTGTTGGTCTCCATTCATTCCAGTTTTTTTTTCTCACCATCTCTCTTAAGATTTGCGGCCTTCCATTCCTCCAAATGAATTGGATTATTATTGTGTCTACCTCTAAAAAGTATGTTGTTGGTAGACAAGGAAACTAAAAATGCCAAAGAAGTGCTTTAGTCAACAAACATCTGATTTACTTTGCAAATGGAGAGAGAGAAAGCTATTAAAAGTAAAAATCAGTTAAAATGGAACTATAACTTGTAAAATCTTGTGGAGAAGTATGTTGGATAATTAAGAGCAGTATTGTTTCACAGGGTAGATAGGTGGTACAGTGGATAGAGTCCAGGGCTTAGAGAGGAAGACTCATCTCCTTTAAACCTGGCATTAGATATTAGCTGTGTGACCCTGGACAAGTCACATAACCCTGTAACCTCAATTTCTTTGTCTGTAAGTTGAGCTGGAGAAGGAAATTGCAAACCACTCAAGGATCTTTGCCAAGAAAACTCCAAAAACAGGTCAAGAAGAGTCAGACACAACTGAAAATGACTGAATAGCAATTGTTTCATAAAACTCCAAAAAGAGGTCATGAAAGATCAGACGTGACTGAAAAGCAACTGTTTCATAAAAAAAAAAAACTGTGGTGGGTAAAACAAATTTAAAGAAAATTTGGCAAGATATGTAACTAACCAATGTTATCCCAGCATATTTAAGGATAAGAAATAGAAAGAGTGCTACAAATAGGCCAAATGGAAAATATTTGCAATAAAAATAGCACTGTTTTCTCTATCAAAAAACAAAGATTTATTAAGCACCTACCATGTGCCAGGCACGATGCTAAGCTCCTTACAATTATCTCAATTTTACCCTCACAAAAACTTTGGGATGTAGATACTACTATTATCCTCATTTTACAGATGAGGAAACTGAGATACATAGAGGTTATGTGACTTGCCCAGGGTCACATAGCTAATAAGTGTCTGAGGCCAGATTTAAACATATTTTCCCAAGTCCACACCTGGCCTTCTGTCTGTACACTGTATTAGTATAAAAGAATACCAACTGAGAAAATATTAATAACTACCAATCTATGTTCCTATTTTCCCATCTATACAAATTTTTTTTTCTGAGTCATATATGTTCAAATCAAAGACATCTTTGGTTAAGAGATTAACAGGAAACAGGCTCTTACATGTCACATTCAAAAATGGATCACACCTTTGGCATTCCTAAGTTATAGAAAAATGTAGAGAATATAAGATTCCATTGGACTTAGTTTATTGATTAAGAAAAAGCATTTGACTTATTAAAAAAATGCTGCCACATAGGCTTTTTTACAACAAAATGTCTCATACGCATAGAGCAAAATCATTCAACATCCCTAAGAAGATATCACAATGAAATAAGCCTATCCAATGACCATCTGTTCTTAAAAACTAGCCAAAACACAAGACAAAGTGTTTGTTCACTAAAGGCATTATATACTGTGATGGAATAAATTTTCAGAGTCTAGATTAAAGCAGGATTGATTTCTTGTGAAGAATGATAACCTCCAGATATTTCTATCTGCAAATGACTTTTTGCTGATTGTGTCAAGTCCCAGAACATTGCAAAACCTCTGGGAACAGATCTGTAATTACTCAAAGGTATTTGTCTCTAACCATTCACAAAGGAAATACCAAGTGGATGAAAAATATTTATTGCCCAGATTACAATGGGCATTTTGATGGACACTCTATAGAGTAGGAATTCTTAACATTTTTTTGAGTCATGGGTAGCCTTGTCCTTGGAAGTCTGGTGAAACTTACAAACACTTTCTCAGAATCGTATTATTAAATGCATAAAATAAAATGCATAAGATTACAAAGTAAACCAGTAATTAGAATAAAGAAGTGTTTTTCCATCCAAATTCACAAACTCTCAGAAATCTATCTATGGACCGAAGGTTAAGAACCACTGCTATAGAACTTACCTACCTATATATAATTGGATATTTGGTACAGATAATACAAATGGAGAAAAACTTGGACTTCCTGGGGGCAGCTAGGTGGCACAGTGAGTAGAGCACCAGCCCTTGACTCAGGAGAACCTGAGTTCAAATTCAGCCTCAGATATTTGACACACTTACTAGCTGTGTGACCTTGGGCAAGTCACTTAAGCCCAATTGCCCTGCCTTCCCCCTCAAAAAAAAGAATAAAAAAAACTTGGACTTCCCATGTAGGAACAGGAAAGTGATGTACCTTGCTTTTGTGCAATTGCCCAGACTTTAACATTCATTTAAACAGACAGCCTATAGATTTTGTCCATTAACATGTATTTCTAAAATAGTTCAAATGGGAAACATGTTGGGCCCATAGTTGAAAAGGAGCAGGAGAAACAACTGGGTTGCCTTCAGGAAATTTCAAAAATCCTTAATGATCTCAAACTTCCAATGAAAAAGATAAAGGTCTATCTTTTTAATAGCAATATTCTACTGATGTTGCTATATAGCAAGGATTTGTGGAATAAAACTATTTGAAAAATTAATATCAGAGTGCACAGTAGAAGCAAAAAGTAAGTTTGAACAAGGTAGAATAATCAATGAATAGCCTGCAAAAGCAATAACAAATTGTATGAGTGGAAGAGAAGATGGGCTTAGTCACCTGGCAAGATCTGGGATTGACAGGTAGACAGCTCCACAAGCTGGAATCTCTGCCTCCTCTCTCCCCCACCACCAATAAAATTTTGTTCATTATAAGCTGATTTGAGGATGTTTGCCACATTGTTTTAGCAGGTTTTATGAAGCATACCCCAGGCATGAAAAAATGATAGTCTAATTTCTGGAATACTTTCAGGACTGCAAAAAAAAAAACAAAAAACAAGACCCTCATTATTAGGACCCTTTTCACTATCATTTGCTTGTGTGAGAATGTGTCTTCCTCATAACCTGCCCATTCAGGTTTAGGCTCAGAGATCAATATCTTATTTCCTGGGAAAAGGAGGAACTCCAGTTAAGAGACTTATTGGTTTAGCTCTATTTTTGAATAAGAGGTAACTGGAAAGCTGGCATCAGCCTCAGATTAAAAGGAAGAGTGATCTTTTTTTTTGATGGTATTTATTTTTTAAATTTATTTATTGAATTTATTTCATATATTTAGTTTTCAGCATTGATTTTCACAAGAGTTTGAATTACGAATTTTCTCCCCATTTCTACCCTCCCCCCCACTCCAAAATGGCATATATTCTGGTTGCCCCATTCCCCAGTCAGCCCTCCCTTCTGTCACTCCACTCCCCTCCCATCCCCTTTTCCCTTCCTTTCTTGTGGGGCAAGATAAATTTCTATGCCCCATTGCCTGTGTATCTTGTTCTCTAGTTGCAAGCAAAAACTTTTTTTTTGTTTTTGAACATCTGTTTTTAAAATTTTGAGTTCCAAATTCTCTCCCCTCTTCCCTTCCCACCCACCCTCCATAAGAAGGCAAGCAATTCAACATATGCCACATGCATATCATTATGTAAAACCCTTCCAC
>CM053627.1:45265964-45287496 GCA_028646595.1 Phalanger gymnotis | reverse complement strand
AACTATATTTTGCTCCTTCCTATCTTATCCCTTTTTATTGAATTTTCTCCCTTGACCCTGTCCCTTTTCAAAAGTGTTTGTTTTTGATTACCTCCTCCTCCTATCTGCCCTCCCTTCTATCATCTCCCCTTTTTTATCTTCTTCCTCCTTCTTTCCTGTGGGGTAAGATACCCAATTGAGTGTGTATGGTATTCCCTCCTCAGGTCAAATCCAATGAGAGCAAGATTTACTCATTTCCCCTCACCTGACCCCTCTTCCGTTCCTACAGAACTTCTTTTCCTTGCCACTTTTATGCAAGATAACTTACCCCATTCTATCCCTCCCTTTCTCTCTCTCACAATATATTCCTTTCTCATACCTTAATTTGATTTTATTTTTTTAGATATCATCCCTTCATATTCAACTCAACCTGTGCCCTCTGTCTATATATACACACATACATATATACATACATGGACATACATACACACACACATATATATGCACACACATATACGTATATATATGTATGTATATATATATATATATGCATATTCTCTTCAGCTACCCTAATACTAATGTCTCATGAATCATACACATCATCTTTCCATGCAGGAATGTAAACAAAACAGTTCCCTGTTTTGTAAATTTAGTAAGTCCCTTGTGATTTCTCTTTCTTGTTTGCCTTTGCTTCTCTTGATTCTTGTGTTTGAAAGTCAAATTTTCTATTCAGCTCTGGTCTTTTCACTGAGAAAGCTTGAAAGTCCTCCATTTTATTGAAAATCCATATTTTTGCCTTGTAGCATGATACTCACTTTTGCTGGGTAGGTGATTCTTGGTTTTATTCCTAGCTCTATTGACCTCCAAAATATCATATTCCAAGCCCTTTCATCCCTTAATGTAGAAGCTTCTAGATCTTGGGTTATTCTGATTTTGTTTCCACAATACTCAAATTGTTTCTTTCTGGCTGCTTGCAGTATTTTCTCCTTGATCTGGGAGCTCTGGAATTTGGCAACAATGTTCCTAGGAGTTTTATTTTGGGGATCTTTTTCAGGAGGTGATCGGTGGATTCTTTCAATTTCTATTTTACCCTCTGGCTCTAGAATATCAGGGCAGTTCTCCTTGATAATTTCTTAAAAGATGATATCTAGGCTCTTTTTTTGATCATGGCTTCAGGTAGTCCATTAATTTTTAAATTATCTCTCCTGGATCTATTTTCCAGGTCAGTGGTTTTTCCAATGAAATATTTCACGTCGTCTTCCAATTTTTCATTCCTTTGGTTCTGTTTTATAATATCTTGATTTCTCATCAAGTCACTAGGTTTCACTTGCTCCAATCTAATTTTTAAGGTAGTATTTTCTTCAGTGGTCTTTTGGACCTTCTTTTCCATTTGTCTAATTCTGCCTTTCAAGGCATTCTTCTCCTCATTGGCTTTTTGGAGCTCTTTTGCCATTTGGGTTAGTCTATTTTTTAAGGTGTTGTTTTCTTCAGTATTTTTTCAGTATTTTTTGGGGTCTCCTTTAACAAGTCATTGACTTGTTCGTCATGGTTTTCTCACTTCATTCTCATTTTTCTTCCAAATTTTTCCTCTACTTCTCTGACTTTCTTTTCCAAATCCTTTTTGAGCTCTTCCATGGCCTGAGAACAGTTCATGTTTTTCTTGGAGGCTTTCGTTGTAGGCTCTTTGGCTTTGTTGACTTCTTCTGGCTGTATGTTTTGGTCTACTTTGTCACCAAAGAAAGATTCCAAAGTCTGAGACTGAATCTGGGTGCATTTTTACTGCCTGGCCATGTTCCCAGCCAACTTACCTGACCTTTAAGTTTTTCATTGGGGTATGACTGCTTGTAGAGTAAAGAGTGTTCCAAGCTTGAGGGGATGCACTGTTGTTTTCAGAGCTATTTCTATACAGCCAGATCTGCCACACCAGCACTCCTCCTTCCCCAAGAACTGCCAATCTGTACCTGACACAAATCTTAAGCAGCCTCTGCACTCCTGCTCTGATCTGCCACTTAATTCCTCCCACCAGGTGGGCCTGGGGCCAGAAGCAACTGCAGCTGTAGTTCTGTAGCTGCACCAACTCTGCTGCCCCTGGAGTGGTGGCCCTCCTTTCACTCTCTCCCCATAGCTTTTCCTACTAACCTTTTCTGTTGTCTTTGATGTTTGTGGATTAAGAACTCTGGTAACTGCCACAGCTCACTGATTCAGGGTGCTAGGGCCTGTTCTGCCTGGCTCCTAGTCTGGGTGGTTTTGCCTCCACCCATGCTGGGGCTCTGCTCCGCTCTGCTCTGCTCCCAGCTCCATGCATGATAGACTTCACCCAGCGACCATGCAGGCTGTCCTGGGCTGGAGCCCTGCTTCTCTCTGCTATTTTGTGGGTTCTGCAGTTCTAGAATTTTTGTAGCCATTTTTATAGGTTTTTGGGGGGACTTGGCAAGGCACTTACACAAGTCTCTGCTTTCCAGCCCCCAGAAGAGTGACCTTTTGCAAGGACTGGGCCCTGGCTTCTTTCTGTGAAATGCTGGGGCTCTATTAATTAGTCCATCTGCTTAAAAGGGATAGCCTTTTGTTAGGTAACAACTTCTTGATTGAACATTCAATCACAATCAAGTGTGAACAAGGCTTCTATTAACTCCCTCCCCTCACCCCTGCCCCACCCCTATCCACTAAAAACACTGGGTGGGAAATTTGGTTCATGCCCTAAGGAATTTGTATAAAAAGAAGGAGCTATCTCAGAATCTCATAGAGAATCTAAGAGCTGGAAGTGGATAGGAAGGAGTGGTATCTTATCGAACTAAAGCAAGAGAACATGCTTAGTATAAGCTGTAGCAGAAATTAGAGATATTGTGTAGGCCATTGGTTCTAGAGGAATCATGCAGCAGAAGGCCCAGGCTAACCTCATCAGTGTATCCACTAACTCAAGGACTTAATGCCTAAGGAAAGTTCTCTTTCCCTGATTCCCCTTCACAGTGCCTTTTTATCCATAGACTCCATAAGTAATATGCTTTTTTGTTATCCTAATGTTTCTTGTGATCTGAATTTAATCTTGTCCACAAAGTGGCCAAGGCTTAACTAGAAATAGATATAAATATAAATTTAGACAAAGAGTCTAACCTCTGCCTAAATGTTAGGAATTTGATTAACTGCTAACTCCAATCAATTGAGTGAACTTACAACATTTTTGTCTAAAATTAATCACCTAACTTCAGAAAAACCTGGAAAGCCTTGCATGAACTGATGCTGAGTGAAGTGAGCAGAACCAGGAGAACATTGTACACAGTAACAGCAAAATTGTGTGATGACCAACTTTGATAGATTTAATTCTCAGCAATACAAGTATCTAAGACAATTCCAAAACAATCATGATTGAAAATGCTATCCATATCCAGAGAAAGAATTGTAGAGTCTGAATGCAGATTGAAGCATACTATTTTCTCTCTTTTTTCTTCTTTCTCATGGTTTTTCCTTTTGGTTCTAATTCTGCTTTACAACATGACTACTATGGAAATATGTTTAATATGATTGTACATGCATAGCCTATATCAGATTGCATGCCATCTTGAGGAGGGGGATGGGGGGGAGAAAATTTAGTACTCAAAATCTTATAGAAGTGAATGTTGAAAACCAAAAACAAATACGATTATAAAGATTCAAAAAATAAAAACTAAATGTTTAAAAAATTTTAAATAAAACTAACCTTTAACATTTTAGAGGAGGGAACTGTGTAGACTTTAGGGGCCATTATGTTGCCCCTAGGCTATAAATGAAATAATACATTACATCTGATATTATAGTTCTGAGATTTCCCCTTATCTTATTTCATCAATACAGCACCTTAGAATAAAGTAAGGAGCTTTCCATCAACTGGACATATGGCAGGCTCTGGGAGGACTGTAGATATTATTTGCAGAGGAGCAAGCAAAACCTGGGTTCACTTAATTTCATCCTCTGTAAAATTAAGGGGGCAGACTCAATGGCCTCAACAGAACCTTCCAGATATAATTCTATGATTTTGTGATCTGGCTGGAAAGTTCCATGTGTTTTTTTCAAACAGCACAAATGAAACCCTATGAAACTGTTATTGAACAAAACCAGACAGCTCTGGGCATGGAGCCATACCCATGCAGGCCTAATGTGTCAACCAGATCTGAGCATGGTGGGCAGCCTCTGAACACTAAGAAAGTTAGAGCAAAAAAAGTCAGCACAGTATTAGGGGTTGCATAATGTAAGCAAACCAAATACCAAAACTAAGTCTTTTCTCCATCTTCTTCCCCAAAGGTCAACTTGAAAGAATATGATCAACTAGGTACATTATTTCCAGTTCACCATGATGTGATGAGATCCCAGATTCATGGATACATGTATGCATTGAAATATTAAAAATCAAGTGATCTGTCTCAACTCCATACCATGATTTTCAAATAGAAAAAAAAAGAATTTAATTATATTTTATTTCTACATAGGGAAAACTGGGAGAAGAGTAAAATAATTGTTCATTGGATTCTCTACAATCCTTGCTTTTTACGTATTCAATAGTGGGATTTCACCGGAATTATCTAATTACCCTAGTTTTCTACTACGCACTATAGAGTGAAACAAAAAATACAAAATTATCAGGATAATTTATAAACGTGTACGAGCATGATGACTATTGCTGTTTATTATTATTATTAAACTTCATAAGTATAGGCAGCTTGACTTTTTAAAATTTCAACTTGACCCCTTTATGTCAAGATCCTGTAAATTCTGACTACATGGGTACTGCATTCACTGACATGAGCACTCCTGGGGGAGTAAGGTAGGGCTCAGGAGGTGTTGACAAGGACAGAGTTTTCCAGATTTATTCTCACCTGATCTTTTATCCTTCCATATTCTCTGCTCCCAAGATCTTAGGAAGTTGCATCTTGGTTCAAGGCATCAGATATCCCCATGGATAAATGATGGAATGAAACATAGATACATTCTCAATTAAAGCCACCCATTAACACCAGCCCCATACAGCTACACAGTTTCACTCAAAAGAAATCTCACCCAGCTCCTTGCTTCTCCCTCTTTCAAGCATAGTCTCTCTTGCAACGGCAGTATAAATGGTCATTTTGCAAAACATAAGCAATAAAAAAAGCCTTCTAGTTTCCCTTCATATATATTTGATAGTTTGTAGTAGCTCCAGTTTCTACCACAGTTGCTGCTTCTTTGTTGTTTCCACAACTCAATTGCTCTGCCATTCTTATTGTAATAAAGTTCTGCCCAGTGAGAAAGTTAGAGCAAAAAAAGTAGGCATGATATTAGAGGCTCTATCATGTAAGCAGAGGCTCCAAGCAAATCAAATACCAAATGGATAATAAAATAAATGGATAATTTCCACATCTCAATTTGTGTATAGGTAAAATCTCCTGGCCCTATGCATCCATTTAATTCGATTTGTGAAAATATGAGTATATCATGTTAGATGACATATGACAGAGGGAAAAGTATTAATCTTGAGATAATATACTCTGCTTTTTAACAGGCAATAAAAATGTATTCTGATGACAAAATATCCCCAAGAGATCAGTACGTAATAGAGCTTACATCACCGCTACATAAGCTTGACCTAATTGGAAGGGACCCAGATGTTTGGTTAATGCATGTTGTTGCCATTCTTCTAAATAGCTGTGCCACATAAAGGGGACCCAGAAATATCAGCCCCACCCCACACATGCCACATTAAACCTCTTAAAGCACAACTCTAATCCTGACACTCTTATGTTCTATTACCTCACCTATCAAATAGTAATGGGCACCCTAGCCACCTCACCACTAGGCACACACTCCAGGGCTGCATGCTGCAGCTGTCATTGTCATCATTTTCAGTAATTGCTTTATATAGTTCTTTAGATGTACAAATTCCTTTCCCAGCAACAATCCTAGGAAGTAATAGTAAAGTAATAATGAACCCATTTTACAGGCAAAAAAATCCTTGTAGCTCAAAGTAGTTAAATGCTTTGATGAGGATCCCGGAGACAAAATTCTTAGCGTTCCCAACACGAATCTTCATTCAACAGCCATAATCATATGCCTTAATGAGGCCCTCAAACATGCCTTCATCATTTATGCCTTCATAATTTTCTCACACCATAGCCCCTCCTTTCTTATCATTGTAAACAATACTTCTTTACTTTCACACGAAGTGACTCTGTGCAATGGTACAGATCACAATACCCAAACCCCTGCTAACTCCAGGAGATTGTTGCTCATGTCCTTACATAACTCCTCAATGAAATATATTACCAATGTGCCAAGGACCTTCCTTTAGGCCTTTTAAAGAGCAGCTGTGTCTGGGCTTGTATTCAGGAAGACCTGAGTTCAAATCTTCTCTCAGACACTGACTAGCTCAGTGAGCTTAGGAAAATCGCTTAACCTCTGTCTCAATTGAGAAGTGGGGGTAATAATAGCACCTACTTCACAGATTTCCTAATGAAATAATACTTATAAATCACTTAGCACAGTGCCTGGCACATAGTAGATGCTATGTAAATGCCACCTATTATTATTATTATTGAAGAGTTATGGGTACTATTTGGTCCACCCTCTTGTTTGCACTACTTGACTGTCCCACTTCCTTTTCTGATCATGCATCTTCTGAATGATGCCCTTAATGGAACTTTTTCCATGTAATTCATAATTAGCAAGATGCTTCAGCCTTCTTTGTGCTCATTATATGACTCTCCACTTCTGATTAGGTCATTTAGAATGCAATTTAGATTCTTTAGAGATTGTTGCATTCTGTGACTCACCATGTTATAGTATCAGCGGGGAAAAAATCCGAATTGAAGAGATAGGCTTCTGTGTTACAGAGAATCTTAGAATCACTTGAAAATGCTACATAATTTCCCAAATTGAATACAACTTACTTTCTCCCTCTTAGTCAATTGGGGACCCAGCTCATTGTCCTTTTTCCAAGTCATGGCTAACACCAAAGTTCAGTTCAAATCCCTCTGATTCCATGAAGCCTCCTCAGACCCTAACCTTCTCTGAATTCCTACAGGGTATGTTATTTAACCATTCATTTACTTATTAAATGTTCTTCTTTTATATAAAATTATTTTTTATGAATTTACATCTTATCTCCTAACTCTGCTACAAACTTCTCATGGGGTAAAGAAAACCACCTTTGCTTCTTAACATTGCATCAGTGCATCGCACAATGCTTTGCAATCAAGAGTTAATTTGCAAAAAGAATATATATTGAGGGATCCACTTAATTATTAATCATGATAAGCATCACCATGGAATAAAAAAGGAGGCACAATCCTGTAACAAGTGACATGGAAGATAAAACCAAGTATGAACTGGAGATTTCCATAAGAACAATAGAAAGAGCTTTTCAAAATTAAGTTTAAGGTGAATCAAAGAATTAGGAAACAATGGATCTCATCTTAGGGTGGATGAGATAATTAGAACTGAGGACAAAGAGAAGGTACAACTACTCAACTTCTATTTTGAGTTTTCTTTACAAACAAGACCATTCTTTGGACTGAGAAGAATTGTACAAAAAGGATGAATCCAAGTGACCTTCGAAGAAAGAAACTAACTACCATCAGTGAGTTTGAGTCAGATGACTAGGATGAGCTATAGGACAATAGCTAGCATTTGTATAGCTCTTCCAGGTTTGTAAAACATTTCAAATGTTACCCTGTTTGACCCTCACAACAACCTTGTGATGCAGGTGCTATTACTATCTCCAATTTACAGGTGAGGAAACTGAGGCTGAAGTGACCTGTCCAGGTGCACAAAAATAATCTGAGGTAGGATTTTCATTCAGAGGTCAAAGACACCAAGTCCTATTGGCCTCTATCCACTACTCCATGATGCCTCTCTCAGGGTAATGCAACCTTACAACTGTGATTGTTGAGCTGCTGTCATCATGCAAATGGGAAAGGTGTCACTGGAGATGAACAAGCCACAGGTCTGAGAGATGGGTAAGCATTGTCCTGGTTTTGAAAAAGAGGAAGAGTGTAGATTCCTTGAACTTCAGGCTGTTGGGTCTAAGGTTATGACTGGGAAAATACTAGCATTGATCATTAAAAGATGATCTGTGACTGTTTAGAAAGGAAAACATTGTCATTAGGAATCAGTGTGGAATCCATTAAGTATTAATCAATCTGACATTAATCATAGCAGACTGCTTTCATTTTCTACTTTTTTTTAGAATGACTAGACTAGGAGCTCAGAGAAACATTGTACATATGATAGTCTTGGACTTAGGATGACAGATACTTAGATTTCAAGTTGAAAAAGAGCTTTCAAATCAGTTAGTCCAACCTCTTAATTATCCTGAAGCAGTTGGTGGTTCAAAGGATAGAGCACTAGGTCTGGAGTCAGGAAGACCTGAGTTCGAATCCAGCCTCGGGCACTTTCCATCTGTGTGACCCTGGGCAAGTTACTGACCAAATGGACCCACTGGATCCACTGGAGAAGGGAATGGCAAACCAATCCAGTATCTTTGCCAAGAAAATCCCAAATGGGGTCACGAAAGGTCAGACAAAACTGAAAGGACTGAATAACAACTTCTTTATCTCATAGGGTCATTGTGGAGATAAACGAAATATTGGATGTTAAAATGCTTAGGAAACTATTAAATGCTATATGAATGTAAAGATTACTATTAGTGGTGGTAGAGTCATTATTTTAGAATAAAAGAAGTTCTGGAGCTGGGGGAGGGGGCCACCAGTATTGAAGAAATTCTAGGCTGGATAGGACTCACTCAACATCTCACGGGTGTCAGAGATGGGATTGGAACCCAAGTTGTCTAACTTATATGTCATGCTGTTCCAGGGGTGGGAAACCTGCAGACTCGAGGCCGCAATGTGCCTTCTAGGTCCTTGGGTACAGCCTTTTTGACTGAGTCCAAGTTTTACAGAACAAATCATTTTATTAAGGGGATTTGTTCTGACAAATTTGGATTCAGTCAAAGGGCCACACTTGAGGACCTAGAGGGCCACACATAGCCTTGAGATTGCAGGTTCCCAACCCCTCCTAGCTGCCTCCTAGCAAGCTATTTAATGAAGTTTCCATGAAATCTTCTTAAAAAAAAGGTACATAATTAATGAAAGGATAATAACATTATTAGGTAGCTTCAGAACTGACTCAGTTACCCATCCTAAAAGTTACTTTATATGGAAAGATGTAGTGGCATGTGCAGCAGGGATCCTTTCTTAAATCTGTTATGGTCAACCTGTTGATCAGTGACTTGGATGTTGACAAGAAGCATGTTTATCAGACTGCATACATCATAAAAGGAATAGAGCCAGGTAATAGACTACATGGCAATTACATCCCATGTTATCTTGACAGATTTCTTTTTTTCTGTTTGTCCCAAGGGAATAAAAGGGGGACCAAAGGTTAGAAGTCATAGTGATGCAAATCTCAGCTCAGTATAAGGAAAAGTTTTAATTAAAGAATGCAATTCAATTAAATGAATATTTATTCGGTACTTATTATAAGCAAGGGATACTAGGGATAAAAAGACAAAATCAAGCAGTCCCTGCCCTCAAAGAGTTTACAATGGAACCACATAATTTTAAGGCAAATTAAAGAAGGATTCACAGAAGAAGTGAAGCTCTAAAAATTAAAGATTTCCAAAAGTTGCCTCAGAGGTCCTTACTACTCACTCGAAGTGACAATATCATAAATTTTGAGTTGGAAAGGACACTAAAGGCCATCTAGTCCAATCCAATCATTTTAAAGACAAGGAAAAAGAGATGAGACATAAATAGATTAAATTACTTCTCAAGTATCACACAGCTAGTAAATGTCTGAGGCAGGATTTGAATTGCCTTCCTGATTTTAAGTCTAGCATGCTCTCTATCCCCTATACCTTCTATGTACCAGGTCTTTTAGTGGTCACTTTTAGTGAATGTAACAGTTGAAAAGATTTACGCTTCTGATAAAGCTGGGTGTTAGACTATGTAACACTTAATTCCTTTGGTGCCTCTTAGCCTGCACTGAGATTGTCTCTATGCACAAAAAACCAAAGTGGTAAATTGTTTCAATTATCCATGTAATTCAAGTTGAAATACTTATTGGGAAATATTCAAATAATTAACTTTTCTTGAATTTTTTGGATAAATGCTTCAATTTCCATGTTATAACACATACTATCAATCCTGGCTCTGTCTGTGAAGAAAGTTAGGATGAATAATTGGGGGAAATTAACTCAAAATAGAGCCATCAGCAATGTCAGACAAGATTTTGGTTTTTTTTTATAATTTTTATAATTTAATTAGTTTGTGTTTGATTTTTATTAAAATTAGAAATATAGACATATATTATGCTTTTAAATGGTCATTATTGCAATTTTCAGGTACTCTTTTGTAGCTATCAGGAAATTTTAGAGCAATGAAATGGATCAAATGTGCAGTCTATAAATTCAACTATTGGGAGGGCCAAAACCCCCAGATAAACCATATTCAATTCTCTATTTTTATTTCTTGCATCCACAGTGAGAAGAAGCATGGTGTAGAAGAGAGACGACAAGCCTTAGAGCCAGGAAGACCTGGATTCAAGTCCTGCCAGTAGGACACATCCAAACTTTGTGACCTTGGCCAAGCCATATAAACTCTTAGTGGTCAGATTCCCACCAAGACCCCAGGCAACACTTTAAGGTCAAAAGTTACAAAGGAATTGCTAATTTGCATCAATATAGTTTCCATACCAGTAATTCAGCACATCTATGAATTCACAGATTTTAACTAACAACAATAACAACAATAATAAACCATTTTTATGATACAGCCAAGCTCATAGATATACATTCTACTGCCTGGAGTATACCCCCTCTCAGCTTCTCTTTATCTTTTTTCAATTTTTTAATGTTTTTGGTCTTTTAAAAAATTTTGTAATTTTTAAAAATTTTATACTTAAATACCAAAATAAGAAAAGAAAAAAAGAAAGCATTGCCATTTACACAACAGAGCATAAGAGAGAATTCAATATAAAATAATAAATTTCCATTTCAGAAAAGCCTATATAATAAATACTACTTGTTGTTTTCAAAGCTGACCAGCTTTTATTGGTTTCCTTGTTGTCTTTTTTCTTGCTCTCTGTTGTGTACTTTTTACTTTATTTTTGCCTTCTCTTCCCCACCCTAAAGCTACCATTAATCACAGCTTTATATACATATACATAGATATCAATAAACATACACGTATATACACTCATACACTTGTGTATATACATGTATATGTATGTATATGTACATATACATACATATATACATACATATACATATATACATACATATACATATATACATACATATATATGTATGTATATATATATATATACCTATGTATATGTAAGACTGTACTACGCTTTTTCCTCCTATCATCTGTTGCTCTGAAGGTGGATAGCATCTTCCTTCATATAAGTCTTTCCATATTTTTCTACATCAACTAGCTCATGATTTCCTATGCCACAGCAATATTCCAACCCAATCACATCCTATCTGAGAGATTGTCTATGAAAGATTTTTTCCTCAATTTTCTGCATTCCTTCTGTTCTTGACTACATAGGTTTAACTTATACAAGTAAATTTACTTTTACAAGAAAATTTTAATTCGAAATAATCAAAATTATCATTTTTACACTTCAACAATGTTTTTTCCTTATAATATAGTTTAAGGTCTGATAAGGCTGAATCTACTTCCTTTACATATTTTACATAGTTTCTTTGAAGTTCCTGACCTTTTGTTTTTCCAAATGAACTTTGTTATTGTTTTTTCCTAACTCAGTAAAATAATTTTAACAGTTTAATTAAGATGACATTGAATAAATAGATTGATTATGTAAAATTGTCATTTAAAAATTATATGGTTTCACCTACCCATGAACAATAAATATTAATTCAATTATTTAGATGAGTTTATTTGTATAAAATGTGTTTTATGCTTATATTCATATAGTGCCTCTGTCTGTTTTGACAGGTATACACTCAGGTATTTTATACTGTGTAGGCATTTTAAATGGCCTAAAACATTATTAAATAATATTGCTGACAGTGTAGTTTCTCTGCTTTTCACTTTTGATTAAATCTATTTTAACTTTAACTTTGTCTGAGATAATGGTTATTATCCCTGCCATTTTTTTACATACTAAATTCTCCTCCTGTCCTTTATTTTATCTTTGTGTGTATCTCTAATTTTTGTAATGTTTCCTGAAAACAATAAATTGTTGAGTTCAAATTTTTAATCTGCCACCTGTTTTTGTTTTATGGGTAAATTCATCCCATTCACATCGTAAGCTACAGTTACTTGTGGTGTATTTTCCTCCTAACTATTTTTCCTCACTATTCTTCTCCCCCTATCTGCCCTATCTCTCCTCACTCCTCTGCTTTACCTCTACCTGCTACCTTGCCCTCCTATTCTTTAACCTACCCACACTTCTAAGAGTCACTATCTTATCCTCTCTTCTTATCCTCTTATTTTTTTTCTGAATTTAGAAGACTTTTACACCCTTCTAGATAGATATGTTGTTCCCTCTTTAACCCATTCCTAATGAGGGTAGGTTCCAGCACCATCTGCCTTCCCCTCTACTAGCTTCTTCTGTATCAGTTTTTTCTTTTATGCCTCATTTGTATGAGATAATTATTCCTTTTTATCTCTCTCTACACAGTTTTATTTTTTTAGAATCACCTCATGATACTCCACTCAGCCCATGCCTTTGTTTCGAACCACTCAAATAATCATAATATTGTGATATTATCATAATATCATAAAATGCTGTTAATATTTTCACATATATTAAGTAAACAATTTGACTTATTGAGTCCTTTATAATTGATCTATAATGTTTACCTTATATTTCTCCTGTATATGTTGAATTTTCCCTTAAGTTTTGAGGTTTCTGTCAAGAAAACCTAAAAGTCTTTGAGTTTGTTACATGTCTTTTTTTTTTCTTTTCATTCAGAATTATACTTAAGTTTTCTGGGTAAGTTACTCTTGGTTGTAATCTCAGCTCTTTTGCTCTACAAAATATAGTATTCCAAGACCTATAGTTCTTCAATGTAGTAGCTTCTAGGCCATATGTAATCTCTATTGTAGCTCCATGATGTTTAATTTTTTTTTCTTGTTGCTTCCAATATTTTCTCTTAACCTGGGAGCTTTGAAACTTGGCTATCATATTTCTGTAAGTTTTCCTCCTGGGATCTCTTTCAGATGGTGATCACTGGATTTTTTCTATTCTTACTTTGCCTTCTTGTTCTAGAACTTCAGGGCAATTTTTCTTAATAATTTCTTGTAATATTTTATCAAGATTCTTCTTTTTATCATAATTTTCAGATAGTCCAACTATTCTTGTATTATTTCTCCTCAAACTGTCCTCCAGATTGGTTGTTTTTCTGATGAGATATTTCACTTTCTCTTCTATTTTTTTCATTCTTTTGATTTTGTTTTATGATTTCTTAGAATGCCATAAGCTTTTCTTTGCCCAATTGTAGTTTTCAAGGAATTATTTTCTCCCTTAAGTTTTTTTGGGCTGGTTGACTTTCTCTTCATAATTTTCTTGATTTTCTTGGATTTCTCTTATCTTTTTTTCTAATTTTTCTTTGACCTCTCTTATTTGATTTTTAAAGTAATTTTTAAGTTCTTCCAAGAACTAATTTTGCATTTGAGACCATTTGACATTTGTCTTTGAAAAATGAGTGGTTCTTTTAGCTCCATTACTTCCTTTGGATATGAACCCAGATCTTCTCTATCCTAATAGTAACTATCTATGGTTGGGTTCTTTTTCAACTGCTTACTTATTTTTACTTGTTTATATATTTTTTTGTTTTATTTTTGTTTTAATAGCTATTAGTGCAATCAAGTTGTAGTCCCTACATATGAGGAGTGATGCCCCAAGCCTCAGGTCTTTCTTACTGTTATTTCCTGAGGTTTGTC
This sequence comes from Phalanger gymnotis, assembly GCA_028646595.1. Classification (NCBI taxonomy): domain Eukaryota; kingdom Metazoa; phylum Chordata; class Mammalia; order Diprotodontia; family Phalangeridae; genus Phalanger; species Phalanger gymnotis. The sequence goes on along the minus strand of CM053627.1, from coordinate 45,273,601 downwards.
TTGGGGCCCAGACTTGCATTAGGATCTGCCAACTGAGCATTAGAGCACTACTGGAGCTGTCTGTGGCCGCTTTATGGCTATTCAGGTAAGGAGGCAGTGATGTCAATGGGCTGAACTTTCTGTCCTCTGAGCCAATCCAGCCTTGAGGAAGGTCTCAACAACTTTTAAGGAAAAACAAGCAAAATTTGCATAGGAAAGGGTTAGGATATTGTTGCTACCATACAAAAGCAAATCACTTAAACTATCTGAGCCTAAAGAAAATTTCTAAGACTTGCCTCTTAACTTAAACGAGAGTCATGATCTTTGTAGATGAAGGAAGATTCTTCCCAATCAGTTTCTCAAAAGCCAATGCATAAAAGGAAAAGATAAGTTATTTTTACATTAGTTTTAAAAAAAATATTTTCACATTGGTCATGGTGTGAAAGAAGAATCAGAACAAAAGGGAAAAAACACAAGAAAGAAAAAAAAGAATAGAGAAAATAGTATGCTTCGATCTACATTCATACTGCACAATTCTTTCTCTGGATGTGGAGAGCATTTTCCATCATGAGCCTTTTGGTATTGTCCTTGATTGTTGTATTGCTGAGAAGAGCTAAGTCTATCAAAGTTGGTCATCACCCAATGCTACTGTATACAATGATCTTCTCCTTCTACTTACTTCACTCAGCATCAGTTCATATAAGTCTTGCCAGGTTTTTCTGAAATCTGACTGCTCATCATTTCTTATTACATGACAGTATTCCATTATATACGTATAGTGCAACTTGTTCAGCACCCTCAATTTCTAATTCTTTGTCACCACAAATAGAGCTGCTATAAATATTTTTGTACATGTGGATCCTTTTCCCTTTTCAATGATCTCTTTGGGATACAGACCTAGAAGTGATACCACTGGATCAAGGGGTATGCACAGTTTTATAGCCTCTTTGGGCATAGTTCCAAATTCCTCTCCAGAATGGCTGGATCAATTCACAACTCCATCAACAATGTATTAGTGCTCCAATTTTCCCACATCTTCTCCAATATTTATCATTTTCCTTTTTTGTCATATTCACCAATCTGATAGATGTGAGGTGATACCTCAGAGTTGTTTTAATTTGCATTTCTCTAATCAATAGTAATTTAGAGCATTTTTCATATAACTATAGATAGCTTTCATTTCTTCATCTGAAAACTGCCTGTTCATATCCTTTGACCATTTATCAATTGGAGATTGACTTGTATTCTTATAAATTTGATTCAATTCTCTATATATTTTAGAAATGAGGCCTTAACAAAGACATTGGTTATAAAAATTGCTTCCCAGCTTTCAGATTTCTTTCTAACCTTGTTTACATTGGCTATGTGAAAAAAAAACTTTTTAATTTAATATAATCAAAATTATCCATTTTGCATTTCATAATGTTTTCTGTCTCTTGTTTGATCATAAGGTCTTCCCTTCTCCATAGATCTGACAGGTAAACTATTCCTTGCTCTCCAAATTTTCTTATGGTATCATCTTTTATGTCTAAATCATGTACCTATTTTGACCTTATCTTGGTATTTCTTGTAAGATGCTGATCTATGCTTAGTTTCTGCCATACTATTTTCAAAAGGTAAGATCTAGTAAGAGTTTTGTGCATCATTTCACAATGAAGGAAACTAAATTGGATAAAGGGAGGTTTTTACTAGGTACAGAAATTCCATTGTTCACAAAAAAATAAAACCTCTACTTGTGGGTCAATCTGGTTTATTTCTTGAATCTCTCGTTCCTACTCCATGAGGAGGATTAAATCAGATAAAATTTCATTAATATTCATATCATGTACCCAGTTGGAATCTGGGTGTGAGGGAGTGGCAATAAATATTAGATACTTTTTCTTCATCTACCTGGTACATCATCCTGGAGGAGCAATGGTATACAGGAAAGAAACCTTTTATATGGAGTGAGAAAACCTTGGTTCAAATCCCAGTTTTCCTATTTACTACTTGTGTAATTTTAGCCATTTCTGGGCCTCAATTTCCTCAACTATAAAATAAGGAGCTTGACCCACTCCAGTGATTCCCAAGGGTTGGGCTGTGAGGTTACAAGGGACCAGTATTTCTTTCTTTTTTTCTGTATACATTTTTCAATTGTGTCCAACTCTTCACTACCCTATTTGGGGTTTTCTTGGAAGAGATATTGGAATGGTTTGTCATTTCCTTCTCCAGCTCATTTTGCAGATGAAGAAACTAAGGCAAACAGAGTGAAATGACTTGCTCAGGGTCACATGGCTGGTAAGGGTAAGGGACCAGATTTAAACTCAGGAAGCCTGACTTCAGGCCCAGCACTCTATCCACTGCCCCACTGTACCCTTATTTAGCTCCAAAAATAAGTAGTATGACAATAAAATAAGCAAGCAGTAGTGAATAAGTCCATAGATGTGTCTTCCCCAATGTATTATTTTTCAAACATAAGTAGATACAGTTGTGACTGATAAAATGCAAACTAATTTTAAAATCATCACTGAATTCCCAATAGTATTTTGCCAGCCTGCATTTTCTCAGTCAGTAGCTACTAATAAAATAACTGCTAGTGTGGGGAGGGAGACTCTGAAATTTGATGTTACAAATTTGATGCAAAAAAAACTGGGAACTGTTAGATTAGATAAGATTCAAGTCTTTCTTAATTCTGGAGTCTATGAAAATCTATCTGCTCAAAAGTTTGCCATAAAATGCTCAAAAGCAATCTCTTCCTCTGTTCCCAAACCTTCATCTCTTGCTTTGCATGCACTTTGGGGTTATTTACTTTTTTATTGACATCTTTTGTTTGTACATCACCTTCATTTCCAAATAGAAGTCTTCTCCTTTCCTTATTCCAGAAAACCATCCAGAGTAATAAAAAAATAATTATAACACAACAATAATAATGATAATAATAGATGACATTTAAGGTTTGCAAAACACGTTTACAGTATTATTTCATGCTATCCTCAGCACAACCCTGAGAGGTAAATGTTAGTATCATCATTCCCATTTTGCAGATGGGAGAGATGTAGGCAGAAATTAAGTGAATTGTACTACATCAATGCTGATAAGTGTTTGAGGTAGGATTTGAACTCAGGTCTTGCTTGACTATAGGTCTTGCTTTCTATCTACTGTGTTACTCTCTTGCCTTAAGTGCAGCAAAACCAATCAAAATACCAGCCAACCCTGATCATATATTCACATTCCACATCTGTAGTTTCCACCTCTTCAAAGAAGAGAGGGTGATATATTTCTTTGGGAACAAGCTTAGTCGTTATAATGGCATGTAGCACCATGCCTCCAGTACTTAGCACAGTGCCTGGCACATAGTAAGCACATAATAAATGTTTATTGAGTTAACTTGAATTATAATACAGAGTGTTTAGTTTCAGGATTTTTGTTCTTTCCCTTTGTGTTGTTTGCCTTGTTCTGCTCATTTCATTCTGTATCAGATCAAATAAACCTTTCTGTGTTTCTCTGAATTCTTCATATCCATGATTTTTACAGCACATTAATTAATATTCTATTATATCCATGGACCACAATTTGGATTAGCTATCCCTAATTAATCATCCTCTACTTTGTTTCCAGTTCTTTGCTACCCAAAAAAGGTACTTATTGTATTGGCTTATTTGTGTAAGTTGTACATTCCTCAATAAGATGTGTGTTCCTTTAAGCAGAGCAGATTTGGTGGCATTCTTATCTCCAGTGCCTAGCAAAGTGCCTAGCACAAAATAAGTACTTAATAAATACTTGTTGAATCACCTCCACTATGTTTGTCTTGCCTCCTGCCCATCTAAAAACTCCTCTCCAGGGTACTCTGCCCAGTGCAGCGGTCCAGCATAGATCAGGGCTAACATTCAACACCTCCAGCCTCCCTCCTCCCCCAAATATCTCCCTCCAGCCATCGCAGAACAACAGCACAGCCCCAGAGCAATAACTTTCCATTTTTTGCAAAGGTTTCACCCAGAGATTTGTGGTATGGCAGGCAGCCAGACAATGATCGCTTACAAGGGGAGCCCACTATCAGAGAGTTCATTTGATTTCAGGAACAGAGCCGCTAGGCTCCCTCTCCAAAGGGCAGTCAGATGCTTCTAGGGTTCCCAGGCTAAATTGTACCTGACATTTAATTCCCAGCTTCGGGCACTTTCGTGTGAAATTTGACTTCAGTGAGACATTGATCAGCCTCTCAGCCATTCATTCATTTTGACACAATCAATTTTCTCCAGTGGATTGGGCAATCATTAGCTGACTTAGAGAAAGGCGTGGGTCATGCACAGCTTTCTGCAGGCTCCTTGGATTGCCCGGCAGGAGGAAATGATGAAAAATTGCTACTGGCAAATGAATGCTCCCCTTCCACAAAGAACACCACCATTGAGAGTCAGTGAAACCCAGGCCTTCCTAAAACCACATCATCTCCTCTCTAGGCTAATTCTTCCCAGCAAGATCCAAATAAAAATCAAGGGGGAAACGATCCTGTTAATTTTCAGGGAAAAGATAAAAAAAATTTGACTAGAGATACATTCAAGGAAAGGGAATGGAAGATATCTTTTTCCCCCATGATGTAGTATTGTTGGTCCCCAACTTTCACCTTCATGACAGCAACACTATCACTACCAAGTTTCTCTATATTAGTTTAACTGGAGAAGAAACTAAATGGAAAGCTGGGTGGGCCTCTGACCAAATGTAGCCCACTAACAATCCATCTGGAAAAGCTCTTTAAATGAACATGCTTTGAAGCACACAGGAAATATGCTGTATCTATTTAATGCAATAATTCCCATACTTGTGTATGGGACCACCCTACCTGAAGGCAGAGTGGATGGCAATCTATATACAAATAGTTCTCACTTACATATGAGCTCCTGCCTTGGAACCACTAGCCCTTATGAAATATTGGAAACCGGCTGGGAACTGCCCTTGGTTCTGTGATGTCACAGATTTAGATTTCTCTTTCCTTCTCTTAGCCCAGCACCATCTGAGTTCAAGTCTTCTCCCTCACATATCTGTTTCTCATCTCTCCTAGGGAAGGTGCAGAGCTGGGCTAGGGCAGTGTTCTCAGTGGCAAAACCTGCCTGTAGCAAGGGCAGATGAAAGAATGAACCTACAAGGTTATAATTCTTTCCTGTCCCCAATACCAATACAATTTCCACACTCCTAGCCTCAGTGGCATTGTTATTGTTGTTGTATTGTGTATTTCCCTAGTCTCATTATAGAATAAAAATCACAGAATCTGAAAGTTATGTCAAAGTTAGAGGTCTCTTACACTTAAGCTAGAATTCTCCCTACAGAACAAAGGTCAATTCTAACATCATAACACATAGAAAGTCCCTCTTCTTCTCTCCATTCACATGGCCCCTGCCCAAGTTCAGGACTTTATCACCTCTTACCTGGGCTATTGCAATAGCCTCCTAGTTGATCTCCCTGCTTCCTGCCTCTCTCCTTTCATCTATTATACACAACTGCCAAAATAATCTTTTCAGGCATAGCTTAACTATATTTCTTCCCTGCTCTAAAAAAACAGATACCCCAATTCCTTTCCAGGATAAAACACAAATGACTCAGCCTGGAATTAAAAGCCATCCACACTCTTATTCCAACCAATTTTTCCAGACTGATTTTACATTAGTCCCCTTCACACACCAAATATTCCAGCCAAACTAGCCTACTTAATTGTTCCCCAAACTCAGCTTTGCAGCTCTTATCTTTGTATCTTTACACTAGCCATGGATGCCCACCATGTCTGCCATGCACTCTTTTCTCCCCTCTGGGTCCAAGAATCCTGAATTAATTTCCTTCAGGTATCTGCCCAGCTTCCACTTCAAAATGGAAGCCCTTCTCAATTCCTCCAATGGCCAATGTTCTAGCCTTTCTCAAATTATACTTAACTCTTTTATATATGAGGAAGCTAGGTGACACAGTAGATAGAGAGCTGGAATGGGAGTCAGGAAGACTTGAATTTAAATCCTGCCTTAGATACTTACTGACTGCATGACCCTAGGCAAGTCACTAAATTTCCCCCTGCTTCAGTTTCTTCCTCTATAAAATAAGTATAATAACAGTACCTACTCCCCAGGGTTCTTGTGAAGATAATAATAAATGATAATATGGAAAGGATTTTGCAAATCTTAAGATATTATTATTATTATTTCTCCTACTAAAATATAAAGTCTTTAAGAGCAGAGACTGATTTTTTTTGTCTTTTTAAAACCAACAGCTTAAGCCCTTTCTCTACTCCCAGATTTGATTCTCTTGACTCACAGCTGAATGCTGTTTGATTGAACACTGGCATAGAGAGTGGGGACAGAGATAAAAGAAATAAATTCTCTCACCCCTCCTTGACCAACTCTTCAGAAAGAACTTCTAAGCACAAGCTATCTCCACTGACTCCTTGGAGAATGTCTCATTTGCTGAGCTAACTGAATGGCTTCTTAAAGACCACTGAGTGCAGCTAGATGGAGGAATTACTTTGCACCTCCTAGAGAAGCAAAGCAATGGCATACTTCCTTTACCAGCTGTGAATCAGTGAACACTAAATGTGCTTATTGTAACCTTATTTTCTCTGTTATTTACATCTGACATCCAGGAATTGCACTAAGTGGATTAAGGAGGAACTCAATTGATCAGGGTCCCCTGGTTAACAAACCCCCTTCACACACACACACAGGCACACAACATATGACTAATCTATCTGAAAATGGAGTAAAGTAATACTCTACTATGCCCTAAACTTGTCTTTTTTTCCCCTTGCTTTCATAGTTAGCTCTCAGAGGTCACTGAAACAGAGACTTTATCCCTAGGATATTGCCAATCCCTAGACATTGTGCATAAGTTCTCTGTTCACACACTGTACCACACCATACACACATGCACAAGAGAAGGGAAGGGAAAGGAAGAGAAGGGAAGGGAAGGAAAGGGAAGGGAAGGGAAGGGAAGGGAAGGGAAGGGAAGGGAAGGGAAGGGAAGGGAAGGGAAGGGAAGGGAAGGGAAAGGAAGGGAAGGGAAGGAAGAGAATGTAAATATGACAATTCTTTTAAATTTCAATTTTCCAGACTCCAAACTGTCTCTTAAAATGGGAAGATTGGAGGAATGGTGGAGCCAAATGATAGAATAAAGGCAGGGACTCACTTGAGTGTTTCCAAATTCCCCTTTAAAAGAATGCTTCAGAAGATGGCGGCTGGGAAGCAGTGACTGGTGTGAGCTCCCCACCAAGTCCCTCCAAAAACATATAAAACAATGGCTCTGAACCAATTCTAGAGCTGCAGAACCCACAAAGTGGCAGAGGGAAGCAGGGCCCCACCCCAGGACAGCCTGGATGGTCTCTGGGTAAAGTCTCAAATGGCAAAAGAGCTCCAAAAAGCCTATGAGGAGAAGAACGCCTTGAAAGGCAAAATTAGCCAAATGGAAAAGGAGGTCCAAAAGACCACTGAAGAAAATACTAGCTTAAAAATTCGATTGGAGCAAGTGGAAGCTAGTGATTTGATGAGAAATCAAGATATTATCAAACAGAACCAAAGGAATGAAAAAATGGAAGACAATGTGAAATATCTCATTGGAAAAACCACTGACCTGGAAAATAGATCCAGGAGAGAGAATTTAAAAATTATTGGACTACCTGAAAGCCATGATCAAAAAAAGAGCCTAGATATCAT
>CM053627.1:45217482-45265464 GCA_028646595.1 Phalanger gymnotis | reverse complement strand
GTGGAAGGGTTATACATAATGTTAAGCATGTGGCCCATGTTGAATTGCTTGACTTCTTAGGGAGGGTGGATGGGAAGGGAAGAGGGGAGAGAATTTGGAACTCAAGGTTTTAAAAAAATAGATGTTTAAAAGTAAAAAAGGGTTTTTTTATGCAACTAGAAAATAAGATGCACAGGCAATGGGGCATAGAGATTTATCTTGCCCTACAAGAAAGGAAGGGAAAGGGGGATGGGAGGGGAATGGGGTGACGGAGGGCACGGCAGACTGGGGAACAGGGCAACCAGAGTGTACGCCATCTTGGAGTGGGGGGGGGAGGAAATGGGGAGAAAATTTGTAATTCAAACGCCTGTGAAAATGCTGAAAACCAAACATGTCAAAAATAAATTTAAAAAAAATAAAATAAAATAATGCTTCAAATTAATTCTAGAGTGGCAGAACCAGGAAAATGTCACGGTGAAATACTTTCCTTCCCAAAACAACATGTAAGGTCAGCAGGCAAGGTCTGTCTCCTTGGGATGTGAGTGAAGCGCGGTCCAGCTCAGGCTGCACTAGCACAGGCTACATCCAGGCAAGCCAGCAACAGGCATAGGGAGAGACTAAATTGTAAGCAATAGGGACTCTTCCAGAGCTCTCAGCACACAGACAGAAAGCTGGTCAGAAGGATATCACAGGGGACTCTTTGCTGGCTCTAGGAACAAGATTGTTTTGCATTGCACATACATACTTCCAGGTCATAATTCCAGGGTGAGGAGGAGCACTAGCAGGAGTGGGGACCCTTGGCCCCAGTTACAGGGTAGAAAAGAGTGCTTCTGGTCATACACAGACTACAGCATAGGGCAAGGGAACAGTGACCGCACCTTTCCTTAGAGAATACTACCTTGAAAGAACTGAAAACTTAGAGCCTCCCAAAACTAGCTCTGATAACAATAACAAGAAAGGCCTAAGACTTGGAACAGCACATATCAACCCAACAAGCAGAGCCCAACTTTAACATAAAGTTAAAAGTCAGGAAACAGGCTAGAAAAATAAGAAGAAAGAAGGAAAGGAAGGAAGGAAGGGAGGGGGGAGGGAGGGAGGGAGGAAAGAACAAAGGAAGGAAGGAAGAAAGGAAGGAAGGAAGGAAGAGAGAAAGAACCTGACCAGAGAAAGTTACTGTGGTGACAGGGAAGTTCAAAACATAGTCTCAGAAGAAAACAATGAAATCAAAGCAACTACAGGCAAAACCTCAAAGAAAAAATGCAAATACGTCTCAGGACAAAAAAAAAAAAAAAGAACTGCTGGAAGAGCTTAAAAAGATTTTTAAAAAGAAGAGAGGTAGGAGAAAAATTGGGAAAAGAAATAAGAATGATGCAAGAAATCATTTAAAAAGAAGAGTTAAGAGCTTCACAAAGGAGGGGCAAAATTACTAAAGAAATTAACACCTTAAGAACAGTATAAGCCATTTTTTTCTGAAAATAAACATAAAAAGCCACTGAAGATAACAACTCCTTAAAATGCAGAATTGGCCAAACAGAAAAAGATGTACAAAGATTCACTAAAGAGAAGAACTACTTGAAGAGCAGAATTAGCAAAATTGGGAGGGGGGAAGGAGGAATGTTCAAAAATTCATTGATGAAAACAACTCATTAAAAAGTAGAATTAGTCAAATATAAAAAAGGTACAAAAAATCTCAATGAAGAAAATGATTCTTTAAAAATTAGAATTGGGCAAGTGGGAACTAATGACTCCATGAGACATCAAGAAACAATAAAACAAGATGAAAGAATGAAAAAAAAATGAAAGAAAATGTGAAATATCTCATTTGAAAAACAATTGTCCTAAAAAATTGCTCAAGGAGACATAACCAAAGAACTGTTGGACTACCTGAAAATCATGATCAAAAGAAGAATGTATACATCATATTTCAAGAAATTATCAAGGAAAACTTCCCTAATATCCTAGAAATTAGAAGGTAAAATAGAAATTGAGAGAATGCACTGATCTGATCACCTGAAAGAAATCTCAAAATAAGAACTCCCAGGAATATTAAAGCCAAATTCCAGAAATCTCAGGTCAAGGAGAAAACGTCACAAGCAGCCAGAAAAAAAATTCAAATATCTTAGAGACAGTCAGAATAAGTCAAGATTTAACAGTTTCTACATTAAAGGAACAGAGAACTTGGACTATGATATTCCAGAGGGCAAAGGAGCTAGGATTACAACCAACAATCACCTACCCAGCAAAGCTGAATATAATCATTTTGGGGGAGAGGGGAGAGAAATGGACCTATAGTGAAACAGAGGACTTTTAAGCATTCCTGATGAAAAGACCATAGCTGAATAGAAAATTTGATTTTCAAATAGGAGACTCAAGAGAAGCATAAAAAGATAAACAGAAAACAGAAGTCATAAGGTATTCAATGAGGTTAAACTATTTATATTTCTACATGGGAAGATGACACTTGTAACTCCTAAGAATTTTATCATTATTAGGGAACTTAGAAAGAGTCTACATAGAAAGAGGGCATGGGTGTGAGTTGTCTATGATGGAATGATATCCATAAAACAAAATTAAGGAGTGACAAAGAGGGATGCACTGGGAAAGGGGGGAAGAAAAAGGTAGAATGGGGTAAATTATCTCATATAAAAGTGGTGCAAAGGAGCTTTTTTTTTTTTACAGTGAAAGGGAGTTTGCAATGCTTGATCCTTACTAATCAGAATTGGCTGAAAGACATAACAACGTACACACTCAGATGGATATAGAAATCTATCTTAACTTAAGGGAAGTCTGGGGGAGGACAATAAGAAAAGGAGGCACTGGTAAAAGGGCCAGAGGAGTGGGGGAGTGAGTAGTCAGAAGCAAAACACTTGAGGAGGGACAGGGTGAAAAAAGAGAGAGAAAAGGATAAAGAGAAAGGGAAAGCAGGAAGGAGAAAAAACACAGAAATCATAATTGTGAATGTGAATGAGATTAATTCTCCCATAAAATGGAAGCAGGAATCAGATTGGATTAAAAACCAGAATTCTATAATACATTTTTGACAAGAAACAGACTTGAAGCAGAAAAACACACAGAGTAAAGGTAAGGGGTTGGAACAGAATCTGTTATGCTTCAACTGAAGTAAAAAAAAAAGCAGGAGTAGCAATACTGATCTCAGACAAAAGAAAAGCACACTTAGATATGATTAAAAGACATAAGCAAGAAAGCTATATTTTGCTAAAAGGCAATTCATAGACAATGAAGTAATAGGAATAGTAAACATATACGCATGAAATGGCATAGCACCCAAATTCTTAAAGATGAAGTTAAATGAGTTACAGAACTAAATAGACAATAAAACTATACTAGTGTGGGACCTCAAATTTCCCTTCTCAGAACTAAGAAATCTAACAAAAAATAAATCACAAAGAAGTTAAGGATGTAAATAAAATTTTGGAAAAGTTAGATATAATGGACATCTGGAGAACACTGAATAGGAGTAGAAAGGAATGTACCTTTTCTCAGTGGTGTATGACACCTACACAAATAGATCATGTATTAGGGCATAAAAACTTCACAACCAAATGCAGAAAAATAGAAATATTAAGTGCATCCTTTTAAGGTCAAAATGCAATGAAAATTATATGTAGTAAAAGGTTGTGGAAATTAGTTGGAAACTAAATAATCTAATCCTAAAGAATGAGAACAAATCCTATAAACAATCAATAATAACATTAAAGAGAATGACAACAATGAGACAACATACAAAAATTTATGGGATGCAACTAACACAGTACTTAGGGGAAAATTTATCTCTCTAAAAACTTACATCAATGGAATAGGAAAAGAAGAAATTAATGAATTATTTAAGCAACCCTTAAAAAACTAGAAAAACAACAAATTAAAAATCCCATTTTAAATACCAAATTTGAAACCCTGAAAATCAAGGGAGAGACTGATAAAATAGAAAGCAAAAAAAATTATTGAACTAATACATAAAGCTAGATGCCAGTTGTATGCAAAAACCAATAAAATAGTTAAACCATTGGTTAATTTGTTTTTTTTCAAGAAGAAAAACAAATTGCCAGTATCAAAAATGAAAAGGGTGAATTCACCTCCCGTGAACATAAAATTAAGGCAATTATCAGTATGAATATTTACAAAAATATAAATTATTAAGAGAGGAGGAAATAGAATACTTAAGTAAACCCATCTTAGAAAAAGAAATTGAACATGCCATCAATGAGTTCCCTAAGAAAACAGTTTCCAGGACCAGAGGAATTCACAAATGAATTCTACCAAACATTTAAAGAACAATTAATTCCAATACTATTTAAACTACTTGGAAAAGTGAGCAAAGGAGTCCTAGCAAGTTCCTTTCATGACACAAATATGGTGCTGATATCTAAACCACAAAGAGTAAAAATGGATAAAGTAAACTATAGACCAATTTTTCTAATGAATATTGGCACAAAAACATTAAATAAAATACTATCAAGGAGATTACAACAATATATCATAAAGAGCATACACTATAACCAGGTAGGATTTATACCATGAATGCAGGGTTGGTTCAATATTAGGAAAACTATCAGCATAATTAATCATATCAATAACAAAACCCACAAAAATTGCAGGATTATCTCAATAGATACAGAAAAAGCTTTTGACAAACAACATAAATTCTTATTGAAAAACACTAGAAAACATAGCAATAAATGGACCTTTCCTTCAAATGATAAGTAATATCTATCTAAAACCATTAACAAATATTATCTGTAATGAGGGTAAGCTAGAAGCCTTCCCAATAACATAAGGGGTGAAATAGGGATGCCCATTTCCAGCACTATTATTCAGTATTGTACTAGAAATGCTTGCTGTAGTGATAAGGGAAGAAAAAGAATTTGAAGGAATCAGAATAGGCAATGAAAAGACAAAACTGCCACTCTTTGCAGATGATATGATGATATACCTGGAGAATACTAGAGAATCAACTAAAAAACTAGTTGAAATAACCACCTTAGCAAAGTGTCAAGTAAACCCACATAAATCGTCAGCATTTCTATATATTACTGAGATAGTTTAGCAGCAAGAAATAGAAAAAAGTCCATTTAAAATAACTGTAAGCAATGTAAAATGTATGGGAGTCTACCTGCTAAGATAAACCCAGGAATTGTATGAACACAATTCCAAAACACTTTTCACACATATAAAGTCAGATCTAAACAAATAGAAAAAAAAATATTAATTGCTCATGGGTAGGTCAAGCCAATATAATAGAAATGACAATTCTACCTGGATTAAAATTACTTATTCAATGCCATACCAAACTATCAAAAATATTTTGTAAAACTAGAAAAATATAAGAAATTGATAAAAAGAATATGGAGGAAAATGGCTTAGTCATACCAAATCTCAAACGATAGTACTAAGCAATAATCATCAAAACAATCTGGTACTAGCTAAGAAATAGAATGTAGATCAGTGGAATAGATTAGTTACACAAGACAGTATAATAAATGACCATAGTAATCTAGTGTTTAATAAACCCAAAGATCCAAGCTTTTCAAGAACTCGCTATTTGACAAAAACTGCTGGGAAAACTAGAAAACAGTTTGGCAGAAACTAGGTATAGAGCTGTTGCTCTATACCTAGATATTTCTAGGTATATCTAGATATACCTAGATATTTCTAGGTATATCTAGATATACCTAGATATATGCTCTATACCTAGATGTTTCTCACACTCTATACCAAGATAAGGTCAAAATGGGTACATGATTTAGACTTAAAAGGTGATACCATAAGCATATTGGAAGAATATAACATAGTTTATCTGCCAGATTTACGCATAAGGAAGAATTTTTTACCAAACAAGAGATAGGGTACACTATTAGATATGAAATGGATAATTTTGATTACATTAATTTAGAAAGATTTTGCACAAGCAAAGTTAGTACAGCAAAGGTTAAAAGGAAAGTAGAAAACCTAGGGGAATTTTTTACAGCCAGTATCTCTGACAAAGGCTTCGTGTCTCAAATATAAAGGGAAATGAGTCAAATTTATAAGAATGCAAGTCATTCCCTGATCGATAAATAGTCAAAGGGTATGACTGGGCAGTTTTCAGATGAAGAAATGAAAGCTATCTATAGTCATATAAAAATTTCTAAATCATATTGACTAGAGAAATGCAAATTAAAACAACCCTGAATTGCCACCTCACACTTATCAGATTGGCTAATATGACAGAATAGGAAAATCACAAATGTTTGAGGGGATGTGGGAAAACCGGGACACTATTGCACTGTTGGTAGGGTTGTGAACTGATCCAACTAATCTGGACAGCAACTTGGAACTATGCCCAAAGAGCTACAAAAACATGCATATACTTAGACCCAACAATGTCACTACTAGGTCTATACCACAAAGAGATCAAAAAGAAAAAGGAAAAAGACCTCTATGTACAAAATATATTTATAGTAGTTCTTTTTGTGGTGACAAAGAATTGGAATTTAAGGGGATGTCCATCAACTGGGGAATAGCTGAACAAGTTATGGTATATGATTGTGATGAGAAATTGTTGTCCTGTAAGAAATGACAAGCATGATCCTTTCAGAAAAAAGGTGGAAAAACTTACATGAACTGATGCAAAGCAAAGTGAGCAAAACCAGGAGAATATTGTACTCAGTAACAGCAATACTGTACAATTATCAATTGTGAATAACTTAGATATTCTCAGAAATACAATGATTTAAGATAATTCTGAAGGACTCATGATGAAAAATGCTATCCACCTCCAGAGAAAGAACTGATGGCGTCTGACTGCAAATTAAAGGATACTTTTTAAAAGAACTTTTTTGTGGCATTCTTATAGGGAGTGGGTGGGAGTCTATGATTTCTTTCACAACATGACTAACATGGAAACATGTTTTGCACGACTGTACGTGTATAGCCTATATCAAATTGCTAACTTTCTCGGTGAGGAAGGAGGGGAGGGAGGGAGAGAATTTGGAACTCAAATTTTGAAAAAAATGTTAAAAATTGTATTTATACGTATTTAGTAAAAATTAAAGATTCTAAAATAAAAACAGTAGATCAGTGACGCAAACTTGTTCAAGTTAGTTTAGCTTTTCTTTCATTTGGATTATCTCAAGGACTGACTCAGTTCTACTTTTTGCTTTGAACCCATACCCAAAGCCAAGTGTAAGGGCTATGTCAAATAAGTCTATTCCAATGAGGTGGAGGATTTGTTGCCATCAGCATTCAACAACCCTTGTCACATACTCCTAACTTTTCCAAGTTGTTCTTCATTAGGTTCTTACGTAGAATAGGAGATAGAGACTGATAGACCTTTGATTGCACTGATGCAGGGACTTCCAGTCTCCAAGAGATGCCTAGAGCACTGAGACAGTACACGGCTGGCCTAGAATCACACCGCCAGTGTGTGTCAGAGGAGGGACTTGAACCCAGGTCTTCCTGGCTTCGAGACAAACTCTCTACTCCCAACACCACACCTTTCAGATTTGACAGGGAATAAAGTGAGGAGAGATATTCTTGACCATTCACCTTTCCTTTTTCCTTGTTTTTGTTGCTATAATGGGCACGACCAGAAAATAATTCCTAGGATTGCCTGAGTTTGAATTGTGGGAGAAGAAGATCCAGCATTCTGCCAGTGGCATCCCATCTTTCCCCTCCCCTTATTCAATTTGGTTCATTTCAAAAATTATTTATGCCATACTTATTCTACTCTATAGATGCCATTGTTTTGCTAGGGATAGAAAGATCCAAGTGAAATAGTCCCTGCCTTCAAGAAGTTTATACTACACTAAGGGGGAATGTAAGTGAGTATACAAGTATAATACAAAGGAGGGGAGGGAGGGGGAGAGACGGACAGACAGGAGGGGGGAGAGGGAGTAAAGGAGGGAAGGGGAGAGAGAGGGGGGGGAACAGAGAGGAGGAGGGAGAGAGAAAGACAGACGCAGAGATTGAGTGAAACACAGGAAACAGGGGAAAGAGAGAGAGAGGGAGGGAGGGAAAGAAAGACAATAACATTTATTTGTGACAGGCACTGAGCTAAGGGCTGGGGAAACACAATTTTATAGCGTAGTCTCTGCTTTAAAGAGTTTATGTGCTGACGGTGGAAGATAACATATAAACGGGTGATAGAAAGTATCTGGGGATGTAGGGTCCCTGCTGGAGTGGGTATCCTGCAATAAGTGGCCTGATTGCTGGCTAAGTAAATAGAGGGAGATAGAGAACTAAATTAACCCAGGGGGTAGGGGGAAGACTAGAAAAGTTCAGGAGGCTGTCCCCAAAACCCCAGAAAGTAGGCAGATTTTTTCAGAAGAGCAGCAGGCAGGCAGAGGACAAGCTTCTAATAGGACTTCACCTTTTTTTGTTTCATGTAGCCCTTAGGTCATACAGGGAAACCTATAGACCTTTTGTCAGAATCACTGTTAAATGTATAAAATAAAATATATGGGGTTACAAAAGAAACTACACTGAAAAATAGTTATCAAAATATTTTCAAAAACAAGCTCACGGACACTACGTTAAGAAGCCCTGCTCTATTAAGTGCCCGCTTTGTGCCCAGCACAGCAGCAGGTGCTGTAGGGAGTTACATGAAAACACCATCTCTGTCCTCAAGGGTCATTCCCCTATCGTGTTCCAGAATGTTCTGCCTAGTCCAGCTTTCAGGGAAAGTGACTAGGGCCACCTCCTTAGGGAGATTATTATTGGACACAGTGTCCTTGGCTCCATAGCCAAGTCAGTTAACCTGATCAGCGGTTAACATATTTGCTTTTCTTAACTTCTATCTCATTGATCCTCTTTATAATCCCTTAATGGAAGTTACACTGTAGGAAGGTCATGTCGTTAGAAGTTTAGATGTCACCAAGGGATATAGACGTCTCTAGGACACTTATGCCCTTCTGAGTCTCCAAATGGCCCCTTTAACTCCTCCCCTTGATGATTGCAACTGAGTTTCCCCCGGAATGGGGAAAATAATGAGTATTTTTCTTCAGAGAGATACTTTTACAACTTGATGTCTTCGTCAGTATGCTCTGACTCCGGTTGGGCATTGATTTGCCTTGCTTTCATCAGCATTGGCTAAATCAAGGATATTTGCCCACTTAGTATTGATACATCCCCCTACTCCTACCTTAGTGAACATAAGTGACAGTGTTAAGAAAGGAAGACCATGAAAGTGGGAGAAACAGGCAAAAAGATAATCATCTCCTGGCTGAGTTTTGCAGTAAATCAGAGAGACTCTAGAATCTGATGACAAACCTCATTCTTGCCAGAAGGAAAAAAAAGGACAGACTTCCCTGACACCCCCCCCCCTTCTCTAAATGGTCACTGAAACCAGGCAATAAAAATCACAGCTGTCACCCAAGCATCCCTAGCCTCTGGGGAACATGCCATCCTGGGGACTCGTCAGCTGCATCCTTGGCCAGATTCCTAGTATCCAGGCACACTCCCTGTGACATTTTGTCACATCTCTTCCTGGAGCATCTGCTCCAGGGTATTAACTCTTCACTTCATCTTAAATCACTTTATCCTGCTTTCACTCTGGAAAAAAGTCAAGATTGGAAGGTGGGCACTGAAGGACTAAAAGGAGGTGGGACAAAATTTCAACAAAAGGCAGAGACCAGGCAAAGCCAATGCTCCAGACCATCTCAATAGGGTAGAAGAGTCCTTTTAGTTATATATGAATAATAGTAATATCTCACATTTATGTAGCACTTCACAAAGTTGTTTCCTGCATAGTTCCACTACGGGTTGACTAGTAGACCTATGATTATCTCTGCTTTACAGATAAGGCAGCTACTACCCAGAGAAGTAACCTGACCACACTAGTCCTACATGTGGACCCAGGATCCACACTAAATATCTAGCTCCCAGTCAAGAGCTCTCCTCTCTATGTATAACTTTGCCTCTATTCTCTGACAGGTCAGGAAGCACATTCTGATTTACCAAACAGCGATAAGCAATGATTTCAAATTTATTCATAACAAGTAGCAGAAAAAAGAACCTCCCTCCCCAAGCGCCTGCCACAGACACATTCCCAAAGAAAAAGGTATTTCATGTAACTTTACAGAAAGAACATTTGTGTTCATCCTGGTAGATCTCTATATCCAGAAGAATCAGTAAAACCCAGCTCTTCCCTCCTTATGTAGACTGGCATTGTGCTCAAGGATCTTAAAGGCATAAATTAATGGAGGACTAAAACTTAGCTCCTTAATGTCTCAGAAGATGCAAAGTTGGGGCTGGGTTTGCCAAATTCTGACTGTTTCTGAGTCGGGCAGATTCCTGGTGACATCTCCATTCCAGCCATCCTCTACCTCCAAGTATTTCCTTTTCTCTACTGTTACCCTGATCCAAAGATTTCTGGATCCATTCAATGCTATTCTCCCCCATTCCAGAATTACCAATCCCATCTATAGTTTATACCAGATTTGATTGTGCATTGTTCTCAAATGATTTTATTGCATAAGTCCTATCTCTCCAGTTAGGATGTGAGCTCCTTGTGGTCAAGGAACATTATTAAACCTTCTCCCCAATGCTTGTTGTTGCTGTTTGTCCTTCATTCTCCAAGATGACCATGACATCAGGAAGGTGATGACATAACTTTCAGGTGAATTGGATTTAAGCGAGGGAGGGCTGTGCAGAGTCACCAGCCTTACTTTCTCCTCCAGAGCTATCTGGGTCCAGTGGCAAGATATAAATCAGGAGGATTAAAGATGGCCCCACCCCTAACACGTATATCTCTCTTCAGAATAGCACATACATAATAGATGGCTCACTGATAAACTATTAATTGGGTGATGATGGGTAAAAAGAACATCCACACTTCAAATAACTATGATTCATTGGTTGGTTATTTCTTCTAATGCAAGGTTTCTTAACCTGGAGTCTCTAAACTTATTTTTGTTTTGTTTTGTATTTTGACCATTGTCTTTCAATATAATTTATTTCTTTTGCATTGGTATATATTTATTGTATTCATCAAAACATCATTTTTAGAATGGATCCACAGGCTTCACCAAATTTCAAGAGGTAACTGGTGACCCTGTGGAGAGTACACTGAGCCTAGAGTAATAACAGTTGCTAACATTTACATAGTCTATACTGCATGTGGGCACTGTGCTAAGCACTTTACAGTTATCTCATTTGACCCTCACAAAACCCTGGGAGGTAAGTGCTCTCATAATCTCCATCTTTCAAATAAGGAAACTGAGGCAAATAGGGGTTAAGTGACTTGCCCAAAGTCACACAGCTAGTGTCTAAGGCTAAATTTGAACTCAGGGCTTCCTGACTCTAGGCCCAGCTCTGTATCCACTGCTCTACCTAGCTGCCCCTAGGGGTCAGGAAGACCGTTTATCAGCTAGGGAATAGTTCTTATTTTTTATAAATTTGAATCATTTCTCCATATATCTTAGGAATGAAAATTTTATTAGAGAGCCTTGTTGCAAAGATTTTTTTTACTCATTTGCCTTCTCTCCTAATTCTGCTGGATTGGTTTTGCTCATGTAAAAACTTTTTAAAAAATTTTCTTTAGTCGAAATCTCTTGTTTGGTCACAAGATTTTCCTCTGTCCATATTTCTAACCGGTAATTTTTCCCCTTTCTCTTCTAATTTATTTGTGATGTCATCAATTATTTCTAAGGCATGGTACTAATTGGGAGTTTATTTTGGTATCCAGTGTGAGATGTTGGCCTATATCTAGTTCTGTTAAACTTTGCAATTTTCCCAACAATTTTTGTCAAATACTGAATTCTTGCTCCAATAGTTGGGATTTGGGGGTTTGTCAAACACTAGCATACCATGCTCATTTGTTTCGGTATATTGTATATCTACTCTGGCCCAACAGATCAACTTCTATTTTCAAGTTTCCCACTTTTTCTCTAATTCTCTCATTTGGTTTTAAAAATATTTTTTGCCTCTTTTTTAATCTCATGCTTTATCTCTTCCAGGTATTCTGATTGGGTTTGTGTCTGAGCTGCGTTTTATTTTGAAGCTTTGCTTATAGATGTTTTGGAATCATTGTCATCTGAGTCTGTGTATTAAATGTCCCAATCACCATAATAGCTCTTTATTGGTGTTTTTGACTTGTTTATTTGCTCATTCTTCCAGTCTACTTCTTGAATGCAGAATTTATGTCAGGGCTGGGCTCTACGCACTTATGAGGAGAATTGTGGACTGGGTTTTTGTTTCCTTTTGTCATCCTTCTGCTTTCTTAGGAGTGTTAAGTATTGTATAGTTACAGGATCTCAGGAATCCTCAGGATAAGGATCTGTAAGCTTTTAGAGCTCCCAAAGTGGTCTGACCCAGGGAAAAGTCTGCTGCGTCCCTAGGTCCTGAAAGAACTGGTCAGCAGCTGTGACTGTTGAGTCACTGTTATTAATGTTTGAAAAGTCATGAGAAATTTGGAAAGTATCAAAAATGAGAGGACCAATGTCTCAATGTTCAGAAAAAGAGAGGATAACAATGTCAGTCAATAAACATTTATTAAGTAACCACTACATGCCAGGCATTGTACTAAGCACTGGGGATACAATTAAAGAAAAAAACAATCCTTGTTCTCAAAAAGCTCACAATCTAATGGAGGAGATAAAATGTAAACAACTATATACAAACAAGATACAAACATTATAAATCAGAGATAATCAAGGGAAAACACTAAGATTACAGAACACAGAGAAAAGCTTCCTGTAGAAAGTAAGGTTTTAATTGGGAAATGAAGGAAACTTGGGAACTCAAAACATAGAGATGAAGTCAATAAATTCTGGGCCAGTGAACTTCACTTGATCTAGAAAAGAATGTTAGAGACAATTGGTGAATATCTAGAAAAGGAAGTAGGAATAAGGAAAAGACAACTTAGCTTCATTAGAAATAATTCAAGATAGACTAATCTCATTTTCTTTTTTCACAACCTTGCTAAACTAATAGATAAAGAGGGTGATGTGGCTACCATTTACTGAGATTTTATCAAAATTTTTGATAAAACATATCTCAAATTTTTCTCATGGAGAAGCTAGGTAGATATGGACTAGACAGAAATACAATTGCATTCAGAACCAGTTGCATGCCTAGACTGAAAGAGCAAATATTAATAGTTCCATTTCAATGGAGCATGAGGTTTTCAGGGGATTGTCTCAGGGCTCTGTGCCTGGTCTTAGGCCATTTAACATTTTTGTCCATTACTGAGACAAAGGCCTATCTAGCAAATGCTCATCAAATTTGCAGATGACATGTCTGGTCAAGAAAACTAACACCTTAAACAAGAGAGTCAAGATTCAAACAGATCTTAACATAGCAGAGCAGGAGTTCATTACCTAGGATTTAAGGACCCTTCATAGGTCTGTGGACAGATTTTAGGATGTCTATGAACTTTGATAGAAAAATATATCTTTATTTTTACTAAGTTCTAAATGGAATTTAACCTTTCCTTTAATTATATTTTTTAATTATTCTGATAAGGGGAATCCATAGGTTTCTCCACACTGCTAAAGGAATCCATGACCAAAAAAATAATAAGGTCCCCTGGGTTAGAGAATTAGACTTAAAATAATAAGAAAACATTGAATGAGATAAATCCAAAGTCTTTCACTTGGGTGCAAAAAAATCAGCTTCATAAATATAAGCATAGGGAGGAAAGTTGTATGGTGGTTGTTGTGATTCAGAGCTGGTGGTTTTAATGGAATGTAAGATTGATATGAGGTAACAGTGTGATGTGGAAGCCCAAAAAGCTAATGTGATGTTGGGCTTTATTAAAAGGAGGCACAGCCTTCAAGAATAGGATGGGGATAGATAGTCTTACCACAGTTTAAGAAAGGTATAAGTTGGAGACTGTCCAGAAACCAGGATGGTGAAGACCTTGACTGTATTACATGAGAATTTATTGGAGTAACTGGGAAAGGTTAAGGAAAGAAGGAAACTTGGGGAGGGAAGGGGAGAGGTAGAATTACTAATTATGTTTGGATATATCTGAAGGTCTATCAAGTGAAGAAGGAAGACATTAGATTTGTTCTGTTTAGTCCCAGAGAATAGAACCAAGAGAAATGTGTAGAAGTTGCAAAAAGACCAGGTTAAGTCTCAGGTGAGGGAAAACTTCTTAATAATTAAAACTGTCCAAGTGTAGAATTGGTTATTTCAAGAGGTTCACCTTTTTAACCCTGAATGACCATTTGTCATTGTGGGAATTGCTTTCATGTGTGGGTTGGAATAGATAGTCACTGAGATGTCTTACAGCTCCCAAATTCTTTGATTCTCTGATGTGGATTATTTATCTCATTACAATGTAATCTCTTAGTTGTAAATTGATCCAACCATTCTGGAAAGCAATTTGGAACTATGCCCAAAGGGTTATAAAATTGTTCATATCGTTTGATTCAGCAATACCACTACTAGGTCTGTATCCCAAAGAGATCAAAAAAGGGAAAAGGACCCACATGTACAAAATTTTTATAGCAGTTCTTTTAGTGCTGGCAAAGAATTGGAAATTGAGGGTATGTCCATCAAGTGGGGAATGGCTGAATAAGTTGTGATATACGAATGAAATGAAATACTATTGTGCTATAAGAAATGATGAGCAGGTAGATTTCAGAAAAACCTGGAAAGACTTACATGAACTGATGCTGAGTGAAGTGAGAAGAACCAGGAGAATGCTGTACACAGTAACAGCAGCATTATGCAATGGGCCACTTTGACAGATTTAGCTCTTCTCAGCAACACAATGATCTAAGACAATTGTAAAAGACTTATGATGGAAAATGTTATCCACATCCAGAGAAAGAACTATGGAGTCTGAATGCATATCAAAGCAAACTATTTTCTCTCTTTTTTCATTTCTTTTCTTTCTCATGGTTTTTTCCCATTTGATTCTTCTTTCACAACATGACTAATGTGGAAATATGCTTTTAAAAAATAACCATGTAACCTCCTAGAGGACATGGATTGTCTTATTTTTGTATTTGTATCCACACCACCTATGCCTAGAACATAGTAGATGCTTAATAAATGCTTTTCATTCATTCACCTCATTGGCATGCTGATACTAACACCACTCTTGGGCTCAGGAGGCCTGGATTTGAATCTCTGTTCTATATAGTTTTGGACAGGTTATGAACCCTCACTGAGTCTTATTTTCTTCATCTTCAAAATTAAGATAATGAGATTTACATTTAGGGACCTTCCAGAATTTCTGTGAAAAAAAAATTCATAAAACTCAGTGCTAAAAGAAGTGTTGTTATACTTTTGGGAAGAAACTATTTCATTAAAGAAACATGCATTAAGTGACTTCTGTGTGTAATGCACTGTCCTATGGAATTGGGGGAGATACAAAGATCTTCAAGGAGGTACCCAGGGTTTGGCATAGAGAAAAAGGCAACCAAAGTGTTGCTTTAGGTTCCCTGACCACTTTCATTTCCTCCAACGCCCCAAAATAGGTTTCTCTCTAAATCCTAGCTCCTACCCTATTTCCTCCAAAGAAAACTAGAAAAAGAACTGAATATATGAATCAGCAGACATCACTCACTAGCTGTATGGTCTCATTGAAAAATGGAACTGAAAATGTCTCTATTACCTTCCTTAGGAATGATGTGAAGAAAATGTTTTGGGGATTTCTTTTAGCATGAAAGAGATATATAAATATGAGTTATTCTTCTGCTTCCGTTTGGCCCATGCTTTGATAGGATAGACCTTTGACCCAGCCACTGCCACTACTTCCTCAATCCTCCATTGACCCATTGACTCCAAGGGAAAGGACAGAAGGACATTTACTTTGAAACACAGAGTAGCCTTTCAAAATGAGTAAAGAGTAACTAAAACTCACCTCTTTGTGAGGCCATCATCACAGCTTATTGGTCCTCACTCTACCTAAGCTGAAGCTCTAATTTTTAGAAAGAAGGGACCATTGTTCTGTGGAGTTTTCAGAGAAGTAAATTTCTTTCCATTACAATGACAGCAAAAAAGTCTTATTGGGATGGGTCATCAGCCAAGGTGGGCCAGGTCTGTCTCTGAACAAAAAAGATGAATGATTTGGGGGCTTCTGATCCCTATACTTACAGTGTCCGATATTTATGCAAACTTCAAAGTGGGTTGTGGCAAACGAAATGGAAGAACAAATCTTTCCATTGCATCTGAATGTCTTGGTGATGGCTACATCTTTCAGTCACATGGAATTTTGTTCTCTCTGCCAAATGGAGGGCCAGCCAGAGTGAACTTTCTGTTGTAATGGGACTTGTGCTAAGGGGATTTGTCCTGAGTTATTATTATTATTTAGAACTCATGACTTCTCTGTTGTCTGGGTATTTACCAACAAGTTGAACACATCTCCAAACGATGATGAGGAAGGTCTAGGAGTGACTTCAACAGAATCCATCTGTCCTCCCTCTTAAAAAATAAGCCATGTCTCCTTTCTTTTGTTTCTTTGAGCCTGAATTCATAGGACTAAGTCAAAATGTCTGTTTTTACTCTTCTTGTCCTCGGACATGTGTGACCTAGCCCGCCATCTGAAATGCTTCTAAGTTCAGAGACCTCCTAAGCACAGAGAAAGACAAGCTGGTTTGCCAGGGACCTGGGTTCTCAGCATGTGCCAAAGACATGTGCCAAATCACTTGAGAAGGGATATAAGATTTTCCAATTTCCAGGCAAGCCAGTGAAACGTACATATATTTTTCAATCCTTGAAATATAAAATTATTCCATTTTATGAAAAGATTCTCTGTTATAAGTGAGTCCTGGCAGGACCCTGAGAGGTCTGGGAGATTTTCTCCTCTATGACCTGAGGCCTCAAGGGGAATGAGGTTTGCCCTCAAGGGGATCAACCGGCCAATGAACTCAGCAGAACCAAACTGCACATATTGGTTTCCAAGAAATTTCCATTAAACAAAAAAGCTTAGGTATTTGACCAAATGGTCCTTTTTCTGGTTGTAAAAATGTACTGCTCTCTTTGGCACATTTGGTACACACCTGAGGCATAGGAGAAAGTCATGATTCAATTCAGGGTAAATCAGCTTCTGGGGAATGAAAAACAAAACAAAATAAGACAATTAGGGCTGTTTCCAAAGGTTTTATGACAGGATAGTAGCATCATTTCTATCTTCTCTGGGATTAAGACAGATGGCTATAGTCACATTGTAGAGGATTAAATGCTGGAACTGGAATAGACTATGGGCCTCAGCTTCCTCATCTGTGAAACAGGGAAACTAATACTTACATAATCTTATTAGAGCTGATGGAGCTAAACAGTCATAGATCTACCCCCTCATTTTACAGATGAAGAAATTGAGATGAAATTACTCATCTAGCATCACACATCTGTTAAATAATGCAACCAAGACTTGAACCTAGACACTGCCCCCAACTCTAACACTGGTGTTCTTTGCATGACAACAAGCTATTTCTCATTCGTATTCCTCAGATTTATATTTGTAGTGTCTAGCGTAGCAAATGACCCATTGTAAGTCCTTGATAAATGCTTTCTGATTGATTAGTGAGAGTCAAGTAGTTGGCAGCCATCAAAATAACAATAATACCTTGCACTTTATAATATTTCATGCTTTGTAACCTGAAAAGTGACGTGTAAGTGGAGGGTATTATTGTTATTAATTATTATTATTATTATTCGAGCACATACTAGCTATGTAACTAGAAACACATAGTTTATTTCTCTCAGTGCCCCCGGGCAGCTTTTTAATGAAGACTGTAAGTCGTAGATGAGTTGCTGATCTACGTGGTAGAGAGAGATTCTATATCAGGAATCTCCTGAATCAATGATATCAGAGGCCTGGACACCCTCCCCTAAAAAACAGCATCATCATCATCATCAATAATCACCACAATTCATACCCACCATTTGTTGTTGGTTTTTTGTTGTTTTGTCCTTTGTTTTTGAAGGTGATATCTTGACTCATATGTGAACTGGACTAACTGACCTGTTGCCCAGAGGATAGTGGCAGTTCAAGAAGAACAATGATTCAGTAGGATAGATCATGACCTAAAATATGGTTTTGTTTACAGATCTTTTTTCTTCATTTTCTTCATTTACTATCTCTTAGCTAGACTGTTTTGACTATTACCACCTTGTAATACAGATCTGGTAGACATAGGCAACCTTTCTTCATATCTTATCAATTACTTTGATAAATTTGACCTTTTGTTCTTCCACATGAATTTTGTTTTTACTTTCTTATCTATGTAAAATAATATTTAGTGGTTTGATTGGCATGGAACTAAATAAATAGATTAATTTAGGTAGAGTTGTCATTATTATTAAACTGCCTTAGCCTACCTATGACCAATTAATATTCTTCCAATTGTTTAGTTCTAACTTAATTTGTAAGAAAAATGTTTTTTAATTATATTTACATAGTTTTTGGGTTTCTCTTGGCAGGTATTTAATATTGTCTATGGTTTTTTTCTTTAAATAAAATTTCTCATTCTATCTGTCATTGTAGGATTTTGTTGGTAATATATAGAAATGATGATGATTTATTTGGGCTTATTTTATGTCCTGTGCCTGCTAAAGTTGATAATTATTTCAACTAATTTTTAGCTGATTCTCTAGGATTATATATACATATACACACATGTACTATCATATCATCTGCAAAGAACGATAGTTTTGTTTCCTCATTGCCTATTCTAATTCCTTCAATTTCTTTTCCTTATCTTACTACTATAGCTAGCATTTCTAGTAGAATATTGAATAATAGTGGTACTAATGGGTATCCTTGATTTACCTTGTATTTCATTGGGAAGGTTTTTAGCTATCCCCTTGCTGTTGGTTGACGGTAAGTACTACTTATCACTTTACAGAAAGCTCCATTTATTCCTATGCTTTCTAGTGTTTTTAATAGGAATGCATGTTGTATTTTGTCTAATGTTTTTCCTGTATCTATTGAGATAGTCCTAGGATTTTTGTTGTTTTGTTATTGATACAGTCAATTACGCTGATAGTTTTCCTAATATTAAATCAGCCCTGCATTACTGGCGTAACTTCAACCTTGTCATAGTGTAGGATGTTTGTGATATATTGCCATAATCTCCTTGCTAGTATTTTAAAGTTTTTGCATTGATATTCATTATAGAAATTGGTCTATAGTTTTCTTTCTATGTTTTTACTCTTTGTGGTTTAGGTATCATCACCATAGCCATGTTGCAAAAGGAATTTGATAGGACTCCTTCTTTGCCTATTTTTCCAAATAGTTTATATAGTATTGGAATAAATTGTTCTTTAAATGTTTGGCAGAATTCACTTGTGAATGCATCTGGTCTTAGGGATTCTTTTTTTCCATTAGAGAGCTCATTGATGGCATGTTCAATTTCTTTTTCTAAGGTGGGATTAGGTATTCTGTTTCCTCTTCTGCTAATCTGGATAATTTATGTTTTTTTGTAAATATTGATCCATTTCATTTAGATTGTCATATTTGTTGCCATAATTGTCAGAAAATAGCTCCTAATAATTGCTTTAATTTCTTCTTCATTGATGGTTAATTCACCCTTTTCATTTTTGATACTGCTAATTTGTTTCCTTTCTTTTTCTAACCAAATTAACAAATGGTTTAACTATTTTTTTCATAAAACCAGGTCCTAGTTTTACTTATTAATTCAATGACTTTCTTGCTTTCAGTTTTATTAATCTCTCCTTTAATTTTCAGGATTTGCAATTTAGTACTTAAATGGGGATTTTAACTTGTTCTTTTTTTAGCTATTTTAGTTCCAATGCCCAATTCATTAATCTATTCTATTCTATTGATGTAACGATTTAGAGATATGAATCTTCCTCCAACTACTGCTTTGGTTACATCCCATAAATTTTAATACTTTGACTCATCTTCTCTTTAATGGAATTATTAAATATTTCTATGACTTATTCTTTGACCCACTTATTCTTTAAGATTAGATTATTTAGCTTCCAATTAATTTTAATCTATCTTCCTACTGCCCTTTATTGAATGTAATTTTTATTGTATTATGATCTGAAAATGATGCATATAACATTTGTGCCTTTCTACATTTGATTGTGAGGTTTTTATGCCCTAATACATGATCCATTTTTGTGTAGATGACATGTATCTCTGAGAAAAAGATATATTCCTTTCATTCCCATTTGGTTTTATCCAGAGATGTATTGTATCGAACTTTTCTACAATCTATTCATCTTCTTAACTTCTTTCTTGTTTATTTGTTTATTGTTTTATTGTTTTAATTGTTTATTTCTCTCTTTTTCTGAAAGGGAAAAGTTGATGTTTCTTAACAGTATAGTTTTACTATCCATTTCCTCCTGTAACTAAATTAACCTTTCCTTTAAGAATCTGGATGCTATATCATTTGGTACATATATGTTTAATATTGATATTACTTCATTGTCTGTGATACCTTTTACCAAGATATAGTTTCCTTGCTTATCTTTTTTGATGAGATCTATTTTTGTTTTTGCTCTCAGATCATGATTGCTACTTTTGCATTTTTTACTTCAGTTAAAGCATAATAGATTCTGCTCCAGACCTTTACCTTTCCTCTGTGTGTATCTCTCTGCTTCAGGTGTGTTTCTTCTAAATGGTATATTGTAGGGTTCACTATCTCCGTTTTATAGGTGATATCATCCCATTCATAGTTCTATTAACTTTATGTTTCTCTCCATCCTACTTTCCGTCTCTCTCTATGTCTCTCTCTCTCTCTCCCTCCTGTCCCTTCTCAAAAGTTTCTTGTTTCTGACCACTTCCTCCCCCAATCTGCCTTCCCCTCTATGAGCTCTGCTTTTCCTTTATCTTCCTCCACTCCTAATTCCTTAGAGGGTAAGGTAGATTTCTGTATCCAACTGAGTGTGTATATTATTCTCTCTCTCTTTCAGCCAATTCTAATGAGAGTAAGGATCAATCATTGCCTACTCCCCCATTTTCCCCTCCACTGTAAAAGGTCTTTTGTGCTTCTTTTTTGTAAAATAACTTGCTGTATTATATCTCTCCCTTCCCCCTTTGCCTTTTATGTCCCTCTTTCTCATGCCTTAATTTTGTTCTTTTAGATATCATCCCATGATCATCAACTCATGTCCATGCCCTCTACGTATGTGCCTTTTAACTACCCTAATAATGATAAAGTTCTTAGAGTCATAAGTATCATTTTCCTGTGTAGGTATATAAACAATTTAATTTTATCAAATTCTTTATGATTACTCTTTAGTATTTACCTTTCTATGCTTCTCTTGAGTCCATATTTGAAAATCAATTTTTTTTTTGTTCAGCCCTGGTCTTTTCAAGATGATTCTTGGTTGTAATCCTAGGTCCTTTGCCTTATGGAATATCATATTCCAAGCCCTCCAATTCTTTATGTAGAAGCTGCTAAATCCTATGTAATCCTGACTGTGGCTTCATGATATTTAAATTGTTTCTTTTTGGCTGCTTGCAGTAATTTTTCCTTGACTAGAGAGCTCTGAAATTTG
Organism: Phalanger gymnotis; assembly: GCA_028646595.1. Lineage (NCBI taxonomy): Eukaryota > Metazoa > Chordata > Mammalia > Diprotodontia > Phalangeridae > Phalanger > Phalanger gymnotis. The sequence continues at coordinate 45,244,059 of CM053627.1, read as the reverse complement.
GCTATAATATTCCTAGGAGCGTCCATTTTGTGATATCTTTCAGGAGGTAATTGGTGGATTCTTTCAATTTCTATTTTACCCTCTGGTTCCAGGAAAGAAAGGCAATTTTACTTAATGACTTCTTTAAATATAATGTGCAGGCACTTTTTCATCATGGCTTTTAGTTAGTCCAATAATTCTTAAATTGTCTCCTTTATCTATTTGTAAGGTTAGTTGTTTTTCCAATGAGATATTTCAGATTTTCTTTTATTTTTCATCTTTTGATTTGTTTTCTTTTTCATTTCTTGGCATCATGTGGAGTCATTAGCTTCCACTTGCCCAATTCCAATTTTTAGGGAATTCTTTTCTTCAGTGAGCTTTTGAAACTCTTTTTGCATTTGGCAATTCTACATTTTAATTCTACATTGGCAATAGTGGTTTTCAGTCAATTTTTTTTTACATTTTTTTCTTTTTTTTTTTTTGGCTTTCTTTACCATCATTAGATTTTTTCCCCAATTTTTCCCCTAGCTCTCTTACTTGACCTTTAAAATACTTTTTGAGCTCTTCCAGGAATTATTTTTAGGCCTAATAGCAATTCGTCTTTTTCTTTGAAATTTTGCATGTAGTCATTTTAACATTGATGCCCCCTTCTGAGCTTGAGTTTTGATCTTTGCTGTCATCAAAGGAACTTTCTAAGTAAGATTTTTGTTGTTGTTGTTGCTGTTGCTTGCTCATTTTGCAGGCTATTTCTTGACTTTTAACTTTATGTTAAAGTTGGGTTGTTTTCTTGGTGTGGGGGGTGGGGAGAGGGGAGCACTATCCCAAGCTTCAGGCTTTTTGTGTTGCTGTTTTCAGAACTAGCTCTGGGGTCTGTAAGTTTTCAGTCTTTCCAAGGCATTATGACCTCGGGAGAGGTGTAGTCACTGCTCGCCTGTCCTGTGCACTGTTCTATGAATGACCACAAGCACTCTTTTCTCCCCTGGAACAGGGTTCCCACTCTTACTAATGTTGCTTCTTGCCCTAGGACTACAACCCCAAACTGAGCATGGCCAATGCAACCAAACCTTGCATCCAGCAAAGGGTCCCCTGTAATATTTTTCTAACTAGTTGCCCAGCCCCTTTATCATCTGTGGGCTGAGAGCTCTGGGAGTTGTGGCCACTGATTCAGTTGTCCCAAAGGCCTGTGCTGACTTGCCAAGGCACTGCCTGTGCTGACCTGCACTCCACTCTCATTCCTATGAGACAGACTTTTCCTGTCAACCTCCTAAATTGTACTAGGTAGAAATTTGTTTCTTCTTTTTTGTTGGTTCTTGCACTCCAAAATTCGTTTTGAGGCATTATTTTAAAGATATTTGAAGGGAAATCTGGGACTTCAAAATATTTGTCTACACAACACAAATTTGCCAAATAAGACACTTAGGCAAAGTAATTAATTTTTCAAAGTGCTTTCAAATCAACTATTTCATTATATCTTTATTAGAGCCATTGTGAAGTTGGTAAGCAATATATGGTATTTACATAGAACTTCAAGGTTTACAAAGAATTTTACAAATATTATAAAAATTTTATCCTTACAACAACTTTGAGAGTTCAGTGCTATTATTAGCCATTATTATTCCCATTTTACAGATGAAGAAACTGATTGTCTTTCCACCCACCCACCACCACAGATTAATTACTACAGAGATTACTGTATATGTGGGATGGAACCAGAGTACAGGATAGACCAACTTGGAAAAGATATACAAAAATTCACTGAAGAAAACAATTCCTTAAAAATTAGAATTTAGCAAGTGGAAGCTAATGACTTTATGAGACATCAAGAAACAATAAAACAAAGACAAAAGAATGAAAAAAAACAGAAGACAATGTGAAATATCTCATTGGAAAAACAACTGACCTGGAAAAGTAGAGGAGAGATAATTTAAGAATTATTGGACTACCTGAAAGCCATGAATGAAAAAAAAACCCTAGATATCATCTTTTAAAAAATTATCAAGGAAAACTGCCCTGATATCCTGATCGTCTCCTGAAAGAGAGCCCAAAATGAAAATTCCCAGGAATATTATAACCAAATTCCAGAATTCCCATGTCAAAGAGAAAATACATCTAGCAGCCAGAAACAGTCAATCATCACCAAAACATTGCTCTTACTGAGCACACTGATTTCCCGGTTCTTCTCACTTCACTTTACTTCAGTTAAAATAGGTCTTGCCATGTTTTTCTTTTTCTGGAACCATATTCCTCATCATTTCTTCTAGCATAACAGTCCATCACAATCATATGCCACAACTCATTTTCCCTGCCTTCTTGGTGGGTGGAGGAGATGAGGGAGGAAGATAATTTGGAACTCAAAATTTAAAAAGAAAAGAATAATAAAAATAAATATATAATGTTTTTAAAAATAAATTTTGTTAGCTCTAAGACAATTGTATATTTGTTGTACCTAGCATATAGCAACTGTTTAATACATGTTTATTAACTGACTGATTGATTTTGCCCATCCATCATTCCAATGATTTCAGCATTCTAACATGAGATTCTTGGACAAATTCCTATTTAAACCCATTGCATGGTAGCTCTCTCTGAAGAAGCTATAGAGGAAACAAGATACAGAATTCTTTTTGCTCTTCTGTTCTCAAGAGCTGGATAGCATTCTGTGGTTCAACAGCTGCCACATTCCACCACTAATGCAGATATGTGTGTGTGTTTGCGTGTGTGTGTGTGTGTATGTGTGTGTGTACGTGAGCTAAAGGATCTCAGTAATGTAAAGAGTTTATTTCTTGATCTGGCTAAACCCTTAAAGTGTTTTGAGATCAGCCAAGACTGAAATATCAAATACAATTTTGAACTGTAATTACAAAGGGTTTTGCTTAAAAGATGAAGTTTTTCTTTACTCTGGAAATTTCAAGATCTTTTTTTTGAAATTTTAACTACATGTACATTGTAGTTGCAGGTTTACAGAGCCTTCCCTCCCACCATCCAAACAGCCTTGTGAGCCAGGTACTACAATTATTATCATTCATATTCTACAGCTGAGGAAACTGAGGATCAGAAAGCTTAAGGTAGCTAATCCTGGCTACATGGCCAGTAAGTATCTGATTCGGATTATAAATCCAGTATTCTGGACTCTAAGTCCAAGCTTTTCCTATGACAGCTAGGGCTCACAGAGCCAGTTGTTAAATTTTCGGTGTAAACATTTACACCTTGGAGATCAAAAGATGCTACAATCATGACTTGGTTTATTGTTTTATTGATTGACTGTACTTAAGAAAGTGATGAAGAAAATGTTAATTATAATATAGATTAAACTTTAAAATGTGCCATGCATGCATTTCTTTCTGAGGATAGAATGTTAAACATTTAGCAATACACATCTAACTTTATAGCACTGATGCTCTACTGACATGGAACCAAGATTACCAATGAATTCAGGGGAAAAGCAAACCAAAGAAGAAATTTCCCTTAGACCAAACAATTGGTTGAATGATTTTTCCACACTTTCGACTAGGTATTTTGTCATCTTATAGACAGGATCTCTTTTTCCTACTTATCAATCAGTCAACAAACATTAACTTAGTACCTACTATGTGCCACACACTGTGTTAAGTGCTAAGAATACACTCTCAAAGAGCTCATTGTCTAATGAAGGAGACAAAATCCAAACAACTGTATGCAAACAAGCTATTGATAGGATAAATAGGAAATAATTAACAGAGAGAAGGCACTGGAATTAAGAGGGTTGGGAAAGACTTCCTGTAAAAGATGGACTTTTAGCTTGGACTTGAAGGAAGCCAGAGAAGACAGTAGATGTGGATGAGAAGGGAAAGTATTCTAGGCAGGGGGGACAACCAGTGAACATGTCTGTATCTAAGAGATGCCATGTTTTCTTCATGGAACTGATAGGAGTCCAGTTTCACTGAATCAAAGAGCACATGAAATAAATTGTAAGAAGACTGGGAAAGAGCAGGGGTGGTGGTGGTGATATTATGAGAGCTTTGAACACCAAACATTGGATCTTATATTTGATCTCAGAAGTGATAGGGAGCTAGTGAGTTTATCAGGTACAGGGCTAACCAGATTAGACCTAAATAGAAAGGCATCCTAAGCATTCTTGATGTTCCTCAGCATACAGAAACCCTAGATAAAGTAGAATGGTGGTCTTGGTCCTAGGGGTTCAGAGGTTTAAAACAAGAGTACATGAAATGAAATAGTCATCATTTTATAATAACTGTAGTAGAGTAATAAGGGCACAGGATCTGGAGACAGAAGATCTGGCTTTCAAATCTTACTTCTGTTCCAACCTACCTACATCATTCTCTGAACCTCAACTTCCTCACCTGAAAAATGAGAGTCTTGGACTGAATGATCTTTGAGTTTCCTTCCTGCTCTAAGCAAAAGTAATCTGTATTGTATACCACTGTATGAATTAAAGTGGGTATGTTAAGCAGGTCTTCTGAACCTCCTTTGTATCTAACCCAACCATCATAACTAGAAAGAGATTACAAAAGACCTCCAGAACATAGGAATTCTCAAGATCCCAATGTGGACAGATTAACAAGTGCTGGGACTTTATAGATAAGAATACTATTAAATAGACTAATATCGAGGAATATCAGTTCAAAAATTTTAAATAAAATTATGTCAGTCTACAGCAAGTCATCCAAGATATCATTCATTTTGACCAAGTTGAATTTATTGAAGGGATAAAGAGATGATTTAACATGAAGAAAATATTCAATGTTAATAAATTCAGGGATTTCATAGGTATCTAATTCAATGATTCTTTTGCATTTTTGGTCTTTGGACCCCTTTCTCAGGACTAAAGATACATTGGACCATTCATTTCATCTGATTGCCAAAGCAAGAAAAAGCTCTAGGTTGGTGAGGAAAGGAAACAAGGTAGTATTTGTATATAAGATTGGATATTTGGTAAAAATAAGCTGCTGGTGCCTAATGCTGATCTTAAGTGGGTGAATGAGAAGAGGAGGTTAAAATCTACGGGTCTGGGGCTGAGCAAAACAAGAAAGGTCATGAGCTGTCCATGTGTAAAGGATGGAAATGTAACTGAACTACTTTAAGAGAAACAAGCTTCAATTGTCTTGGGCTAATTTTGAAGATAATTTAATAGAATTCCATAGATGGAAAGAAACAAAAATATTACTTGCTAAAATTTTCAACTTTCCCATAAAACAGAACTGCAGTTATTTTTTTTTAATTCAGTAACTTCTTGCACGTGATAAACACAAGGATAGATTGAATAAAACTTATCATACTTATATTGAATTCAAAATGCAAGATTTTCAATAATTATTTTAGATGAGGCAATAGCAAAAAGAGATACAATTTAGAGAGGCATGCCAGGAAATTACATTCTGCTTAAAGGCACATAGATAATGAAACAATGTCAATATTATGTGTGTGTGTGTGTGTGTGTGTGTCTGCACTATGTGTCATAACATCTCAATACTTATGAAAAAGGATTGTGGAAACAATATGGCATGAAAAAAACTAAATGATGACAGTAATTTAAAATTACTTTAGCACCCTTTTTTCAGTTAAAGCTATCAGAAAGACAAAATAGCAAAGAAAGAGACTGTATTTCTGAATAAAATTCTAGAAAAACTGAATTTGATAGACTTATGGCAATGCTGAATTTATTTTTAAAGAGTATTTTTTTAATTTTTAAAGGGTGTAATAAGTTTGTTCAGTATCATATTATGTTTTCAACAATTGATAATGTGCTGAAATGAATGGAAGGAGGGAAAGAAGGAAGGAGGGAGGGAAGGAACGAAGGAACAAAGGAATGAAGGAAGGAAGGAAGGGAGGAAGGAAGGAAGGAAGGAAGAAAAAGGGGGAAAGATATTTATTAAGCATCTATGTGCCAGTTACTGAACTAAGCATGTTAAATCATTATCTCATTTAATCCTCACCTATGAGGTGAAGTAGGTAATATTATTATCCCCATTTTACAGATGCTATATACTGTGAGGTAGATGCTATTAATTTCCACTAATAAAATCTTATCTGTTTCTGATATTGGACCATTGGGCAATGCAAAGGCCCTTTGTGGTGAACATTTTCTGTTTTGAATCTTTAGTATCTGTGGCCAAAGAGAAGTCAAGGCCTGCAGGCCTTGTAGAGGCAGTTGATAGTTGCATCTCCACAATGATTGGTCCTCTGCACAACAATAGTGGGGACTAGATTGGTAGCAAGGTTAGTGATCTGGAGTGGCAGTTCTATTCGCAGGGGTCTTGGGCTTATTTGCCCATAGGTAGCAATTGGTGATGTTGGTGCCAGGTATGGAATGCCCTTTCTCTATGAGGGTTGCTCTCTTTGATGATGGTTGTGAGAAGGGCTAGTATGATGACCAGTGGTCTGAAAGGAACTGCATTTCCCGAGGCTTTTGGATTTGGGTTCCTGAGCTGTCTTCTCCAAGATCCAAAGATAGGTGGTGATAATAATTTAACCTACCTGGAACATACCTGCACCTGCTATCTCTCCCTTAAGATGCCTCTCAGGTTCAGTTAGGCTGACTTACCTGTCATGTTAGTGGTAGTTGGTTGGCAATTGGTGGCTGTGTTGGTGAGGATGGTGAGACTCTTCTCCACATTAGATGAAATAGTAAATGAATCATTTACAGACCATAACATTTAAAATTGTAACCAATAAGGGACATACAAACAAAAATTCAAATTAAAATGAAGACAAAATAACAATGTCCTGAACAATTAATGGGATGAAGAAATGACAGACAGAAGCAATAAATAATTATGGTAAAAAGAAAAATTTGTATCTCTGAGCAGGTTAACAAAGGAGAAAAACAGAAAACTGAAGTACTTAGCACACACTTTTTTAAATTAAAAAACAACTACTGATCCCAAAACAATTTAAGCACAAAACAAGAAATTTTATAAATCAAAGGAGAAGTCATCAAAGGAGAAACATAAGCACCATTAAGCTGATAAATGAAAGTTATTTTTTAAAGAGCAACAAAGTCAATAAACTGTTAGTTAATTTTATTGCATGAGCTAGAGACCAAGAGAAAAAGAGAGTGAGAAGAAAAGCAAATTACTGTGATAAAATCTATGAAGGGAAAGTTTGCAATAAATAGAAAAGATAAAAGAAAACTGTCAGAAACTACTATGCCAAATTATGTGCCAACAAAACTGAAAACTTCTATGAAATGGATGAATATCTACAAATACCCAAATTAAAAAAATGAGGGACTAGAGAATCTCAGCAACCCAATCTTTTAGAGAGAAATTGAGCAAACCACAAAGAAACTCACAAAGGACAAAAAAAAATCCCTGGTTCAGACATACATACAAATAAATTCTATCAAACATTTAAAAAACAAACTATATGCTGCATAAACTATTCTCAATAATATAGAAGAAAGTATCTATACATATATTCTTTATGATTCTGATGGCCAGACTAAAGAGAATGAATAAGATAAGTATAAATCAATATTGATAATGAATATGCATACACATGTATATGTACATACATAAATATGCATAAGTATATAACATTACCATAGGAGCTATTTCTCTTAATCTCACTCACATTGGTGGGTTGGATTCCAAGAGGGAAGGTGACTATTAGTCTCAGGATTCTAGGGCTGATCTTGAGTAGCTAAGCTTCATGTACAGATATTCATGGTCGCCCACCAATGTGTTTCCCACTAATAAGATGTAACTAATGTTTAACAACATTATTTCATAAGATGGTATAGCATAAGCAGTAATTATAAAAACATTCCCCTAAAAGTCCAAGGCATACTCCCCCATAAACATACACCGGTTCCAGAGGAGAGTAGTCACAAACTTAATGTACAAAAGTGGGGAGGATGTGTAGATGATAACTGTATGAAAGTTTCTAGACACGTGAAATCCTCTTCTGCTTTCAAGTCTTCACAAAGTTCCCCTTAGGTATAGTTCTCTATTCATTTCTGAGTATTATTACTTTCATAGAGGCCAAAGCTAGGGCTTCTCTCCACAAGGGATCATGCCTCCCGAAAGCAGCCTTTCTTCAGGTGACTATCATTCCTAGCTGGATTTGTTGTCTTCCCGCTGGCCCCCTCTCTCTGATAACATTGTCAATGGAAGAACAGAGAGAAAGCCAGTTTGGCTGGATTATAGAATATGGGAAGGGTAACAATGTGTAATGAAAAATAGGTTAGGGCCCAATTATGAAGAAGTTAAAAATCCAAACAGAGAAGTTTATATTTTTTCCTAGAAATGATAGGGACACATTAGAGTTTACCAAACAGGGAAGTAACTGATGTGGTCAAATCCTCATTTAAAAATAACCACTTTGGCTACAATGTAGAAGCACTGGAGTAAGGAGAGATGAGGACAAGTGTCAAATTAGGAAACCGTTGCAATACTGGGTAAAGAAACATGGTGACTATATGAGATACTATGGTGTTTTATAACATTCACTTGGGGGGCCATATCAAGCCAATTTTTATTTTTACTCTAACAATTTGGTACATCTCATTTTTTAAAAGAGGAAGAGAATATTGAAGTGAGGTTTTGTCTGATAACTCTTAAGGAGAGAGTGAAGCTGACAACTTTGTGCTGCTCTGTCTCACTTAAAGCCAATTCATGCACAAGTCAAGAAATCACCCTCTTGATGTCATTGATCCACTTTGACATTGAAGGATAAACAACAACTAGATGGAGTCTATATTGGAATCTCTATTATGACTGAATATATTTGGCTGAACTCTTTCACTTCCCCCCCACCCCGGTCTCAATGTACTGAGAAGGGGAAATGAAGGAAAGGAGAATGAGCAGTTAAAAGTTCTATCCTAATGGAAGGGAAGAGGGGGGAGGTGAAAGGGAATGAGTGAGCCTTACTCTCATCGGATTTGGCTTAAGAAGGGAATAACATACACACTCAATTAGGTATCTCACCCTAAAGGAAAGTAGGGGGAAGAGGATAAGGGGTGGGGGAATGATAGAAGGGAGGGCAGATTCGGGGAGGGCGTAGTCAGAAGCAAGCACTTGTGAAAAGGGACAGGGTCAAAGGAGAAAATAGAATAAATGAGGGGTGGGATAGGATGGAGGGAAATACAGTCTTTCACAACATGACTATTATGGAAGTGTTTTGCATAATGACACGTGTATAACCTATACTGAATTTCTTGCCTTCTCAATGAGGGTGGGTGGGGAGGGAAGAAGGAAGAGAATTTGGAACTCAAAGGTTTTTTTTAGAAATGTTAAAAATTGTTTTTAGATGCAAGTAGAAAATAAGATATACAGGCAATAGGGTATAGAAATCTATTTTGCCCTACAACAAAGTAAGGGGGAAGAGGATAAAATGGGAGGGGGTGATGGAAGGGATGTCAGACTGGGAGAAGGGATAATCAGAATGCACGCCATCTTGGGCTGGGGGAAAGGGAGAGAAGGGGAGAAAATTTGGAACTCAAAATCTTGTGGAAATCAATGTTGAAAACTAAAAATAAACAAATTTAAGAAAAAATTCATTTCTACTTCTTTATATTTTAATGTAGAGTTCAAATATAGTGGTTTCTCTGTGTAATTGACAATGAGAATAGATTACTATTGTAATGTTGACAAATTGGTTCTAATTTACACTGATTTATGGGTTTATTTCTAGTCTCCTCTACAAATGTCCTTTAGATAACTTATAAAATTTATTTTGAATTAAAGATTTACAAAATGCTTTAAAAAAAGAGTTCTGTCCTAGCCAGAGCAGTAGGCAGAGATAGAGCTGTCTATGAGGTTTTCATCTTTGTCTTTTTCTGGTTGAGAGGGGCAGAAATGAGAACACAGACAAACAGCCACTATAGTGACACCTAGAATTTCAAACATATGGAGTTTGAGATGTCTCTAAGATATTCAGTTGGAAATTTTTAATTAGCAGCTGGTAATGTGGAACTGAAGCTAAAGGAAGACACTTGGGTGGTATATAAAGATCTGGGAGTCATATCCACCAAGAAAATAGTTAACCCCATGATAAATGATGAAGTTATTAAGATAAAGAGTGTAGAAAAAGAAGAACACCTAGTTACATTACTTTGTTTTGCTTAGACCATTAAAATGTTGATAACCATTCATCAACTGACAGAAGCTAGGTTAGAACCTTAAGGAATATCCACAATTCGAGGAAGTGATATATATGGATAATTGTCCAGCAAAAGTACAGGCAGGTCAGAGGAGAACCTGGAAAGAATAGTATAAATTCATAACCAGACAACGAATAGAGGAAAAAAAGGCTAAATGGCTCATATCCTTTGACCCAGATATCCTACTACTGGGCTTATACTCCAAGGAAGTTAATACTGACAAGAGAAGACCCATATGCACAAAATATTCACAACAGCCTTATTTGTAATAACAAAAAGCTGGAAACAAAATATGCGCCTAACAATTGGGAAATGGCTGAACAAATTGTGGTATGTGAATGTAATATAATATTACTGTTCTCTACAGAACAACAAATAAGAAGATTTTTTTAAAAAATGAATATTCTCATAAAGTGATAGAGTGAAGAAAGCAAAGCCAAATTAATAATTTACACAATGACTACAGCAATGTAAATGAAAACAGCATTGAAAGGCAACAAATCTCTAATCAAAGACAATAAACAATGCTAGTAACAAATAATTAAAGTTAAAACATCTATGCCCCCTTTTTTGTTAAAAATGGTCAACTACAAAAAAAAAAGATGGAAAACATCTTATAATCACCATAGTGGATGGTTTTGTGAAATTCTTTCAGAGTATGTACTTCATGGGGAAGTTATTTAAGAGTTTATTGAATAGCATCTGTTGTGTCAAAACAAACTATCAAAAAATTTTTTTTAAATAAAACAGTTGCATGGGAACTCAGAATTTAGTCTTGCAACATGACCTAGATGACTTGGCTCTGCTCACTTTGAAGCCATGGCCCTACAGTAAAATAGAGCTATAATTTCAGGCAGTGTTGATGGCCAGTTTGGATTCAATTCAATTCAATTCAGTAAATAAATCTTTGTTGAATTGAACTGTGTTTCATAATGCTGGCATCAAATGTGTTTTGGTTTGTTGTTTGTTTGTTTTTGACTGAGTAGGCTCTATTGACTGTGTACAAATGGGAGAAGTACCCACATGTACAAAAATATTTATAGCAGCTCTTTTTGTGATGGCAAAGATTTGGAAATTGAGGGAATGTCCATCAATTGAGCTGAACATGTTGTGGTATATGAATGTCATAGAATATAATTGTGCTTTAAGAAATGATGAGCAAGTGGACTTCAGAAAAACCTGGAAAGACTTATATGAACTGATGCTGAGTGAAATGAGCAGAACCAAGAGAACATTTTACACAGTAACAGCCACATTATGTGATGACTGATTTTGATAGACTTGGCTCTCCTCAGCAATGCAAGGATCTAAGACAACTAAAAAGATTCATGATGGAAAAGAACTTGGGAGTCTGAATGCAGTTGGAGGCAGACTATTTGCTCTCTTTTTCTTTTGTTGTTTAGTTTTGTTTCTTCTTTCTTCTGGTTCCTCCCATTAATTCCAATTTTTCTTTACATCATGACTAATGTGAAAATGTTTAATATGAATGTATAAGTAGAGCCTGTATTAGATTGCATGCTGTCTTGGGGAGGGGAGAGGAAAGGGGGGGAGGAGAAAATTCAAAACTCAAAATCTTATAGAAGTGAACATTGAAAACAAATTTTATTTATATATGTATATATGTGTATGTATGTATATGCATATACATATATATTTATGTGTGTATATGATTTTCATCCCCCTCTCTAAACACCCCATTCCCAGAAAACACATATATACTAGGAAATTTAGCATGTTTGGTTTGGTTGGGGTTCTTTTGTTTGTTTCAGTTTTGGTTTCAGTTTTTAAAAGGGCTCCCAAGGGAAGTTATTCACAATTCAATTGCTGCTGTCAACAGATCTAGACCTATTTCTGGGCTGGATGCGGAGATTTAGATCATTTCAAGAACTCCATTTCTGGTTCTTCTCAGGTATAGATGACCCACTAACAGGATTTCTATGGCTCCAGCTTCTGGACCTGCTGTAAGATTTCCAGCTATAAGAATGAGATCAGCTCCAATATCTACAAGAGCTCCTAGTGAGAGAACATAATTGGCTTCTCGACCTACTGTGCCTTTTGCTGCCTTCGATCAGTTTAATTTTCCTTCTATTAATTTCTTTTCCAGAAAGTTTTTTGGTAGCATTCTTTAAGTCACTGTAAGAGGCAAACTCAAGCACCCCTTCATTTAGTTTAGGTCTATTAGTATATGCAAAGATTATTTCCCCAGCTTGCCTCACGAAATCATTGAGATCCTGCCACCTGACTAAGATAAATTCTCCACTATAAAATTATTTTCTGTTTGTGAAGACAGGGCATTTTATCCATCATTTCAGGGATGACAGCTACTAAAATAATTAGAGTATCACCCTCTTCCTCATTCACCTCAGGAACAAGCCCTGTCATGTTCAATTGCAACCCTTCACTGCAGAATTCCTTTCCAGTAAGTTCAGAAACAGCATCATCAGTATCCTTGGGGTCCTCAAATTCCACAAACCCAAAGCCTCTCTTCAGATCAATGTCTTATTCATCCATAGCTTTTAAACAATCTTTCTATATCCTTTTCTTAGGCTTCCAGATTTAACCTTTCAATAATATTCTACGTTCACTCATGGTGCATCACTTTTAATTCCAATGTAAATGGGCAGGATTTACAGCACTAATCCACTGGAGGTAGAGACAGCAGAGTGGTGGATAGTCCACAGACAGCATCTCATTGGCAGACATGAAGTTCCTTGGGCCAGGAGACATAATGTCTTACATTTTATCTGTATTTCCCAAAATAATTCCTAGCATAACTACAGGTATACAGTAAGTATCAGTCAAATATTTGTTGATTGGTTGATTTATTTAATTGAACAAAGTAGAGACTGGTTTGTTAGCAACCTAGGGCAGCTTAGAAGCACAGCTACAGAAATTATTGACTAATTTTTAAGGGCAGACATTATCCTGGAGGAAATTTAGGGAAGGTGTTCTCCTATCTCCACCAGGAGGGCTGGATTTGAAGTCAATGGACCTGAGTTCAAGTAGTGGTCCTATCACTTGCTACCAGTGTGGCCTTGAGACTGTCACTTAACCTTTGAGGATCTTGGTTTGATTATATGTAAAATGAAGGTGTTGAAATAAATAACTTTTAAGTCCCTTCAATTGTCAATCTTTTAGAGAAGAGGGGATGATCAGGGGCATCGCTAATCAAATTAAATTGCCCAAACAAAGTGATGAGACTATAGAGAGTATCTCTTTCAGAACAAATAAGCAGTGTCTTGACATGGAAATATAAGGACGCTTGTTGAAGCTATACTGATTGGATTTGAGTAACTGGAAGTGTCTTGATAATGACTGAGAACCAGCTGCCCCTCTCCATTGACTATAAGAATGAACTGCTCTCTCTCTCTCTCTCTCTCTCTCTCTCTCTCTCTCTCTCACACACACACACACACACACACACACACACACACACACACACACACATACACCAGAACAGCTAATGGCAACTAGTAGAAGGACATAGAAGAGGTAGACATATTCTTGCACCCAACCTGAGAAGGTCATCCACAGATAACGTTTCTGAACCCCAAAGTTCCATGTTGAATAAGGATAAGGGTAATTCCCTAGACAATATGATCCCAATCTCTAGCCTTGTGGTCAGAGAAAGAAAAATATGTTCAGTGAGAGGAGAGATTCTAAACTAGAGAATATCCCTGTGAATCTTGAAGGGATTGTGTATGACCCTGTGAGAAAGAAGAGTGTCACTAGAAGGTCAGGGTCTTGCCCTAATGAAAATTCAAAGTTTGGCTTCTTGCTGATAGAGCTGATAGGCTGCATCTGCATCTGCTCATGGATTCTTATAAGTTCTTTCTTTCTTTCATTCTTTCTTCGTTTCTTTTTTCATTCCTTCTTTTTTTCCTTCCTTTCTTTCTTTCTCCTTCTCTCCCCTTTTCCTTCTTTCTCTCCCTTTCTCCTTCCTTCTCTCCTTTCTTTTTTTTTTGAATCTGCAAGTGAAACAGCCATTCATTGACTGGATCCCTCAGCTAATTGGCATAAAAGCCTTGACCCTGCTCTGACCTGGGATTATTCACTCCTTCTTAGGCAGCATGGTGGCTCTCCAAGTCCAGGGGGTTACCATATTTTTGCCACACTTAGTATAGGTATCTAATTGGCTTTAATCCTACTGAAGCTCAGAACTCCTGAACTGAAGTGATCCATGAGCTTCATTGCTCTTCTTCACCCCTTACCCCACTTTCACCCTCATGGAAATTACAAGCCAACACCATCACACCTGAATGAGTCTTTTGTTTCATGCATTTTCTGTAGGGATTAAATAAAGGCTCTCATATACCCAATATGCATTTAGTACCTTGAGTATCAGTGAGTCATCGAGGATCTACTAAGTATTTATTTATATGTCAAACATCATAAGTTCTAGGGACATAAAAAAGGCAAAAACTGTCCCTGCCTACAAGAAGCTTACATTCTAACGAGGAAGACAAAATGCAAATAGCTAGGTCCATACAAGGTGTGTGTATGTACATATACATATATATGAATACACACAAACACACACATATATACATATATATACATATATATATATATATAGAGAGAGAGAGAGAGACAGAGTGAGAGAGAGAGAGAGAGAGAGAGAGAGAGAGAGAGAGAGAGAGAGAAAGAGAGAGAGAGAGAGAGAGATGAGAGGGGAAGTCACCAGCAGTTGAGGGGGAGGGGGGACCAGGAATACAATTTCTAGAGTAGATTCCTCACCCCTGATAGAGCATATAGAGTATCTTGTGAGAACTGGAGAGCCTTCAACCCACATTTGAGGAAGCCTAGACATGAACTATACAATAAGTATATTTAGATATTATCTACCAACAGCCAGCTCCAACCCAAAGTTCCCAGAATTCTTAAACTTGTAAGTTTGCTTCCAAACCTGGAAATGTCAGCCTTGAGTTTGGTATTCATTATGCTAATTTCAGTTAGGTAGTGGAATGAGCCAGCCATTCCAAACCCACCCATCACTAGGGACAAGATTCAATATAGTCTTCCCTAATTTGAAGCCAGAAAGAAAGAGAGAGAGCTGATGGAGAAGACAGTTCCCTTTTGTATAAACACTGAGTCATCAGGTCTTTTGACACGGCATTCAAAAATGGAACTCTCAGAAATAAGGAACACAGGATAGGAAGCAACAGCATCCACCTCAAGCTTCCATGTGGTTTCCTAGATCTAGCAATATAAACACTGAGCATTCTCTATGAGGGTGGCACTCAATACAGTCATATGACCCAGGAAGATTCATTGGTTATACTTCTCCTGAGTTCAGAAAGGGAAATCAGACTAATTTTATGGTACTTAGAATACTTTCTAATATACCACGTTAAAACAAAGCTCAGGATATAAATTTTATTCTTCTGCCCATAGTCTACCATGTTATGAATTCAAGGTCCTTAGTCTCCCTAACAACATCTCTGACCTTGAGACCACTTCAAGCCCCCATTCCCTTATTCTGCTCAAAGTTCATACAGTAGTGTCTTTCAGTTCTACTGTGCCCATATCTGTAGTGATTCTTTCTCCTGGTTTCCATACTCCAGCCTCCAAATTCATTCCCTGGCCCATTCTTTGTTAACTGTTCTAATTGTGTCAGATGTTTTCTTTCCTGTAAACTGGACTGAAACTAAGGGATGTCACCTAAAGAACTCCAGCACAAAAGTGAGGTGTAAAAAAACCCTCCCATTCCCCACATCCTCAATCCCATCTCCCATGTTTTCCTGTTGACCTCCAATGACCAAACTTCATAAAGTCACTGCCTGAGGTCAATGGTTACCAATAGTGAATACCCCTAGAGATCCCAATTGCCTCCTTTCCCCTCCTCCCCTCCCCCACCTCATGTTATGGATAATGAAAGGATGTGGTAAATCTTACTTGAAAGGACACCAATAGCACCACTACCAAGGCCGTTTTCTAACACAAGGCCTATGGACATTCTCTACATACACACACACACACACACACATTTCTCTCCTCTTTACCACCTCTCCTTTTCCCCCTCACCCAACCCCCACCTCCACTACCACTGAGAAAGCTGGCACCAATTGCAGAAAGTTTCTTATGGCCATATCTGGGAAGTGGAGAGAAAGGTGCCGACAAAGAGGCCCTATCTACAGCTCCCTTTTCACAAGAAGCATGTATCCAATTAAAGGATTTTAATTAAAATGCTTTCTGTAGCATCCTGTTTCTACTCATTGCTATAAATTAAACTTGACATACTCTGATTTAACAGGTGGGTGAGATTATTCTGAAAGCTGCCAGATGGAGGGAAATAGAAGCAGGGCTGGAAGGAGATGTGTATGTGTCTACAAAATCAATTTTCAATTGTTAAATTTAAAGTAAGATTACAAAGAGAGAGGGGAAAATGAGGGGGAAGAGAGAGAAACAGAGAGGGAGAGGGGGGAGAGAGAGACAGAGAGAAGGAAGAGGGAAGAAAGGAGCAAGGGAAGGAGGGAAGGAAAGAAGCAGGGAAGGAAGGGAGGAAGGAAGGAAGGAAGGAAGGAAGGAAGGAAGGAAGGAAGGAAGGAAGGAAGGAAGGAAGGAAGGAAGGAAGGAAAGAAGGAAGGAAGGAAAGCAAACAAAATCTTCAAAGTTAGAGTACAATGAAATTTCTTTTTTTAATTTTTTATTTTTAATTTACAACACTCAGTTCCACAAGTTTTTGAGTTCCAAATTTTCTCCCCCTCCCTCTCTTCCCCCCTGCCCCCCAAGACAGCATGTAATCTGATGTAAGTTCTACATATACTTTCATATTAAACTTATTTTTACAATAATCAAGTTGTAAAGAAGAATTATAACCAATGGAATGAGCCATAAGAAAGAAGAAACAAAACCAAAAAAGAAAAAAGAGAAAGAGATCAAATAGTCCGCATTTGGACTCCATAATTCTTTCTCTGGATATGGATAGCTGTTTCCATCATGGGTCTTTTGGAGCTGTCTTAGAACCTTTCATTGCTGAAAAGAGCCAAGTCTATCAAAGTTAGAGATCACAGATACCGTGTGTCTACAATCATGTGAAATGTTCTCCTGGTCTTGCTCCCCTCACTCAGCATCACATCATGTAAGTCTTTCCAGGTTATTATGAAGTCTGCCTGCTCCTCATTTCTTATAGCACAATAGTATTCCATTACATTCATATACCACAACTTGTTTAGCCATTCTCCGATTGATGGGCTTCCCCTTGATTTCCAATTCTTTTTCAATATAGACCACCTCTGTCCCATTCTATATTCTCAAAGCACAATTTATCTTCAGAAATGGCAACCCAAAGCCCAGAAGACTCTGTAATTTCCTTTGATATTCTTCCCCAGAGCACATTTTAAAAGTACAATGCTCCCTTAGGATGGTAGGGGAAACGAGGTGGTAGCATTACATTGGAAGTCAGAGCTGGTTGGTCGCATTTGCTTACCCAAATTCCAGATTACCCACAAGGAGCTATTTAGATGGGTGGCAAAACAATAGCTCCAAGTAACGAGATCCTTTAAATGTGTCCATTGCATACATACATACATACATGCATACCTACATACATACGTACATTGTGAACAACTTTAGGAGAGGCTATGACTCCTCTAGGCTGTAAAGACACTACTCACATCAACCAAGTTAATATATTCATTATCTCCTCACTAATACTTTTGATCTCATGTTGGTCTAATCAGCCACAGTCAAACACACTGTGTGTTGACCCCAACATTGTCATGTCATTTTGATCCTCTTCAAGTACAAAGGACGAACAAGTTTTCCATCCCCTTATTTCACAGTTTCCCCCGCCACTTAGAATGCCCTTTCCCTTCCTCTCTATATATTGGAACCTAATGCAAGACCCAGCTGAAGGGCTTTCTCCTCTTAAGTTCCTGCATCATTCCTGCCCACAATGATCTCTTTCTCTTCTGAGTTCCTAGAGTACTCACTTTCCGCAATGATTTCACATGAGTCATGTATTATACTTTGACATTTCTCGTACTATCATATTGAACTCACTTATTATCTCATTTGTTACTAATTTTGCATATGTCAATGCCTTATTTCTCCAACTAGATTGTAAACTCCTTGAGGGCATGGACTATGTCATATACCTTTATATGCCCCCACAATGCTAAGCATATTGTCTTGCAAATAGTGGCATCATAGTAGAAACCATCTACTAACCCAGTTCAGTGGTGAAGGATCAGATTCATGGCTCTGGTTGCAGATCCTGAGGACACAGTATCAACATTCAGGATGGACTTCTATTGGAAATATCGTCTCCTTCATACCTCTCATATTTATATGCATACACACACACATACACACACGCTCACATACACATCCTGGTAACAAGGATCTACATACGATGAGAAAGGCATAATAGACTCAGAGACCTGGAGAAGGTCCAGAAACAAGCAACAAATATGATCAAGGGATTTTTGTATGAGATCTGAGTACCAAAGATTAGTCCTTGTCAGCCCAGAACAATCAAGGTTGAAAGGTACTATGATCAAAGTCTATAAAATCATGAAGCTTATGCCTAGTATGAAGAATAATTACGGCCTATATTTTACATAGTGTCTTACACATTACAGGAAGAGCATGGTGTAGCATAATATGGCAGAATGGAATCATGAGATGACTTCAAATCCTAGTTCTACCACTTAATAATTGTGGTGGAAGATATGAAACTTATTAAAGCTCTTTGACTCATTCCATATATGTATATCAGAGATAATAATACTTATAGCTTAAGGAGTTGTTCTTAGGGCAGGGGAAATGATGGAAAGAGGAAAACAGTGCAAATCTGTCCTTCGTTACCCCATGAGCCTCCCCACTCTAAACGTCAATGAGGAGCACTGACTGAGTGAGTAGCACCCTGCTTGAGTTCTGAGGTGGGGAGGAGGGGATAGCATTCAATCACCTGATATCGGTTGGGAGAGAAGGCCAGGAGCCATTGGTCGAAGTAGGTAAGTAAGAACAGGGCTTTTTAGTATAAAGGAAAAGACTGTGAGAGCTAACTTCAAAAAGAACTCAAAATTTAATAGGCACATGGACTTCTCACTGTAAGATCTATTTCATTTCTGGGTGAGAAGCATCAGTAGAAATGGAAGCCTGGGTGGGGCCACTGCAATAGTAACACGGTGGGAAACAGCAGATGGGACTGCAGCAAGGAAAGGGTAATACATTTGAGAAGGAGAAATGACCAAGGATTGATGTTTGCTGAAGGTTATGGGAGTGGGATAGAGGTAGAAAGGAATCAATAAGATTGAGGTCAATCCCCTCTCACTACCACCTGTCTCTCCAGGGAAAGGAGTACTAGAAAGAAGATGCACAGTGGGCACCAAAGGGAGGCCCCTGGATTGGTAGACCATACAGAAGAGAGAGATTTTCCGTAGTGAATGGCAAGCCATGCTTAGACAACTTGGGTAAGGCAGACTATAATATCTGTTCCAAGTTGCAGGCTTGTAGTAGCCTGAGTGGATGTGGGGTAGCTGACAGCCCTTTGTGGGGAAATAAAAATGAAGGTTATTCTGATTTTCTCAAAGAAATCCCTGGTTTGGAGGACAGTCCATAGGTTATTATTGAGAAGCCTTCAATGTTGTACCACAGCCTGTCATGTCAGAGGTCAGAGCATGACAATCATTTTTGAGTACAAAAGCTCAATGAGGAAATTTAACTTGCTAATACTTTCTTCAGCAGCATTGCCGTATATTTAGGCTTATATTCAACTATTGCCTAACATGTACCCTGCCATCAAACCAAACCAGACCAATCAGCGCTCTACATGTTCCTGCCTCTGAAAATTTTCATATCTTGCCCTACATACCTGGAATATCTGTGCCTCTGTGCACCTCCCTCTGCCCAAATTTCTGCCTCTCAAAATAGCGTCTACCCTAAAAAGAGCCGCAAATGTCACCTATTTCATAAAGCCTTCCCTCATTTCCAGAAATGGATGTGACCTTTCCTTCCTCTGACAGCCAATAACATTTTGTTCCTCTTTACAGTAAATGTCATATTCTGCTTTGTTGCTAGCCACTGCAAAGTTGTAAGTCTTTTGCAATCAGCGATTGTGTGTCTTGCCACTCATATTTCCCCCATTTCCAAATACATAGCTGTTGTTCAGTCATTTTTCAGTCATGTATGACACTTCGTGACCTTTTGGGGGGTTTTCTGGCAAAGATACTGATGTGATTTTCTATTTCCTTCTCCAACTCATTTCACAGATGAGGAAACTGAGACAAACAGGGTTAAATGATTTGCCTAGGATCACACAGCTAGTTTCTGAAGCTGGATTTGAACTCAGGTCTTCCTGATTCCAGGCCCAGCATTCAATCGACTATGCCACCTAGCTACCCAGCTAAGTAGGTGGTTCACTAAATAGTTGTTCAATTGAATATGTTGAATTTCTCACATATTCTCTCAGAGAGATAAACTGTGATTTATATGATCAATATCTATTGAGTCTCTCTTGTGTGCAGAACACTGGAGAAGATGCAAAGTTTACATATGTTATGGTCTCTGCCACCACATCCACTTACAGGATAAGCTGTACAGGTAACTATAATATATAATATCATTTGATAAGTATGTTTGTGAATGGATAAACAAAGTGTCACATGAGGTCCAAGGGGGGAGCTAGTTACTGATAAAAGGGATCAGGGAAAGTATCAGGGAGGAGGAATCAGTTAGGTAGGACTTTAAAACAAAGATAGAAATTTAACAACTTAAGAAAAGGAAAGAGGACATTCTAAGCATGAGAAATAGCTTGAGCTAAGGCAAAGTAAAGAACAAAATCCAAGTCCAGGGGAAGAAAATTGTCCAATTTGGCTGGATCATCATGTGGATTGAGAAAGGGAGTATGGTGGGAGCATCATGAATGGAAATGTTATGACATAGGGCTGCAAAGATAGGCTTCTGCCAGATTGTGACTTACAGTGGAATTTAGATTTCACTAGGTAAGCCACAGAAGTCACCAATGGTTTTGGACTGAAGTAACATGGCCAAATCTGTGTGTTAGAGAATACTATGAAAATAGAACATAAGTCAGGTTGAAGTTGGGAAGATAGTGAAGATGGGGCTGACTATAAGTTTACTGCAATATTCCAGTGGGTCATCATATGAATCTGTACTATTGAGGTAGCAGTGGGAATGCAAAATATGAAATTTTAAGAAATGTTGTGCTATAAAGTAAATCCACATAAATCATCAGCATTGCTATATGTCACAAACAAAATGCTATAGGAACAGATAGTTTAGAAACATTTAAAATAACTCTAGAAAGTATAGAATACTTGGGAGTACACCTGCCAAAACAAACCCAGGAAGTATATAAATAAAATTATAAAAAAAAACTTTTTATACAAATAAAATCAGATATAAATAATTAGAGAAATATTAATTGTACAAGGGTAGGCAGGGCCAATATAATAAAAATGCCAATTTTACCCAAACTAATTTATATATCCAATGTCATCCCAATTAAATTTTTAAAAATTACTAATTTGGAAAAAAAATAACAGAATTCATTTGGAAGAACAAAGAGCCAAAAATATAAAAGGAAATAATGGGGGGAGACAAGAAAGGTGGTTTAGCAGTGTCAGATCTTAAACTATATTATACGGCAATAATTATCAATACTATCTGGTAAGGAAGGTAGGTCAATGGAGTAGAGTAGGCATACAATTTTACACCAGCAAATAAACATAATAACCTTGGGTTTGACAATTGTAAAGACTTAAGATTTTGGAATAAGAATTCATTATTTGGTAAAAAAACAAAAAGTTGTTGGGAAAACTGGAAAGCAGTATGGCAAAAATTGGGCATAGACCAATATCTTATACCATTTACTAAGAGAAGGTAAAAATGGACCCATAACCTAGATATAAAGAAAGACTTTACAAGAAACTTAGAACATGGAACATATTAATTATTAGACTTATGGATAGTTGAACAATTTATGAATAAACAAGACATAGAGAGCAAAGTTAGGTGTAAAATGGATCATTTTGATCACATTGAATTAAAAAGGGTTTCTACAAGTAAAACAACTGTAGCCAAGAGCATACATAAAGCAGAAAATTTGGGAGAAGGGTTTATGGACAGCTTATTAGATAAAGGTCTCATATCTAAAACATGCAAAGAACTTCCTCAAAACTATAAGAATACCAGTCATTCCTCAATCAATAAATAGCCAAAAGATCAGGTGCAAGGAAGAGTGGTTACTATGTTCCAAGCACCATCCCAGGTCCAGATATACAAAATCAAAAACAGAAAGCCCTTCCCCTCAAGGAACTACATTTTCTCACTTGTCATTATTCATTTCTGTGACTTCAGCCACCACTTCTGTGCATGTGACTTAGAAATCTATATCTTCAGGCCTGATATCTCCTCTGAATTCCAGGTTTGCATCTCCAGACACCTAAGCACATCTCTACTGGGATATATTCTTCTTATCTCTGTCCACCTCCTCTACAGCCTTCTTGCCAACCATCTCGCTACCTAGATCAAAGACTATGACCTAAAGAAACTATTGCCCTGGAGTCCCATGATCCACGTTGGTGGCTCCCTGTTCTAGAATATTATGTATGCCTCACTTCACTCCCTCCTCTCTAGTCGTGCACTCCATAGCCTCCTCACTAATCACCTCTCCTCCGAGTATATGCCCTTTCTCTTCTGCTTTCTTTTCCCCTTCCCCTTCTCCTTCCCTCTGATTCCAGAACAATGAATTTTCATCAAATCAACTCTGTCAGTATTCTTAAAAGGGGTATATCAGTTTTGATACCCGCCATCATTCACAGTCATCATCTCCACATCATTCCAGATGGACCTGGCTAAAGATCCAGCAAAGAAGACCAAGAGGTGTTGAGACAGATGGGAGGAGAATCAGGAGAGATGAATGTCACAAAAAGAGGAGAATATCAATTAAAGGATGGTGATTGACAGTGTCAGAGATTTCAGAGAGATCAAGAAGGATAAGGATTGAGAAAAGGCCATTATATTTGGCAATTAAAAGATCATTGGTAACTTTGGAGTGAGCAGTTTGAGTTGAATGAAGTCAGAAGCCAGATGTTAAGCCAGAAAGTTAAGAGGAACGTGGAGGAAAGTAGAAGCATCAAATATAGATGGCCTTTTCAAGGAGTTTAACTGCTAAAGAAAAGAGAGATAAAGGATGACAGCTAATCAGAGATCAAGAGATCAAGTAAGGGCTTTTTCAAGATGTGGGAGGCATGAGCATGTTTGTAGGCAGAAAGGAAACAGTAGAAAGGAAGGGATGCAAGATTAATGAGAGAGCGAGGATGATGAAGGGGGCAAGGTAGGATGGAATGAAATCATTTGGTAAATGACAACTGCTTCTCTATGGGGGGAAATGTATACAAGACAAAAAAGTTGATGCTGCATTATTAAAATTTTCTTTATACCTTTCTTAATTCTAGACAATGAACAAACCAATAAATCGAGCCATGATTTTAACTGTTTGCTGATTTCTGAGGTGTAAATACTCACACTGAAAATTTAACAATTGATTCTCCAGTACCTCCCTGCTCCAGGGTCTACCTATTGAGGTGACCGTCTGTGGTAGAGAAGTTCAGGGCTCACCCTTGGCAAAACTGGGAAGAAGTGTAGGCTCTTCCATCTTCCATTCTCCTCCTTTCCCTTTATCTCCTTCAAATCCTTTCTCAGATTCTGTGATCAATATTGCCCCTAAATGGGGAATACAGGCATCCTCCAGGTCAGCAGGTCAGCAGTCTCTGATCAACTCACCCTCGCTATTTAGTTCTACTGGTACCTGGTGCTCTGGTTTCAGGAGACCCCAGTTGTATTAGCCATGCCCAGTCTTGTCCCCATCCTGTTTCTGTGCTCAATATCTGAGGTCCCCTGATTTTGGTGTCCTGGCTCCCAGTCCCTACTTTTCATCTTTATAGGGCTGCCTATATTTCTTGGTTGCCTCGTGGCAACTACATAGCATAGTGACAGTGTATAGCATGCTGGACCTGGAAGAGGGAAGACATGAATTCAAATCCTACTTCAAATATGTATTGCCTAGATGAATCTGGATAGGTGACATCATAAGCCCCATTTTTCTTACCTCTAAAATGAGGAAAATGAGAGTACATACCTCATAGGTCTCTAAACTGAGGCCTGTGAAGATTACAATAAGATAATGATGTATAAAGTATTTTCTAAATTTTAAGGAGTTTTATATATACTGGGTAGCATTAGAGACTTGAGTTGGGATCAGAGAATAGCAGTGCTGTGAGGACGTCTTAGATTAATGAGGACAACATTCTCATTTTATAGATGGTAAAACTGAGGCCTACAGATATTAAATTTACTTTTACTTCCCTAGGTCATGTTGTTGTTATTGCTGCTGTTGTTGCTCAGCCTTCATGTCTGAGGAAGACCAATGTCCTAACTTGCACACGAGATAGATTTAAGTGACACAGAGTTGCAGAAAGTTGTTAGCCTCGCTCTCATCAAAGTCCAGTGGCAAGATAAGAATCAAGATTGCTGGTGAGGACCAGGGATGCAGTGGATGATCTTGGCATTTTCAGTGTATGACCAAACTCTAAACTCTCCACAGCACTTGCTTCAGCTGCCTTCATGGCCATTAGAACAGATTGTTCTTGTTTGCCCATTCTTCAGGGAAAAGTCTTAATGCACATGTAGTAGGCATCATCTTAATTCACCAATAGGTTTGAAGTCCATCAGCTACCCCCAACCTGGTTTAGCCTGTCTGCCAAGATGATTTCCCTGCACATGACTGCTATCCATTCTATACCTTCTTGGAGCCACAGATGAGAGGTAGGTGGACACCAAAGTGGGTGAGCAGTCCTAAGAAGGGCTCAGAAAACCCTCTCACCAGAGTTTCTAGTCCTCCCTGAATACTCCATCCACTGTCACCCAAAGTCACAAACTAACAAATAATAGAACCAGATTTTGAACCCAAGACACTTGACTCCAAATACTTTCTACTATGCCATGATATCTCTCAACCAGAATTGACTCTGAACCTCAATTCCTATGACTGGGGACTCGGCTATCTACTGTTAGATCTCCCTGAAGGAGACTAACCACTTTCTAGGATGTCATCTAATTGTCAGTCTTGCCTCTTTGGGTAGATCTAACCTAGATTTCCAAACATAGTATCTCTGGCTCCAAATTCAGAGGACTTGGGTTCAAATCCCTTCTCTGATAATTACTATCTTGTGCAATAGCAATGACTGTAGTCATGTGTAGTAATGACTTGGTCAAATCATCAACCTCTCTAGACCATCAGGTGACACCATAATGCACAGAGTACTGGGCCTGGAGTCAGGAAGACCTGAGTTCAAATTTTAGCTTCAAACATTTACTAGCTGAATGACACTGGACAAATGACTAAACCTCAGTCTTTCTCAGTTTCCTCAACTGTAAAATAAGAATAATAATACTTTTCACGTTTGTTATAAATATCAAATGAGGTGATATGTGTATAGTGTTTTGCGAAGCTTAAAAGCACTATACAAATGTTATCTTATAGTATTATCATTAAAATTATTAATTCTTGTTAAGATGTGTATAGCTTCGGGGGCTGAGCCAAGATGGTAGCTGGAAAGCAGGGACTTCCCTAAAGCTCTGCCCTAGGAGCCCCCAAATACCTATAAAAATGGCTTTGAACAAATTCTAGAACTGCACAACCCAAAAAATAGCAGAGGGAAGCAGGGCTCCCGTCCAGGGCAGCCTGGATGGTCGCTGGGTAAGGTCTATTCCACAGAGCTGGGAGCAGAGCAGAGCCCAGTGTGAGCGGTGCCTAGACCAACCAGACCAGGAGCCAGGCAGAATAGGCCCTAGTGCCCTGAATCAGTGAGCTGAGGCAGTTAACAGACTTCTCAACCCACAAACACCAAAGACAACAGAGAAGGTTAGTGGGGAAAGCTGCATGGAGAGAGTGAAAGGAGTTTGTCATTCGGCCACCACCCAGGGGGCAGCAGAGGTGGTGCAGCTCTGAGGACAGAAATACAGCTACAGTTGCTTCTGGTCTCATGCCCACCTGGTGAGAGGAATTAAGTGGCAGATCAGAGCAGGAGTGCAGAGCCTGCTCAGATCTGAGTCCAGTCCTGGTTGGCGGTTCTTGGGGGAGGAGGAGTGCTGGTGTGGCAGAGCTAGCTGTATAGAAAAAAACTCTGAAAACAACAGTGCAGTCCCTCAAGCTTGGGACAAAGTACTCTCTACTCTACAAGCAGTCATACCCCAACGAAAAACTCAAGGGTTAAGTAGTTGGCTGGGAAAGTGGTCAGGCAGCAAAAACGGACTCAGATTCAGATTCAGACTTTGGAATCTTTCTCTGGTGACAAAGAAGACCAAAACATATAGCCAGAAGAAGTCAACAAAATCAAAGAGCCTACATCAAAAGCCTACAAGAAAAACATGAAATGGTCTCAGGCCATGGAAGACCTCAAAAATGATTTGGAAAAGCAAGTGAGAGAAGTAGGGGAAAAATTGGGAAGAGAAATGAGAGTGAT
>CM053627.1:45197959-45216982 GCA_028646595.1 Phalanger gymnotis | reverse complement strand
ATAGAAATTGAAAGAATCCACCGATCACCTCCTGAAAAAGATCCCAAAAAGAAAACTCCTAGGAACATTGTCGCCAAATTCCAGAGCTCCCAGATCAAGGAGAAAATACTGCAAGCAGCCAGAAAGAAACAATTTGAGTATTGTGGAAACACAATCAGAATAACCCAAGATCTAGCAGCTTCTACATTAAGGGATCAAAGGGCTTGGAATATGATATTCTAGAGGTCAATGGAGCTAGGATTAAAACCAAGAATCACCTACCCAGAAAAACTGAGTATCATGCTCCAAGGCAAAATATGGATTTTCAATAAAATAGAGGATGTTCAAGCTTTCTCAGTGAAAAGAGCAGAGCTGAATAGAAAATTTGACTTTCAAACACAAAAATCAAGAGAAGCATGAAAAGGTAAAGAACAAAGAGAACGCATAAGGGACTTACTAAAGTTGAACTGTTTTGTTTACACTCTTACATGGAATGATGATGTGTATAATTCATGAGACCTCAGTATTAGGACAGCTGAAGGGAGGAATATATTGACAGAGGGAGAAAGAGAGAGATAGACCGGGGTAAATTATCTCACATAAAAGTGACAAGAAAAAGCAGTTCTGTTGGGAGGGAAGAGGGGGCAGGTGAGGAGGAATGAGTGAATCTTGCTCTCATCAGATTTGACCTGAGGAGGGAATAACACACACGCTCAATTGGGTATCTTACCCCACAGGAAAGAAGGAGGAAGGAGATAAAAAAAGGGAGATGATAGAAAGGAGGGCAGATAGGGGGAGAAAATAATCAAAAGCAAACACTTTTGAAAAGGGACAGGGTCAAGGGAGAAAACTGGATAAAGGGGGACAGGATAAAAAGGAGCAATATATAGTTAGTCTTTCACAACATGAGCATTGTGGAAGGGTTTTCCATAATGATACATGTGTGGCCTATGTTGAATTGCTTGCTTTTGTAGGGAAGGTGGGTGGGGTGGGAAGAGGGGATAGAATTTGGAACTCAAAGTTTTAAAAGCAGATGTTTAAAAAAAAATTTCCATGCAACTAGGAAATAAAATATACAGACAATGGGGCATAAAAATCTGTCTTGCCCTACAAGAAAGTAAGGGAAAAGGGGGATGGTGGGGAGTGGAGTGACAGAAGGGAGGATTGACTGGGCAATGGGGCAATCAGAATACATGCCATCTTGGAGTGGAGGAGGGTAGAAATGGGGAGAAAATTCATAATTTAAACTCTTGTGAAAATTAATGCTGCAAACTAAAAATATTAAATAAATAAATAATGATTTAAAAAATTATTTTAAAAAAAGCTGTGTATAGCTCAGGGAGAGTCCAGAAACCTATTGATTTTATTTATATTTCTTCAGGCCATGAATGCTTTAAATGCAAAGCACTTTTCAAATATTCTCTCATTGTATCCTCACAACCACCTTGGCAGGTAGGTACTATTATTATCTGTACATTACATATGAAGAAACTGAGGCAGATAGAGGTTAGGTGACTTGTCCAGGGTTATACAACTAGTAAGTATGTGAGGTGGGATTTGAAATCAGATCTTCCTGACTCCAGGTCCCACATTCTATATTACTCCCTGGGAAAATCACTTTAGGGCAGAGGAGGTAGACTGCATAACCCAGTGGAAAGAATGTTGATTTTAGATTGAGAGGACCTGCGTTAGAGTCCTAACACTCTCACTGACTACTTGTGTAACCCTGGGCAAATCATTCTATCTGTCTGGGTCTCAGTTTCCCCATCTATAAAATGAAAGATTTGGACTAAATGAGTTTTTAAACTTGTGTGTATGTGTGTGTGTGTGTGTGTTTGTGTGTGTGTGTGTGTGTGTGTGTGTGTGTGACAGACCCCTTTGGCAGGCTGGTGAAGCTTATAGATCTCTTATTAGAATAATGCTTTTAAATGCATAAAATAAAATGCTGAAAGTTACAAAGGAAACCAATTACATTGAAATATACTTATCAATTTTTTTTTTAATTTTACAGAACCCAGATTAAGAACCCGTTGGACTAGATGATCTCTTTGGTCTTTTCCAGTTCTAAGTTTATCATCCTCTAAGGTCTTCTACTTCTAAAGCTATGATTCTGTGATTTTGGTTTAAAAAATGTAAGATACTTAAGAGTATGGATCACTTCATTCTTTGACACATCAGTACATGTCAGTCACTGTCCTAATCACTGGGGACATAAGGAAAAAGCAGGCAGCTTCCTGGCCCCAAGGAACTTAAACTCTAATGGGAGACAAAACATAAATGATTATTTAAAAAAAATAGGCAAATATGTGATGCAAACAGAGTGGATGAAAGGTGACTGTACAGACAAAGGGGGTCCTGGGAAAAATCTGAAGAAACTGAAGCTTGAAATGAGAAGAAGCCTACCACATAGCAAGTAATTAATGAATTGAGATAACTGCAAGAAAGTTGCAGAAATGGTGCCTTGATCATAGCAGAAGTCAATGTAATTGAAGGATATCTGGTAATTGATGGTATATCTGTGTGACAGACTATAAGGCTCATGGGACAGAGCTGAAAGGGAAGTTGGAATTAAGATATTATAGCCCAGCTCTGAAACTTTCTAACTGGATAACCAGTCTCCCCCTGAGAAATATAGATAATACTTGTGCAATCAGCCCTACAGGGTATTGCAAGGCAAATGCTTCGTCAGCATGGATGTAAATGGAGCTGTTGTTATGATTTTTATGTAAAACGAAAAAAATCCCATATAAATTGGATACTCTTGGCCCTCCCAACTGGCCCCAAAATGGCTCTTGGGGAAGTCTTAGTGGAGAATACTGCCTTTGGCACTGGGATCTGGCAGTGTATAAATGCCATGGAATCCCTAGATTGAGCTTTTATAAATAAATTAGCAGGCTACTTATAAAAGGAAGTTGTAAAAAAAATTACAAATGAAGGAAAAAATTAATTAACAAATGATTAATTAACGTCAAGAAAAAAACCAAAATGTGTATTCTACTCTGAATGTGCTCATGGTAGTATTATGCAGCTTAGAGCTAAAAACATTTACATTCCCTGAATCCCTCCAGGCCCATCTGTAGGGTTACATAACCATGAGTCACACCATGCAGAAAATGATTGTAATGTTTCGGATGGAAAACTTGTATGAAAAAAAAAGAATGCAGATAGAATTTAGGCCATGTGTCTAGGAAAGAGTTGTAGCTTCTTGCAATTTTTCAGACCTATTTTGGGCAGCCAGGTATATATCACGCAGGGATTTTTAGGGGATTGAAAGAGATTGTCCAGTTAGTTGCATTTGAGATTCTTGAAGGAGACCAGGAAAAAAAAATGGTGCACTAAATGATGTTGTATGGTCTTCAAAGATCTGGATCCCAGGGTCCTGGGAACAGGAATGACACCATCACCCAATTTATTCTGGTTAGAGGTCTGAGGCAAGAACACCACTGTGGTTCTTGTGGATGTGTTTGGACTTAGTAGCATTCTAGAAGGAGGGACAGAACGTTACATTGATTGCATTGGGGCATGTGTGCGTGCAGTTCCTAACATCTCTACTAGAGACTCTTGTACAGGATATTGATGGCGATTGTTTGGCCTTGGTTCCGAAACAATTTGAAAGTAGAACTGAAACAATCAGGAAGATGATGGAAAGCAAAACTCCTGCTTGGTATAAGGATTCTAAACATATCTCTCTAGATAAGGTGGCTCCAAACCCGATGTATAGGATTCAAAAGATAAAGTAGGGGGTGATGATTCACTATAAAAATCACAGAATCATGAACCTTAGAGACCATATGTTCCAGAGGCTCTTCACCTTTTTTGAGTCATGAACCTCTCTTGGCAATCTGATGAAACCCATGGACCTTTCCTTAGAAAAACATTTTAAATGCATAAAAATAAATACATAGGATTATAAGGGAAACCAGTCACATTGAAATAGATATAATCAAAATATTTTGAAAACAAGTTCACAGATGTCAGGTTAGGAACCTCTGATGTAATCCAACACCCTAATTTGAAAGAGACTGAAGCTCTAGGAGGTTATCCTAGAGAGGTTATCTAATCCAGGTTCACATAAGTAGTTAACTATAAGAGGTGGCAATTAAGCCAGCACTCTTTCCACTAAATAGATTGCCAATAATACAATTCATTTAACTATCCTGACTCACTTAAAACATGATAGGATTGACAATTTGCATTCATTTTGGGAGAACAGTTATCTGCTGCACCCAGGGAGATACTCTGGATATTCCAAATGAATAGGGGCAGATAGGTGGCTCAGTGGATAGAGTGCTAGGTCTGGAGTCAGGAAGACAATTCAAATCTGGCTTCAAATACTCACTAGCTGTGTGACTATTGGCAAGTCCTTTAACCCTGTTTGCTTAAGTTTGTTCATTTGTAAAATGAGATGGAAAACAAAATGGTAAATCTTTGCAGTATAACCCCAAATTGGGTCGCAAAGAATCAGAAATGATTGAACATATTCATTTTAGAGGATATTTTTTCTGAATAAAACATTAAAAAGTTTGTAGTTTTTGATTGCAGTCTGAATGGATTCACAAGCTTTGCATGAAATAAAAGTTATCTCATCCTCAACATTATATCATATATATATATGCATATATATGTATATATATATATATATTATATTGAGTTTCTGTGGGAGCTGGGAACCCTGTTACTCACATTTGGGGAAACTTAGACAAGACCACATCTAATCTTAGTTTTGGAGGTTCCCAGAGTCAATCTTTGGGGTGGGGGAATGAGTCACAGAGAGAAACTGGTGCTTTAAGGTCCCACCCCAGAGTTGGACCAGGTCCATGTGGGTTCAGAGTCTTTGGCGGGGGAAAGAGGGAGAATGATTTATGTGCATGTAAACAGATAAATATACAATATATAAAATGTAAAAGTAATTTAGGAGAGCACTGAGTAATTGGAGGAGGAGGGGAAGCCTGATGTAAGAAGCGATACCTAATATGAGCCTGGAAGAGAAATGGGGATTGTAAGACAAAGAAGAGCATTCCAGAACTGGGAAACTGCTTGTATACAAAGACACAGCAGTGGAAGATGTAATGTCACATACAAGAAATAGTGGAGCTCCATTTCACTGGACTGTAAAGTGCATGAGCAGGAGTACTTTGGAATCTATCTAGAAAGAAAATATTAAAAATATTTAATTAATCTATTAAAAATATTGCAAAGAGCTTTAAAAGCCAAATAAAAAAAGTTTGTATTTTACCCTAGAGACAACAAGGAGACCCTAAAGATTCAGGAGCAGGGGAGTGATCTGTGATCATGCCTGTGCTTTAAGAATATCAGTTTGGTATTTTTGTAAAAGATGAATTGGAGAGGAGAGACTGGAAGTGGGGAGACCAACGAGATCATCATGGTCTGGCTGAGAAGGAAGGAGGACCTGAACTAGGTTGGCAGCCATGTGAGGGGAGAAATATGAGTGAAGTTGGAGGGGGAGAAACCACACAACTTGACAACTAATTGCAAATTAGTGAGGACTGCTAAGAATCCTGGCTAGCTACAAGGTCGTGAACCTGGGCTCCTGGAAGGATGGTGGTGCCATTAACAGAGGTGAGGAAGTTACAAGAAGGGCTGGGTTTAGAAGGAAGGTTGAGTTCCAATTTAGACATGTTGAGTTTGAGATGTGTAGGGAATATGAAAGTGGAAATTTCCAGCAGGCAGTTGGAGATGTGAAATTGAAATGCAGGAGAGGAGCAAGGTGAGATTTGCAGATTTTGCAGTCAAGAGCAGAGAGCAGGTGAGATAATTACGAGGGTCTAAAGAGAGAAGAAAAGAGAGAAGGGACCAGGATAAAGCCCTAGGGTATACCCATGCACAGAGGATAAAGCAAAAGTAGTATATGATAAGAAGGCATGGATGGGCAGTGTAGTGGAAAGGTCCAATAGAAAATGGCATTTATTAATAAATTAATAAATTTATTTCTTGTTATATATTTTATTATTACATATTATTAATAAATTCATAGGAACCAGATGCTATGGTAGGCATTGAGAATAAAGAGAAAAATATGAAATTAGTCCCCAAACACATCAGTGAAATTATAGAAGCATAGCAGCTGGGTGGCGCAATGAGTAGAGCACCAGCCCTGGAGTAAGGAGGACCTGAGATCAAATTTGGCCTCAGACACTTGACACATTTACTAGCTGTGTGACCTTGGGCAAGTCACTTAACCCCAATTGACCTGCCTTCACCCCTCCAAAAAAGAAAGACAATAACAAGTGCATTAGAGAAGTGAAAATACCCCATTTAAACTAGAGTTTGCTATATTCGATTTATTTTAAAGGAACCAAATTATTTTGTTTTCAGATGTTATTCCTCTTTCATCCCCCCAAATCAATGTCCATAACTCCCATTTTGTTCAAAGAAATTTGATTCTGAAAGATTTTGAAAGTTATGTTCTCGGCTCACTTACTTTGCTATGAGCTTGATGCTTTAACCATGTCCTGAAGTTCATGGAGCCAGTCACTGACTTAGAAGATAGTCATGGTGAGAAGAAGAGGAGAGATTTGAGATCTTTCCTCTTCCAAAGTGCCTGAGCCAGGGAAGCCCATAGTTCAATATCCATGATGAGGAAAGGACAGTTTACCAGGCAGAAACCCTGCTTAAAGTTGGTAGACTGTCCATGCGAACAGAACTCCCACCCTTTGGATGGGGAGAATCTGCGTTCTCTTGGCAGAACCTCTATTTTCTGCTTCAAAGTAAATAGACTTATGGAAATGGCTCAGAAGGCTGCTTGACTATCCAATAGCTCTTAGGAAACACAATTTTAATAAGTAAAGTGTAAAAGAATCAGAACCAGATGCATTAAATTTCCCACAAAATACTCTGGGCTTAAAAATTAACCAGAAAAAGAAGTTTTAAAAAGGAGAAAAGGAAACTGTGTTTGGGAGTTGGCTAGGTCCCAAAGCCTTGATGATGAATTTAGGATGTCCTGCCAAACACCTAACACTGTCAGGTTCACCCATATCCTATTGCACGCCTCCTATGGAGTTTAAGTGAAGCTGGAACTACACTCCAGAAACCAAATAGAGAAGGTGCAAGATTCGACTTAACATACATGTTTGTGCAGACAGCACACCTGGGGAATTAACCCGGGAGGGAGAAACCAAGTCAATCATTTATATTTTTAGCTTTTACCACAAATATCTGGGCATTTGACTGAACTGCTCATTTTTCGTTGTGGATGTTTTGGTGTTTTGTTCGGTCATGTCCAACTTTTTGTGACCCAAGCTGGGATTTTCTTGGCAAAAGTACTGAAGTGGTTTGCCATTTTGTTCTCCAGCTCATTTTTTAAAGATAAGGAAACTGAGGCAAGCAGACTTAAGTGACTTGTCCAAGGCCACACAGCCAAGAGTATCTGAGGCCAGATTTGAACTCAGGATGATAGGTATTCCTGACTCCTGGCTTTGCGCTCTCTCCACTGCACCTCTGAGCTGCCCTTTGGTGTTACATGGGCATAACTTAGAGGAGTGGATTGGGAATTAGAGGCCATAGGTTTTGAATTCTCTGTCTGCTACTTGCTACTAGCATCTCCTTGAGCAAATCCTCACTGGTTTTAATTTCGCCACCTATAAGATGAGAAGACTAGACT
Organism: Phalanger gymnotis; assembly: GCA_028646595.1. Lineage (NCBI taxonomy): Eukaryota > Metazoa > Chordata > Mammalia > Diprotodontia > Phalangeridae > Phalanger > Phalanger gymnotis. The sequence goes on along the minus strand of CM053627.1, from coordinate 45,209,382 downwards.
AAATGATTTCTAAGCTTTAAATCCCATGAACTTCTATAAATGTTTGAGACAGGCCTCTGCAGGCAGAGAAAAGGGTTCAGAGTCTTGTTTGTGGGTTTCTAAAAGATACGTTTTGGAAGAGGCAGTGCTATCTTCCTCCTAATCTGTAAAATACTTGGGGTTCCTCACAGGAGGAGGGCACTGAGAGAGGCCTACATTTTAAAGTGAGCCTTTCAGGGGAGGGTGACTGGTTGAGATGATAGAATCACACACAGTTGGAGAGACAATCACTCTGGAAAATAGACACCGAGCACAGACACATTGATGGAGGGAGCCTTGGCTTCCATCATGGAAGCTGGCACCTTCATCCACAAAATTTGCCAAGATTCGTAGGACCAGAGTATTGCCAGTTTGATGGCTGATGAGCATTTTTCTCTTTTTCTATATGAAAAGAAAAGTTTAAATCCAGAAATGTATGTTTGCTAAGGTTGTTTATTTGCATTTTGATTAGTATCCAAGTGGGACCATTTAATATAAAGGATCAATCCTAATTGCTTTCATAATAGGGGTCTGGAATTTGTAGTCTCGATCAGCTCAGCTGATGTAACCTTTCCCTGCAAAAGATGCTAAGGAACTCGCTTCCAGGAGAATTGTAATGATGGGAACAAGAAATGTGAGGGACGCAAAGACATCCTGCCACTGTTTCCAGTTATCTGACTACATAGTCGGGTTCATCCTTGAGCTATCTCTTCACTTCATTTGGTGATTCCTTTACTTATTATGTTTAATGAAAGACTATGATATAGAGGCCTTCAGGCCGTATGGCCCCCAAGAAATGGCCTTCGGTCCCTGACCTTTTCATTTGTTCTTTTCCACTTTAGATGAAGGAGGTAGAGTTTCAAGGAGGTGGAGTTTCCAATATTAGGAATTTCAAAGGTGAGGAGACTAAGACACAGGAATCTCAGAGTTGGGATGCAGGCTGGATCTGACAGCCAGAATTGTATCATTGCCCTGAGGATTAAGGAGCCATCTTTAAGAATGACCTTTGGGACCCCAGCCCAGTAGAAGGACCCACCTGGCATGCATGCTACATCTGGACAAGAACTAGGCATTACACTATTACACTATGCTGGAAATGATCTGAGCTTTAAGCTGAGACCAAGAATACAATGGAGATATTGGGGAAATGTTTGCATGTTTATTCTTGCTTCATTTTTTAAAGTAAATATCCTTTTGTAAAAGTTAATAGATTTTCAGTAGCTAACAACAAGGGAACATAGCCATTAAGATCTTGGGCTGATGGCAGCAAAGAAGAGAGCCCCACCTCACATCACCTCAAGATCCCTTAAAGGATAAAACAATAGGCCTGGCCTTGAGAGAATGTGGACAGAGAATACATGCTAAAACTATGAGCTGTGTGTTTCCTCATTTGCAAAAAGGAGAGCTTCAACAGAGAGGAAAAATATCGTACTATATACATATATGCAGATATACAGAAAGGACCACAATTTTAACCTTGGTCCAAAAGCACCAACTTTTTGTCTACCTGACAGTGGAACCAAATTGAGAGAGGTATTATGGTTTTTATTGTTAATAATTTGTGATAAACTTCTCAAAAACCAGAACAAAATACTATCTGATGTTTTTCCACTTTGCCCTAGGCTGAAAAAATAGTCTAAAGTGTCATTTATTTTATTTTATTAGTACTTAGAACAAGGCAGAACTTTTGGGTCAAGTTCCCTCATTCACTCCTTCCCTTACTTGTGTACAAAGAAAGCTCTCTACAGAAGCGGAATTTGGGGTGATTACTAGGGAATAGGAATTGCCTCGATGAGAAGAGGAAAAGTATAACTGATCCTGGCTGGTAAGACCCACATTCCAAAACTAAGGACCAGAAGGGGAAGTAGCCCCTCAGTTTCTAGTACCAAACTTATATCCAGGTAAGCACAAAGTATACTCTTGAAAGAAAACACTTACATTGCTATATATCTCTCCAATCAATGTTATATTTATATACATGTTTATATGTGTTTATTTACAAGTATGGAGCAGCTAGATGTCAAAAACTGCATATTTCATTCTATACCCTGAGTCCACCATATCGCTATCTTTCACCATTGGTTCTCTGGAATCCTGGTTGGCCATTGAGTAGTTTCCATTTCTTAAGTCTTTCAAAGTTGTTTTTATTTATAATTTTTTATCATGTAAATCATTCTTCTAGTTCTGCTCACTTCACTCCCCATCAGTTCAACCACTCTTAAAATGATAAGGGAGATTCAGAGAACACGAGGGAAATCATAGGTCCTCCTATGTCCAGACCAATTCTTCCACTTATGTCTCTTCTCACCCCTCACAGAGAAAACTGGCCCAGGGAAAAGTATCTTATAGGCCCACTTCCCTCAATAGATAAAGATGAAGAATTCAGCATACCACCCCGGCATGAAGGATCAAGGGACCAGGCTCATATTGGCTACATATATCAGAGGGTCCTTGGCCTTCCTTATCTCCCATCTTAAATAGGGGTGGCTGAGGTACCACAGTGCTAGGTAATGCTCTTAGTAGAGAAAAGGACTATGCAGAAGATAGTATTAACAAAACAACAAATCTCAAAAATGGAAGGGACTTTTCCCTAAGCAGTACTTCCAAACTCCTTTACATCCTCTCCTCCTTTGCCCCCATTTCTCAAAAAGAGATATTGTTCTCCCTATCAAGGCCAACCAGTCAACTTGTGCCCTTGTTCCTGCCATTTCCCCATGAACTTGCCTCATCTATAATTCACTCAAATTTACCAATCTTCAGTATCCCTTATTGTTCATCCCTGTCCCACCTCCCCCAAACATGCACAAGTCTTCTCCGTCCTTAAAAACTTGTCCTTGACCCTTCCACCCCCTGAAGCTATTGCTTCATATTTTTCAACTCTTTTATAGCCAGACTCCTAGAAAAAAGTCATCCATATCCTTACCTCCACTTTTTTACCTGAACTAACTTCTCAAGCCCTGAAAATCCAGCAACTGACCACTTACTTGAAACTCCTCACAACCCCAATATAATTCAATAGAATATCTGTGAGAGTCATTAATTCATCATTCTGTGGCCAACCTAGTGATTAGTGGGTCCCTTCAAACTAATCTGCACTGACTTTAGAACAAAATTCCATAACTGGGCTCATGGTACCCAAATCCTTTACATTTCGGTAGGATTTAACAGAGTATGGGTTTTGTGGGCATATCCTTTGAGAACTCAGACTCACCTTCCTCAAGAATGGGACATCAGAATCATAGCATCATGAAGAGAGAAGGATCAGAAAAAAAACCTATCCCTTCCCTCAAGGTGTGGGATCAGGTTCAGATGAAGGAGCAGTAAATACCATTCAGCTTTGTTAAACAATATTATTGTACTTAATACATTATTTTGAACATAGTAGGCATTTAACAAATGGCTATTGAGAGAGTGAATGAATGATTTTCCCAAGCTCAGTGACAAATGTTCCAAATTCTAATCCAAGCTCTTTGCTATGCAGGAAGTGGGATTTTTCCCTTTGAAAGGCCTGGTTTGTAGTTCAGCCTATGATGAAGGGGTTGGAGCTCTGAAGAGGATTCTAGTTACTGAGACTATAACCTTCTAGCACACATGCCTGACAGGGCGAGGGAGGGAATGGATGGCAAATCCTCACAAGGAGCCCCAGACGCCTTTAGGCATCACAGAAATGGGTCTTGTGTACAGGAAAAGGAACCAAGAAAAAAGTAGAGAGTTCAAAAGATCAAGATGTGTTTTCATTGATCTTGGACTTGTAAGAGCTATGTCATCAATCACCGTCGTTTAAAAATTCCTATTAATGGCCTCAAGTGCTGGAGCTTCCCATATGGTTTGTCTTTGGAATGTTCAGTTTAGGGCATCTCTTTGGAATCAGTGTGAGAATCTGTCAGTGTCATACTCAGAACCAGGACCTTCCACCTTTCTCCTTGGCCAATGGAAAAAGGGAGAGATGGAGGGAGGGAAGAATCCCCCTTTCTTTCTCTTCTACTTTCACAGAGTTGAACACACTCTTTTCTTCACCAAGGGGCCAAAGAACTGAATATTCCCCACAGAAAGAAAATCCAAAGCCAGGAATTCATCAAGGAAAAGGAACTCTTAGGAAAGGTGCTGGTGGAATCACAGAGGAAGCCAAGAGTCTAGAAGAAATTCTCCTACATCCAATATATCACAGGGCCTACCCATGGCATTGGGATAAAAGGACCAGCCCCCTGCTCTGTGACTGTTGCAGAGGTAATGTGAGGAATCATACAGTCAGGGAAAATGAATGGATGTTTCAAAGATCTAATGGAAAAGACCTTCCCGCTCACTCACTCCCCTTCGCCCCCTCCCATTAAAGCAATGTGATACACAATTACTTGAGTCAGGAAAGGAAATTCTGGAGTATAGTTGAACCTGCCTTTTTAATGGAAATATGATCTCGATTTTCCCCTGTGGGCTGGGGAGCACCAGTTTCCCAAGCACAAGGTAGAGGGTTAGGGGGAGGGAAGAAGGCCACCATTTCACTCCCTGAGTCATGCCCAGATGTGAGTCTGTGTCTAGAGCCTGAGGGAGAACAAGGGGGCGTCTACATCATGGAGTAAGAGAAGTGATGGCCTGAGAGTCAGACTTTAGATCTAGTCTCAGCTATGTGACCCTGCCAAGTCACTCTGGCCCTTTTAGGCCTCAGCTTCCTCACCTGTGAAATGGGGATAATACTAGCCACCATTTAATTCCTAGGTCATTTTGAGATGATTTATACAAAAACTGACTTTAAAAATTAAAGGAACCTACACAGGATGGACCTCCAAGAAGGGAGATGTGCTGGCCCAGCAGATCAGGAACATCAATAGGGCTCTTGGAGGATCTTGGAGAAGAAACCTAGCTGGTGGCAAGGATGGGGAGATAGGACGCTCTCATACTCAGGAAATTCAATCATTCTCCCACTGAGCATGTAAAGGATCTGGAAAGGAGAAGAGAAGGGAGAAAAACAGATGACATCAGGTCTCTGGTTTCAAACTTATTCTTCCCTTTAGACCACAATACCTAAGGATTTGTGGCTCCTCTCAATGGCTGGATTTGGAGGTCTCCTTGTCCTGGAACTTATTGCCACATGTAAAGACACTACCCCTGCCTGATTCTATGAACTTATGAAAAACAATTATTCAGCCCTCTATAAGGAACCAGGTCTCTTCCATCTAATAGTGCCTCCATCCAGAACCAGGACCCAAGCCTGACCAGGAGTTGAATAATGCTCCATACATAGGACATCATCAGACTACACATCATCCATCATAATCTTGGGATAAGGCAAAGAAACATGGGCCAAGTATGAATTAAGTCACACCCCTGAAAACCTGATCACAAAGAGCTTCCTTACTGTTGTGCTAGATCTGATCTCCTGGCTGTCTTCGCTCTCTGATTCCCAGGTGTTTGGAGAAATGACGAGCTGCTTCTTTGGCCCCAGAGGCAGGAGGAAGTTAACTAAGGGCATTTTTTGAGTTAGTAAGCACCAGAGTAAAATGCACATTTTGTGCCATCACAAGCATGCCATCTTCAGAAATCAACATACGGAAAGTGTTGCCATTACCCTGATAAGAACAAGAGAAAGTATATTTGGAGTGCTAAGGCTAAGAAATGCACCATTACTGGTACTGGTTGAATAAGGCACCTGAAAATCATATGCAGCCTATTCAGAAATAGATTCTGTGAAGGAATGTAAAAGCAACAGGGCTCGATGTAGCATCTGATTCATCTAGAAGAGTTAACTGTTAAAATAAATGTTCTGAATCAAAAAGTAATTGAGGTCAGTTTCATTTGAATTGATGATATGATGATAATCCATTGGATTGAAAGAAAGCTCCTTAAGGACAGGGATTGTCTTTTACCTCTTTTTGTATCTCCAAGGCTTAGCACAGTGCCTGGCACATAGTGGTGCCTAATAATATGAATCGATTGATTGATAGATCATCTTAGGCAAATTTTTACTTTTTGGCAACTGTTCTATGAATTTCTATGAATAAGACTATGAGAGGCATTATGGTGGAGAGTACTAGACCAGAAAGACCTGGATTGATTCTTATCTCTGACACTGTGTGCACATGGGTAAATCACTTTAACTCATTGAGTTTCAGTTAATCCATCTGTAAAATGAAGATACTTCTCACCTTGTTGTGAGGCTCAAAACAGTCTTTGAAGTGCTACATAGATGTCAGGCTGACCTATTGAGAGAGAGAGACAGAGACAGAGAGACAGAGACAGACAGAGGACAGACAGAGGGGGGAAGAGAGAGGGAAACAGAGACAGACAGACAGACAGGGAGAGAGAGAGACAGACAGAAACAGAGGGAGAGGCAGAGAGACAGACAGAGAGAGAGAGAGAGAGAGAGCGAGAGAGAGAGAGAGAGAGAGAGAGAGAGAGAGAGAGAGAGAGAGACAGGGAGGGGAAAAAGAAATAGTAAGCTGAAGCTACTGCTTTGGGATAGAAACTGCCTTGGAAAATGTAGCCCCAGTTGACTGTTAATTCCTTCCACATAATCTCATATGGATAGTATGGACATATTCTGGAGCTACTCTGCTGACTCATAAGGGCAAGTCAGATCTACAGAGAACAACTAGCTACTTTTCCCTTCTGGATTTTAGGGGTAACCCAGAGGAACTGATTTGCCTGTTACTATTAGCCCACAAGCCCCTACTTGTATGCCTCCTCAGTGATTATTAGTTGTTATCACTAAGCCAGTCAGAACTAATTAGCTTTTAGAAATAGGAATTTGCTAAGGTGCCATAGTGAAAATAATTGGCATAAAACATTCCATAAACCAGTGGCACACTCTCCCACAACTACTTACAGAGTCCAGAGGAATATGGGATGCTATTAGGACATTGATGAGGAGTCCAAATTTCATAAACCTTTACAAGTTTAAAAAGTCTTCATCTGGTCCAGGGGCAAGAGGTCAGATGCTTCCCACCACCACCAAGCAATTACCTCTTAGGGAGGTCGGAGACTCCCTCTCATACACACACACCCAAGCAATTCTCTTCCAAGGAGTTAGATGGAAATGTTCACTCCCTGCTCACCACTAGAATGCTGGATTATAAACTGCCATTTTATAAAAGGCTCATAGGGTATAATTAAGTCTCTTCAGCCAATCCTAATACACTTCCTATGAAACTTCACTTTATTTCATCTGGTGGCTTTCATTCCTTCCAAATTGATGGAAGACTTATACAGTATGGTAGGTGTGAGATATAATCTTAAAGTTGCTTTAATTTGCTTTTTTCTAATTATTAGTGATTTGGAACATTTTTTATCCATTTGTTAGCCTGTATTTCTTCCTTTGAAAACTGCCTGTTCATATCCTTTTGCCATTTGTCTGTTTCAGAATGGTTCTTATTATTATTTATTGGAATCAGTTCCTTATGTGTCTTGGAAATTAAACTTTTATCGAAGAAACTTTCTGGGAATAGTTTTTCCAAGTTATGGTACTCTTCTAATTTTAACCACTTTATATTTGTTTCTGTAGGAACTTCTAATTTATATAATCAAATTGTCATTTGTATTATATTGACAACCTACCATGAATAATTAATGTTTTTTCCAATTATTTCAGTCTGTCTTTATTTTTGTAAATACTGTTTTATATGAAGATTCCTACAGAGTGAATTTTGTCAGATGCACTAACAAATATTCCATAATTTCTGTGGTTATTTTGAATGGAATTTCTCTCTAACTCTCCCTGTTGAGTTTTGTTGGAAATATAGAAGAAAGATGATTGATTTATGTGGATTTATTTTATAATCCAGCAACTTTGCTGAATTTTTTTGTTTCAAGTAATTTTAGTTGACTTGCTAGGTTCTCTAAGTACTTCATTATATCATCTGCAAAAAAGTAAATTTTATTGCCTTTTTACCTCTGTTTATTCTCATGATTTCTTTTATTAACTTTGTCAATATAGCCAGTATTACTGACATTAGTTAAATAGTAATGGTGATAATGGATATCTTTGTTTTACTCTTGATCTTAAAGGAAAGGCATCCAACTTTTATCTATCACATAAAATGTCTTCTCTTATATTTAGATAGATAATTATTATGTTAAGGAAATATTAATTAAATACTATGATTTCAGTTTTTAATGAAAACTAGTGTTTGATATTTTCAAAATCCTTTTCAGAATGTATTGATATAATAAGATGGTTTTTATTATTTATATTTAACATGATTCATTATATTTATAATATTAATTTTGGTTAGTTCAACTAACTTAATTCTGAGTATAAACTCATCTAACATGTTGTTGTAGCATATTTGTTAATAATTTACTTAAAAGTTTTGTGTCTATATTCACTATGGATATTGGTTTATAGTTTTCTTTCCATGCTTGTCTCTCCCTGATTTAGGTATTATCAAAAGAGAGTTGAAGGGTACTTTCTTTTCTGTTATTGCAAACTGTTCATATAGTACTGGAATTGTTCTTTGATTGCTTAATAGAATTCACTTCAGATTCAATAGGTCTAAGGGAAGTGGGCTCCTTAGGAGTTTATTTATAGATTCTTCAATTTCATTTTCTGATATTGGGTTATTTATATAGTCTATTTTTCTTTTGCTAATCTAAGTATTTTTTTTTATTTTTGTTAAGCATTCATCTATTTACACTACATTATTACTTTTATTACATGGTCCAGCAAAATAATTTCTAATCATTTCATATATTGTCTCTTCAATTGTTGAATTCCTTTTTTAAAAAAATTGACATATTTCCTCTTTCTGAGGAAAGATTATCTGTTTTATTAATTTTAATCTATCCCTTGATTTGAATTGTTATTCAAAGATCTTTTTGCTTTCAATTGTATTAATCTCTTAATTTTAGAATTCCTACTTTGTTACTTAGTTGGATAATCTTATTTGCTGTTTTTGAAGCTTTTAAATTGCATGCATTATTGATTTTTTTTTCTTTCTCTCTTATTGAGAGAAGCAGTTTGATGTAAATTTTTCCTTCAGAACTGTTTCAACTGTATCCTATAAATTTTAGGGGTTTTTATTATTGTAATTTTCTATTTTTCTATAATTTTTTTTACTCAGTAATTCTTTAAAATTAGGTTGTTTAGTCCTTTATTTTAATTCTTTCTTTAAGGATCCTCTATTGAACACATTTTTATAGCATTGTAATAATGAATTGATGTACTAGTATTTCTGCTTTTATTCATTTTGGAATGAGGTCTTTATGCCCTAATACATAGTCAATTTTTGTAAAGTTGCTGTGTACAGATAAGAAGTATATAAATTCTTTTCTATTCCCATTCAATAATTACCATAGATCTATCATCTCTAATTTTACTGAAGTTCACTCAACTCCTTAGCTTCTTTCTCATTTATCTTTTAGTTAGATTTGTCTATCTAAAAGAGGTGAAGTAAAGTCCTTCACTATCAAAGTTTTATGTGCATTTGCCTCAGCAATTCAATTAATTTTTTATTAATTTTTTTTGATGCTGTGCTACTAGGCATATATAATAAGTGTTGATTTTGTTCCATTACCTACAGTGCTCATTAGGGATAGTATAATGTCCCTACTTATCTCCTTTTATCTTGTCAATATTTACTATAGCCTTAGCTAATACCATAATCTGAACTCCTAAAGCCAAAGTACAATAAATAAAAAGTACAATAGACTCAGCTCTAGCCCCTCTGTTGTTATTCAGTCCTTTTTAGTTTTCAGTCCTGTCTGACTCTTCAATGAACCCTTTTGGGGTTTTCTGGGCAAAGATCCTGGAGCTGTTTGCCATTTCCTTCTCCAGCTTATTTGACAGATAAGAAAACTGAGACAAACAAGGTTGTGACTTGCCTAGGGTCACACAGCTAATAAGTGTCTAAATGTGGATTTGAACTCAGGAAGATGAGTCTTTCTGACTCCAGGCCCAGCGCTCTATGCAGTAAAGTGCCACTTAGCTGCCCTACCTCCTAGTTTTAACTCCATGTGAATTTTTGTGTTTCTGGCAAATGATGTAGTGTCAGATTCTATTTTCTAATCCAGTTTCCTATGCTCCTCCTTTTGTGGATGAGTTTATCCCATTCACGTTCATAGTTATCATCAATTGCTCATTTTCCTCCATCTTATCCTCTTGCACTTTCTCCTCTCTTTGCTCCCCACTCTTTGCTGTACAAGTAAGGTGGTAAAAAGAGAGAGAATTTACCTGACTCTCATGATCTAGTAATTGAAACAACCTGTTTCCTCTCCATTGCAGCTTTTTGCTCCCTTTTGCCATTCCCAACTCCAAGTTTCCTTTTAATCCTCCTTTTAATTTTAATTAACTTTGACTTAATTGTAATTTAACTAATTTTCTTTTAATCTCTCTTCCTGCTGCTCCTTCCAAGATTCAAGCTTTCTTTATTATGATTATTCCTTTACTTATTCTGCTGTTACTATTAGAACCCTATCTTTCTCTCCTTTGTCCTTATACATTCTGTATTCCTTAGAGATTAATGTATTTCTATACCAAAAATATCTGTGCATAAAGGGTGGTGGTGGTAATTTTATTTAATTTTCTTTTTTGAAGTTCATATGAAAGTAAGTTTCACAGGATATTCATCTCTCTACCCTTTCCTCCATAACTATATGTGTATGTGTGTTTATGTGTGTATTCCTCATCTTATGAAATTCCATAATGTGATAGTGATTTTCCTCCTCCTTAGAGAATTTCCTCGTAGTATTTAGAGGCTTCTTTGGTTTGCTCATCTTATCCACTTCAGAATCCAAGCATGAGGTTTGAACTTGTGTCAATCTCTACAACTAAATGGCATGGGCAGGGACTTCCTGACCCTTAGAGTGATAGCCCAAATTAGGTCCCTTCTTTTTTTAATATTTATATACTTAATTTATTTAATATATTTAGCTTTCGGCATTGATTTTCACAACAGTTTGAATTACAAGTTTTCTCCCCATTTCTACCCTCCTGACCACTCCAAGATGGTGTATATTCTGGTTGCCCCATTCCCCAGTCAGCCCTCCCATCTCTCACCCCACTCCCCTCCCATTCGCCTTTCCTTTCTTCTCTTGTAGGGCAAGATAAATTTCTACACCCCATTGCCTGTGTATCTTATTTCCTAGTTGCATTCAAAAACTTTTTTTTGTTGTTTTCGAACATCTGTTTTTAAAACTTTGAGTTCCAAATTGTCTCCCCTCTTCCCTCCCCACCCACCCTCCCTAAGAAGGCAAGCAATTCAACATAGGCCACATGCATAGCATTACATATAACCCTTCCACAATACTCATGTTCTGAAAGATTAACTATGTTTTGCTCCTTCCTAACCTATCCCCCTTTATTGAATTTTCTCCCTTGACCCTGTCCCTTTTTGAAAGTGTTTGTTTTTGATTACCTCCTCCCCCTGTCTGCCCTCCCTTCTATCGTCCCCCCTTTTTTATCTTCTTCCTCCTTC
>CM053627.1:45178242-45197459 GCA_028646595.1 Phalanger gymnotis | reverse complement strand
TCAAGTTTTTGCTGCGGTGGGGCCTAAATAAATTCCTTGTTGTTTTCTCCTTAGAGAATCTCTCATACCTTGTGATTTCGGACCATTCAAACATATACATGATTATATTTGAGATCATAAATTCGGCTTTCCTACTACAATATATTATCTGTTTTGTTGTATTTTTATTCAGTTAAATATTTCCCAAATACATTTTATTCTTATTAAGGCTGTACTCAAACAGTATTGAGGGTTGCCCAGGGCCATGTTTGATTCCTCTGCCTCAGAGGAACCTACAGCAGTGACTAGTTTAGTATCTTTCACTTCCAACATTGTTTACAAGCCAGACAGGCAAGAGTATTTGGGTTTTTTTCTCATTAACTAAAAATTTGGTTTTTCCCAAGTGTCCCAGACTTCTGACTACTTCATTTCCCAGGGATGCCTCTGAACTCTGGAATTTCAGATTTCATTTTCCTGTAAAAGGTTAGGAACTTCCTCCTACTCACTAATTACCACCTATTTCAAACAGAATCCAGTTTCCTTTTTAAAGGATCAGCCCTGGTTTGGTTAAACATGTAGTCACTTTACCCTAATGATTCAGATGTCAAATACCAGCTTCTTCACTTTATAAAATGCCTGGGACAGGCAATGACCAATAAGAGGGAAGGGAAAGTGGAATGGCTATCGAATGTGTTGTGTATAAATAGTTGGCGATATAAATACCCTGGGAGAGGCAACTCATAGTCTGTTCTGACCTGCAAGATGATTAGGTGATGTAATGTCACCCCACCCCAGACCCAAGGTCATTCCACTCCTCCAGTCTCCTTTTAATTTAAAGAGAGCTTTCTAGTTGAACCTTCTTTCTTTGCACAAATTGGGCATTAACGAATCCATAACATACACATGCACAATGCACACACACACATATGCATACACACACACACACACACACACACACCCCACGTCTTCCTAGGAGTAACCTGAAGGAACTGATCATTCTTTGCTCCTTTAAATCACAGCTTCTTAGACAAGGCAATAAAATTGAATCTCAGGGTTTCTGGATTTGAAGTTGAAGGAGTAAACCGTATTTCTTGACATCTCCCTGGATTGTAGAAGTTTCAAAGGTTTCCGATGACCATCAGGCTGTGAGGGTTTATCTAGAGAATCTCAGGGGCCATCCAGTCCAATCCATCCCAGAACAAAAATCTACCCAACACACATTCCCTCAAGCTTTAACCTCTGGGGAGGGGTCTCACTACCTCCCAAAGTAGCCCCATTCCATTTTTGTATAGTTCTAACTGTAAGCACGTTATTTTTGACATCAAGCCTAAATTTAACTTTGTTATATCCACCCAACACTCCTAAATCAATGCTTCAGGGACAAGCAAGAACATTATGGTGTCCTGGGGGAAGTACTGCCTTTGACATCAGAGGATTTGGGTTAAAATCCCAGCTTGCCCACATATTATCTTTGTGACCTTGGGCAAATTGACCAGCTCTCTTGGGCTCAGTTTCCTTATCCAGACAGTGAGAGGAATAGCCTCCAAATTTCCTTCCAGGTCCAAATCCATGATCTGATAATCCCACAGCAAATTTAACACAGAGTTGTCATAAGGCTCAAATAAGATAATGCACAGAAAGCACGTGGCAAAACTTATTACATAGATGACAGTTATTGTTATTAATATTATTATTATTATTATTATTGGCTTACTTTCAGCAGGCCTCCAGCCTCATTCATTGAGTCTTCTACTTCACTCCAACCAAGTTCAGGAAAATGTTTATTGAGCAATACAGGGATGTATGGGCAATAGTTAACAACGAGGCTGTGGTGGAGTGGAGGCTGGAGGTAGGGATTTGTGCACAGACACTTTTAACTTTAATCTTCATTATTAACACTTTTTAAAATCTATTCAATCAATAAAACAATAAATCAAGTCCTGATTTATAGGGATTGTTTATATCTAAGGTGTAAACATTCACACTGAAAATTTTGCAATAGGCTCTCTGGAAACCGTTCTAGCTGGTTTAACCCTTCTTCCATGCAATATCTCTTGGAGACTGCTTGAAGACAGCTTTGGTGACCCCATGAATATCTTCATACAAGGCTTACTTCATTGTGCAAAGAAAAGGAAGAAGGCTGTCTCCAGGTAAATGAAAGGTTATCAGAAGAACCCCCTTTTCTCCATGTTCATTAAGAGCTGCTGATTAGTCAATCAGTAAGCATCTATTAAGTGCCTAATCCATGCAAGGCACTGTACTAAACCCTGAGAAAAAGGAAAAGAAAAAAAACAAAATAAAAGAGAGATTAAGAGGGTACCTGGAAACTCCTAGACTGGGAAGCCTGCCTTAAAGCCCATGCTGCTACTGACAGTCTGTAAAGTTTTAGGATTAAGTCCAGAAAGGACTTTAGAGATTATCTAGTACAAGCCACCATTTTTGCATCGAGGTAACTGAAGAGAGGAAAAGTGACTTGTCCAAGATCACGTAGGTAGTAAGTTTGGGAGCTAGGATTCAAACTAGGTCTCATGATTCCCTATCAGTGCTCTTCCAACCACATCACAATCACTGTGTGATCTTGTACAAGCTGTTTGCCCTCTCTGGGCTTCTACCTGTAAAGAGAAACATTTGGACTAAGTGTTTTCAAAGGATCCTTCTGCCTCCGAGGGTCAACAGAATGATGCTCTGCCCTGAAATAAAATGTCCAGGGGGAAAGGGAGGAGAATATTACACATAAAGGGATTCCTGAAAAATCACAGAATGCAAGATTAGGTTTTTGAAGATGGCTGTGAACATTTTTTCTCTAGAGGCCTCTTCAAATAGGATAAGGTACTCAGAGCCATGGCTACAGCACCAGCCACAGAGACAGAAAGGTCTCAGTTCAAATCTAGTCTCAGACAGTTACTAGCTGTGTGACCCTGGATGAGTCACTGAACCCATTTGTCTGCATCTACCTCCCAGGGTTGTTGTGAGAATTGAATGAGATAATATTTGTAAATGCTTAGCACAGTGCCTGCATGGCATACAGTAGGCATTTAATAAATGCTTGTCCCCTTCCCCTTCCCCATCCATCAGAAATGGTTTGGGCAGAGGCTTGCCCAGAGGTGGAGGACTGGACCAGTTGTTACTACAATTTCCCTACCCTTCTAATAACTTGAAGGTTCTGACTGCAGAGGGGGAAAATCCATTGCATGTATGTTCACTTTCTCATAGGCTGTCACTGGCTTTCATGCTATGGAATGATAGAGTGGGTCTTATTAATCATGTCAGAAGCTCAAAGAAGAAGGCCAAGTTAAAGCAAGACCATTCTGATGAATTTTCCTTCCGTCTTCAAAGGATCTGTATGTGCACAGCACTTTCATGGGTAGCAGCACCACTCCCTAAGTAACAGACGCCCTGGCTCCAAACCCATCCTGGTGAGGGGCCCCTGTTACCTCTTAGCCCAGACAAGTAGACTGTTGCCTCAACCAAAGATTTTCATTCTCACCTATGGTACCATCTTAATCTCCTGCTTTTCTTGAGGCATCTGAAATTCCCTAAGGTCAAATTCTGGCTCTGGCCTTTGTGAGCTGTTCAGCCATAGGCAAGTTACCTGAGTTTTCCAGGCTTCATATTGTTCATCTATAAAATGAAGGTAATAGTATTAGATTCTCTGAAGTGCTAGATTGATATTTCAGAGCCATGATTCCTCACATCTATTTAGGACATTGAGAGAATGAAAATAAAATCTGTTTTCATGCCTGGAGTAGAAATTGAGAATAGCTCTATCGCCAAAGAAAGCAGCACTGGCCCCAAGGGAGACCAGCCTGTCCAAGAAATTCCATCCAGAACAAAGTTATCAGTCACGACTTTACATAGTTGTATAGAAAAGACAGCAGAGTAGGCACCTTTCAATGAACTAAGGTTCTGATCTATGCCCATGATCTTTCTTGGTCTCAATGTCTGGTGCAGGGTGCAAGATGCATGTTAAGCAACTGAGGCGGATTAGCAATAGCTTCAGGCACAGGCTGCTCCCTGATCTGTAGCTTCATTCAGTCTTCCTTTGCAATTACTGTTTGCACCCTGTAGGAGCCCAAGAACTGCATGATCTCTCTCTCTCTCTCTCTCTCTCTCTCTTTCTCTCTCTCTCTCTCTCTCTCTCTCTCTTTCTCTCTCTCCCTCTCTCCCTTCTCATCATGCCAATAGCTTCAGAAATGTAGTCAACAAGCATTTATTATGTTCCTACTATATGCCAGGCTTTGTGCTAAGCACTGAGAGATACAAAGATAGACAAAAGACAGTCCCTGCTCTCCAGATATTTACAGTCTGATGGGAGAAACAGCATGCAAACAACTATGTACATAAGAGATAAATACAGAATAAATTGGAGCCAATCTTAGACAGAAGGTGTAAGCCTTTAGAGGGACTGGAATGGCTTCTTGCAGAACATCTACATTTTATTTCTAGAAACTTAGCCTTTTTCTTCATCCTATTGGCAATTTTTAAATAGGCTCTCTAGTGGTCTCTGCTCTGCCAACTACAGTAAGATAGTGAAAGCTTCACTTTTTAAATAGTCAAAATGATTTTAAAAACCTCACAACAATGCTGGGAGGTAAAAGAAGCATTATTATTCCCTTTAACAGATGGAGAAACTGAGATTCCAAGAGATTACATGACTTGCTTGAGGTCATGCAATGAATTTGTGGCAGAGGGCCAAGTCTTCCCATTAATTGTATTTACCAAGATTTAAAAGGGACCTTGGAAAATCTCCTAGGATGAGGTGCTTGGTTCTCAGAGATTTCCAGACCTCCCTTTCTGAAGGACTGGACATTCCTAAAGATTATAGAAATTGAGTTGGAAGAGATCCAGTGCCTGTGATCATCTAATCAACTAGATGACCAGACTAGAATTTCTAGGCTAACAACCCTCTTCCCCTTCCTCCCACGCCCCCCACCATTTTACAGGTGAGGAAACAGACTGAGAGAGATTTCAAGACATGTCCAAGGTCACACAGGTGGGAAGGGCAGAATCAGGATTTGAACCAAAGTCTTCTGACTTACAAAAGTAGGAATCTTTGCACTGTCATATGCTGTCGTTACTCCTGCCCGAGGCTTGCGAAAAAGATAGAGTAATTGATTAAAGGCACCCATCTACAAAGAGCAAGAGGACTCATTCCAAAATTTAAAATTATGGACCTAGGATTCATTTGCTGCTTTGGACTCTATCCTGTCCTTTGAGCCCAAGAGAGTGCCACCAAGCCAACAGCGAGAGTCAGCACAAAATAGTGGGAAAGGAGACAGGTTGAAATTCACAAGAGACAGTTTTAAATCCTGTCTTTAGTATCTGTGTGACCATGGACATATTCCCTACCTCTCTGAGCCTCGTTTTATTTATAAAATAAGAATTATAGTACCTTTCTCATAAGTTTGGGAGGTGAGGTTCTAATGACATAATTTATGTGGACCACTTTGAAAATATTAATCAGCAATATAAATGCCAATTATTATTCTACCCCTATAGGCAGAATTAAACAGATAGATTATGGATGGCAGGGAGAGCAGGGGAGAGAGAAAAAGGGAAGAAGATAAGAGAGGAGGGAGAGAGAGGAGCTAGAGGAGGAAGAGAGAGGGGAAGGAGGAATAGAGAAAACAAAGAGAGGACAGAAAAGAGGAGAGGAGAGGAGAGAAGAGGAGAGGACAAGAAAGAAGAGGAGAGTAGAGGAGGGGAGAGGAGAGGGGAAGAAAAAAGAAGGGGAGAGGAGAGGAATGTGATATAAGCTCCAAATATTAAATTAAAAATTTTTAAATTAAGTATGTCACCTACATCCATCTTGTCCCTGTCTAGAATTATATCTCTTGACTTGATGCCAGTCACCCCTTCCCTTCCCATCATAGTATATTCCTATCCTGTGCATAGACTTCCTGTGAAAATGATGCTCTGTTAGCACAAAAGAGATTTGAAGGGCTTATGGGCCATGAGAACCCGGTGAGATAGGCTAGGAGCTGAAACCACAAACATCTGCTCTCCATTCAAGTCAAATGGCATGTCTCCCTTTCTCCCATCTTTTCCTTTTACCCCTAGAATCCTCAGGGGTCAGAATCCTCTGCTCAACAAATTAGAAAAGATTTTTTTTCTTTTGAAGCTGGAGGCCCTTTGGGGTTTTCATTTCCATTGCAATATTCTTTTGAAATACTTGTATCTGCTTTTCCTCTAAGATAAAGGATGAAAGTAAGCCTATTCCCCACTGCATCCTCTTTAATTATTTCTCTAAACAGAAAAAAATGACTATGTCATCGAAAGCATGAAACGCACCTAAAAAAATATTCTTAAATAGAGACCAATGGAGTCAAGGTGTGACATCTCCAAGAACAGCCAAGTCACAAAAGAGTCAGTCGTGCTGGTGGCCAAGTTAAATAACTCATAATTTTGGATCCCAGAGTCCCTCTGGAGCCTTTGATTGCGGACTTATGGAAGGCTTGGACAAGCAAGAGCGCCCCAGTTGTGTCTTGTTTGACTTGGCCCTTAGCATGGCTAACCCTTCTGCATTTTGGCACTCCCTGAACATCTCACACCTTTCCACAAATGACCTTTTCACTCTACGCTTGGCTTTTCTGTTTTAGGTTAAGTGTCTGCTCACGTTCACGTCACTGGGCTCCTGGCCTGAAGACGATGCTGTGGATGGTGCTCTCCCTGGGTCCTAGTGAGACTGAAGGCACAGCTGGTCATTTGGTCATTCTCACTGTACCGGGAACATGCAAAAAAGCATCTTTGTAGCTTTGCCAGGCACATACATCGACGTGGTTCTGTTGGTGGGTATTTTTGGCCAGCCAGTGTTGCTTAAACTGAGCCTCCTGTTTTCTGAGACAATAATAGCCAACAGAATGCTAAATAAAGTATTCATTAATATGTAGTGAGTGTCATAAACCACTCTTGAAGTTAATAGTGAGGCAGCTTTGCCAGTTAATAATAGTATTATGGACAACAAACTTTGAAACAATATTCATCCCACTTCTTCACAGTCAGATGTGTGTAAGCATGCTGGGAGTCAGGCACTGAGCTAAGATATGGAGATATAAGCCAGCAATATTGTACTTGCCCTCGAAGAGCTTAAATTCTAATAGAGAAAGACAATCCTGCGGCAGGTAGGTGGTGCAGTGAGTAGAACACCTGCCCTGGAGTCAGGAGGACCTGAGTTCAAATCCAGCCTCAGACACTTGACACACTTACTAGCTGTGTGACCTTGGGCAAGTCACTTAACTCCATTTGCCCTGCCTTCCTCCCTCAAAAAAAGAGAAAGACAATCCATAAAGAGGAGGTGGAAATGGGATGGGGAGGGAACTAGCATGGCCAGGAACAAACAAGAAGACCTGGTTCTGGGCGAGAAAAAGCAAAAGCTCATCTTTTAGATGCCAGGGTTCCTGCAGGGGAACCTAAGGTTTTGATAAGAGGGGAATGAAGATGATAGCTGGTATATGGGCAGAATGGTGTGGACATCGCAGATTTCAAGGGAGAAGGGATCTCAGAAGCTAGCTATCAAGTCCAGCATCACCTTCATTTTACAGATGTGGCTCAATATGAACTCCGATCTTCCTTATTCTAGGCCCAGTGCTTGCACCACCTGATTGCCTCTAGAAATCCCCACACTGTTTTCAACAAATTCCCCCATATCCTCAAACTTTCCAAATCTACTTCTTTGAGATATCAGAAACCGGGCTCTCCTCTTATTTCCTAATATCCTTTACCACCTTTATTCAAATAGAAACCACTCCTCCAACTTCCACAGTTCATGAAAGTAGGAGAAAAGATTTGCAGACTCTGTTCTCTCTGTAGATTTCCAACCATTTTTCTACCACCCTTCTTCCTTCAAGAACCAACTCTTTCATTGTCTCTATATATCCCTGTTACCATTATCTACCAAATTCTGCATCATTCCCCTGCATTTCCAATTGCTGTAGTACCTAACCTATAGTCTTCTCCACTCCATTTCCTGGCATTGTTCTTGGAATCCTCAGTGTTCAAGATGGCAATCCCTTTGACATCTTGGCCACATAAATCCTCAACTCCTATAACCTCATTCTCACACAACTAAAAGGACACACTTATTATCTCTCTGAATGACAACATCTCCAAGATCTAGAATTTAATTCTACTCTCCCTCCACAACCTCCTATACTTTAATTTTAGTCCATTCTCTCATGCCCATGAAACTAATTAATTGCCTTTATCATAACCTTCAGTGACTTGTCCTATTCCTGTTATCCCATTTCCCCACTCTGGCATTATTTGCCTCCATAGTCAAGACTGACTCCATGATTTACTATTTTTATGATTTACCAGCTACTTCTTTAGAATCCCTTCTCCTCCTCTTTCAGCCATCCACAATCTATAAATCTTCATCTTTGGGTAATACCCACCTTCTGATTTCTCTGTTCTTGCTCCAGAACTACAGATATTTTCTAGAGAAATTTGCCAAAAATCAAAATTATCTTACCCATTATAATTTTTAAATTATATTTTTTGTTATGAACTTGAGAGACATCTTAAATGAGTATTTCAAAACACTAAACATTCAATTTACAAAACATTCAATATGCAAAAATTATGTATTTCAATATACTATATATAAAAAATGGAGAAAAAAGGGTTGTACACAAAACTATGGACCTATATTACATGTGTTTTGTTTTTATGTCTATTAAAATTAAAATGATAGTAACAGATAGTAACAGCTTGCCTGCATCCACTTCTGAACTTCTTTCTGCTTTCTTCTCTGTATTTTTAAATGTTTCATTGATACTGATTTCTTTGTTTACTATTACTCTAACTTCTCACCAACCCCTCTCACTCCATACACTATCTTCCTAAATGGAACTCCTACCTGGGCAAGTTCACAACCTCTTTGAGCCTCAGTTTTTCCTTCTGTTTTTTTTTCCTTTTTTTTTTTAAAATACTTTTAATTTATGAAATAAAACAAGCTTTTTTTTTTTCAAATGAAGGCTAGATTAGATTAATCCTAAGGTCTATTTGAACCCTGATGTTGCCACTTAATACCTATGTGATTTTGGACAGGTCATTTAACTTTTCTGTGCCTCAGTTTCCTCATCTATAAAATGAGAAGATTGGAATAAATGATCTCTAACCTCCCTACTGGTTCTAGGTCTATGATTCTATGACACTTGGACCATTTTTGCTTTGGACTGGCTGTATTCTATAAAGTAGCATGATGGAAGATGTTTATAGGAGATTCAGCCTAGAAGATTTATGTGTCCTAAAGGTTTAAGCTAAAGACTGCAACACCACGGGGACATTTGATTTTGAGTCTTTCCAGTCTCTTGTCAGAGTGGAATAAGAAGGTCCTGGGATTGGAGTCCAAATTATATGAGGTCATTCAATTAGGATCAGAGGATCATCTGAGGCTTTTGCATATCTGAGGCTTCCTATTCTTAGGGATAATGGGTAGTCTTAAGAGCAATAGGTCCAAGTCTCAGTTATTATTATGTGGTTATTCAAAGCTTAACTTTAGCCTAAAAATAAGATTGGAAATTTGGGAGTGGGGGTTGGGACACAGAAGAAGGAGGAGAGCTGAGCCAAAACAGTTTCCATTAGTACCTTCACATGGTCAGGATCTTGAATGGAAAATCACATGAGATGTCAAGGCTTTTCTCATGGCACAACAATATTTCTTCTTCTGGCTGACAGTAGAAGGTGTTGCAAGCAGAAACCTGTGAAAATAGCAAGCTAAGCAATGTTAGAGATCACAGTGCTGAGTAGATGAACACAGCACACTTAAGGTATAAGAGCTGAAGTGGAGGAAAAGAGAAGTTCAGAGAACTAAATCAATTATGGTCATTTTTAGTACATTCTCACTGACGCCCTTAGAGAATCTCTCAGAGTCTAAATAATACCCAAGATATCTTTGCAAGGTATCTATGGGTCCTGGAATGATTAATTTCGTCCTTAGTGATAGGGATAGTTGCATGAGTCTGTAGAGAGGCTGAGACTAGAATACAGCTGCTGTGAGTCCTAAATCCTACCTGGCCCCTCTATTGATATTTAACATCTATATAGCACTTACAACAGGCACTGTACTAAGCACTTTACAATGTTTATCTCATTTCACCATCACAACAACCCTGGAAGGTAAATGTTATTATTATTTTCATTTTTCAAATGGGGAAACTGAGGCAAACAGGGGTCAAATGACTTGCCCAGGGTAACACAACTAGTAAGTGAGCCAGATTTGAACTCGGGTTTTCCTGGCTCCAGTCCCAGAACTCTATCTACTGTGCCACCTAGCTACACCATTATTAGGAATATAGAAAAACTCAGAAAGCAGGGCATGATCAACCCATAGGCTTAAGAAGCATTTTCCTTTCTGGAGGTGGACATAAAAAGCTTGAAAAGGGATTTTGGTGGGGATTAAGAGTGAAGTGGAGTTATTTCCTACACTTCTGAAATTCTCCTAGAATCCAGGGACCCTCTTCCAAGTATGATGAGGGTGAGGGGGAAGGGCACTGACAATTTTTTGTTTTGTTTTATTGGTCCCTTTTGTATTACATCACATTTATGCCTAAATATGCCTAAGAAGCCTTCCCTTGTAACAAAAACTCAGGGACTCAATTCCTACCGGTTTAATGAAATTTAATTATTTATCAACTGTGCCTGAGAGCAGGCACAATATTCCACATCTATCATCTCTCTCTCTCTCTCTCTCTCTCTCTCTCTCTCTCTCTCTCTCTCTCTCTCTCTCTCTCTCTCCCTCCCTCTCTCCTTCAGTGAAAGGAAGGTGAGTTTTCTCATCTTCTTCTCCGAGGCCAGTTAGACAAGATGACATAAGATTAGTTATTTAAATTACACAACATTGGGAGATTCTTTTATTTTTTCATTTGCATCATTTTCGTCACATGTATTGTTTTCATGGGCAGGTAGGTGGCACAGTGGAGTGGATAGATTGCTAGGCCTGGAGTCAGGAAGTCCTGAGTTTAAATCTAGTTGTTTAACTCTGGGCAAGTCACTTAACACTGATCACCTCAGTTTCCTCATCTATAAAATGAGCTGGAGAAGAAAATGGTAAAGCACTCCAATATGTTTACCAAGAAAACCCAAAAAATGGTCACAAAGAGTTTGATATGCCTGAAAAAAAAACCTAAACAACAAAATATTGTTTTCATGGGGTTTTTTTCTGCTTGAAATGGAAGTGGGAAGACATATGGATGCAGAGGGAATCCATTCATGTGCCTTCCCATTTGTTTCCCCCAATTGCTATTATTCACCATTTAATGACGTTTGTGTACCATGTCTTGCTTAGCCATTCTTCTATCTACACATCCATTTTTGTTCCCAGTTCTTTGCCACCACAAAACGTGCTGAATACTTTCATACTTTAGCCTTTAACCTCTTTGGTATCCATGTCTAGCAGTGGAATCTCTGGGCCAAAGGGCAGAAACATTTCAGCCACTTTTTGCATAATTTTGAATGGTTTTCCAAAATGGTTGGGCCGATCCACAGCTCCACCAACAGCAAAGAAAGCTCTGGCTACTTGTGGTCCAGTTTCCTTTTGACTCCCCCTGTCTAGTCATCCAGAATTATGAAAGAGGAATCAAATATCAGTTGGTGTTCTCTACCTCAAAAAGGGCTACAGAGAAGTTAAAAACCAGAAAGCATGAACAGGAAGCATCTAAGAGGGAAACAGCATTAGGCTGGGTCATAAAAGATGAGTGTTATGTGCAGTAAAATGAGCTAAGGAGGAAAAGATGATGAATGTTTTCTCAGTTTAGCCCAGCAGGCCCTCTTTCACCATACAGTGTGACAGTGGGAACCTGGTTAGAATACAGGGTTACTGTGGTAGGATCCTTCTCGGGAAATGCCAGGATGGAAGTCTTTTGTCCAGGGTCAAATCTGAAGACAGGACCAATGCATGTCACCCTCCTCCATCTTCTCTAACACTATGAATTTAAAGATGTAGATTTCTGCAAAATCCAAAGGAAACAATTTTGCTAAAAATAGAAAGGAAAGATTTTCCAACTTCAAAAAAAAATATTTTGCAAAAAGAGTCTTTTGACCATGGAAGCAGATGTAATTTCAGGAAATAGGTCTATTTCTTTCTCATAACATACCATGTTCATTCCTCCATGTTCTCATGTTCCTCTCACCTGGAAAGCCCTCCTATTCTGACTTTGCCATTCCAAATCCTACATTTCCTTCAAGGACCACCTCAAAGACCACGTCTTTCAGGAAGTCTTCTCTAATACCCCAGTTATCATTCCTCTTCTTTCTTTTTTGGGGGGGGGACATTAAATTTGGCCCATTTGGCCCATATGAGTGGAACCAGGAGCAGTGGGTAGAAGTTGCAAATAAACCGATTTAAGCTCAATATCAGAAAATCTTCCTAATAATTCAAGTTGTACAAAAGTGGAATTGGCTGCCTCTGAAGGTGGTGAGTTTCCTCTCCTACGAAGTTTTCAAGCTAAAGCTGGATAACCATTTATCAGGAACGTTAAAGTAAGGGTTCCTTTCATGTACACATTGGACTGGATAGCATTTCAGGTCCCTATCAACTCTCACATTTTGTGATTCTGAGCTGCTGCTCCATTGAGCTGTCAACTATATGCTATCTTGTTCATTGACTTTCCCTTTTGTCTTGTCTCCTCAAGAATAATATCACATATTTATTAATGTCAGGCACAATGCCAGGTGCTAGGAATATACAGAGAAAAATAAAGCAATCTTTATTGTCTAGGAGTTTCCATTCTACTAGGAGGAACCTCTCATTATCATCACATAATTGGCTAAAGGACCTGCTAGCAGTCTTGATTAAGCAAGAAAATTAAATTTTCATCTCTAAGGAAATGATCTTGGGACATATTTGGTCTCTCCTGGTTCTTCTTCTCAGTCTCCTTTGCTGGATAAGAACATACAGAATGTACATATTTGGGTAAATTCAAAGTAATGCAAAGAGGAAAAAGAGCTTCACAAAGGAAGTAGCATCTAAGAAGAGCCTTAAAGGAAGCTAGAGATTTTAAGTCATATATAAGAGGTGGGTGTTCGAAAAAAAAAAAACTTTCACATGAAAAAAAAATGTTTGGCTGCATAATACATGTGAAGAAGTAGACAAATAGGGCTCCACCACAGTCTTACTATGTTACACATAATTGACTTAAAAAACCTTCCCACAAAGGTTACGAGTCATTTCTTGTCAACATATAATTAATTTCCATTTGGATCCATTCCACTTGAACTCTAAAATGGTCATCTCTGATGTTGTTTCTGAGAAGGTAGAAGGGCACCAGAGAAAATAAAGATGGGGAAGGCAGCTGGACAATACCAAGCAGTAGATATTTCTCTCAACTTTTGTGATCTTGTTCTCTCTTTGTTTCTCCTCCTCCCTTCTACATTCTCAATTTCCTTTGCTGGATCATTATCCATTTCCTGGCCCCTAACCATTAGTGTCCTTCAGAGCCATCTCTCAAGTTTTCTTCCCTTTTCTCTCTGAACATTCTCTCTTGGCAATCTCATGAACCTCTGCAAATTTGATAAAATAGCTGACCTTGGATTCACAGGACTGGAGTTCAAATCCTGCCTCTTCTTCTTATCTGAACAACCTTAGGCAAATCATTTAACCTTTCTTGTCCTCACTTTCCTCATTTGTAAAATTAAGGCTTAGGCAGCCACCAAAAACCTGCAAGACAGAACAAAATAATGTGTTCTAAAGAATAAAGAAGCTCAAAAATGCAACCCAAAGAGAAATGCTGCAAATCTGAGCCTAATCATCAATGTGAAAAGATGGATAGTAAAGAAAAAAGAGGTGTTTGAAGGATCCTATAATGAAAATAAAACCTTAGATTTTTTTTTACATTTCACTTCCACTTAGCATCTCTCTCTCTTTCTCTCTCTTTCTCTCTCTTTCTCTCTCTCTCTCTCTCTCTCTCTCTCTCTCTCTCTCTCTCTCTCTTTCTTTCTTCTTCTTCTTCTCTTCTCTTCTTTTCTCTTCCTCTCTTGCTCTCTCTCTCCTCCTCTTCCTCCTCCCTCTGTCTCCTCCTCCTCTCTCCCTCTCTTTCCCCCCTCATCTATATCTACATCAACTTTGGTGCTTTTCAAACACCCTAGCAATAGAAATAAAAGAAATGTTTGGTTTTTTGTTTGTTTGTTTTTAAAGGGGCAGTTAGGTGGTATAGTGGATAGAGTGCTGGGCCTGGAGTCAGGAAGATTCATCTTCCTGAATTCAAATCTGGCCTCAGATACTTTTACTAGCTGTGCCATCTTGGGCAAGTCACATAACTGTTTACCTCAGTTTCTTCATCTGTAAAATGAGCTGGAGAAGGAAATGGCAAACCATTTCAATATCTTTACCCAAGAAAACCCTGAATGGGGTCATGAAGAGTCAAACATGACTGAAATACTACTAAACAACAAAAACAATAAATAAGCAGAGGTAATAAAATAAATTACCCCAGAAAAAAGGAAAAAAGAATAAAAAGGAAAGAAGTCTATGGAGTTAACAATAGTAGCAACAAAAAACAACAGAGAGACCATCAAGAGATTTCTTTCTGAAAGCACATTAGAAGATAAGGGGAAAGCAGAAATCCAATAGAAGCGATAGAGAAATAGATCTGATACACCATGAACTACACCTCATAATATTCCACTTACATTTGAGTTAAAGTATTCTTTTTTTGGTGGGGTAGGACTGAACTGCAGATTTGGAAGGCTAAAAAAGGTGAGAAAGGGAAAAAATATAGAAAGGAATATATGACATGACCTAATCAAGTCAAAAGTTAACAACGAAGGGAAAATAACTCATGTAGTCTCCCAGAATGAATACAGTACAGGCAAATAAGTGCAACAATAAATGAAAGAAATGAAATGAGAGAGAGGGTCTCACTGAAGAACGCTTCCATGAGAGAAAAGAGATATTCTATAATGGAGTTGGAGATCTTACAATGGATAAAATCATTAGGGATTTGATGCTCAAAGAGATCACTTATCCACCTCAGCAAAAGGGGAATCAGAGTTCTTTTGGTAACAGACACCCAGAAGTGTGGGAAGGCATGGCTCCAAAGAGGAGATTTCATGGCAAATGGGGGGATGTGATTGTGGGAAAGAGAAAGGGTAATAAAGAACTGAACATTTCCTGTGATTGTGTAATAATTTTGTCCCTTCTTTTACTTAAGGAATAAAAAAAATAGGTAAATTAGGTCAGTTAAAAATTAGTCAGAGGGCAAGAGCTACAAGGCAATTACATAGAAACTTTTTAGAAGAGAGAGTTGAAAACAGGTATCTTAAAAGTTTTCATTTCATGAGGAAGACAGAAACTGAAGAAAGAAAAAAAAATAAACATAAGGAACCCAAATCAAAAAATAAAAGCCTAGAATAGACAGAAAATGAAGAGAAACAATGAAGAGAATGAAGGTAAGAAATCCTTTATAGAAAATGAAATTTAAAAAAAAATAACAAACCAAACCGAAGAGGACGAAAAGAAGAAGGGATTTTAAGCAAGAGAAAAAAGAGAGGAAGAATTACAGAACTAAATAAAAGGAAACAATAAAAAAGAATCCATGAGCTAAGTAAAACAGTAAAAGTGGCGAAAGCAGTTTCAAATGAGAGGAGGCTTAAGGGCGAAGGAAACAGAGCATTTGGGAACTAGATTGCCTAAAAAAGATTAAATCAAAATAGCCAAAAAGATAAAGTACTGTCTTTGACAAGTAAGAAAAATGCTCCCCCAAAATAATCTTATTTCAGAAAAAAATAGAGTCAACTGGAGGAAAATATAAATGTAAACTTAAATGTGAATGGATTAAACAATCCAATAAAATAAAAAGAAAGTGACAGATTGTTTAAGAACAGAAAAACCCCAAATCTGTTGTATACAAGGAGCACAGCTTTAAAAAAGAGATAACATGCACAGAATAATAAATGAAGGACCTTAAACTAGAGTTACTATGGCTCAGGCGAAAACAAAAAAGCAAGAGTTGCAATATCATCAGATAGAGCAACAAATAATAATAATAATTTGTAACACAAAAGACAAGGAAAATACATTATGCTAAAAGGAATAATGGACAACAAACTACTATCATATTAAATTTACATGCTTCCAATGCCTTAGCAACTAACTTAATAAATGAAACAATAATTAAATTACAAGAAACATATGCAGTAATATCATAGTGGCAGTAGATTTTAATGCCCATTTCTCCATTTTGGACAAATCCAAGAGAAAAAAAATGAAAAATATAGAATTGAACAATTTACTGGTTCTTTGAAAATACTAAAAAATGGATAAACTTTATCCAAATTTATTTAAAAGAACAGGCAACAAAATCAAATTTTAAAAAACCAAACAAATGGAGTAAAATTACAACAAAAACAGAACAAAAAGAATTACCAGACCCTCTTATGCACAATTTTATGCTATTCAAACCCAGAAAACAAAAGAAGTAGAATACCTTCAAAAATATAAAATACCCAAACTAACAGAGCACAAACAGTTATCTTATATAATCCAATCTCAAAAAAAGAAATTGAACTGGCTGTGAAGCAATGACCAAAGGGTAAAAAAAACTGGACCTAATAAATTCACAGGAAATTTCTATCAAATTTTAAAGGACAATTGGTGCCAATACTATACAAATAATTCTCAAAAAGTGAAAAAGGAAAAAAGCACTCAATCATATTCCATTTATGAGACAAACATAGTCTTAAAACCTAAACCAGGGAAGGATAAAGCATAAAAGAACTATAGACCAATATGATTAATGAATATAGATTCAAACAATTTAAATAAAATCTTATCAGACTACAGCAATTCACTCCTACAAAGAGGAAATAATGAACAAGCAGTTTTCAGGGGAAAAAATTAAAGCTATCTATAGTCATATGAAAAAATGTTCTAAACCACTACTGATTAGAGAGATGCAAATCAAAACAACTCCAAGGTACCACATCACACCTATTAGAATGGCTAACATGACAAAACAGGAAAATGATAAATGTTGGAGAAGATGTGGAAAAATTGGGACACTAATGCATTGTTGGTTGAGTTTTGAACTGATCCAACCATTCTGGAAAGCAATTTGGAACTATGCCCAAAGGGCTATAAAAATGTGCATATAGTTTCTAAGGCTGTATCCCAAAGAGATCATAAAAATGGAAAAAGGTCCCACATGTACAAAAATATTTATAGTAGCTCTTTTTGTGGTGGCCAAGAATTGGAAATCAAGAGCATGCCCATCAATTGGGGAATGGCTGAACAAGTTATGGTGTATGAATGTAATGGAATACTATTGTGCAATAAGAAATGATGAGCAGGCAGACTTTGGGAAAACCTAGAAAGACTCATATGAACTGATGCTGAGTGAAGTGAACAAAACCAGGAGAACATTGTACACAGTAACAGCCACACTGTGCAAGGACCAATTTTGATAGACTTAGCCCTTCTCAGCAAAGCAAGGACCTAAAACTTTTCCAAAGGATTCATGATGGAAAATGCCATCCCCATCCAGAGAAAGAACTATGGAATTGGAATGCAGAGTGAAGCAGACTCTTTTCTCTTTTGTTTTGCTTTGTTTCTCATGGTCTCTCCCATTTGTTAGAATTCTTCTATGCAACATGACTAATGGGAAAATGTATTTAAGACGAATGTATGTGTAGAACCCGTATTGGATTGCATGCTGTCTTGGGAGGAGGGAGGGAGAAAATTTAAAACTTAAGGAAATGAATGTTGAAAACTGAAAATAAATAAATTAAATATTAAAAAATAGGAAATAACAATTACTTCCATTTGCTGATGATGTGACAGTTTTAGAGAATCAGCAAAAATACTAATTCAGACAATTAGTAACTTCAGTAGACTCACAAGTTCCTAAACAAACCCTTGAAAATCAACAGCTTTGCTACATAATAAGAACAAAATCCAAAAGACAATAATAGAAAAGGAAATCCCATTCCAAATAACTACAAAATGCCTAAAATAATTGGGAATCAATCTACAAAGCACACAAAACACTAGTAGTAATTCAATTACAGGGCAGAGCCAATATGGGGGCTGGAAAGCAGGGACTAGTGTGAGCTCCCCACCAAGTCCCTCCAAAAACCTATAAAAATGGCTCTGAACCAATTCTAGAACTGCAGAACGCACAAAATAGCAGAGGGAACCAGGGCTCCAGCCCAGGACAGCCTGGATGGTTGCTGGGTAAGGTGTTTCACACACTAAGGTGAGGGCAGAGCACAGCCCAGCGTGGGCAGCCTGAACCAGCCAGACCAGGAGCTGAGCAGAGCGTGCCCTAGCACCCTGAATCAGCGAGCTGTGGCAGTTGCCAGACTTCTCAACTCACAAACACCAAAGACAACAGAGAAGAATTGCAGAACCCACAAAATAACAGAGGGAAACATGGCACTAGCCCAGGACAGCCTAGATAGTCTCTGGGTAAGGCCTATCCCACACGGAGCTGGGAGCAGAGCTGAGCGGAGCAGAGCCCAGCATGGGCAGGGTGGACCAACCAGACCAGGAGCCAGGCACAGCGTGCCCTAGTGCCGTGAATCAGTGAGCTGTGGCAGTTACCAGACTTCTCAACCCACAAACACCAAAGACAACAGAGGAAGTTAGTAGGAAGAGCTTAGGGGAGTGGAAAGAGTTTGCAGTTTCGGCAGCCACCCCAGGGGCAGCAGAGGTGGGGCAGCTACAGAACTACAGCTGCAGCTGCTGGCCCCAGGCTCACTTGGTGGGAGGATTAAGTGGCAGATCAGAGCAAGAGTGAAGAGCCTGCTGAAGATCTAAGTCCAGTCCTGGTTGGGGGTTCTTGGGGAAGGAGGAGTGCTGGTGTGGCAGAGCAGGTACATCCCCCCAAGCTTGGAACATAGAGCTCTTTACAAGCAGTCATACCCCACTGAAAAACTCAAGGGTCAAGTACGTTGGCTGGGAACATGGCCAGGCAGCGAAAATGCACACAGATTCAGTCTCAGACTCAGGAATCTTTCTTTGGTGACAAAGAAGACCAAAACATACAGCCAGAAGAAATCAACAAAGTCAAAGAGCCTACAACAAAAGCCACCAAGAAAAACATGAACTGGTCTCGGGCCCATGGAAGAGCTCAAAAAGGATTTGGAAAAGCAAGTTAGAGAAGTAGAGGAAAAATTGGGAAGAGAAATGAGAAGGATGAGAAAAAAACATGAAAAATAAGTCAATGACTTGCTAAAGGAGACCCAAAAAAATACTGAAAATATACTGAAGAAAACAACACCTTAAAAAATAGACTAACTCA
>CM053627.1:45134815-45177742 GCA_028646595.1 Phalanger gymnotis | reverse complement strand
TCAATAAAGGGGGATAGGTTAGGAAGAAGCAAAATATAGTTAGTCTTTCACAACATGAGTATTGTGGAAGGGTTATACATAATGATACGCATGTGGCCCATGTTGAATTGCTTGACTTCTTAGGGAGGGTGGGTGGGAAGGGAAGAGTGGAGTGAATTTGGAACTCAAAGTTCACATGTTCACATGTTCAAAAACAAAAAACAAAAACAAAAACAAAAAACAAAAAAAAAAGTTTTTGCATGCAACTAGAAAATAAGATACACAAGCAATGGGGCATAGAAATTTATCTTGCCCTACAAGAAAGGAAGGGAAAAGGGGATGGGAGGGGAGTGGGTTGACAGAAGGGAGGGCTGACTGGGAAACAGGGCAACCAAAATATATGACATCTTGGAGTGGGGAGGAGGGTAGAAATGGGGAGAAAACTTGCAATTCAAACTCTTGTGAAAATCAATGCTGTAAACTAAATATATTACATAAAAAATTAAAAAAAAAGAAATTCAATTACAAAGTGTTCTTTAAGGAAATAAAGGACAATTTAACTATCTGGAGGAATATTCAGTGTTCACAGCTGTTCCATTCCAATATAGTTAAAATTACAGTGCTACCAGACTTAATTTATACTTTTCATGTTATACTAAGCAAATTAGCAAAAGGGTCCTGTATAAAATGATAGTATAATAACAAAATTAATTTGGAAAAATAGAAGATCTAGATGACCACAAGAAATAATGAAAAGACAAAGGGGCAAAGGGAGAATTGCACTTAAATACTTCAAATGATATTATAAAGCAGAGGTCAGCAAAACCATCTGGAATTGGTTAAAAAGTAGAGAGAGTAGATAAATGGAACAGAATAGACAAAGGAGAATCAGAAATAATGCAAATGAAAAACCCAATTTCATAAACTTGAAAACATAAATTGTGTATGAAATAGTTCCCTATTTGGTAAAAATTGCTAGGCAATTTTTTGCTAGGCAATTGTTTGGCAAAAATCAGGTTTGGCCCCACACCTTATACTACATCCCATGATATATTCTTAATGGATATGTGATTATATTAAAAATCATACCATCAAAAATTACAAGAAAATCAGATTATATACCTTTTACAACCATGGGTAGAAAAAGTATTTTTAAACAAACAAGGGGTAATTATAAAAAATAAAATAGGTAACTGATTATATGAAAATGTTTTGCACACATAAAATTAATATACTTAGGATATGAATGAAGTGGCTAAAGCTAAAAGTCTTTGTATCAATTTCTCTGATAAAGGTTTGTCATCCACGCTATATCCTCTCTCTCTTGGCAAAATAGGCAAAAAATGAGAAGAGCCAGTGTTGGAGGGGAAGGAACTGTGAATCAATATAATTATTTTGGAAAGCAATTTGAAATTATGCAAAGTGACTAAAATGCCCATACCCCTTGGCCCAGAAATTTCATTTCTAGGCTTCTGTCTCAAGGAAGTCATTAATAAGAAGAAAGTTCCCATGTACATCAAAATATTTACAACAACACTTTTTGTGACAGCAAAAAAATTAGAAACAAAACAGATGTCCACTTATCAGAGAATGACTAAAACAATTGTGATAGATAAATTTAGTAGAATAATACTGTGCTCTAAGAAATGGCAAATACGACAAATGCAGAGAGGTATAGAAAGATCTACATGAATTGATGCAGAGCAATGTAGGCAGGGGCAAGTAAACAATATACATAA
The DNA here is from genome assembly GCA_028646595.1 of Phalanger gymnotis. Classification (NCBI taxonomy): domain Eukaryota; kingdom Metazoa; phylum Chordata; class Mammalia; order Diprotodontia; family Phalangeridae; genus Phalanger; species Phalanger gymnotis. Next base: position 45,176,024 of record CM053627.1, on the reverse strand, counting down.
TGACTACAACAATGTTAACAGAAAGAAAAACCACCCCCAAAAAAATTCAAAGTGATTATTGCAAAATTTGTAAAGAACAAGCATGTCTTGAAAGTAGAGGTATGAGAAATAGAGGTATCTCCTATAAGGACAAATGTTTAACAATCAGCTCTCTGAGGAAAGGGTAGGGAATGTGTGAACAACACACTAAAGTTTAATCTGTATTATTAACGTTTTTTCCATCACTTTGTTAAGTCTAGAAAATCAGAAAAACAACAAATGAAGCCTTGATTTGTAGCATTTGCCAACTTCAAAGGTGTAAAAGTTTACACTGAAAAAGCCCATTATGAGCTGAATTTAGCACATTCCTGTCCCTACCCCATCACTTTGCTGAAGTGGGAGGTTCATGAGTGTGGTATATTGCAATTTTTTGCAGTTTTTAATATATTGAAGAGTTTTGCTTATATTTTCTCTCTTTTTTTTCAAAAGATATTATTTGTTTTATGAGATGAGTTGGCTCCCTGGAAATGGGAGGGATACTGAAGAAAAAAATTTGTGATATAAAAAAGACAATAAAAATTTACAAAAAAGAGGACCAAGAAACAAATATGAGACTTTTCCCCAAAGAAAAGAGAGCTAGATACTATGAAACAAAATTATCTACTTATGCTCTAAAGAATGATGAAACTGATTTGCAGATGCCACAAAAGTGGGAGAGATAGCTAACATCATGATTTTAAAAGATCTTGAACAAATTGGTTAGATCAATGGACAAATCTAATGAGACAAATTTTAATAAGGATATCTGTGAAGTTTTACACCTGAGTTGAACAGATCAACCGCAAATATTCAATATGGTGAGGGCAGGGTGCCATCAATAGACAGATACATACATATATATATATATATATATAGACATATATATATAGATAGATATGTATAGATACATACATATAGGGTACTTCCTATTTTGGATTAGGACACTAGTGGAACTGGAGAGGATTGAGTTAGCTCCCATATTTCCACAACACCAACCAGGGCTATTGTGTGCAAAAAAGCTATAGAGGATGGTGAGTTAATTTAATCTCCAGACAGAATGATTTGAGACCCAGCTGTGGACCATTTGACCAATATAGAACATAAAAACAGTTTTATGTCTTTAGTAGAAGAGCTACTGAGACTGCAAGGTACCTCCTTGTTGACTGATTTTTTAAACTCTTTTGTTGGCAGCTTTTAAGTACTTTTGCTTTTCTGGAGTGCTTTTTATCCCCTTATAGATTACCTTTGACCTAAAAGGTGTTGGGTGTTTTGTGAAGGTAATTGTTTATCTCAGTCTTCAGGTTCTGAGTGATCCAGTACACCAGAAATGAGACCATGACGGGGACATCCTTGCAGGCAGAGACTTTTGCTTTTTTCTGTATTTTATTTTATCTTTATATCCTTAATGATTTCATTTTTGTTTTTAAATATTTTATTTTCCCCCAATTACATGTTAAAACATTTTTAACATTTTTTTTAGTTTTGACTTCCAAATTCTATTCCTCTCTCTCTCCCTTCTCTCCTCCCTCCCTGAGACAGTAAGCAACCTGATATAGGTTGTACGTGTGCAATCATGTAAAACATTTCCACATTAGTCATTTTGTACAAGAAGACTTGAATAAAAAGACCTGATATTATTTGATACTTCTGCTTTTTTTCTGAATCCTCGGTGCTTGGTATCTAAAATGTTTGTCGATTGAATATTCTCTTTATCTGAAAACACGTGGGGAGCTTAGTAGATTACAGGCTCAATATGAATCAGCAGTGTGATGTGGCAGCCACAAAAGCTAATCAATGTTTGGCTGCATTAAAAAAGATGTAGTGAGTCTATCCTTCACATGTAGCATAGGGGCGTTGTTATGTGGCTCAAAGGTCGAAAGAAGAAGCCTCCCTAGGCTTTTCTCCCTCCTACTCTTTTTGAAAGGAGATTTTAATTCCTGACATGAGGGGAAGCAGGACTTTGAGGCCAGAGGCCACCACTTGAATCTCCTCAGAGAGAGGGATACTGGGCTAGAATTACGTCTGTATGGTCCCTTGAATATTATTAGTCTAAAGGATGTCGTTTTCAGGTTCAAGCCAAAATTCTGATAGCCATTCTTTAATGGCTAAAGGAGGATCCCAAGTTCTATATCTAAAACTTGGCTTCTTCCTCCCAAATACTATTTCCACACAACACAGAAACCCACTTATTTAAGTCAACAGCAAAACAGAAATCCAAAAAATTATACATAGAAGAATATATATGCATATATTACATTATATATTATATATGACTGTGTCTATATATTCATATGTATATGTGTATACATATGTGTGTATGTGTGTATGTATAAGGAAAGTTCACTGAAGTCTCTAGTCTAGCAAGCTGAGAAAAAAGGCACAAATCAAGTTTTATATATTGGCCTCTTCTAGGAGTTGTTTTGTTTCATTTTTCCCATCAGTAATCTGAAATGGGGTTGGCATTATCCAACTTCTCTCTTGAAGATGGAATTCAAAAGACCCCAAAGCAACTCAAGAAAGCAAAGAAACTTAATTGCCCCAGATCCCTCTTCTCTCCTGCTCTTGTCAACTCTACCCAATCATATTCAGGTGAGGAGAGAGTCCCCTATCAATAGGCTTTGGGGCTCTGGTAACAGAGCCTTGATTTTTAGGAATGAAAAGGTGATAATATCTTTGTCTTCTGCATTGATAAGATGATATTTAGAGTGTCATATTCAATTCTATATGCCTCAGTTTAAGAAGGATGTTAGTAAGTTGTAAAATATCCAGGGAAGAGTAACCACAGTGGTGAAAGGCCCTGAGTTCTTTTATGCCTTATGAAGTTACCATCTGAAGTTCCAGTATTGGAACTATGTATGTTTAGCCTGGAGAAGAAATGATTCATGGGAAATAACTGTCTTCAGGTACTGCAAAGATTGTCATGTGAAATGAGGATTGGACTCATTTGGATTAGCCTCAGAGGAGAGAACAAGGAATAAAAGGTAAAAATTCCAGAGGCAAATTCAGGTTCAATGTAAGGAAAAGCATCCTAGTAAATAGAGCTATTCAAAAGAGGAATGATCTGCCTGGAGACGCAGAGGGCTCTCATTCGCTGAGGATCTTCTTTATTCTTTAAATAACATTTTATTTTTCCCGGTTACATGTAAAGACAATTTTTAACATGTTTTTAATTTTGAGTTTCAAATTTCCTCCCTCCCTCCCTTCTCCTCTCCCTTAGACATTAAGCAATTTGATATAGGTTATACATGTGCAATCATGCAAAACATATTTCCATATTAGTTATGTTGTGAAAGAAGACATAAACCCAAAGGGGTAAAAAACATGAAAAAAGTAAAGTGAAAAATAGTATGCTTCAATATGCATTCAGACTCCATCAGTTCTTTCTCTGGGGAAGGATAGCATTTTTCATCATAAGTCCTTTGGAATTGACTTGGATCGTTGTATTGCTGAGAATAGCTAAGTCATTCATGGTTGATCACTGCACAATATCGTTGTACTGTGTACAATGTTCGCCTGGCTCTGCTCTCTTCACTTTACATCACCAGTTCATGTAAGTCTTTTTTAAGATCAGCCTGTTCATCATTTCTTATAGCATAATAATATTCTGTTATAATCACATACCACAACTTGTTCAGCCATTTCCCAATTGATGGGCATACCCTCAATTTCCAATTCTTTGCCACCACAAAAAAAGCTTCTATAAATGTTTTTGTACAAGTAGGTCTTTTCCCCTTTTTTAAAAATCTCTTTGGAATACAGACCTAGTAGTGGTATTGCTGGATCAACAGGTATGCATTCACTGGGAATTTTCAAGCAAAAATTGGATAACAACTTCTTAGAGATGATGTAGAGGGAATCCTTGTTAAACTACAGGTTAGACTAGAAGGCCTTAGAGGCTCTTCCAACTCTGAAATTCTGTAAGCCTTCTCTACCCATTGAAGCAAGTTAAACAAGTCCAGCATAGGATCACTGATTTAAAGCTAGAAAGGAAATTTGAGGCATCTAGTTCAACCTCCTTATTTTGCAAATGAAATCCAGGCCAAGAAATATTAAGTGACTTATCTACTGAAATACAGGCAGTGAGAAATGGAGCCAGATTTGGAGCCCAGATGTTCTGATTCCAAGTCAAGTCAAGTCAATGAGCATTTATTAAGCATTTTCTGTATGCCAGGAAATGTGCTAAGCACTGGAAACTCAAGCAAAAAGAAAGTCCCTTCCCTCAAGTAGATTACATTCTAGTGGGATAAGGTAACACATTAAAGCATGGATAAGGGAAGAGGGGAAGGAAGGAAGAAGGACAGAAGAGGGTTCCCTTGGGTGCATGATAGAAAAAGAAGCCCAAAGAATCAGGAGTAGAGCTCAGAAAGGAATAAAGGAGTGACTGTGGATGGCTGGACCCTTTCTTAAAATGGCGGTTCTAGGACGTGCAAACCAGTTAGAGAAAAAGTGGAATGATCTTCCATGTTGAGACTTTGGAAACCGTGGTGGAGAAAGAAATCTAGAGTGTAAGGAACAGAACCCAGAGAGGAGTGCAGATGCATTACAAATCTAGCAATCTTTCTACTACATCATCTACTTTTCAACCTTTGGTTAGTCTAGTTTGTGTTAATGGGTTTATTCAAATAAATGCCACATAAAATCCCATCTTTTACAAAAAGCCTTTCCTAACCCGTCTTAATTCCAGTGCCTTTTTTCTGCTAATTGTTTCCTATTATTCTATATATGACTTGCTTTGCATATATTTGTTTGCGTGTTATCTCCTCCATTAGATTTTTCTTCTTCAGTACACGAATTATCTTTGATCTCTTTTGATATCCACAGTGCTTAGCACTGTGCCTGCCCACATAGTAGGTACTTAAAAAAATGTTGACTGATTGATCGATTGGTTGTTCAAATACACCTACGATTTCATTGATATAGGAGTTATTTCCAACTACCATATCTACCTGTCCTGTGTGACTCTCATCTATGTCCTCTCAAAAGTTTACCACTAAGGTCTGCCCTGTGTTGGAGGCCTTCTGGCCATCTACCAGTCATCCCTCATTCTCATGGCATGACCATTTTGTCTTAGAGGACTTTGATGACATACTTTACTCTTGTTCTCCATTGGTAATCTACATTGGTTTTACATTGCAGCCACTTTACAACTACCATGTACCTCTTCAGGATCTTCAGTGTAAAGATCATCCCTAGTTCTTCAGAGATAGTAGTGTTCCAGATATCACTGCCATATAGCAATACAGGTAAAATATTTGTATTGGGGAAAAATGGGCCTTTGCTGTTCTAGGAAGCTTACGGTCAGAAAAAGAACTTTGCAGTTTCCCAAAACTATTCCAGTCCACTCTGCTTTTCCTATGTAACTCTGGGCCCAGTCCATTGTCCATCCATTTGCCTGTCACAGATAGACATGGTGTCAGACAAGCCATGGGGCATAAATATCTATCTTGCCATACAAGAAAGCAAGGGAGAAGGGGATGGGGGGAGTGGGGTGACAGAAGGGAGGGCTGACTGGGGAATGGGGCAATCAGAATATATGCCATCTTCGAGTGGGGGGAGGGTAGAAATGGGGAGAAAATTGGTAATTCAAACTCTTACGAAAGTTATGCTGAAAACTAAAAATATTAAATAAATAAATAAGGATTTAGAATACTCAATGATTCAACTTTCAGGAAAGTAAAGTAACGAACTGTGAAATGATAAAAAAAAAAGGTTCATTCAGATGTACATTGAAATTTGGACGGTGGATATTTTTAATTCATTTAGTCTTTTCTGTAAAGATAAATAAGCCAAATTCCTTTGAGTGATTACAGATTTCTTCTAGCATACATAACCTTTTGGAGCCTGATTAAATCAAAACAGCGTCGTCCCAAAAGAGGAGCATCTGGGTAATGCTCACCGTCTACAAGAAATCCATCAATGACCTGGGTTCTGCACTAAATCATTTTCATCACAAGGGTGTATACTTTTGTTGAGTGTGTATTTCCCTGTTTTATGCCTTACCCAATGTTTATTATTAGAGGGTCACTTAACAGGACCATTTCTGTTGTTACATGTTTCAAGGACACTTGAATGGCCTTGACGGATGGGTGGGAGAAATCTTGTTGTAAAAGAAACAGCAAGGCAGCATCTGGTTTGACCAATATCATTTTTTAAATTAACAAACAATTAGCACACAGGACCTCATATTCTCCATATCTTTCAGTCAGTTAGGAGATGGTAAAGATGCGGTTTATTGACAAATACAGATTTCAAAAGCTTTCTCAGTCCCTGCTAATACTCTCATTAAGCATACCCTCAATTTGTGTAGAGATGACTGTCATAAAGGTTTTGCATAGATGGGATAATGGGAATATAAGTCCATAGTTGACATTTTATTAGCAATCTTTTTTTAAGAGAAACAAGATCTGAGATTTTTTTCCATGCCTTTGGATTATGATAAATCCATCTCTCAATATCCTCACAATTTCACCTTTGACATGAATCTCCACTATATATGCTTGATCCTATCTGCCTGTTTTTCTCATCTCTCTTCCCTCTAGTGCCAGTTCTACTTTCTCTATAAGAACTTCAGGAACTATGATGTCAGAGTCTAAGTGTAGCGGTTCCATTATCCTTGATGGAGAAAACAGTTTGTCATAATAATTATTTTCAAATCTTCTGCATTTATCTTCTGCTTGCTGTCCTCTTTCTCTTGTCATTCCTGAATACCCTTGGAATGCCTTTGCTTACTCGCATTGATAAAGCTTTCTCTAGACTATTTTTACCTTCCACTGCTCCTCTCATCCTTATTGGAGAGCATTGCCCATAATTTTTTCAATTTTTGAAAGATCTTACAGATGAGTTTATATTCTAATTCACTATTGCCTTTGGCAACCATGTCTCTCTGTTAAGAAAGTACAAAATATTTTTGACTAAGTAGGAATGTATATTGACTTGATTGGGGGGGTCTTATCGAGGTCTTTATAGAATTTAATCTCTGTTTGCCTTGGTTTCCTCATCTATAAAATGGGGGTGATAATAGTATCTACCTCCCAGAGCTTTTGTGAGGATCGAATGAGATATTTGTAAAGAATTTCAAAAACCTTAAAGTGGTTTTAAATGCTAGCTATTATATTATTATTAATTTCCATGGCTATTTGAGTTAGGAAACTAAGATTCGAATCCCAAATTCAGTGAATATTAGACTTCAGACTTTTGCTGCTCACACAAATCTAATGAATTAATGTCATCAGTGCTGATAGAATCATAAAATTAAATGGTGATGGGTGTGAAAGACAGTAGTGATATTATTGAGTTAATTTGATGAATTGGGTATTAATTGGCATATATTCCTGCCTTGAGTTTTGTCTTTCTGATTGCATTTCTGTTGACTAGGAATTGTCTTCTCTTCACTTCCATCACCCTCTTCCAAAGATGACATATCCCTCATGTCACAAGTTTCTCCTAGTCTCATGCTTCTCCTTGAGTTGCATTGCACAAGAAGGGTACCAGGGTACTCTTGGAAGTAGAAAAACCCCTTCTCTACCAGACAGCCTCTGCTTTTGTGGCAGTCATCCTAATTTCTGCCAGAATTCCCCACTCAATTATTACCCATAAAGTCTCCAGTAATGCAGTAATCTTCCATAATCAAGGATTTGAGGTGTAGGGTGATAACATGACCATTTGGTCTACTAATTCAGGACCTGAAATTTTTATATATCCTTCCAATAAAGCTATAATTGCATGTTTCTCTTTTTTCCTGTACCCTATGACTTGAAGTCGAGTTCTGATCACTTAGTGTGCCAGACTAACACAATGGGCAGGCTCAGTTGGAAAACTTATTTGGAAACCTGCTTCAGTTTCTATGTTGGATTGCTAGAATTATAACTGCTTTTTCCACTGGGCCCCTTCCAAGGGATAGGGACTGTATTGCAGTTCTTTCATCATAGGAAACTCCCGGGAAAGGAAACTGCCTCTACCAATGCAGGTTGGAACCTCTTCTGCAATTTAAGAGTCTCAGAGAGTTGCCTAAAACTTTAGAAGTTGAGTGAGTTTCCCAGGGTTACAAAGCTGGTAGGTTTTGGGGGTAAGACATGAACTTAGCTCTTTCTGTTTACTGGAAAGTAGCTTTCCAAAGGCCACATAAGGTTAAACACTGGATAAGAAGGCTAAGTCATTATATAGTGTAAATATGGGCTATAAAGTTGGCTATGAGCTCCATATCAACTGTCTTTTAAGAAATTAAGAGAGTTATTGGAGCTATCCCCCATTAAGGAAAAAAAAAACACCATCCCACTGGTTACTGAAAGCTCTATCTCTACCAAACCACTTTGCCTCCCTCTGCTCTGCAACACCTCTGCTTTTAACCTTTGTTCCTAAAGCAAGATCTTCTATACTCCTGACCATAGAACACTATCAACAGAAATCATTGTCTGGGTTTGACACAATTGTCACATGTCCCAGGAGACTTTGCCAAAGATTTTTGGCTTGGGGAGGAGCTGGTCTTCTCAAATCAACAGACAAACAAGAAACAATTGCAAAGATTTATTTAGCGGCATTTTGTGCTTGGCACTTAGAAACAGAATTCCGTGCATAGGGCAAATTTTTATACACCTTTATCTTCATACATATTTTACATACCCTTTTTATTGCCCCTATTTTAACATTCATAATATTGAATTCCCCACTAGGCACATAAATACATTTATCTACAACACCTCAAAACCAAAATCTTAGTAATAACTGTATTCTGTTACTTGGGATAATTGCAGTTCCACACCACTTAAATGCTTAGCTTATACCAAGCTGCAATTTTTTTTAAAATTGTTAAAAGCTACGGGGAAGGGAGGGGTAAAGGGAAGAAATTAAAGAAACTTCAAAATGCAACCATCTATTTGTTTAAAACTGTGCTCTAAGGGAAGAGGCAAAATGAGTTTCTCTGAAATTCTGCTCTCTGAATTTCTGTGAAACTTTACAAATTTTCTATGGCCACTCTGGCATGCAAGGCACTACATCCAGGTCAGCTGCCTCGGTTCACTTGTAGCTGACTGTGTCTCTCTCTCTCTTCAATGCCCCTGATTTCAACAAGATCAGGCTGAATTATCAAACTCGTTTCCCACACTCCCATTCGCACTCTCTTTCCCCTTCCCATACTAAGTAAGATGCATGTTTTGGGGAGTCAAACTTCTTCAAGTTGGTACACCTCTGGATTCTGGAAGAATACCACTGACAGAACCTGTAGAGCTAAGATGCAGCCCTTCCCCCATCTCCCTTCCCACCTGGCACCCTGGCCAAGAGTATTTGTGTATATAGTGGGAACTGGAGTGTCCCAAAGAGGTCTCTTCCTCAATAAAATCATGTTTTTGTATCCTGTTAGGGGGGGAAAACAGTTTCTTTGGTGAATTAAATTCTCACCACTGTTCACACATCCTCATTCTCTTTCTCTTTTTCACTTTTTTCTTTCTTTATTTCTTTCTCTCTTTCCATTCCTTTCACTCTCTCCTATCACATCAATGGCACCATTGAATTTTCAGGACAATAGCTAATCAGCTGGAAGGAGCCAAAGTCAGGAGAGCACCTTCCTTCAGGAAGTGAAGTCCAATTGTGGCTCTGATGTCCATCTACCCCTCATCAACGGGGAGTGATTTCAGGAGGTCTGGTTCACTCCAGAAACAGGTGGGGTTGTGGGGGGTAGGGGTCAAGGGTAGCCTTCCCAGACCATGTAGCTTTGTAGAAAGACCAGTCCTTGGTGAAGTACCCACTCTGAGCCTCCCTTCACGAAGAGCTCACCCTACTTGACAGTGAGCGTTAAGTGTATGTGTGTGTATGTGTGTTTGTATGTGTTTATATATATATATGTATATATGTATGTATAGGTATGTATATGTATATTTATATATATGTACGCATGTTTCATTGGCTGTTACACTCTAGCCTCTCTCTTATATTAATATAAAATGATTATCCCATCTTTCCAAAGGCCACTTAGGGTTAGAGGTTAGACACTGGATAACAAGGCTAAGTCTTTGAATATTGTGAGCATGGGCCAGGAAGTCAGATGTAAATTCCATCTCGAGTGTCCTATGAGAGCTTAGGAGCATCTCTTTGTGTTGGAGTTAATCCCACCCCACCCCCTTCAGAAGAAAAAAAATATATATGCAGTTCTACTGTTCATTAAAAGGCTTTGAGCTCCTGACAATGAGGATGCCTTCATGGAAACAGTGGAGGATCTTTGGTGATGAGAGGTCAGGATCCTCATTAAACCATATGCACAGACATCTGGGAGGAGGAAGAGCCAGGGACGGACCCATACTGCCGGCTGTCACAGGTGTTGGCTGTCTGCTGATTGGCTGAAGAGGGGCTGATCATATGCATGCCATGTTCCATCCCTGTGGGCAGATACTGTCTCTCACCAAAGGCCCCATTGGAGGGAGATGAACAGAGTAAAGTGCTTTGGGAGGTGGTCAGTTTCTCTGGGCTTGCAGCTAGCCTGGGGGAGGTGGGAAAGTTGTAACCATAGAGGTTGTAAGGGTTGTGAAGGGAGAAGGCATTGTAGGAGCTCTGCTGCATATGGCTGCCACCAAAAACATGTGGGGAAGAAGAGCTGGAGGCTGGGTTGCCTGCCTGCATGACATACTGAAATTGGGAGGCAGGAAAAGAGCCCAGCTGGCTACCATAGGCTTCCATCTTGCCATTGCTGGGCAATGAAGGAGGAGTTGGTATTCCTGAGATCAGGGATGGAGTCCTCTGAGGCATGAAGGTTTCAGAGGACTGGCTAGCTGAGGCCGTACCACTCTGCAAACGGTTGTAGCTGCTGTCACTCAGGCCCGGGTAGCTCTGCAAGGCAGCCATGTTGCTCCTGGCACAGGGCGGATAATCAGAGAGGTTCAGGTTGCACAGCTGGCTCTCCCGACAGCCCACGTTGAAAGTGTTGGGGGCCAGGTGAAAGGTGGGAGGAGAACAGGATGGAGACAAAAGATGAGACGAGGCAGAAGGAGATGGGGTTCCGGTGCTGGAGGTGGTTGGAGAGGTACCTGTGCTGCCCCCTGAAAAATAGAACGGAACACAAACATCATCTCAGTGGAGGACTTTGTTATAAGCTAAGAAAACTTACAGTAACAACCATCCCCATTTCTACAGGGTGTTCCTAAAGTCTAGACACATAGGAAAATTGATGGCAACGTGGAGCTATTATATCAAGTTCACATGAATCTTGCAAAGTGCATCAACCTTTGCATCACAAATGATGGAAATCATATTGAAGATGTTATTTGTTAACATTCCAATTAAATAAAATGTGGTTGAAAATTTCATTCATTTCATTTCTTGAAAATATGCATTTTTGCCTGTGTCCAGACCTTAGGAACACCCTGTAGAGTGCTTTACTCACAATAACTTTGAGGAGCATGAGTTCTACATTTAACAGATTAGGAAACTGAGGTTCAGAGAGCTAAAGCTGCAGCATCATAAATCCGAGTTGCAGGGGCACGCAAAGTTTATCTAATCTGACTCTCATTTTATCAGTAAAGAAGGGAAGGCCCAGGGAAGTTGTGACTTGCCCCCTTCTCCCTCCTCACTTTATAGCTTTCTTTCATATGTTATCTTCTCCCAATAGATTATAAGCTCCTTAAGGGCAGACATTTTTTTTCTTATTTTTATCCCCAGCACTTAGCACGGTGACTGAGTAAGCACTTAATAAATGTTTATCGAATTGAATTGAATTGCCAACATCACAGAGCAAAACAGTTTCAAAGGAAGGACTTAAACTCTGGTCTTCTGATTACAAGCCTAGTACTTTCCATCAGACTAGCAGCATAACTAACAATTTGGGTATGTGGGGGAAGGCAGCATCAAGTGTGCTCTCAAGTCAACTTTTTAAGACAAATTCGGCAGAAAAAGGAAGAGATTCCAGGATCCAAGCCCCTGTTGAAAAGAAACCCTAAGATACTACTCAATAGGAGGAAAAACAGAGATCCTAGACCTGTGTCTCCTATGACCTTCGGTCTTCAGACACCACGAGATCATTCCTGAAGCCGAGGAAGTGGAAGCAAGTTGTGTGTGGAAAAGGAAAAAAATCCTGTGAAAAACTCTTCAAGATACCTGCATTTGTTTTTGCAAGCTCTTACTTTTGCATTTCAGGATTACTAGAACTGTCAAAGGATACCCAACTCCCTCATCTCAAGCCTGACAATAGCCCCAATGTCTAAGGCCAAAGAGGGTTTCCCTCTTCCTATCTGTTAGGAATGGTGGCTTTAACTAAGGACTTCTGAAGGCTATGTGCGTGACTACTCCTGTGACACAGAAAGAGTTTGGGAATAGAAAGACTAGTTTCATTGTTTAGTTCTTGAAGGAGAAAGAAAATTGCTTAGCTAATTCCTTCTCTTGCTATTTTTTTTAAGTTCCCTTAGAGTCTTGAGGTGTCAGTCAACGAATAAGCATTTATTGAGTACCTACTTTGTGTTGGGCACTGTGCTCTGACCTGCTCTGCTTCCAACCTGGGCCAGTTCATCTCTCTCAAGCAGCCCAGTACTCTTCTCTCCACCCACATCTCCCCTCAGAGGCTCACCATGTTGGTGACAGACTTAAGGTGGATATCCAACCAACTTCAACCCTAGAGCAGATCAGAACTCCTGAGGTCAAGTGGTCCACAGTCCTTGGCCTCTCCCAGTTGCATGAATTATAGATGTATATGCCATCACACATGGCTATAATCCAGTTCTGAAGAGGTTCCAGTCTAAGGCACACGAATGCAGAGTCAGTGGAGTGCCACCATTTTGGAGCTGGTGCCACCATTTTGGAAAATGATTTGGGACTATAGTAAAAAAGTCCCTAAACCTTGCTGATTCTCTGACCCAGGCATACTATAGCTAGATCCCAAGGAGGTTAAAGAAAAAAAAGGCGTAGCTATAAAAAAATAGTTATCACAGTACTTTTTGTGGGAGCAAAGAACTAAGTAAAGCGGGTGCCCTTCAGTTGGGGAATGGCTGAACAAATGGTGGTGTATAAATGTAATGGAATATCATTTCACTGCAAGAAATGACAAATGTGAAAGGACAGGCATTAGACCTTTGATTTCATTGGTATAGGGAACCCCCAGACGAGGAAACTTCTTCAATTGGCAAGTAATCCACTGTAGCTGCATTATAGAGTGTGTGGAGGAGAGTGTAAGTATGGAAAGCTAACGAGAGCTTTAAATGCCTTTCACACAGAGCACTCCCTATAGCAAATTCCCTTGCCCAAGACTACTGACCTTCAGGGCAGGGTTTGGACTTTCCCAGAGTTGCCAAGACCTATATTTCCCAAAGGGGAAATCTTGGAACACTATGGGGTCAACCTTAACTTATGCTGGGATTCCTAGAATTGGAATTCCTATAGGAGAGGGAAGAGGGAAGGGGCAAATGAAAAATAGAACAGAACAAGAGTTCTGGAAATGGAGGAAATAGTCTTGAGGAACCAAAAAAATCAGAGTATTAGATTAAATTGGAAGTCAAATACCCAAAGTAATCCAAAAAGTAAAGATCCTAAGAGAATCCTTGGCAAAAAACAATTTAAAACATATCTAATGATCTGGAAAGTTCTCCCTAATGGAATTATGTAATTTACTTGAGGGGAGGAACCCATCTTTTGCCCTTCTTTGAAGCCCCAGCTTAGCTCAGTGCCTGTCTGGCACATAGTAGGCACTTACTAAATATTAGTTGACTCACTATTGGCCCAGAATAAAGTTCACATTTGGCTTTTTTTTATAGATTTTGTTATTGTTGTATCAGACGTAGGATTTCAGAGTTGGGATAGAGATATTAGAGGTCAAGAAGATTAACCCTTTCATTTTATAGTTAAGGAAATTAGAGGTCAAAAAGTTCAAGTGACTTGTCCAAGGTAATATAGCCCATTCCTTGAAGAAGTAGAATAGGAATGTAGGTCTTCTGATTCCCAGACCAGTGCTCTTTCCACTACACCAACCTAACACAAATCCAGGATATTATTTTTAATAAAAAAGATTCCCAATACAGATTTCCAAGTAGTAACTTCCAGACAGGGCAGACTTCAACTGTAGGTCAAGTGGGTCTTCACCAACACCATTATGGTGGATTTCAGAGGTGCCTGAAAAGCCCTCCCTCTATTTTTTTGAACCTCCCATTTACTGGTTTCTACTTATCATTTCAGGATAAAATTTTTATTTCCATCACTTCTGAAAGAGTTTAAAATGTAAATGACCCTCGAGGAGATAACACATTGATTAAAATTCACACTAAGGTAGAAATGACTAATACCAAGTCATTTCCTGAGAGCAGATTTTTACTTGGAGTAGGAGACTGGGAGACAAGCCACTTTGCACCTGAGATAGAAGGAGAAGGGGCTCAGAAAGGGGTCTGTCTCACTTTGTCACTTTCACAGCTTTGGCTAGGGTCTGCCCCGCTCGTAGCATCTTAAATGAAATCTAGTGACTTACCCCCTGCCTGTGCTGGGCATAGGCCCCTTTAAAGAGTCTTTCTCTCTATTTCCCACATATTCCCAAGAAAAGGAAGTTGTGTCGAATTCTTTGAGCTTAGATAAAATAAGCAATGTGACATGAAATGGAGAAATTTGACTCCAGCTGTAGAGAGATTTGCATTTTACAGGGATATTTATCTAGTCTCCTCTCTCTGTGTCCTGTTTCTCCATGGGCTGGTGTTTACACAGTCCCAGAGGGGACTACCTGTTCAGCACACTGTACTGTCCTGTTACAAATACGTTCCATCATCCTCAGGCCTTGGGCCTATAGCAGGAAGCGTGATGCGGCATGGAGAATTTTTTACAACTTTAAAATGGTTTTTTTGGATGGCTCACGGTGGAAGGAATGGTACTGATTTAAAGTCCTAGTTAGTTACACTCAAAAAGAAAAAAAAATGGGGGGGGGTTTGGAGGGGCAGGGGTCAGGGCATTAACAAGTTACAGCATTCTCTGCAGACCAGATGAGAAGCACACATTAAGAAGGTTTTAGCTGCCCTGGGCTTTTCAATAGCACTGACTTGAAATGACTCTTTGTGGCCCCTGGGACTGAAAGAGAAGGTGAGAAATACTGGAAATGGATCAGCAGAAGTTGGATATGGGCAAACCTGTCCAGAAAATGCTCAAGTTGTTTCTATCCATTTTGCTTTTTATCATGTATTTTTCAAATGCCCAGAGGAGACGTTAATTATTTTTCTGTATTCCCACTGAGGGCTAGGCTTGACTAAGGCGGAAACCAAGGTAACGAGAAATCAGTATCATTTTAAATTCTCAAAACACATCTACCATAAAGTAAAAAGAGAATAGATTAGCCCAAAAGATGCTGTGAAAAGCAAAAACAATTGAAGAAGAGAAAAGCAGCATGCTACGGTGGATAAAGAGTTGACCTCATACTCAGGAAGATGCTGATCTCATTCCCACTGCTGACAAAGTGACAGTGTGATCCTGGCCAAAGTATTTAACCTCTCGGTGCATCCGGCCAATGGCTAAGACTACAAGTTGCTGAGAGGTGCTGACATGTATTGGGAATGTTAATAATAATAACTAATATATATATGGCACTTACTTTGGGCTAAGCATTATCTCATTTGCTCCTCAGAACAATCCTAAAGGGAGGTGTTATTATCATTTTCATTTTACAGAAGAAACCGAGGCAAACAGAGGTTAAGTGACTTGCCCTGGGTCACACAGCTAGTAAATGTCTGAGGCTGGATTTGAACTCAGGTCTTCCTGACCTCAGACTGAACCATGTACCATGATGGTAGATGTAATTCATGACTAGAAGTTCCTTACGCCAGTGGTGTCAAACTTAAATAAAAAGGTGGAACCATCACTACATACATAAGTATCCCTGTGGGCCACATATTGACTTAGTCTTAAGATGTGATATTATTTATGTTTTATTGTATTTTTAATCTATTTTGTTCATTATTTGCCAATTACATTTTAATCTGGTTTGGTAGCACTTGGGGTGTGTTGTGTCTGTGTTCCATACTTCTGCCTTATGCCAAGGAATCTGCAGGTTTCATTTTATGAAAAGGTAGGAGAGTGAGGGGTGACCCATTCTCCCTTTTTAACCTTCAACACATGTGTTGCCTGCAAAAGTAGAAGCTGGAAGTCTTTCTCTGAAGGTAACTTAAACCAGCCTGGGCAGGAGAGCATCCCTGAGCTCAGCATGAAAGGAGACAGGTCCAACTTTAAGGGGAAAAAGAATGTCCAGCTTGGTCTCTAGCTCCACTCTCCCTGCCTCCCAACTCTCTGGTCTGAATGCTTCCCCCTTTTCAGTATGGTCTCACTTCTCTAACTCCCTCAGGATGCGGGCTCTCAGTCCGTCCACAAGAGAGGCAGAAAGTAGTCCTAGGAACAGATTTCCTTTTGCACAGCAGTAAAGTATTATTGGCTATTGAGTGATTTAGGGGGAGATACCCAGGATCCAAACAGGATCACAGACCTCAGGTTGGAAGGAACCTCAGAATGTTAGCTCTTAATAGAGAAGATCCCACAGTGGTTAGCTATATTGCTGTAGATGGAGATAGGCACCTTAGTCCATGTGGGCATTCCCCAAACATCTATGAATAGTCCTGTCCAATGTAACAGTGGCCAGATGCCAAGGGGTGTTACAGGCTAAAGTAGCATCGCTTATTTATGACCCATGCTCTACTGGGCATGAATTGGCTAAGGCATCATTGACATAACAATAACTACATGAGAATAATGATAATAATTATATAATAGCCATAATAACAATAGTTAATACTTCTATAGTACTTTACAAATAATAACCTTTTTCTCACAACAGCCTAGGAGGTAGGAGTTATTATTATTATTAATTATCATTCCCATTTCACAGATGAGGAAACTGAGGCTTACAGGGTTTAAGTGACTCCGCCACAGTCACATAGCTAGCTAGCGTCCGGCAAGATTTGAACACAGGTCTTCCTGACTCCACATTCCATGTTCTAGCCACTGCACCATCTAGCTGTCTAGAGCTTAAGTTTTGTAGTTTATTTTATCATCTATCCCTCACAACAACTCTGTGAGGGTGATTCAGATGTTAATTTCTCTAGTTTATGGATGAGAGCTGTTTGGAGGGAATTTTGGGAGAGCTCAGATGAGTCCCTGCCTTTTCTCTGCCATCTTGGCTCTCCATTTTATGGATGAAGAAACTGAGTCTGAATAAAGTTGTGTGATTTGTCTGGGAAAGATCCCCAATAAGTATCTGGCAAGATTCAAACCCAGGTCATCGTGACAGCAAATCTACCCATTAAGCCACATCACCCCACTCTATACTCCCAAAGTCTAAAGCAACAATGAAACTACTCTGGATTACTTGCCCCCTCCCCCAACCACAAAGAATTGCTGTGAGTCCTGAATGGCCTCATAGCTCTGGCCAGTCTCAAAGAAGGCTCTCTGGCCTCAGTTCCCTCATCTGTAAAAGGAAACAGTTGGATCTTTAAGGTCCCTTCAGCTCTGTGTGTGATTCTAAGTACAGTACGAGAATTATAGGTATACTGGTTTCTAGAGTGCTCTTTCCCTTTCTCCTTTTCTCCTTCCCCAGAGATTCTGATTTACTTTGGAAGGGGGCAAGGCAGAGAGAAAATCAGGATATCCTGGAAATTCCACTCCCAGTAGATTAGAATCCCCAGAAACCTCAAACCAACTCCTAGTCCCTTTCTGAGCTTCCCTTAATCTTATTTCGGCAGCATATCGAAGTGAGACGAACATTAAAATTCATATATAGTATTAACTTGCTCATATATTCAGGGCTAACAGCCAAAATAATCAAAAGGAGCACATTCATAACAGTGATTTTGTAAGAAGACAGTAATCCAGAATAATACAAGCATCCCATGAAGACAAGCTCAATGTGTCTGGGAAAATCCTAAATACCAAACCTGCTGAGTTTGGCATCTTTAAATTGATCACTTCCAGATTGCATTATGGAAGTTTTCACATAAAGTTTCCTTTTGTTGCTTTTTTTTTAAATTTTCAGATTGAAAAACAAGCAAGGAAAAAGTGGGGGGAAACTCCATCTGGGCTGGTAGGGAATATATTTCCATATAATTACTTGATTCCATGAGCCAGATACTCTTCTTGTATAACTCGATGGCATCTGTCCTTGAGGAGTGCTGATTCACTGGACGTCCTTGAGAAGTCCTTCTTGGGGGCTTATTTAAACAGGTACAA
Organism: Phalanger gymnotis; assembly: GCA_028646595.1. Lineage (NCBI taxonomy): Eukaryota > Metazoa > Chordata > Mammalia > Diprotodontia > Phalangeridae > Phalanger > Phalanger gymnotis. The sequence goes on along the minus strand of CM053627.1, from coordinate 45,157,853 downwards.
GGTAAAATGCACTCTGTGTTCTAAAGGCTTATTGACTGATTTATCCATTCATTCTGTAAAGATCAACCTGAAACAACTCTGTAAGAAGATACAGGTGAATCAAGTAGAGATATTTGGAAGAGAAGAGTTAGGGAGAATATTATGGATGTCTTCAAGTATTTAAAAGGTTCCCATGAGAAAGAGAAATTAAATTTGTTTTGATTGGGCCTAGAAGGCACAACCAGGAGAAACTGTTGGAAAATGCGGAAAGGAAGATTTCAAGAAAACTTTCTGACAATTAGAGTTATCTAAAAATGGAATTCATTCCTCGGGAGAGAGTGTGTTCCCTGTCAATGGAGATCTTCAAGCAGAAGATGGACGACTCTCTGTGAATGACATTTTCAATGAAATTCCTACTCAAATTGCATTGGCCAAGATGGGTTTGGGAGTCCCTTCCAACTCTGAGATAGTATTATTCTCAGAATTATTAAGGGTCTATTGTTCCCATGCAGTGATGGAGGCAGAAACCAACTCCAAAAATATTAATAAGCATAATCCTATGCTGCCCAACCAAGAAATCCTGTATTTCTCATAAAGTAAATGTGAAATTCTATACTACTGATGGGAATTGTGTAGTTTCATGCTTTGAAAAACTAACTTTAAGAACTCACTTTCCCATTAAATTCAAGTATTTTAAATGTCTCAGGCTCTTTTGCTTAAAAAAAACCTTGAATTTATAATAGCAATACTTAATTACATGTAGATTAGCTATATTATATAAATGGTCTCTCCTTCTGCCTATCTAGGCAGTCTGGAGACCTTTTACCCATTGCTACACAGCTGCTCCTTCTCCACCCACTGCATTTCTCTGTAGTATTGTTCACCTATTTCTTTAATTCCCATCTGCTACCTCGTAAAATCACAGCTTTCTCTACTATGGGCTTTATTATCCCCATTGCCATGCTCTAACATTTGTAGTTATCTAACTCAGAGGAGGGAGAAGGAGAAAAAGGAAGTGAATTGTAGTGATATTCCTAAGGCTTTCTCCAATTCCTTTATCAATAGTTAACCAGAACTGCCACCACTCTACATATATGCATCCACCTCTTATGAGAAATGTGTTTGTCAATCAAGAAAAGTGTGTTTTATAAAAGTCATGACATAGAGAATAAAAGGTTATAGTTTAGTTTTTGAGAATGTGTGTGAGAATGCATTGAGATATTACATAGGCATAGATAACAGATATTACAGAAGGCATAGATATCACAAAGCTTCTGTGCAAACTAAACCTATGCAGCTATAATTGAAAGAAAGGAAAGGGGGGAATCCTTACTTCAAATATCGATGATGACAATGAATTGCTATAAGCTTAATTCAGTCTTTTAGGGAACTTTTCACAGGACAGGATCAAATGGTTTTCAAAGGAAAATGCAATTATCAACAGCAATCTTAAAAATTTGTTCAAATAATCAGAGAAGTGAAAATCAAAACAACCAAGATATCACTTCATATCCATCTAAGTATCAAACTATCAAAGATGTAAAAATTCAGCAGTGAAACTGTAGGAAAAGAGTACACTGATCCTCTGTTGGCAGAGCCCTGAATTGGTCCTAACAATTCTAGCAAACGATTTGAAATTATGCAAGAAAATTTACTAAGTTGTGCATATCCTGTGACCCAACAATCCCACTACTGGGTTTTACGCTTTGAGGAAGTTAATTACAATAAGAAAAGACCCATATGCACAAAACTATTCATAATGGCATTATTTTAATAACAAAAAGCTGGAAATAAAATATGTTTTCAATGATTGGAAAATGGATGAACAAATTGTGACATATGAATGTAATGGAATAATGAGAATGCCAGATATGAGGACTTCAGGGAAACATGAAAATGTATGAAAATATGTAGGGTGAATATAGTAAAAAGACCAGTCTCTACAATGACTACAACAGCATAAATAAATTAAAAACCAAAAGGCAACAAAATTCAGGTCAGGATAATAGAGGATGTAGGTCCCAAATTATTAATCGTTAGAGCATATACTACTTCTATCTATCTACAACTGGTAAAAACAAAAGGGAAAATGGTATGCTATCAATTGAAATTATTCTATAATGTGGTTTTGCTTAACTGTTTGTGGGAAGTTTGAATACTTGTTGGGTAGTGTCTGTTGTATTAAAACAAATGTATCCATAAAAAGTTTTTATAAAGAAAATTTTGTTTATCTGACAAGATTACTATTATTTCCACACTCCATCTCCGCTTCCATACCATTATTCTTCCTACACTGGAGAAAACTCTACCCCAAGGCCCCAATCTCTTAAACAGGTGACTCCCTTGCCAAGATTACCATTTCAGGAGGAGACCAAGCTCAACTCACTTTCTGGACTTCTTTGTCACCTCATCAGCCACCTTGCCCCCATCCAAGTACTCCATTAGAATGTAAACCTCTTGAGGGTTGGGACTGGGGGTGAGATAGATAATAGAAGTAAAGCACTTTGTAAATCTTACAGCACTATATAAATACCTATCATTATCATCATCATCACCATTAAATCAAGAGACCTCAGGGTGACGACAACTTCATTTTGTAAGCCTTTTACTGCATTCTTGCCAAGCTCAAGAAATGTTTATAGAGCAGTAGAGGGGGTATGCTGGTAAATGTTTAACAACCAGGCTCTCTGGGGCAAAAGTACACACACATAATTTTAAGGTTAATCTGCTTCATTAGAACTTTCTAAAGTTGGGACAATCAACAAAACAATAAATTGAGCCCCAATTCATAGCATTTGCTATTTCCAAGGGGTAAATGCTCATCCTGAAAAATGTAACAATTGACTCTCCTGCTGGTTTGCATATCTCTAGTAGGAAGAGGACTGTCTTACTGGCTTAATGCCTCCACCGATTGGCACGATATCTGGCACATAGTAAGTTTTTAATAAATGCTCTATCAATAGATATTAGAGACCAAAAGGAGGCCATTCAGAGTGTAAGCAGAGAAAGAAGTAAATGAAGGTATGTGAATTCACTATTCCAATTCATCAAACAGGTTGGCCAGCTTGAACTGTTAGTAAGTCAGGAAACATTTCCTGATGGTTAGTGATGATCAGAATTGGAATGGGTTACCTCAAGAATTGAAAGAGGGATGCCTGTTTAGATGTGGGTTAGAATAGAGCCTCTGGGGTCTCTTTCATGTTTGAGGCTATTGTTTTCTTACAGTCTACCTCTCTCATTATTTGACCCCTGCCTCCAGTACCCATATACTGCTGTAGTCATGAGAAAGAGCTGAAAGGTTAAACAGTTCAATGCAAAAAAAAAAAAAGACCTATTACGTGCCTCCAACCTAAAAGGCATTGTGATAGGTACTAGAGTTGACCATCATTTTACGCTGTCTGTACATTGGTCTTGTCAATTAGCAGAGTTTGCTGAACAGTTTCTTTCTCCTAAATGATAGAACATCTCTTTTTCCCTACTATAGACCTAAGGCAAGCAGAAGACCTACTCTGTCATGCAGGTAGGTATTGGAGTGGATAGAACAATAGAACATTTGACCTGGAGTCAATTCAAACCTAGCCTCAATCACTTAATCACTTTGTGAACTTGGGCAGGTCCTTAGCCTCTGTCTGTCTCAATTTCCTCATCTATAAAATGGGGATAATAATTGCACCTACCTCCCAGGGTTTTTGTGAGAGTCAAATGAAATAATATTTGTAAAGCACTTTGTGAACCTCAAAGCACTAAGTAAATACTATTATTATTAATACTCTTCCTTTTATATAGAAGAAACTAAAGCAGGGAAGGGATAATCAACTCATCTCCAATTAGACAGCGACTGAGGTGAGATAAACGCCAGGACCCTAGCCAACAGTCCAGTGCACTTTCTTCCAGACTACCTCGTCTTAGATACCATTTACTAAAACTTCTGTTTTCGTGGAGGAGCATGCCATTTCCTTCTGTTGACATTTTATATAAGTTACTAATACAAAACATTCTGTCAACTTTTTAAAGAGGAAAAAATATAAATTCATCTCTCAGTTTTTAAGCTCAAAACTATCTAAGCAGTGATTGATAAAAATCATTCCCCATATATTTAATGAATGAAAATTATCTACTTGATTCTTCAGATTTTTAACTGAAAACTATTCATGACAATTTCCATTTCAATCAAGAATGAATCAATAAACATTTGGCACTTGTATCCCCAGATCTGCCTTTTCCAGGCTAAATAGCTCCAGTTTCTTCCAGAAGACAGTCATCCTACTGTCACTAAAATACTTGGGGTAGTAGAATTTTAAACACCTAGGTTTACTCCTGTCAGATGTTAGAAGATCCTAAGAATTTTTAGCCATCTGTTGTCAATGGAACTGAAACTAAAAGTCAAAATGGTCCTGGGACTTCTCTTTGGCTCCATAGCAACTAAATGATTCAGTAGGTTTTTGGCTTTTTCCTTAAACCATCCTCTTAGCATGCATATTCCATAATTGCAAGCTCTTTCTGCATTCCCTTGGTAATAAGCATTTCTGTCTCTTACTGCTTCCATAAAGGAAACTGACCCTATCTTAACCTAGAAACAAAGGTGAGTCTATTCGCTCCAATACTGGCACATGAAGCTGTGCCTGCACTATGGCAGCATCTGAATTAAAAACCAAAAGAAATTCCATATTTTTCTCCCTGAGGGTATTTCCAAATATTCAGATAATTGGTGCCAGCTAGGCAAAACATCTGGATAGCTGAATATTTCCATGTTTATCCAAATGTCCAGTATTGTATAGACACAGCTTAATATTCTCTTTCCTCCATTAGGAAGAAATTGTTAAGCAACCAATTTGCCATTGATGTTTTCAGTAGACAACCACTCCTTCTCTCTGCTTCTGAAGAGACACAAAACAATTCCATACAGAGGAGCAGAGTTTCTTTCCTCTCTTATGAGTGACATTGCCCAGAGTTACTGGAACCCTTAGGCTTTAGGGAGGAGGGATGAGATTGTGGCTGATTTTACGTCCTTTGTTAAAGTCAAGGAACTAAGCCACAGGGTTTTTAATCATGAGAATCTGGATCAAGTTCAGTCTGAAGTTCAAAAATATATTCCAATTAAACTATTTAATAGATTCTTGGCTTTTCCTATTGCCCCATCCTCTTACCATGTGTATTCAATAATCCCAGGTTCTTTTTTGTTCCCCTGGTAATAAGTAGATTTCAGTGATGACATCATGCTCTAAGAGTTTAGCTTCTTTCAAACCAATATGTTTTCTAAGTGTCTGTAATAAACCCAAATATTCATAGACTTGAGTGAGTCATTTAACTTCACTAAGAGCATAAAGAGTACACGGGGGAGATAGAAAGGTGGATGGTGAGGGTAACCAGGTTGTAGTATATTACCAGTAATAATTTATACTCAAAAAGTGCAGGGAAAAAACATTACCAAGGACATTTGACAATGAAAAAGGAGATGGAGCTACCAAGCAAAAATGGACAACCTAGATACTACACCCTCGAGGTGCTAAAAGAAATGGAGGAAGACTTCTGACACACTGAGTGAATCCTTTGTAAGGAATTTAAAGAAAGAAACAGATGAGAAGCACACTGGTTGAGAACGTGCAAAGAAGTTGAGATTTGCATTGGAGAAGGTCTATAATAAGAAGGTAATAAATCTCTTTAAGTTTCTCATTTGGCTGTGTATCATAAGTGTGCCATTAGCTCATGGATTGAAAAGTTTCATCCCCATTAGTAATTTTATGCTCATTTATATGGTGGTGGATGAACGCAAACACTTGAGGAAGATAGAATCTGGAGCAGGGTAGGAATGGAAATAACTAAACCCAGCAAGTCCTGGGTATCATTTCTCAAGGCTAAGATATTGCTGCCTTGCCTTGATGGCAATATACCTGCTAAAAATCCTGATGCAGACTGCTACTTCTGCTCTAACTCGGAAAACCACCCTACAGAACAAGAAAAAATAAGTTCGTGGCCATCTTCCAAAAGCTGGTAGAAGTAAGCAGGTTCCTCAACTCAAAAATAAAATAAAACAAAAACCTGGCTTCTAGAAAAAATCCCGTTCTACAGATGTGAACTACCTCTCCATCTGTTCTGGCAGGTTAATCAGGAGGCAGACATGAGAGTGGGCAGCCAGAGCACAGTTTGCTGAAGGGATTTGGCTGCCTAAATAACTGTCGTCAAAGATCAGAGTGGGGAGGAAACCTTGATGATTTGGTCAAATGGCACTATTTTGATCAGTGACAGTAACCAAATGGTAGGTTCAGCTTAGTGGATAGGACAGGATGCTCCATGTCTAATCAAATTGACTTCCTCCAGCCCTTCCAATCCTTTACATTCCTCTCCCTTTTTCAGTTTGTGTATGGAAAGTGTAGTCGTGATTTCTGCATTTCTTCAAAGTCTTAATTCTGAGAAGGAGTCAACAGGCTTCATTAGATTGCCATGACACACACAAAAAGAACCTTTAGACTAAAAGCATCACCAACTGTGGCTAGCAGTGGTGTGCTGGTAAGTGTTTAACGACCAGCTCTCCAGAAAAATAAAACACTTTACACACTTTTAAGTTCAATCTGCGTTGCTGACATTTTCTCTATCACTTTAAGTCTAGATAATCATCAAAATAATACATCAAGCAATGATTTGCAGCCTTGGCTGATTTCCGAGGTGCAAATGCTCACACCAAAAATTTGATAATTGGCTTTATTGAGCTATATTGAATATATTTATTTCAATAAATATTGAAATATTTATTATTTATTTGTGCTGGCTCCAGCACAATCTTGACTGTTGATATCCTTTTAGGAGAGCTGTCCCACAGGTCTCATGGCAAATTTCATTTGGACATTATGGGGCTGGGGTGAGTGAGAATGCCAGAGAACCCTGATGCTGACTGCAGTCACATGGTATCTAGCTTACAAACCCTGGCCTATAATCTAGGCCAGAGGTGTCAAGCACTCAGCTCACAGACAATATGCCCAGCCTGAAACAGTCCTCAGTGGGGTCCAAACCAGATTAAAACATAATTTGGAAATACTTAACAAAATAAATTAAAATACAATAATATAAAGATTCTTGTTATTCAATTGTTTTTCACTTGTGTATGATTCTTTATGACCCCATTTGGGGTTTTCTTGGGAGAGATACTAGAATGGTTTGCCATTTTCTCCTCCAGCTCATTTTACACATGAAGAAACTGAGGCAAACAGGGTTAAGTGACTTGCCCAGGGTCATACAGTTAGTGTCTGAGGCCATATTTGAACTTGGGAAGATGAGTTTTTCCTTACTCGAGGCCCAGGACTCTATCCACTGTGCCACTTAGCTGTCCCAATATATAAATGATATTACATTTTAAAACTAAGTCAATGTACGGCCCCAAGGGATTCTTATGTACAAGTTAATGGCTCCCATTTCTTTTTGAGTTGGAAACCATGGATCTGGACTATAGAAGTCAGGAGTTGGAAAAAGGAGGGCAAAAAAGACTATTTGAAAGAAAAACAGAGGGTGCATATAGGCTAGCTGAAACTGAGGTTTCACTTGAAATATGGGTAGCTTATTTTCAGGCAGTCCTTTTGAAAGTTCTCCACAGTTTTCCTTGAGAACAATCTTGTTCCAAATAAAACATAAGGGAATAAGCAAGGGAGGTAGGGAGTCTCAGTGGGCTAAAACAGAAGACCTGGGGGTAGAGAGTCAATATTTACTTTTCCTTAGTCACTGGGAGACCTTAAGCAAATGATTACACCCTTCTCTCTATGCCCCAGGACCCTCATCCATAAAAAGACAATCATATTGATAGTGGAGATAACATTGGAGGAAAATCTACAAATTACCAGTATCCTATTGAATGCCTGGGAGGAAAAATGAAGCAACTAACCTTCCTTACTGGAGGCACTGAGGCAGCTTCTGGAAGCCAGAGTAAGTGCTACCTAAGAAAATCACATCTGAGGGGTTGTTCCCATCCCCCATCCAGCCAAGTGATGACGTTTCAGTTATTTATGTGGTTCCCAGGTTCTCTTCATTTCATAGCCGTCAGCACAATCCCATGACTCAGCTGGAGGCCAGATGTCCCAACTCAAATTCTGTGCCTCGGCCCTCCCCTGCCCCCACTGTCCCCAGCCAGTGACCATTATTATCCAGTGGCTTACCTTGCTGTTTCTGCATGGTGGTGAAATCCTCAAAGGTGAGTGTCCGCACAGGTGGTCTCCAGAAAGCATATGTTTCCATAATGGCCTCCAGTCCAGTCCTATGGAATAAGAAGAAAGCCAGGTGAAGAAGGCATAAATAAGGCCGAAAAATGCATTGAGTTAGACAGAAAGGACAGGCCTAACTTCTCTCACCTGGTGAGCGGTGGGTGCATGCCTCACTGCTGAGAGATCACCTCTGCAGGAGTAAATTAGCCTAGAAAAGCACAATGTGCTGATGCTGTCAGCTCATAGAAACAAAAAAAAAAGGAATTTGCCCAGTTTGAGACAATCTAGAAACCAATCCAGACACTGATGCTATCTCATTATGACCTTCTAGCAGGTAGTATCACCCTGCAGGTAGTACCTCCATCTAGATAAGAAAGACATTCAGCATTAAATATCTTGGGTCTCCTAAATCTTCCAATGACATGGAGGGTAATGTTGAATAGCTACCAAATCTCCCCTTTACCTCCCTTTGAAATCCAAAAACAGTAAGATCTTTCTTCTCCCTAGCTTAATGGCTACCAATCATGTGTGACTGTCCCAAAGGGCAAGGCAGTGATCTTTAGAACATCAATGGCTTAAAAGATTTAAGAGGTGAACAAATATAGGTGATATAGACTTCAGGCCCAGGAGCCCTGAAAATGGGAGCAGCCGCCAGATGACTGGTTCTGCTTATAGCCTACCCTTCATAGCCAATATTTGGGGAAGCAACTCCTCTGAAGAAGGGGCCAGTCAGCTCCAACAACTGCCATCCATAGAATAGATAAGCCAGGCTGATGCCACTCTGTGGGGTATACAAGGTGCAGCAAGTGCCAGGCAGGTCAAACCACAAAAACCGCCTTGACCACCCACTTCTCTCAGACCCTAATGGGAACAGCCTAAGACCCTGAACCCAAGAACCTTGGGAATAGTAATGCTTCCAGCCCAGTGCCCTCAGCCACCATCCTAGGAAGCAACCCCTCTAAAGACACAGCCTGGCAGCTGCTCCTGCAGGTGCTACAGGAACAGCTTCTGAAAACCTAGAAAAGAAAGGTCTTTCCACTAAAGTCCCTGGTGGCAAAGGCCATTTGATTCGTAATCAGAAACTGAAGAAGCATCACCATTCAGCTTTGCTAGTGTACCCTAATGACCATAGGACTTTTCCATTTGACTTGCATCTAAAAGCTCACATATGGGTTGCCTCCCCCATTTGTCAGTCACTCCATACATGAACATTTTTAAGTGCCCACTATGTGCCAGATACTGCGCTAAGCACTAGAAATACAGAGAAAGATAAAAGACAGTCTCTGTCCTCAAAGTGCCCATAGTCTAATGAGGAAGACAATGCAACTTACACAGACTGTAAACAGGATACAGGATAGGTGGGAAAGGGTCAACAAAGGAAAAGCAGTAAAATTAAAGGGGACCAGGAAAGTTCTTGAGAAGGACTGTCTTTATTTCCAATTTGTATTGGAATATATAGTAAGTGCTTAATAACTGCTTTACTCATTCATTCATTCATATGGAGTATACAAAAACTGTCAGTAATGAAGGAAGGCAGGGCAGCTACAAGGGGTACTTGATAGAGCACCTTCCCTGGAGTCAGGAGGACCCAAGTTCAAGTCTAGCCTCAGACACTTGACACTTACTATGTGACCTTGGGCAAGTCACTTAACTCTGACTGCCTTGCCTCACCCCGCTCCAAAAATTAAAAAAAAAACTTTTTAAAAAAGTAATGAAGGAAGGCCAGTCAATGGAAGATAAATGCCTTGAGGGCATGATCAATAGGTTTTCCTGTTTCAGCTACAAGAGATGATCTGAATCCAATGCTTTCTGAATATACCAGGAATCACTCAGTCACCAAGCACTTATTAAATACCTACTGTGGTGCTAGACACTACATTAAGTACTGAGGGTGCAAAGATAAGTGAAATAGCTGTCGCCCTTGAGGAGTTTATAGCTTATGAGAAAGACAACATGTACATAGATGCTTATAATAATAGCTAGAATTTCTATATAGTGCTTCAAAGTTTGCAAACCTAAGTATATGCAAATTAGATACAAGTGGACGGAGCCGGGGCGCTAATAGCTGGGGAGATTAGGAAAGGCCTCATGTAGATGGCAACGCTTGATCTGAGTCTTGAAGGAAACCAAGCATTCTAGGGCGAGAACAGTCTCGGCACAGGAGTCGGTCAGCGGAAAGGCAGAGAGACGGGAAAAGCTTCCAAAGCCAAACAGTTCTTCCTAATATTTTCCCAAACCACGAGGATTAAAGAATCAGGCTGGAAACGAGATGAGTAGTCTTTGGGGTCAGATTCTTGGGCTTCTCTATAAGAAGATTCAGGAGACCTTAAGAGCAATCCTTTTTAGACAATTTGCTTCTGGATCTGGCTGAAATGGGAATCTTTCCAATTTGGGCGAGAGGGAAGGGACACGTGCGCTTGTAATCATCCAATTATCTCTCTAAAACACACACGGAAAAAATGCATTAATTTGGAAGTAACTAGGTTTCCTAACAGGCAGTCTCTTGCTGAGGTTTCCTCTCCTCAAAAGGGAATTTGGGATTAGGGAGGCGAGTTAAATCTGGTTCAGAGCCTTCTCGGATTCTTAGATGAGGATTTAGTTTTTCCTAAACTTTGTCATCTTCCCAATTCCTAGCATAAATAGGCATTTCAGGGGCAGCTGGGTGGTGTAGCGGATAGAGTGTCAGGCCCGGAGGAGGAAGACTTATCTTTGTGAATTCAAATCCAGCCTCAGATACTTACTAGCTGTGTGACCCTGGGCAAGTCACTTAAACATGTTCACCTCAGTTTCCTTATCTGTAAAATCAGCTAGAAAAGAAAATGGCAAACCACTCCAGTATCTTTGCCAAGGAAACCTCAAACAAGGTTACAAAAAGGGTCAGATATGACTGAAAAATGACCGAACAAGACCAAAAGACATTTCACATGCTTGTCGCATTTCATTGTGCATTTCTGTATCTGTTTATATGTCATAACAAAAGTTTGTGGCTTTGCCTTTTTTATATCTGCAGTGTTTAACATAGCTCCTGGCATACTGTACATACTTAATAAATATTTGTTGACTGGCTGACCAAAGGAAGGTCATACAGCAGACAGCCTTGTACTACGGACTTGTTGAGAGGTAACTGTGATGCCCTTTCTTGATGCAAAAAATCTTTCTTTGCCCTTTTGAGGTGGGATCTACTAGATCTCAGAGCACTCCCATCTTCTCTATGTGGTTCATTTCCAGGTATCCTGGTGTAATGGAAAGAGGCTGGGACTTAGAATTCAGCAGAATCCTAACTCTGATACTGACTCACTGTGTGAAAATTGGCAAGTTATTTCATCTCTTTCGGCCTCAATTTTGCCATCTGTAAAATGGGGATAAAAGCATCTGTACCTGCATCACAAAGTTGCTGCAAGGATCAAAAGAACTGAGTTAGGTACTGTAAAAAATATAATGAGCAGGGCAGCTGGTGTTATTATGCCAGTTATTCAGCCCCTGTGCACCAAAGGCAGCAAAGCTAGAGATGTGTTACAAGTGCAAACCAATACCTTTTCCATAGAAGAGGCTTCAGAATCCCCTTCCTTGGGTTTCTAACACACTAATTGGCTTTTTGTGCTACAAAATGTTTCCTTTGCACAGCTACTTTGCTTTATCAGCTAGCCTTCTAGCGTCATCCCTGGCATCTCGGAGGCTTTAAATACACAAGGGCTGGAAAATCCAACCTGTATTTTAAGGAAAGGTTCTGAGGGGAGGGTATTGCCTAGTGTTTATTAGCTGTTAATCTGTTAAAAGTCAAAACAGAGGACTTCTTCACGTGGTCAGCCCACATCAATGCTGAATACATCACGTACGATGATTTGGTGGGGAGAGAGAGAGAGAGAGCTCCTAAGCAACAGAAGAGAGGGAAAAAAAGTTAAGCTCAACCCCAGCAGACAGAAGGCATAGAAGACTTAGATCTGATCCCCCAGAACCTAATTTTGGATCTTGGACTGACCACTATGAGACCTATATCTTGGACATGAACAATATGTGATTTGCTTGCATATACATATTTATTGTGAGATTTATTGTTTTAATTGAATTGAATTTTAATATAACTTATTTTTTAATTTAGTTAAAAAATAAGATAAAATTAAGCAAATGAATAACAAAAAAACTAACACACACCAATGATGATGGTGAGATATGAGAGAGAGGATACTTGTTTGCTCCCAGGTATCCCAAAACTACAGAGTGGGTCTTTTTTTAATTCCATAATACAGGTAGGAAAGACTGTAAGAATATATCATATTTTACATTGACAAAAAATAGTACAGCAGCATGGCAGAATAGAGACAGAGTGAGAGCTGCACAGTCAAAAGTAACTGGGTTCAAGCCCCACTTCTGACACATTCTTGCTATGTGAATCCTGGCAAGTTAATTAGTCAGTGCACCAGGCAACTCCCTAAGGCTCTAAGTTACAGAGGAAGCATTGGGAGAGGAAATCTTTTAGTGGGGGCTCTCTATATTGATGAAATCACAGAATGACTCAAGAACAACCTGACAAAAATGCAAAATGACCTATGTTACCTTAGGCAAGTCACAACCACCCAGGTCCTCAGTTTCTTCATCTGTAAAATGAGGGGATTGGACTAGATGGTCTCTGAAGTTGCTTATGGTTCTAGATACCTGCATCTAAGGACAATGAATTTGAATTCTATCCCACAGTAGGCAAGACATCTCTGGAAAATGCTCTAAGAAATATAGGTAAATAGTTAATTCTACAGAGGAAAATGATCATTTAGTCCAGACTCAAAATGTAGCCAAAAGATGGAATTGGCAAATCACTGTTTGGAAATAGAACTTGGAGGTCTTGTAGTCTGACCTCCCACACATTGTAGGAATCTCCTCTGCAGCATTCCTCACAGACAGCCATCCAGCCAATGTTTACTGCACCATTGGACAGCTCTTACTGTTAGAAAGCTCTCATGGTCAAGCCAAAATATCCCTTTTTGTTCTTCCTCCTTATTCAAAGCAACATTACGTAGAGAAAAGAGCTCTTACATATGATTCTGACATAACTTTGCAAGTCATTTAACTCCTCTTAAGTCTCAATTTTCTTGTCAATAAAATGGGAATTATAGCACTTGAACTTCCTGCCTCACCAGTCATTAAGGGGAAAGCCCTTCACAACCCTTAAAGTGTGACATAATGTGAGCTGTGATCTTTATTTTGTTGTGAACCACTGATGGCGTTTTTGCTTTCTAGAATAAAGTTAGAACAGGTCTAACCCCACCTCTCTTTATCTTCTATCTCATCTCTCTATCTTTTATCTTTATCTTTATCTTCTATGTCTCTTCTTGGTCTTCTCTTCTCCAAGTGAAGCATAGGAGATTCCTCTAACCATTCCTCAATTCTGAGTGGTTTTCAGATGTTTCCTAACTCTGACTTCCCTCTAGTTTTTCAATGTTTCTTTAAAAATGTTTCACAGAACTGTATGCAATATTCCAGGTGTAGTCTGACTCAAGGAGATATATTTGGATCTTTACCTGCAATGACAGTAATAGTGTAATATCCTCCAAAAACAAAGCCCACTCTTTTATAGATTAGGATAAACAACAAATCCAATTACAAGTTGATGGGGAATATGAGAAGTGGAATACATTGACCTTAAAGGCACTTGTTAAGTACCTACTACGTGCCAGGCATCATGCCAAGTGCTAGAGATACAAAATAAAAAGGGCAAAAACAACACCCATCATCAAGGAGCTTACAGTCTAAACTCTGCTTTTCTAAATAGCAAGACAGCAAGAAGAATCTTTACAGGCTAGAGAGGATTGGGTTTAACCTCTTAGTAGTGATAGTATCTCCAATATCAAGTAGTACCCCAGACAGGACTTTGTATGTAGAAGAAAGTCAAATTACTACAATTGAATGATTGACTGGTAGAATATCATACCCTTTGCTTACTGGATGTTTGCTGATGGTCGACAGTGTGAGACAGTGAGTGAAAACCAAATAGAATTCTAAAAATATGGGAAGAGAACTGGAAGGCAACTGGAATATGGAAGAGGACCACTACATAGAAGCTGGAAAATTGATATTACCATTGCCTGTCACCTCTCTGCTTACCATAAAACATTAAGATGCCATTCCCATTGCCACTTGGGAAATTAATAAAAGGTATATACCCCCAAAACCCTGAAGGTAGTAGACTTCTCTACTACATCTTCATCAAAAAATGTACCTAAAATATAAGAACATGACACTAGAAATGCTTCACTTGATCATACCCATAGTTTTCCAACCCAGTAATCTGTCTCTAACAGTAACACCACAGGGCATTCATAAGAGGGCAGGATTGCCCAAAAACTTGTTCCTACCTTTAGATTTAATATGCTTGTGGATCTATTATTCATGAACCTCCTCCAAATCCTTTTTGAATTTGTCCATATTTTCCTACAGTGTCTTATCTTTGAGCTTAAGAGCCATATATTTGTTTAGTCCACAATGGTTCTTCTGTTTGTCCTAAAACATGTCTTTCACTAGTTTTACCATGCCAGGTTTTTTTTTGTTCACCCTATCCACATCACTCACGTTTTCATAAACTTCAAACATGTATCCTCCTCAGTCTTTGCTGTTCCTCACTGGGTGGCAACCAGTACAGAATCAAGAGAGAAGGGTACAAAAGAAGATCCCACAGACTTTTACAAGGGATATGGGAATTGTTTCTCCATCTGAATGCCTTTTCTATTCAGGAGTACATTGAGTTTCAGATCTCTTTCAGCATTTGCTTTTTTTCCCATGGGGATGCCTACTCTTAGCAAAGGCCGAGCCCCAAATGTGCATCATCTATTCCAATCTTTGCTGTGTCTGACCTTGACCTTTCTCTCAAGAGTCATTGCTACTGCTGCATTAACACACTCAGTTACTTTGAATAGCTCTTCCCGGGCTGAGCCTGTGTTCTGGCTTTTTGACTAGCTCCCCAATACACCTCCTCTTAGCTCTATAAAGTTTTAGTGCAGAATCATATGTAAAGTGATTCCATTGTCTAAAAAGTGAAAGGGGTGGGGGTGGGGGGAGAAATCCTTTAAGCTGTCCCAGGTATCTGTGTGCCACTAACATTTTCCACATGCTCAACTGCTCTGGACCTGATGAATGCTATCAGCGAGACCTCTACTCAGGAAGACGGTCAAATCGACAAGTGTCCCCCTTTTCCCTCTCTCCCTTTCGCTTCTCCATCCCAAAGGTTCAAATCCTCTTTGTAAGCCATTCTGCCATAATCACCACTTCTTCCCTGCCTAGTACTCCAATCTTCTTCACTTTGGATTCTACAGACTACTCCTGGCTAAGCAATGTAGAAACTTCTTAACTTGTGGAGAAGGAGAGAGAAAAAATAAAGAGAGACAGGGGGCCCCTCATTTGAAAATTGGTAATGCTTCAGAATCAACTATTTTGGGAAAACAGCCAGCCTGTAAGGGATTGCCTTCCAACCGACTCATTCCAAAGGAATGGTGGGGGCATCCCTTTGGTGTTCCGTAAATGTTCAATAACTAGGACAATATTCATAATCCCACCAGGCATCACATTAACGTACAACTTCTGCTTTCAATTTGGCTCAGGAATGGGGATTGCCTTAATTTTTTTCTTCATTCTATTTACTTTCTCTTTATTCTTTACCATTCAAATACCTGATTTCATTACTCTAGATCAGTCCTTTTCTTTCCTCCACAGCCAATTTCCTGGTGCCATGGGTGATATAGAGAGCATGAGCTAAAGAGAGACAAGGCCATTTTTCATTCCACAAGAAAAGGGGTCAAATAGGAGATAACTTGAGAAAGCCCTCTACCCTCAGCCCCTCCTTCTTCTCTTTCACTGGATCAGGGTTTGGCTTCTTCATCCAGACTGCTGAGACTGTCTTGTCATCTTGGGGATATTCGAAGGAACCACAAATTGACAGAGGCCCACTACCTAGCCGAGAAGAACGATGGTATAATACTTTCCACATGGCCACAGAGGCAGCCCTGGAGATGGGTTTTATGGGACAGAATCATTGGTATCCAATAGACCAATGAAGTCAAGAGTTCAAGTTGTCCCTAGCTCAAAGAAAAGGAACTATGATGGACTAATTTCTGACACTCGTAATATAAGAAAGTACTCCTGCTTCCTTGCAGTCCAACTCGTTGCCACTCCTCTCCTCCGGCTCTGGATTAAATGTTAAGGAAACAATATATTACCTATGTCTGATCCTCAAATTCTCTCCTCAGAGAACAAAAAAAAACATGTCCCTCAAGCCACAGTGGGCCTCATTATCACAGGCTCCAATATGTTAGCCATTACAAAGACATCACCCTGTTAGATGACACCATCACTGGTCAAAAGCCATAGATAACAAAATGATTGCCAACTTTTTTCTGGCAATACAACATGACCAAGAGGACAATAGTGGAAAAAGCGCATGACAGGGTAGGGAGAACAAATAACAAGACAAAAAAAATTTAACATTCTCTTAAGCCAGGAGAAATGATAAATGATTATAAATTAAATGGGTAGGAGATATTTGACTGGGTGTTGCTAGGAGTCTATTTAGGTCTGGTTACCTAGTACTGTATCTATATCCATGATTGAAAAGGAAAGCAAGGAGAACAATGATTAAATCCACAGGTTGGCCCAAGCAGCAGGCCCTATCCATGCCAGCCACAACAGAAAAATCATGCAAAACCCAAGGAGGCTGGAAATGTTGCAGGGAAAGAATAGAAGGAGGTTTAACATGGAAAAATATAACTAATGCCCCCTGGGAGAATAAATGAAAATATAGATACTCACTGGGAGAGAGATTCTTAGAAAAGCACAGTGGTTGAAAGAGAGTTTACGATAGGCCAACTGGATCTCCGCTTGCAAAGTGAGTCAACCAGCATGTGAGCAACGGATTTAGAGAGGGAATGTGACCTAGTGTTAGACAAACTGGGCCCCAACTTGGAGATTTAAGTTCTTTTCTGGGTTTTGTCACTGAATATTTACGCAAATTGGGAGATTTCCTTGGCCTTGGTGTTATCTGCTTCATCATCTGTAAAATGGGGAAAATATTGCTTAAACACAAGAGCTCCTGAAGGGTTTTGGTGAATTTTAATGATTGAATTAATCAGTTACCAAATGCTGTCCATATCCCTGGGAAGCATTCCCTCTTCTCCACTCACACTGTAACTCCCCAGCTCAGACCCCATCGCCTATCACCTATAGAATTGCAATAGGCTCCTAACTGGCTCTCCTAACTCCAGTCTCTACCATTGACAGTTTACGCTTCACACAACTGCCAAAATTAACTTCCTAGTGCCCTTGTCACTCCTTAACGAGAAACATTTCCATAGCTCCCTATCGCCATCTGAACCTAGCATTTTAAGCCTTCAAGAATCTAACCCCAACTTAGCTTTCCAGCCCCACTTCAAAGCATTCTCTTTCATACACCCTAAATTCCAGCCAACCTGCCCTGCGTCCTTTCCCCAGTATCATTCTGTCATCCCCCACCTCCCATCTCTACATTTGTAGAGATGCTTTCAACGCTGCCCTCTTCAGCTCTACCTACTGAAATCCTTCTTTGTCTTCAAGGCTTGGCTCACATACCATTGTGGTTGTAGAATTGTTTCAGTCATGTCTGACTCTTCATGACCCCGTTTTGGGGTTTTCTTGGCAAAGATACTAGAGTGGCTTACAATTTCCCTCTCCTGCTCATTTTAGGGATAAGGAACTGGGGCAAACGGGGTTAAATGACTTGTCACACTGCTACTAAATTCTGAGGCTGGATTTGAACTCATGAATATGAGTCTTCCTGATTCCAAACCCAGTGCTCTATCCATTGTACCATGTAGCTGCCCAGCTCAGGTACCACCTCCTCCATAAAACCACCCCTGATGGCCCCCATCTAAAAGTTCTGGCTCATTGCCTAAATGTCTCCTTGTCCCCCAATCACATTCTACCTCATGCTATACTTTTTAGCTGTACATTTATCATCCCCTTTTCTAATTCAATTATAAGCTCCATGAGATCAGAGGCCTTATATTTTTTTTTCATCTTTCTATCTCCAGTCCCTAAGATGATGCCCCAGATGCATGAACGGTAGTTGTTGGTTGAAGCAGTTGTTAAATATCTCAGAAGTTTTCTGAGCAACTTGGATAAAATATACTATAGGGAAAGAAAAAGTGGCTATGAGTTGTACCATTGTTCTTACCTCAAAAGGATATAGATAAATGATGAAGAAGGGAAAGGGTTGGAGTACTTACAATGGAGATTTCTATTCAAAGGTTTTAAGTGAAACCTAACCCAAAACAAATGTGCTTTTTCTAGGATAATAGCTAGCATTTATATAGTGCTGTAAAGTTTGCAAAGCACTGACCATATGTTATCTTGTTGTATCTTGACAACAGTCCTGTGAGGTTGTTAGGATATTATTATCTCTAAAGGTATGAAGCAAAGGTGTCGACCTTGGTCATGCTATTAATCCTTGGTTAGTCACCCCTACTCTGTGAATCTGAAAACAGCCCCTGCATCTTAGATTTCCCAGTCCCCTAGATCTTTCATCTGTTTCATATCTTTCTTCCTTCTGCATAATGCTTTGTCCATGGAGGAAATAGCAGATAAATCATGAGGAATCCCTCCGTGGGCCTAATGGAAACGGCACACCACCATACAAGACAGGCCTGATTAGGGCTTCTACTTGGTGTGATTTGAGGGGAGCTGTGAAGCCTCATCATCCAAAAATACTCCCATATCCATAACACTTGTCATGGTCCCTGCAATGCCACCATTATAGAGTCATTCTTTAGGATTATCTGTGACAGTAAGAGAACTCATCTCCTGGGAAGGAAGATGATTCAGAAAGGGAGATGAGAGCACAGAAAGAGGAGGAGAAAAAGACAAACCTCAAGGGTAGGCCCTATTCTTTATAGCTAGCATTTGGCATGCATCTAGTGCTTGAAGGTTTACAAAGTACTTAACAAAAATTACTTAATTTTATCTTCACAATATCCCTGGCAGTTGGGTGCTATTATTGGTTCTCTTTTACAGATGAAGAAACTGAGGCAGTCAGAGGTTAGGTGACTTTCCCTAAGTCACATAGTGAGTAAAGTGTCTCAGGTCTTTTGAACTTTAGGTCCAGCGCTCTATACACCCAGCTACCTTTTGACAAAAAAAGCAACAGCTGCCTCTATTCCCTGTGAGCACACAGAGTCGTCTGAGAACACTTGAAATGAGCTGCTCAGACTCTGAACAAGTTAAGGAACTTCTCTGGCCCTTGTTACCAAGATTTGCACTCATTACCCCTGGGGTGCAGCTTCCCCTTGGGTCTTTGTAGTCTGCAGAGGACAGAGGGCCAGGAGTTTTAGGGCTGTTTGCATAATGTAAAACTATCTCCTTGGTAACAAGCTTCTCATTCAGTTACACCGGTGTCCCTGATTCTGGAAATGTCAATGTCTCTTTTTATTTTGAGACCTGACAGCAATGGTTTGGTGGGGATTTGGGGAACGGGTACCAGTGGTGAGGGAGTCTATGCCTCACAGGATGGGGCCTGACTCCCTTCAGATGCAGTGGAGGCTAGAAGGAGAGCAACCTTGCTTGGAAGAAGAGGGGCTGAGCAGATACAAGGGGGTAATCCAGAACCCTCACATTCCCTAGTGCTTCTAAGATAAATTTACGTAAATTCTCAGTCTTCAGATATCTCATAAACTTCACCCTCTTCTGTTTGATCCTGCATTTGCTTGGAGATGTTCCCTGGATGGTGATTGAAATCATTTTGACCTAGAGGAAGAGGGTAGTAAAATCCTGGCAGAAGTAACCAACTCCCTCACCAGGGCAGGCATTTTCACATCCAACAAGGGTTCAAATACTTTCAGGTCTCTTTTCTGGCCTTTGATTCTTCTGACCATGGCCTTCAATATCAGGGCAGTACCTGTCTGTGTTCTCCCTTCAGTGAGCCAGTAAGGTGGTCACAGCAGCTTCCGCCTTCAGGCCGGTGAGACTCGAAACTCAGAGTGTTCGTTTCCATCTCAGTCCTTGCCCTTCCAACTTTGTAACATGCTTGGCAGACTATCTTTCCCAAGTCCAGGATTTTGACCTCCCAAGAGTGATCGTACAAAGGGCCTTATTCCTCCCTTTGTCAATAGCTTGCCAATAACACCTTGAACACCTACCCATGAAAACCAGAAATGAAGCATTGGTGGGATCATCTTGCCCTCACCATGAAGTCAAGCAGAGGGGCAGGTCACAGAAGAGTCCCTTTCCTTCCCTGACTTCCAGATGGAGAAGCTGCTAGGCAGCTGTTATTGGGCCTTTTCTCCCCTCCTGCCTTTGCTTACATCACTCTCTTCCTTGCTAAGGCTTGCAGATGGTAGAGAATATGGGATATCCTCCTTTCCCTATATGAACCAAGAAGCACAGAGAGATCCCCACCATCCACAACTAGGTTTGCTGTTTGCAAAGGCTATGTGTCCCAAACCACTGAGGAGTGTGATTAATTTCAAATAATAACCAATTGCAGATTCAGTTCAAAATTGCCCGGATGATCTTTCAAACCAAGATGACTTTCCAGCTCTCTGAACCACTCCGTGTTCCTCACCTCTCTCCTCTGCCCTGTCTTCTTTCCCTTCTCTCTCTCCCCTTCCTTCCCTTTACTTTCTCCCTTCTCTTCACCCTCCTTTTTACTCCTTTCCCCCTTCATCTTTACCTCTATTTTTCCTCTTTCTCTCATCCTCCTCCATGGGCCTGGAACAATCTCCCCTTTCTGTCCCTCTGTGGCCTTGACCGGTAAGAGCACTAGGACTGAATGGACAGCATCTGGAGATCATACAATGCCTCCCCGACTCAGCAACTCTGCTTCCCGTTTCACGCCTGTCTCAGCTGGAAGCCTCGCACAATCAAATGATTGGAGAAAAGTAGCTCAGTTACCTCAGCTGAAGTAAGAAAGGAGTATCTACTCACCACCCTCTTCTGTCTTAGATTAATGTTCTTACTCTGCTGCCTTTATGTGTGTGTCACTGTTGTCCCTCTTAGATTGTGAAGTCTCACAGAGTGACCGTATCCCAACACGGTACCGAGCACCGAGCCACATGCAACTGGGCATTCAATGGGTGCTTTGAGGATATGATGATGGTGATATTTGTCAGCAGAGGATGGAAGGAATCACCAAATTATCCAGCAACCCCCACAGCAAAATCACTAGGACATTTCCAGCTACCAGCCAACACTCTCCAATGGAATAGCATTAGTTACTATGAAGGATCTAAGGTGTCAGAGGCTTTTAACTCATGGCAGTTTGGAGAGGAACAATACAACAGGTACACTTTAAGGTTTGAAAGAAAGTATTTTGGGGTGCTCATATTGCTACTTTTTCACACATTAAGGAGCTAAAATTACTCATCAGTTGCAGACAACATATTAGTGTTTAAGTTGTCCACAA
The DNA here is from genome assembly GCA_028646595.1 of Phalanger gymnotis. Classification (NCBI taxonomy): domain Eukaryota; kingdom Metazoa; phylum Chordata; class Mammalia; order Diprotodontia; family Phalangeridae; genus Phalanger; species Phalanger gymnotis. The sequence goes on along the minus strand of CM053627.1, from coordinate 45,136,277 downwards.
GTTGTAATTTTTTTTTCCATTTCAGGACTGGATTGGGTTCTCCCTTGATGGATCAGTGGAGATATAATTCTGATCTTAGAGGAAAAAGAGACTTTCTTGAATTAGTCCACTCATGCTTTTCTCCTAGGATTGAAAGCTGGGAATCATCTATTTCTAGGCAACATGTTGTATCAGAAACTTACAAAAGTCTTATATTTCTTTTTTTTCAGTGATAGAGGAGAAAAAGTAGAAAGGAGGGGCTGTTGCTAGCACCTGCTTCCTAATTTCTAGCCAATCAAATTGTTCCTCATGCCTGTGATGCTTCAGATTGTGTGACCAATCGCACTGTTTACGCAGCATCCTATGATGCTGCCTTCTAGTTTGGGGATGATCCTCCTATGTCTATAAAAATGATCTCTCTGCCCTCATTCAGGTTCTTTTGTCTTGCTGAGGAGCTGAAGACCCCTTTTATTGGTAAATACTTGTCTTCCCAATAAATTGAACATGATCAGAACTTTGTGCCTCGGTTTACCTTAACTTCAGTCGTAACAATTGCCTTCTGTGTTCTGACTTGCATATATTTATAAATTTGCATATATGTGTGAATATGTATTCACATTAGAATGTAAGCTCCTTTACTTCAGAGACTGTCTTTTTTTTTCTTTTTCTTTGTATCCCTAAACAGTAACTGGCAACCAATCAGAGAGCATAATAATGTTAACAGCTAACATCTGTGTAATGCCTATTAGTCACTGCACTAAGTGCAGTATAAATGTTTTCTCATTTAGTCCTCGCAACAACCCTGGGAGGTAGGTGCTACTGCCAGCTCCATTTTACAGATGAGGAAAGTGAGGCAAACAGAGGTGAAGTGGCTTGCCCAGGGTCACACAGCTAGCAAGTGTCTGGGGCCAGATTGGAACTCAGGTCTTGCCAATTCCAGCCAAGTTCCCTAGCACTAGTGGGCACTTATGAAGTATTCATTCTGTGGGAGGCACCGCACTAAAACACTGGAGATGAAAAAAAAACAGGGGGCAGAGCCAAGATGGTGGCTGGAAAGCAAGGACCAGCATGAGCTCCCTGCCAAGTCTCTCCGAAAACCTATAAAAAAAATGGATCTGAACCAATTCTAGAGTTGCAGGACACACGAAATAGCAGAGGGAAGCAGGGCTCCAGCCCAGGACAGCCTGGATGGTCTCTGGATAAGGTCTATCCCACACGGAACTGGGAGCGGAACTGAGTGGCGCAAAGCCCAGCGTGGGTGGCGCGAACCAGCCAGACCAGGAGCCAGGCAGAGTGTACCCTAGCGCCCTGAATCAGTGAGTTGTGGCAGTTGAAAGAATTCTCAACCCACAAACGCCAAAGACAACAGAGAAGGTTAGTGGGAAAAGCTGCTGGGGACAGGGAGTTTGCTGTTCAGCCACCAACCCAGGGGCAGCAGAGGTGGGGCAGCTACAGAACTACACCTGCAGTTGCTTCTGGCCCC
>CM053627.1:45083814-45134315 GCA_028646595.1 Phalanger gymnotis | reverse complement strand
GAAGGAAGGAAGGAAGGAAGGAAGGAAGGAAGGAAGGAAGGAAGGAAGGAAGGAAGGAAGGAAGGAAGGAAGGAAGGAAGACAAGGGAGGGATGGGGGGAGAAAGAGAAAGAATCTTTTAGATTTTAGTAAAGTATATGTCCACATATATGTGTGTTATATGTGCATTCACATATATAGCACATACACATACGGAGTATTTCTCTGATCTACTACCATGGTAACCCTTTCAAAAAAGAAAATAAGGTTAATCTGGCATGACCTGGTCTTGGTGAAGCCATATCAGTGCTTTGTAATCATTGCTTCATTTTCTTGATTTTTCCCAGGAACCTAAGTCAAGCTCTCTGGTCTAAAGTTTGCAGGCTCCATTCTCTTTCTCCATTTGCCTTCCCCTAGTTGTGCAGCACGTCTACCATTTTCCATAGCTTTTCATATGTCACTGATAGTAGCTCCACAATCATATCCTCCAGTTCTTTCTGCACATTTGTCTGGATCAAGAGACCTGAATTAATCAAGGGCAACTAGGAGCTCCCTTCACATGCCCTGACCTTCTCTTGGCTCCATCAGCCATTTTTTCCCTGTAATTTCTGGTACAAAGCTCAGTCTCCTGGTCGGAGAAAACAAGCAAAATGAGAACTTAGTGGTTCTTCCCTCTTTCTGTTGCCAGTTATCACTGTCCAATCCACCCCAAGCAGCAGTCTAGTCTCTTCTTTGATCTTCCTCTTCCCACAAACACAGCTTTTTAAAAAATTCTTCATGCTTCCTTTGCCAATCTGAATTCATATTGAGCTTTAGCGCCTCTCACAATGGCTTTCCACAGTCATTCATACCCCAAACTCCCATATCCAGACTCCGTTACCTGCCCTTGCTTTGATTTTCTAAACCTCTCTCCAATACTTGGGTTCAAATCCCAACTCTTTCACTTATAAACTATATAACCAGGCCACATAAGCTCTCTATTCCTTCATATATAAAGCAAGGTTAATAATACTTATCTCACAGGATTTGCATTGGGAATCAAATAATATTTCATGCAAGTGGTTATGCAAATGTCAGCTATTATCCTAAATGTGCTTCTGAAAAATGTTTGCTGATTGACTTTAAAAAATGTTAAGTCATTTAAAATTCAGCAAGAAGGCTGACTATCCAAACAAATCCTACAGTCAGAGGTGTGCAGGAGCCAGCTCAAACTGGCTCAAGAGGGCTGATTGCTAAATTTTCAATGTGAGCACTTATAGTGCTAGAAATCAGGAAAGGCTACAAACCAGAGCTTGATTCATTGTTTTGTTAATTGTCTAGGTTTAAGGAAGTGTTAATAATATCTTAAACTTAAAAATGTATGTAATACTGTACATCTTCCCTCAAGAAACAGGTATTAAATCTATACCAGCATACCCCTGCATCTGGTAAAGCTCATTATCATTCAAAAATAATTTTACAAAATTATTATAGATAGATTTGCAATTTCACGTGCAATTGTCTTTTTTATTATACTGTGTTACAGAAATGCTTGTTTTATTCCATAAATTAAAAATAAAATAATTTTTTTAATTTTTAATAAAATTGTTCCAGTATGATAGCCTTCAATTTATCTTTCTTTAAATCAAAAAAAAATTACTCTTTGTTTGCCTTAGGCAAAGTGTAAGTGGGGAAGGAAACTTCACTGAACTTATCCAGAGGTCAGAAGAATCTCCCACTACCTTATCTCAGTGCAAGATCATGTTGCCCATCACAAGAAGGGCCCGAGTGAGACCAGGATACTCGATTACGAAGCATATGATAGGAAATTGTATTGCTGGCCACATCACTGACTCGTTGAGTTACTTCGAGTCACTATAACTATGTCCTGCACTTGAAAATAGAGAAACTACTCAGAAAACTCGAGATATTTCAAGAATCTGGGGTGAGATTAGGAATGGGGGAAAACTTAATAGAGTAAAATGCTTAGACAAGTTGTGTCAAAGGGCATCATGACCAATGGTAACTATGTTCTGCATGCCCACTGTTCATATGAGACTTTACTAAACAATGGAGATTACATGGATTACAAAACATAGGAGAGAGTATAACCGATGAAGAAGAAAAGAGGGGACACATTTCGGATGCATACAGATGGGGGAGGAGGCATGACGGGGCTGTGGAGATTTAGGGAAGACAGATTCTTGGTCATGATTCACTAAGACTGAAAGGATTCACATATAAAATGAGTGTTAATTTGAAAGGAAGGTGTTTGCTGGAGACAAAAAAGAATATTACAAATGAAAAGGATGAGTACATTATACCTCAAAAAAAGGAAAGGAAAACTCAAAGGTGAGCAGCTGCCTGGCCAGCATGGGAGAACAGAGATACAAGCACAAGCACGTTTAAAGATGATGTCAACTTGAGAAGGCTGATCTTAGTAGTGGAAGGTGTTGAAGGCCATGTTCGAAACTTTTTTTAATCTGATTCAAATCTAGACTGCATTAGATGCTACCATGCATAAGAATAACATCATTATTAGTATTCTATGTTTATTTTTAACCTTTTCTCATATATGACTTTTTTTTCAGTGACACATCCACAGACATAATTTCCTACCAAATGCATAAATAAAACAGGACAAAATCATTCTGAGTCTTGAGTAAGGCCACTTACCTGCTGGTTCTGGTAGGCTGTGACTGTGGTGAAGACAGTCTCTGGGAAATTGAAAGTTTTCACACCATCCCCCACAGGCACAGGCTTAGTAGGAGAGAGGTCACTACTGAAGTCTTTTCGGATCACATGGACTCGGGGCTGGTACTTGTGCATAGAGTGCAAGATAATCTGGAAAAAGAAGGAGAAGTATTGCCCAGGGTTGATAGCTTTCCAGGTCCTGCCATTAATGTATAGATCATGCCTTCAAGTCAAAGTCTAGAGCTCAACCATCAAAAGGAGGCTGGTCACTTTCTAAAGGATTAGCAGTGGCTGGACAGGGGGCAGTGAAATTTGGGGCCAGCAACATTGCTGAAGGTAAGTGGTATTATGCGGAACAATGGGATATCACTGTTCCATTTGAGGAATCCACAGGGATTACAACATACTCTTTGTAATTAAACACAAATGTTTAATGACACTATTGTGGTCCCAACTGACTGTGATATCACTCCAAGAGAATGCTTTACATCCTCTATCTTGTGAACGTATTACCACCCCCATCTCCAGTTACTCAATGCTCTTGTGCGTAATTTCACACTGTATTAATCTGCACTGGTTTATGTCACTGTTGAGTATTCTCATGTCCTCTTAATGCATTTATTTTCTGTCTCCCTTGATAGATTCTAATTTCTTTGAGGACAGAAACCATGATTTTAAATGAAAGATCCAGCACATCTGTCCATCAGAAAAAGGTGGGAGCTCAATGATGTTTTTGACTGCCAAAGTATCTTGTGCATTGTTTAGTTTTCCCCAATAATATAGGAAAATCTCAAGGTAGGTTCCCTCCCTGAGAGTTTTATCAACTCCAACTGAGCTTCCAAAAATGCTAGTGGTTCAATCAAGTTGACTGCCTTGAGATAATGCTGCTATTGTCTTGAGTAGTTAATTTTTACTGAAACTGAATTTTTAAAATGTGTTTATGTCTTGTCTTCCTACCTAGACTGTAAGCTCTCTAAAAGCAGGGACTAAGAATCATATTTCTTTGTAACAGTTCACAGCACCTAGCAGGTATTATATATGCTAGTTAACTTGTTTTGATTTGTACCACAAACGAATAAATAAGACAAATGAGATTTCATTCCACTGTTAGGATTGTGAAGGTAAGAGATATATTCGTTCTGGCTGAGAAGCTGAAAGCAAGGAGGTGACTATTAAGCAGAAGAGGACACAACTAAACAATTTTTATTAAAGTCTGAAAGTGGGACAGCTGTGCAGCAAAGGGGATGAGGAGATGAGAAGTTAGAGATCTCCTTGACTCACATGTCCTTGGTCATCCAATTCATTGTTGGTCAGTTTGAGTTTGTCAAAACTGACCACCTGCCTCATCCATGTGTCTCCAGAGGCCAGTGAATCAGGATGGATATAAACTCTTGGGGGGACGGGGGAATCAGCATTGCCGGCAACCATCCACTTGGAGCTGTGATATACATATCTGAGAGAGAAAGGAAGAGAGGGAAGATTCAGAGGCAGAAAGTGGAAACCATTTGGGGTAGAACAGGGTAAATGGAAATGGGTGGAAAGAAAGTGGAAAAGAAGCCAGAAAATGGGAAGAGGGTGGGGAGGAAAGAGAAGAAAGAAAAAGGTTAAGGAAAGAGGACACAGTGAGACAGAAAAAAAAGAGAAACAGAGACAACGAGATGAGGAGGGAGAGAGAAAAAGTGAGGGAGAAAGAAGGAAGGAAGGAAGGAAGGAAGGAAGGAAGGAAGGAAGGAAGGAAGGAAGGAAGGAAGGAAGGAAGGAAGGAAGGAAGGAAGAAAAAGAGAGAAAGGAAGGGGATGAAGGGAAAAAAGGGAATAAGAAGGAAAGAAAGAAAGGTAAAGGAAAAGAAGGGAAGAGAAGGAGGGAAGAAGCAGGGAGGGAAGAAAGAAAGAAAGAAAGAAAGAAAGAAAGAAAGAAAGAAAGAAAGAAAGAAAGAAAGAAAGAAAGAAAGAAAGAAAGAAAGGAAGGAAGGAAGGAAGGAAGGAAGGAAGGAAGGAAGGAAGGAAGGAAGGAAGGAAGGAAGGAAGGAAGGAAGGAAGGAAGGGAAAGGGGGGGAAGGGGGGGGGGGGGAAGGGAAGGAAGATGGAGGAAGGAAGGAGGGGGGAGGAAGGAAGGAAGGAGAGAGGGAAGAAAGATAGGAAAGAAAGAAGAGAGGAAGAAAGGAAGAAGAAAATTCAAATATTGGGGAAAATGAAAAAAGAGAAAACTAAAGGAATATTTGAGGGGAAGAGGGACTTGGGGTTACTGAACAAAGCTATAGCTCTTCAGGAGGGAAACAGTCTTAATGCTCCCTTCCCTTTCCCTCCCCCTCCCCTTGCCATGCATGTAGACACATCCACACACAGACACACAGACACAGGCATGCATGCACACACGTGCACACACAAACATCCTGAGCCCATATGTGTAACTATGGGCTAAAGTACTTTACTGCAACCTTTCACCTTTCAAATGCAAACCAGATAATCCCTTGGCCACTTGTTCAGGATCTGGTTGCTTATTAAAAACATCTTCTCCCTTATTCTCTTATAAAACTCAGCCATGTGCAAAGAACCACCAAGCCCCCCACTCATTAACTATTTCCTTGCTTTGAGTCTGGATTTTTGAGACACTCCTAGAAAAGAAGGAGGGAATTAAATAGCCCAGAAGCTTTATATAGGGCCTATGTCTTGTCACCAGGTCTATTCTAAGAAATTCCACCAAATAAGGCTTCCCTTTATGCTTTCTTATCTTGTGCATCCTTTCAAATCAAGTCTATTGGGGAATGTACCATTCTTAGTATAGAAGAGAGTCTGACTCCTGGCCCTTCCTTGCAGCATACAGATTAGTGGAAGTTTTCTTTATTCCTGCTTCTTTTCCATGCTGCCTGCATCTAGAGAAGGGCAAGTAGCTAGAAATGCTGCCTTGAATGCAACCTCTACTAGATCATTGGAGAACTCAATTCCCAGTAGACCAATGAGGTAGTGAGTTCTCCATCCCTGGAAGTCTTTGAATAAGGGATGAATGACCAATTGCTAGGAATATTAATATCTTCAGCCATGTCTCACAAGACTTATTACCAAGCCCACCCACTCACATAAAACTACCCCGGTAGTCCTGATCGATTTAGGAGGTAGATCCAAGCACAGCTGTTCCTGTTTCTCTTTTATAGATCTACAGTGTCCAGCTCTCTTCTGCCCTTAACCAGCTTTGGGAACTTTGCCTAATGCTGATACTGGTTTGACCATACCAATCCTGTGCCATCCATTTCCATCCACTACCCACCCACCCAGTTCCGCCAAAGAAAGCATATTTGGGTTGTTTATTTCAGTACTGGGTTATTTTAAATCTGAGTCAAGGTCTCTGATATTGGTTGAGTCGAAGCAAAGTCAATTGCACAGGATTGGGAGGGATCTTTAGAAGCCAGCTTGTCCATATCCTCCCTCAGGAAGGACTGCCTATCAACCATGCAATCCAACAGATTTCAAATCTTTTGTTAATGACTCCTAGGGAAGGCTATTGATTAACATGCTTTACACTCTAGTATGTCCAGGATGGGTGATTCTATCATCATAGATATCCCACTCTCAACACAGATCACAGCCCTCCTGATACAACTACTTTCTTCATAATCCATACTAATACATATTCCTGACTCTCTTTTTGATGTTTCTTTTTGTTTTATCCAAGGTCCTCCTACTGCAAACAGAACTATTTGCCTCTAACTTGAGGAGATAAAAAATAGACAAGTTTCTTTCCTCCTTGGAATAAATCCTACATATGGTTATTTGGAATTTATTTGGTATTCATTTGGCATTGGTTAATGATATTTGTTGAGCCATCCCTTATCCTTCTCCTATTCTGGATAAACTTCTTTGTCTTTTGACTGAGCTCCACTCACTCATATTATACTACCCTAGTGTAACTCCAGTTAGCAGAAGCTTCAGGAAGACATTAGGTCACTTCAACATTCCTCGGTCACTAATAAAGATTTGGAGTATGTTGTTTTTTTTTCCCCTTGATACAGAGCCATAGCTAGGAATTCTGGCACCTGGGGCAAATTTAGTTGATGCTGGTGGTCTTCCCTGCAAGGGAGCAAGGAATGGGGAAATAGAAACCCCAAAGGCTATTGCTGAGAAAACCAGCATGTACTTCTATCACTACTAGCCTCAAGCATCTTGGGTGGTATAGGGTCCTTCAGGCCCAGTAGCACAATAGAGACTGTCCACCCCAGATAGGTACAGTCAAGCTAGCACCAATAGTCAAGAAAAGTAGGCCTTACGAGGGCAATGTGATAGCGATGGGACCATGACGTGGGAGGCAGCAACACAGTGGAAATTGTGAGACACAGAGGACCTTAGCAAGGAGAAAGCAGCCCCTGCCATGGCAGAATGCTGGAACGAAGCCCCAGTTGCCTGGTACTAGGTACACGTCTGCCTTGCCAAGAGAGTGTGTATCATCCAGAGCTTATATGATTACATGTTCATATATTATATGATTTTTACAGAAACTTGTTTGAATGTCCTCCCTAGTGCATGATTTCTGTATAGCAAACTATGAGAACTTTTTGTTAAATTGTCTCAATGGCTCACATACCATCTATAACAGTGCCCACCATTCCATGGCATGGAGCTGTCATTACCTGTATCTCTTATTATCCACAGGCACAATGTCCATTGCTATGTAATATTGCTGGTGAGGATCCAGGCCTGTAATTTTCACTCTCATAGCTGGAAACATCCGCCTATGGAAAGCAAGAAAAAAATGCAGAGGAATAAGACAGTATGTGAGCAGTCTGAGGTAAGAATAGTAACAATATTGTTAATAGCCATAGAATTAATTACATTTATTTAGCCCTTTGACATTTGGACACTGCTAGTAAACAACTAATTTGAAATTATAGAATCATAGACTCTCACTTAATATTTATGATACTCCCATCAAGTAGTCATCCATCCCTTATTCAAAGACTTCCAGTGACAGGGAACTCACTACCTCCTGAAGCAGTCCATTCCACTTTTGATAACTTGGTGTCAGAACTTCTTCCCTTATGTGGAGTTAGAAATCTGCCCCCTTGCAGCTTCTACTCATTTCTCCTTATTCTGACATCTGGGGGCCAAGCAGACCAAATCTAATTTCTGATCTACTACCAAATACTTAAAGTTCATGATAACATCCTTTCCTTCATCATCCTTAAGCCTTCTCTTCTCCAAATGAAACATCTCAAGCTCCTCCATCAGTCTTCATATAGCATAATCTCCAATCTTCTTGCCATCCTAGTCACCTTTTTCTGCACATGCTCTTGGTTAGGGTGTGCCTCCCAATATCTTCAGCTTTGTTTCACAGTTTTTATGACTAAGCCCTACCCACTCACATTAAAGTATCCTGGTAGTCTTGACACAACTCCAGTTACCAGAAGCTAAAGGAAAATACTGGCTTACATTGTCATTAAACCCCTTTTTTTCTTACCCCAGCAACTGATAAGAATTTGCAGGATTTTATGTTTTTCCCTTTGATACAGAGCTATAGTGAAGAATTCTGGTATCTGTGGCAAATTCAATCAACGTCCTTCCTAAAATGCAATGCCCCAAACTTGAGTAGTCTCTTTCTTCCCTATTTCCACATGGATTATAAGCCATTATTCTATCACTAAACCTAAAGAATCTGTTTTGGCTTTGGTTTGTACTGTTTGAGTCATCACGAAAAGTCTAGACATTCATTTAGTGCCCCTTACTACCATTCTTGCAAGGTTCACTAGAGAACAGCATTATGATCTTTTCGACCTGAGCTGCCTCCAAAATTCTATAGCCCTTATTATGTGTACTTCTCATGGGTCACACATTATATTGTACAATGTGATACCATCTTTTCTAAAATGCATATTCAGTTCATTAACCCTCTTCTCATAATGTATGTTTTAAGGATATATATTCTCCCCTTATGACTGCTTTAGCAGCATCCCAGAAATATCAGTAATTTTTTTCATCATTATCATTTTCTTTAGCACAATTGTTGATTGTTTCTATTATTTGTTTTTCTCCCCATTCGTTATTTAGGATTTCCTTATTAGGTCTTCCTCTGGGTCCAGTGTTGTCGATCTTTTTATGTGTGTTAGTGTCATCTTACCCCCTAGATTATAAACCCCTTGAAGACAAGAGTGGTGTCTTCATATTCACTAAAATGCCTTAAACAATTGGCATGGTGAAATGGAGTGGAAAGATAGCTGAAGCTGTACCAAATACTACCTATGACATTAACTACCTGTGGGACCATGGGTAACTCAGCACCTGGAAGCCTTAGTTTTCTTGACTAAAAAGCAGGGGTGATGATATTCCCTTCTCTGCTTCCTAGGGTGATTTTGAGGAAAGCATTTTGTGAAGTAGAGCGCACTATATAGATATGAAATATGGTGGTTTGTTGTTGCTGCTGCTGCTTATTTTTGTTGCAGCATTTGGTAGCTGTTCAACAGACTTGCTGAATGTACTGGGAGAATGTCTCATTCTAAATGGTCCCTTGAGGAAGGAGAGGAAGTAAAGAAGACATGAGCATCCCTTGCCCTTAACCAAAGTGCTACCAAAGTTTAAGAAGAAGCATAAAATTGTCAGAAAAACATGTCTTGCTGATGACCTTCAGACTCCTTCAACGTGTGCATCAGGGGAAGAGTGAATCTGAATCAGAATCAATGCGGAGTGAACTCAAGCGGCCTCAGGCAGGCCCTTGCTTCAGCCACAGTGGCATGTTAAACTTGACAGACTGAGCAGTGTCGGGATGTGGCACTTTACCACTCCTCCCATCACTGGAGAGAGGTGGGGGAGGGAGCAGCCCCTGAGGAGGATTGAGTTTCAGAAATCCCGGAATCAAGAGCACCATTCTTCAGAGAACCACAAGAAGCACTAAATGAGCTTTTATTGTACAGAACCCATTCAGGAGCTGGGCATGAAAGGGATCAATGAGTTTTGTGGGAGTGTTTACGTTCACATGAAAGGGCATTAGTTCCAGAGTCGGGGATCTGAGCTTAAATCTCTACTCTGTCACTTGCTGTGTGTCTATTCCCCACATAGTTTCCTTATCTGTAAAATGGGATACCAATACTTGAACTTCCCACCTCAGAGGGAGGTTGTGAGAATCAAGTGCATTGTACAAATTAAAGTTCGTATATAAATATCAGCTATGTTTACACCACTTACTGGTTTATGACCTTGGGCAAATAACCTCTGCCTCAGTGTCCTCATCTGTAAAATGATAATAATAATGTTGCTGTAAAGTTCTTTGTAAATCTTAAAACTTTATATAAATACTAGCTGTCATTTATCATTATTATTGGATGCCATAGTTTACAATAGCTAGACTTGGAGTTATCACATAGTTGGCACATTGTAAGCGCTTACTATGGCCTCAAGTTCTATCCCTGAATCATATTGGCTATGAGAGCTTAGACAAATCACTTTATGTCTAAATGCTCCCAGGTAAGTGTCTAAAACAAAAAATTTCCATACAAACCACTACTAGTCAAGGGATTTTCTCACTGGTGGCTCCCTTATGTGGAAAAAAGCACAGGTCTGAACAAAAAAATTAATTTAAAAAAAAACATTAAATTCAGCACTCTATGGCCTGTGTTCATGTTCATGGATATGGACTGAACACCAGACTACAATTAGCCATTTTTGTAGCTGCATGCCATTGGTCATAAGTAGTGTGAACATCTCCATACAAAACTACTATCCTTTCGATCTTTGACTATACTTAATAGAAATTAGTGGTTCATTTACATCTTTTTCTATTTACTTTGTATATGGATATGTTCATTTTGGTTGTATGTGTATGCTCATTAAGCTAAAAAATTTTTTTAATTAAATTTTAAGTTAAAAAAGGATCCTTGACATTATCAGTGTGGGTACTCTTTCCAGTAATGCAGATTGTAACCCCTCCATATTTTAGCTAGTGCCTTTTCAAGTTGCCATGGCCAAAATAATTCACCATTTCCTAGCCAGTACTCTATTGATGAGGCTCAATAAACTTAGTTAGAATGGTCCTCAGACAACAGAGATAAACCATTGTTGGGCCCAGACTTGAAACCTTTCCAGGTTTATAAAACTAGTCAGAACTGATTTTTGCTGGCATAACCTTTAAGAATACAAAGTTGCCTCTGAACTATAATGAGGCATCAGAGGAGGACTCTATAGAGGAAACCAATTGGCATCACTAGAGAAACAACTCTGAGCATACATTAGTGGGTTTATCATAGTTAGAAGCTAGCACAGGAATCACTACCTTATATCAATTTTGTGTATATCTGTAATTGTATATGTGTTGACTCTCCCATTAGAATGATATTTCCTTGAGGGCAGAGATTAACCTTTCTTTTTGTATCCCTAGCACTTGACACAGTGCCTGGCAACATAGTATTTAAGAAATGTCTGTTGATTGATGGAGATAGCTTTTGTGGCTGCTAAAAAGAATAAATACAATATGTCCATTCCTTCCTGCTCAGTCACTTACTGTCTGTGTAACACTGGACAAATCACCTCACTCCCATTGTTGGCCTGTGTAGCCTGAAGTTCATTCCAACTTTATATCTATGATTTTATAATATATAATTCAAAAAACTTTCCTTTTTTCCTGCTTTCTAAAAATATGCATAAAAACACATAGACTTGTTGTCCAGTTGTTTTTTCAGTCATATTTGACTCTTCATGACTCCATTTGGAGTTTTCTTGGCAAAGATATTGGAGCGGCTTACCATTTTCTCCTCCAGCTGATTTTACAGATGAGGAAACTGAGGCAAACAAAACTAAGTGGCTTGCCCAGAGTCACACAGCTACTAAGTGTCTGAGGCTGAATTTCAATTCATGAAGATAAGTCTTCCTGACTCCCAGCCTGGTGTTCTATCCACTGTACCATGTAGCTACCCTTAGAGCTATATATCTATACACATGGTGAGGAATATTCTTTTTTTATTTATTTAAAAATTTTCTGTTCAAAGAAAATTTAGTGTTGGTACATCATGACTACTAGTCAGTATCTTCAAATTCATTACAAGTTACCAAATTAAGAATAACGGGTTTAAAAGAGATCACACTATATAGTGGAAAGAGTACAAAATAGGACCTCAGAAGATCTGAATTCTGGTTTCACATCTGCCATTTAATAGCATTGTTATATTGGAAAGTCACTCCTTCAGCAGCCACCTTACCTTTAAAGTGTAGAAGGTGGATAATATCAAGCTTAAAAATCTCCCTGCTTCTGTGATGACTAACTTTGATAGACTTGACTCTTCTCAGCAATACAAGGTTCAAAGACAGCTCCAAATGATTCATGATGGAAAGAACTATTTACATCCAGAGAAAGAATTACAGAGTCTGAATGCAGATTGAGGCAAACTATTTGCTCTCTCTTTTTTCTTTTCTTTTTTGGTTTTGTTTCTTCTTCCTTATGGTTCATTCCATTGGTCATAATTCTTCTTTACAACTTGACTGTTGTGTAAATAAGTGTAATGAGAAGTTATATGTAGAATATATATGAGATTCAAAGCCATCTTGGGGAGGAGAGGGGAGAGGAGAGAGGGGAAGAAAATTTAGAACTCAAAAATTTGTGGAACTGGGTGTTGTAAACTAAAAATAAAAAATCTAAAAAAGTAAAAAGTAAAAATAAAAAAATCTCCCTAGCTCCAGAAAACTATGCTTGTCCTAGAATTTAGAACCAAAAGAGGCCCTCTAACCAGAGCCTCTCCTTTTAATACATGAAGAAACAAAGGACCAGAAAGGGAAAATGATTTATGCAACATGACAGGAATATTAAGTGGCAGATATAGGTGTTCATCTTAATGAAAGTCATTATAAGTGAGAAGAAAATCAGCCTTGAGGGAAATATTAACAGTAACTTCAATAAGTAGTGTCCAAAGTTCATTCCTGTCAATTCCTGGCAATGAGAGATCAAGTCCAGAACTTTTTGACTTTTGTAAATGATAAAAGCACTGCAGTTCAACAGACCATATAATCACCTGGAAAGTTCATATCTGAATTCACATGGGAGGAAGAATATTAATACTAATAATATGTTACATTCATGAAATGCTTTTAGCTTTTTTCAGAGCATTTTCATTAACATGAAGTAGGTCGAATATATTGTTCCCATTTCACAGATGAAGAATGAGAGGGCTAGAGAAACGGTGATTTCCTAAAAGTTACATAGCAAGTTAAGTAGCAGAATTCAGAGTAGTAGGTCTCATAGCTCCCAATCTGGAGTTATTTCCACTAACCTTGGCATCTTGGGGAAAGATGCCTGAAAGGGGGAATCTAGAAAAGGATTCAAGATCAGATGAGGGATCCAAAGCAATGATTAGGAGAGGGAAATGAAGCATACTGTAATCAGAACACACAAACAGTCCATGACAGGGAGCAGGTATACTGGGCGGGGGCAGGGCGGGGGATGTGGGGGGGAGCGGGGGGGGGTCACTATGGATAGAATGCTGCCAATCCAGCCCTGCCACTCACTACCTGAGTGACTTCGAATGAATTGGTTAAACTTTCCAAGTCCCCATTTCCTCATCTAAAACATGGAGTTAAACCAAGTGACCATCAAGGTCCCTTTCAGGTCTAGATCTATGATCCTATGAAGGTCAGAACTGAACTAGATTCTCCTTTCCAATTGAATATCCTATCCAGAAAATATTGTCAACTCTACAGGTAGTTCATTTAAACTGAGTTCAAAGTGTGGTGTAGTCCAACGAACACTAGACAAGAGCTCTAAGATCTCAGCTCTGCCATTAATTTTATGACCTTGGGAAAAATCATTTAACTCCTTTGAGAATCAGTTTCCTCATATGTAAAATAAGAAGGTTGGATTAAATAAGCTCTAATGCCCCTTTCAGACCTAAAAATTCCATTAATTCTAACTTCTTGGATCAATACAAAAATAACAGCTCACATTTATATAGAAGTTTGAATTTTTAAAAGTGCCTTCCTCACTACAACTCTGTAGTGAAGTTAGTAAAAAGTATTATTATTCCTACTTTACACATGAAGAAACTGAGGCCTACAAAAATGAAGTAGTTTATCCATGGTTATACTACATGGTAGTAAAAGCCAGATCCAAGATTAGACCCAAGCACCTACTGCAGGTCCAGTGTTCTTCCAACTGCTTCACAATACAAAGAACCCATCCATCTAGTAATTTAACAAAAATTGCTTTTTTTTCTTTTTCTCTGCCCTTTACCATAGCATAGCAAATGAAACCATCCTTGTGGAGTAAAGTGAACCTTTTACACTCCACAACAAGAGCTTCAGGTTTGATTTGAATTTTGTGGCTAAATTTGGGCTAGTATTTTTTTTTTGTCTTTCAAACCCATTTGTCCTCATCGCACCCTCTGTCCATGGTGCTGATCTTTTTTTCTTTCAGTGAAAGCAGAGGAAAAGCTCTTCAATGATTCTGAGCCAACAAAAGTTTTGACTAGGTTACAGGAAAAGTCAAATGGACATGAACAAGCTCAAAAGGCATGTAGTCTCCAAGAAAAATGAATGCTGGAACTTTGGTGCTAAGAGAATGTGACTAAAAAATAAAATTATGAGAAAGGGGAAATGAGCAGAAGGCATGAAAGATGAAGTTAATGGTAGCTGTCCAAATGAAATTCCAAGAAAGTGGAAATTTTTTTTTCAATATTTGAGTTTCTATGCAGGCATCAGTAGGAACTTCAATATTTATGGCAAAGGACATGCTCTATTTCACAAATTCAACACTCCAGCCAAATAATACTACGTATTATTCCCTGATTTCATCATGCCCTCTCCCATACCCAGGCCCTTGTTTACACTTTTATCCAAACCTAGAATGCCCTCTTCCTCAACCCCAGGCCAAGAAATAAAGGGTCCCTCTATTTCTAAATCCAGTGATTCATATGACCCTTGGACTACCACCCTAATTCTATGGCCCTTTGACCTTTAACTAGCAGTCTGATATAGTGGAAAGATCGTTGGTCTTGGAGTCAAATAGACTTAAGTTTAAATGAAAGCTCTGACATTAGCTGGTTGTACAGCCATGAGCAAGTCAATTAACTTCTCTGAGACAATTTCATCAACTGTAAAATTTGAATAAATATACCTAACAGGGTTGTTAAGAATTGCATTTAATAAACTTCAACTACATATAGATTATAATAAACATCGATCTCACTCACTCCCAGAAAGGGCAATTCCATAGGGCATCAGGACTGGATATAGAAAATCAATGTCAGAAACATAAACCAAACTTCTGAGGGTACTTTTCTGCATCTTGAGAGAAATTAATCCTTTGGAATTTCAGGTTAAGGCATCATTTTCAGTATCATACGTACAGACCACACCTCAGTCTGCTCTGTTGATGAATCATCATCCATGCCTCCATCTCTGCGTGAGAGAACCCCAAGACTCTTCCAGTACCTCTTCTCTTCCATCTTTACATTCTCCTTCTTAGTGATGTCATCAGCTCCATAGGTTTAATACTGTAGATGACTTTCAATCTAAGTATGCAGCCTTCATCTCTCTTTTGAGTGACAATCTCCCACCACAAATTGCCTGATAAACACTTTCAACTGAATATCCCATAGGCCTATCAAATCCAACATGTCTAAAGTGGACTTTGCTATCTTTCCCCACTAAACCTATTCCTCCTCCAAACTGCCTTATTTCAATGAAAGACACCACCATCCTTCTAGTCACCCAGGTCTGAGTCATCCTCTATTCTTCTCTCTATTTCACTCCCATAAACAGTAAGTTGCCAAGCATTATCAATTCTACATTCACATTTTTCAAATCTATCCTTTTCTCTTAACCCACACATCTATCACCCTAATTCAGATCCTCATCTCTCACCCAACCTATTATAATCCACCTGCACAGTTGCCAAATTAATATTCCCAAGCACAAGTGTGACCACCACACTCTCTAGCTCAAGAAGCTTTAGTCACTCCCGATTGCCTCTAGCATAAATGTAAACTTATCTGACATTTAAATAACTTCACAATCTGGCTTTTACCTACCATTCCAGACTGATTTCATGTTCCTTCCCCATCAAATTCTACACTCAATCCAAACTGCCATGACATTCTATCTTTTGCCTTTGCGTAAGCCTAGAATGGTCTCCCCATACATCTCAGTCTCTTGGAATCCCTAATTTCCATAAAGACTCAATTCAAGTGGCACCTCCTACATGAGATCTTCTGGATGTAATTTTTAGTGTTCTTTTCACCTATTCCCCCAAATACTTTGTTATTTTGTGCAGACTTTGCATTCAGTTATCTGTGTATGTGTTGTAAGCTCCCCAAAGACAGTTACTGTTTCATGCTTGCCTCTATATCCCCAGCAACTAACATGCCTGACTCATGGTGGGTGTTCTATAAATGTTTATTGAATTGAATCAAATGGTAATCTGCACAGCAATGCACTCTTTTCTTTTTACCTCTCTCCAAGTTTTCTTCTTCTAAAAACAGTTTTTTATGGTAATGTTCACTTACTGCAAATTTCAGCAGGAAGAGGACAGCCATCACAAAAGAAATACAAAACAAATTAATAGCCGATGTGTTATCTCATGTGTTTGTGACTTTTTTACTGGATTCATTTTTGTTGTGAACCTCTACCAAAGGAGTAGCTGTGCAGGGCAGTGAATTTTCTGGAGTGTCCAATGGCTCTTGAGTCAGAGTCAGAGGTGTGTGTGTGTGTGTGTGTGTGTGTGTGTGTGTGTGTGTGTGTGTGTGTGTGCATGTGCCTGTGTGTCTGTGTGTGTATGTGTGTCTGTGTCTGTCTGTGTCTGTGTCTGGGTGTTCAGTATTTTTCAGTTGTGAGTTAGAGGACCTGTGTTCAAATCTTACCCCTGATATTTGCTATTCATATGATCTTGGGCAAGACATTCATTACCCTCCCCACCTCATTGTTTTCATCTTTAAAATGAGAGGATTTAATTAGATAACCTCTTTGGTCCTTTTAACTCTAAATCAATGACCTTCTGATCTTTAGAATGAGAATTGTAATTTTTCTTAAGGATGCTCTTTCATTGGCAAGACAAATGTGAAAAAATAAGAAACTATTCCAAATTGGTGAGTCTACACCAATTCACACCAAAAAAAAATTGGCTGTAGAAACAAATACTTGCTTCAGAAATCTACCCTGAGGCTGTTATAAAACAACTAACCTAAATTACAGAAGGTTAAAGAGTACTTGTGAGTACAAATATGGTTAATGTTAGGTTGTTCCCCTTAAAAACACTCATTAGAATGATGATTAAAAACAACAGGAATAATGGGAATAAGGCAAAATTATTCTAGTGCAGAAAATGGAGTTCAGTCATAAAGTTTTAGAGCTGGAAGAAAATTTAACAATCTAGTTTCACCCTCTCATTGTACAGATTAGAAAATTGAGGCCTAGAAAAGTTGAATAGCTACATGCTTGATACTTTGTATCTTATTGGTATTACCACACAACAACCATGATCTAAGAAGTGAAAAATGCTCCTTCTTTTCCTTCTGGGTCATTTGTTTGTTTTGCCCAGCCATGACACGCTTAGAGTGTCCTTACCTTCCAGCCTTGGTAATGATCATCTCTGTCCCAATGTCATGGAACCTTTTCCACAGGTCAGCACATTGGAGCTCAACTTGTATCTCCTCCATGGATGAAATGGGGGGAGGTGGGGGACCAGGAGCACCTGACGTAAGATCCGGGTGAGACTCAAACGAGCAAGATGTCCTCTCTGTGAGCACCTCCGTGTCTGAACCAGTGCTCTGCTCTGAGTCTGCAAAACAAACACCAAATCATAGGTGAGAAGTTTTCATGGCCTTGCCTTGTGATGGACAGAATGAAAGGAGGGGTGAATAAAAGAAATATAAAAGAAATTGGGAAGCTCCAGAGCACGGCACTCAGGGTATTTTTTATGGTCTGTTGCTGTAATTTATGGCCTAGTTTCAGGTTTCATGTTTCCAACATGACATCTGGCATTTTAGTAAGTTTTAGCAGCAGCTGAACAAAATTGTCCACATCACAAGATATAAAGAGTAGCTAATGTCATTGTGTTGGAAAGAATGAAGCGTAGGGCAGGGGGTAAGTGATTAAATACAAATCAAAAGAAAAGTTTTAATTGATTTGAGAATAGCGTTTATAACCTATACAGACACCAGGGGGAGGGAATGGACAGGGAGGACACACGCAGAATCCTCTTGTATCCTGCTCAGTTGCATCCCAACTTAGGCCACTATGGGTAAATTAGCTCTTCTAAACATTATCCCCCACCCCGAGCTTAATGTCCTCAACATCCATACAACATAGGATGCTCCAGGGTCTTCAGACATCCTATGTATCATATCTGCTTGTATAACCTCTATTTTCTGAGAGAATGACCTTTCCTAGAAGTCCAAAAAGGTCGTTTTTGATGAAGAAAGGGCTGCTGGCTGTTGCAAGGCAAAGGGGGTGATAAACATATGGAATTAGTTACCCAGGAAGGCTGTTGAAACAAAGGGTATAAATGAGTTCAGGAGACACCTAGATTGGTTTCTGAAGTATGAGGAGAGAGGAGGGGGCCCAAAACAGGAAGGTGGGTTTGAAAGCAAGCAAATAAAAAGCTGGTGTGCTGAGCCAGATGGCCTTTCCCTCCTCTGACAGTCTCATCTGTGCTGATGAAGAGAAGTTGAGGGAATAAAATCAACTGGTGGAGAAGGCTGAGGTCAAGCTTAACAGCAGAGTTGCTTTGTGGTAAAATGGAAAGAATGGGCAGTGCAGGACAGTGTTACTCCCCAATGGCCAGAGAATCTCAACATTTCTCAATAACGATAATTTAAATAATAATTCACATTTATATAATATCTTACGATTTACAAAGTGCTTTCCAATATCATGACAATTAACATTCGTATGGTACTTTTGGAGTTTGCAAAGCACTTTACATATATTATCTCCTTTACATATGCTAACTCCCAGTGAGTTAAGTGCTATTATCCCCATTTCACATAAGAGGAGACTGAGACAAAAAGATTAAGTGACTTGCCTAAGATTACACAGTTAGTAAGTACCTCAGTCAGATTTTGAACTCAGGTTTTCATGACTCCAATTCCAGCACTCTGTTAACTCTGATAAGAACTTAGGATATAGATAGTATAATTACTAATGTCTCCATTTTTAAAAAAATCCCCATTTTGCAGATAAGCAAACTAAGGCTGAAGGGTGATATGACTTGCTAAACACTACACAATTAACAAGTGTCAGACCTAAGACTGAACCAGGGATTTCCTAACCTGTGACTTGTAAGCACCCTTGTGCACAGATCCTTTATAGCATGAAGGTCACCATTGGTGGTTATTTTTCTGCTTCCTAGCCCAGAGCCCCCACCCTATTTCCCAAAACAACCTCAGTACTGGACAGCCAAATTAAACCTTCACAGTACACAAGCTACAACATATCAGAGATAGTTTTATTGGAGAAGCACCACAGAGAATAACGAAGAAAATCAAACCCATAGTGTCCTCCAATGAGGGCTTCTGGCTACCAGGAACCCAAGACTGCCCATCTAGTTCCAGCTGAGGCTGTGGGTCCTGTGGGGGAGGGGAGAGGAGGGAAGGGAAATGATGTGACGTCATATAAATGTAACACAAGGTGGGAAGCTATGGAAATGAAGGGAAGATCCAAACAAAGCAATATTTGAGAATAAAGAGGACACTTTGATAAGAGAGAATAAAGAAAGATTGTTCATGTGTGCCCATGCACACACACACACACACACACACACACACACACACACACACACATACACACACTGCCAACCAGGCTGAGACTTGAAGGAAAATAAGAATAAGAACCCTGAAGCACAGAGATGAGGAAGGACTACATTCCAAGAATGAAGATACACCAACTGAGGTGAAAGGTGGCTGTATATATGGGTTGGAATTTTGAGGGCATGAAGAAGAATGGGAAATAAAGCTAGGAAGGTAGGTTGGAGTCAGCCTGCATAGGGGGTCGTAAATGAAAGGATGAGTAGCTTGAATTTTATCCTAGAGGCAATCAGGAGCCACTGAAGTTTTGGGAGTAACAGAGTCAGACCTGTAAAAGAGAAAGATTATTTTGTGTAAGCAGGATTGGAAAAAAGGAAAGAAAATGGAAGCAGGCACCAGTTAAAAGGCTGTCACAATTGTCTAGCTAAGGGGCAGCAAGTGCCTGATATATATGATATGTCCCTGTCCTCAAGGAATTTATAACTTAGCTGGAAAAAAAAAAGAAATAATACAAGTGGAACAATCAGAATGAAATAAAAAGATCACATCTAATCAAATGCTAAATACATGATAATAACTAAAGAAGTTCCCAGTTAGTGGGCAACAGATACCTAGTCACTTGCAAGCTGTATTTATATCATAGTGAAGGCCATTTTCAGATGAAGTAATTTACCTCCCTACACTGGGAATAAAACCAAATATTCTTGGCTCCTAGGTTTCCACTCCATCTGAAAGATCATACTCCCTCATTAAAAAAAAATGGCCTGGTGGGCTTTACATTTAGAACATGGGCTCTATGCCCCTTTTGTTACTTTGTTTTGCCAGAGTGCTGCCATTCAGGCCAGGTGAACTTTCCAATAGTATAATCAATGTACCTTTTGCATTTTTTAACTATTACTGGAAAAAAACTGGACTTTTCATCTCATATGGACTTCGTAAAGCTCCATCGGAGAGGCCAAGGTCAGCCTTTGGGGTAAACCAAATAATGTTATCTATTGACAGTCAACATTTATATAGTATTTTAAGGTTTTCAAAGACTACGTATATGTATATGTATACACATATACACACATATATACATATACATGTGTGTATGTATATGTATATATGCATATATATATTCTTATTAACAAATGGGATAATATTATTCTTATTCTTATTAACAAACGAGATAATATTTGTAACACTTAGAATACAGCCTGGTAGATAGCAAGTGCTTAAAGACAAAGCCTCCCTTCATTTGGACCTCATAAAAACCCAGTTGAGGTGAGTCCTATTATTACATCCGTTTTACAGAGGATGAAACTGGAGGAGTTTAAATGACCCAAGGTCACACAACTAATCAGAGTCTGAGGTAGGACTTGAACTCAGATATTTCTGATTCCGTGTCCAACTCTCTATCCATTGGGCCACCAAGCTGTCTCTTGTAATTAGTTTCTGATTTATTATAATGTGTTTCCTAATCTTAAAAATGGGGGAAACTTGGACAGGTCCTACTCAAAGCACCCTATAATCAGTACCATCTTATTTTTCACCTTGTTTCAATCTAATCCTTTCCCCTTCGAGTTTCATATACTCTGCATTCTAGCCAAATCAAACCACACGACATCCTCTTTGATCATATCAGGTGTTTTCTGGGCACCAATGCATTGCTCGTGTTATGTCCCTATAACTGATATCAATAGACAAGCAGTAATTAAACAACTCCCATGTTCCAGTCATTGTGCTAAGAATTAGGGATGCAAAGACAAGAATGAAACAGTCCCTGCTCTCAAGTAGTTTACATTCCATTGGGGGAAACAGCATACATCATGCAGATTATACAAAATATATTCAAGGTAAATACAAGGGGATTGGGGAGAGGAAGCCCTAGCCACTGGGGGCATCAGCAAAGACCCTTGTGTAGGAAATGCCTCTTAAGCTTTTTGATACATGCCTTTCTCTTTGCTGCTTCCCATTTAGGTTGAAATCCTATGCTCGTCCTTCAAGATCAGTCAAAAGAACGAAGCCATTGCTGGCCTCTCCTTCACACACACAATTCAATTGGGAAATTATCTTGCCTTCCTTTCAGTGTTCTAGGCAACTCTCTAGGACTATAATTTGCAAAGAAGGTGCCAACCTTTGTTGGTGGAGGGAACATCGTCAGCCATAAGTTCTCTATGCCAAAGACAAAACTTGTCCCTATCCCTGTCACTAAAAGATGCATAGATTTGTACCACTCTTAGAC
This sequence comes from Phalanger gymnotis, assembly GCA_028646595.1. Classification (NCBI taxonomy): domain Eukaryota; kingdom Metazoa; phylum Chordata; class Mammalia; order Diprotodontia; family Phalangeridae; genus Phalanger; species Phalanger gymnotis. The sequence continues at coordinate 45,112,735 of CM053627.1, read as the reverse complement.
ACTGCTCATGTTATACATGTACATACACACTGACTAATGTTGTTAAAGAGTTCTGTGAAAGGTCATCATTAGGTAACACATTATTAGAGGAGCACTTAATTCCATAGGAATGATCAATGATGTTACAGTAGGGTTTCACAGCCTTAAGGTGATGTTTGTTTATAATGTTATTAATGACTATTTAGAAATGCAATTTGATTTAACAAGCATTCATTAAAGCCCCCTACTATATGCCAGATGCTGTGCTGGAAGTTGGGGATACAAAAACAAAAATGAAAATAGCCTCTTTCCTCAAGGAGCTTCCCTTCTACTTGAGAATCATCAAATGAACTCAGATAAGCTAACACAAACGTACATTCAAAATAAAGTCATTTATTGCCACATAGGGAAACTAGCAATAACATCTGGAAGGATCAGAAAAGGCTTCATGGGGAAGGTAGCACTTGCACTGAACTTTCAATGGTTCTAGGGATTCTAAGACTGAGAATGGAATGTATTGCAGGCATGGAGGACAGTGGCTACAAGGTCAGAAAGCTACACGGGTCAGAGAAATGCTAAGCAAGGTATGCCTATATTTTTTATGAGTTATTTTTGTGCTGCATATCTTCCTACTCTATTGCAGCAAAACTCTTTTTTTTTAAATTTTGTCCCCTCACCTAGTTCTTGATTGTTGAATTGAATTGAACTTAGATTCAATTGAATTGACCTGAATGCCACATTAGTGAGGTTGATCCATGAGTTACCAACTACATTGTAATATGATCATTAAAATTAAATCATGAAGAGAAAACTATAATTAGTTAATAGAATTGCCATGATGTTAACAAGACCATAAAACTCAATGAATCAAATTGGAACAGCCATGATAATGATCACTCCTCTTTATCTAGCATCTTATGATTCACCAAGTATTTTCCTGAAATTGACATAGTGAAGTAGATAGAAGAAGCAGAATATAAGATTTTGCAAAACAGGGAAGATTTTCACTTTTATTCTTTGTTTCATTAATGCCTAGCAAAGCGCTTGGCACTTAATAGTCACTTAAAAAAACATTTGATGAATCATTTGTCCCATTTTATGGGGATAGGGCTTGGACATATGGTTTCATTGATATTAAGAACTCAGTGACGACACTCTCCATCTCCCAGTTCAGGTTGGCACCTTCTCTGCAATTTGTAGTTTTAGAGAAGTGCCTAGGGAACTCAGAAGTTGTGACTGGCCCAGCCGGTTTATGTCACGGCCAGGATTTGAACCTAGGTCTTCCTTGCTCTAAGAGTAGCCCTCTATCCACTACAACAGGGCTGTCCAACCTTAGGTTTTTATTGAAACAATAGACAATATGTTATGATTGGCCATTTTAGTGAGAGCTCTGTGGTAGCTTGGCTTCCTTTACTAAAGCATTTATGTAAATTTCTATGCTTGTAGGTGGGCCGCATAAATCGCACTTTGAGCCACACGCAGCCCACGGGCCACATTTTGGACAGCCCTGCACTACATGTGACCTCTCAGGCCCTATTTTACTGATTAAGAAATGGAGATCCAGAAAGATTAAGTGATCTGTTTATAGCCATGCAGCCATCCAGTGGCTTGACCAGAAAGCCAACCCATTCCTTCTCATGCCAAGTCTAGTGAATTTTCCACTATGCGACGTTGTCATATAAGAACCCTAGCAGTGACTTAAGTACCAGCTGTTACAAAGGCTGAAAGAATGGTACCAAATGCATTGTATCACTGTTTATATGAGTGACTAATCCAGACTCAGATACCAAGCTAACTGTTCAAACCAAAGCTGTATCTGGGTGCTTGCCCAGAGTCTTACACTTTTGTGTTTCCCAATTATTTGTTTTCTTGACAATTGATGACTTCCTGTTTTCCAGAAGGCAGCCTCTAAAGGAACCTCTAAAAAGCACAGAAAGTCTTGTTTGACAGCTTGCAAAAGCATATTTACACAAGGGAAGTGTAAAGACATCAGAAACAGAGGTGATAGAGTTACAAATGGCTATTAAAGTCAAAGGAAACAGGAGTTGGGAATCCTGCATTAAAGCCAGAGCCAAGAGATTAGAAAACATCATATGAGTCATAGGATGAAGCCAGACTATGCCCCAACTCCTGCCCTCCTCTTCCCCCACTGCCAACAACATAAGATGTAAATTCTAACCACAGGCTTTTAGTGTGACACTGTGTCCCCTTGGTCTAATTTTGCATTTATAAAATAGAATTAAATAATACTAATACCTCCCACCCTTGTACTACATAAGCAAGATTGATCTCTATTGTCACTCTTACAAAGAATAAAGATGGGGGAGGGGAGGTTTGAGAACAGTTTGAGCAGTAATATCAATAATAATCAATCGCTGCACAACTAATAAGAACACCATATGGTCATTCTAAGCACATAGATGGCCAAAATACCTCAATTTATTGAGTGGTGGTTCAAAAATATTAACTATCTTAACAAATGCCATAGGTTGATCACTGTTCAATTGGTCAGCGATTAGTGAACTATTTAGTGATTGGGAAAGAAACACAAACCCAACCACAAACAAGGAATTTGTTGGCCACTGCTGTCCCACACAGTACACAGTGGGGAGGTGGGAAGCAAGTATAATAAACAAGTGACAGAAAGTCAAAAAGTTAGAAGAGTAGGGAAGGAATTCCAAGGATCAAATCCAGAGGTATAATCCAAAGGTCAAAACCAATTCTAGGGAATATCATTTTTTCCAGAGCACTGGATTTGAAGTCAGAGGACATGAACTAAAATATTAATTCTATCATTTACTACTTGTGTGTTGGGCAAGTTTAACCATTCAGTTTAACCTCTCTGAGCTTACTTTGCAGATCCAGAGATCCAGGGGTCTGAGATCAAGGTCAACTGGCTCGAAGTCAAGCTTGACCCACGAAAAAATTAAAGGGTTAGGTGAATAATATGAAGGGAGAAGCATAGGACAAGGAATCCTGGTGAATTGCTTCACAAGAAGAAGCAGTCCAAAGTAACAATCATTTTATAGGGGGAGGCATGATAAGGTCAGCCCCCACCCCCTCTAGCCTTGACTTAGCTGCGGGCAATAAAGCTGTGGGCTTGAACAACATGTTAGGTGCTGCCTATAATTATACTATATAATATGATGTAATGAAAACACAAAGCCACAATTGAGTATTCTTAAAATATTTTTTTTCCTTTTAGCCATCTACAATAACAATTAACAAAAAGTTCTTAAAGGCTGAGTGATACAGTGGAAAGAAGAAGCCTGGCTTCTTTAGAAAATTAGAAAATCCTGGCTCTACCACTAACTAGCCCTTTGCCCTTGCCAGGCACTAGGAATACCACAGAGTCAAACAAGGAACAACCCCTTATCCTCACACAAGTCCTTTGCCTACTTAACTGGAAAATGAAGGGGGTAGTCCAGAGGTCCTATAAACACCCTTCTACCTCTAAACAGCCTTTGGTTCTATAAAACACAACACAACGTCATGCCAATAATATAATTGGCCTTGGAAAGTGAGACCCAAGAGGAAGTTTAGTACTGTGGAAATGGCACCTGTCAATGGTGTTTTGGGTTCAATGGGTTCAAATGCTGCCTTTGGCACTTCTTATCTGGGAATTTGGACAAGTCATGGTCTCCAGGGGCCTCGGTTTCTCCAGCTGTAAAAGAAGGAGGTTGGACTAAATGGAATCCGAGATCTCTTTTGACTCTAAACCAATGGCCCTATAAGTCTCCACCCTGATGGGACGCTATTCCAATCTACAGCATGGTATCTCATTCACCCATCTGGTCAAGAATAGAAAAGATTAAGGTTGTAGAAGCAGGGAGAAGGAAAATTAAACAAGAAAGAAATCATTTTCACTCATTTCATTGGAAATATCCTCTTTGTGAATGAGATACGGCAGAAGATAAAGAGGAATAAGTGCTGGCATCAGCCTCAGAGAGGCTGGTTTTCAAGCCCCACCACTGATGCACACAGGCTGTATGACCCTGGACAAGTAAATCAATCTCCTATTCCTCAATGTCCACATTTAAATGAGAGAGTAGTATTTGAGGGCCTCCAAGACCCTTCAAGTTCCCAATCTATGATCCATATAAGAGTCCAAAACTGCAGGCTACCGAATGTTTGGAGGCCACAAGTGCTGATTGACATTTTCCTGGAAAGCGACAGTCCTCAAGGGCCTACCTCAGTGCCTTTTTGCGTGACTCTCAGAATACTGATTTTGAATTCAAATCTTGACTCTGTTACTTACTATTTGCGTGACCCTGCGCAAGTTTTAACTTCTCAATTTACTCTCTTGGGGCCTCCATTTCCATATCTGTAAAATAAAAGGAGTTGGACTTCTTGCTCTAAATCTATGATGCTAGGATCTTATTAAAGGGAGATTTCGGTGGAAAGGGGGGATTTGGGTCTCTAAATTTAATGGAATCATACTGCATCAGAAGGAACAACAACTATAAGGAATTTGGAGAAACATGGGAAGATTTGTATGAACTGATGCAAAGCAAAAAAAGGCAGAAGCAGAAGAACAACACATACAATAACTACAATAACATAAAAATATTTAAAAGTATCTAAACTGAGAGTGATTTAAAAGACAAACCTTGTTTTCAGAGGAAATATCTGATGACGTGCTTATCCACACGTTTAACAAATAGATAGGGGACCATGGGTACCATGTTGCCTATTGTAATACGAGGTTACTATTTAGTTTTGCCTGTTTTTCTCTATTGAGAGGGGAGGTGTCTTGAGAGGGAGCACATATTAGGAAGAGACTATAATGTGAAAAATAAGCACCATCAAAAAATATTTAAAGGAAAAGGCAGAATTAAATGGATCTTTCTCAGTGGATAAGCATTAACTTTTTCAAATCACTGGACTCAACTCTGTGTTGTCTTGCTCTATTCTGGCCATCAATGGCATTTTCCTCTTGGCAGAAGTATCAATGTGCCTCCCTGAATTCCTCACTCAAAGCCCAAATCTAACGTTAGGCATTAATATGTCTATTTTGATACAGTAAAATCACATTATATTGATGCTTTAAAAATCTTACCCCAGTATCTCCCCAATACATTTTGATTACAAATTCAAAAGTCCAACACTTTCCATTATGCTATTACATTCACCATTGCATAGGATCATAGGATCATGGATTTGGACCTAGGATGGATCCCTGGATTCTAAGGCACAATTAGACCTTTAGGATTCCCCAAAGGATGTACCAATACTTGTGCTTGTTGAGGAATCCCGTGACTTAAAATTACAGTGTCATCCTTGATTCCTCATTGTCAATCACCAGCACATCTAATCTGATGCTGAATCTTGTAATTTCTACCTTCACAATATCTCTTGTATATGTTCCCTTTTCCTCCAATCACATAACCATAACCCTAGTTCAGGCCCTTATCACCTTTTGTCTGGACTACTAAAATAGCCTTCTAGGGATCCCAGCCTCAAATGTCTCCCCATTCCAATCCATCCTCCACTCAGTTGCCAAGGTGATTTTCCTAAAGCATAGGCGTGACCATGTCAAACCTTTATTTGATGAGCTCCAATGCCTCCCTACTATCTCCAGAATCAAAAATCCCTTCTTTGACACTTAAAGCTTTTTATAACTTGATTCCTTCTTAACCTTCCCAGTCTTCTTACACATTACTCTCTTCTAGGAGTTCTAAAATCTAGCTACATTGGCCCACTTCACTGAATCACTGCATCTCTCATCTCCATGCATTTGCACTAGCTGTCCCTCATGCCTGGAGTTCTCTTCCCCTTCACTTCTGCTTCTTAGCATCCCTGACTTCCTTCAAGATTTGACCTAAATCCTAAATTCTTCAGAGGCCTTTGCTGATCTCCCTCAAGCTGCTAGTACCTTTCCCTTTGAGATTACCTTCTATCTACTCTTTATATCTTGTATACACCTAATAATTTACATGTGATCCCTACTAGTAGAATAAAATATCCTTTAGGGTAAACAGTGAGAGCACATTTTTGTCACTGTTGTTATTCAGTCATTTCCAACTCTTTGTGACCCCATTTGGGGTTTGCTTGGCAAGGACATTGGAGTGGTTTGCCATTTCCTTCTGCAACTCATTTTATAGATGAGAAAACTAAGCCAAATGGGGTTAAGTGACTTGTCCACAGTCACACAGCTAGTAAGTATCTGAGACCAGATTTGAACTCAGGAAGATGAGTCTTCCTGCTTTCAGGCACAGAATTCTGTCTACAATGCCACCTAGTTGCCCCTGAGAGCACATGGTAAGTACTTAATAATGCTTGTTGATTAACAGTAAGTACTTAATTAATCTGTACGCTTAAATTAATTAAAGTGAATCAAAAAAAATCCATGTACACTTTGTTCTGACTCTTAGATACATTGATGCACAAATATAAGCCTCATGGATTTCACAATCTTAACACTACACATCTTTGCTATGGCTGAAACTGGACTACTTATTGTGGCTTCTCTTCCCAAACCTTGAAAGGTGCTCTCAATCTGCTACTCCATCCTGTCTCTTTTGCTCTACCCTCTCCTTTTATGTCCAAGCCTCGCCTTTTGCAGGCCAAAGCTAGACTACATCTGGTCAACACCAATCATATTTCCCAGTCTGATAACACCCTATAATCAGTCAAACAAGGGCAAGGGTTTGCAAGATCATTCATGTGTAAAGAGTATACACTTGACATGCTAACCGCAAAACTTCACATAGATTATGTAATATATTAGAATATGAAAAAATCAGGGAAATAGAAACTCAGAAAAGAAGACAGGGTAGGTGGAAGAGGTGTAACTAGATAGCAATTCACATCAATAAGATGCATGGGAGGGAGGGAGGAGGTCATGAACTAAATGTTCAATATAGATCAAAAATGTAACATGACAAAAAATTGGCAAAATATAGACAGTGAAGGATCTTTTCTTAATATAATAAAAAATATCCATCTAAGCCCAAAATCTAGCTTTACATGCAATGGAGAAACACAAGATATTTTTCCAGTAACTGCAGGAGTAAATAAATATTCTCTCTTCCTCCTGCTGTTATTTGACACAGCTCTAAATATTTTACCAATTGCAAAAAAAGACAAGAAAACTTTTTTAAAAAATTAAATATAGGCAGGGGGAAATCAAAATTATCTTTTTGATGATCACAAGAAGTTTTACTTAGAAAATCCTAGAGTCGGCAAGGTTATAATGAGACAATGAGTATCTTCAGCAAAGTATCAAGTTACAAAATAAGCCCACCAAAATCAATAGTATTTCTAAGTAGCAGCAATATAATTAAGAAAGAATGATAGAAATGGAAGCCTTTCCATTCAAATTAACTACACAATGTATATGATAATCTGGGAGTTGGTTTGCCAAAGGATATACAATATCTGTACAGATACAATCACAAAATATTCCTTATAAAGATAAAGAACAATTTAAAAAATTAAAGGGATATTCACTGCTCATACTGAAGCCGCCATAAAATAAAAATTAAACCATACCTAAAATTAACTTACAGATTTAATGCTATACTAATCAAACTACCAAGGGAATAATTTGCAATAGTAGAAAAAAATAACATTAATTTGGAATAACAACCAATCTAGAATACCCAAGAAAATAAGGGGAAAATATAGAAGTGAAAAAGAAGTGCTACATCCAGACCACAAAGCAGTAAACATGAAAACAATTTTGTACTCATTTTTAAAAATTACATAAGAAAATCAATGGAACAGACCAGACAAGAAAGAATAAAAAAAATTGAGCTCAATAAATCTCAAAACATAAATCACCTAGGTAGGAATTCCCCATTTGACAAGAATTGCTGGGAAAACTGGAAATCAATCTGGCAGAAAATGGATTTAGACCAACATTTTATACCATATAACACAATAAACATAAAATGGCCAGGTCATCTGAAAATTAATTACTATACTAAGGGGAAGAAAAAGAGACCCACATCAGGAACTTTCACAGTTATGGCTAGGGAATGAATTCTTAACTACACAAGGGGTAGAACAAACAGATAATTTTAATAACATTAAATTGAAAAACTTTTGCATAAACAAAAGTAATATAACTAGCATAAAGAGAGAAGTGATCGTAGGTGGGGGGAATCTTCATATGAAATATCTCTGATAAGGCTCATATCTAATAGGTGGCTTCATGGATAGTAAGCTGGGCTTGAAGTCAAGAAGATGAGGTCAAATCTAGCCTCAGATATTAGCTGTAATCCTAAGAAAGCCACTTAACCATTGTCTGCCTGTTTCATCAACAATGAAGTAGGGATAATAATATCATCTATCTCTCAGAATTGTTGTGAGGATAAAATGAGATATTATTTGTGAAGCACTTAGTACAATGCCTGGCATAGAGTAGGAATTTAGTAAATACTTGTTTCCTTCCATCTTTCCAATACAGGCAACACTCAGATTCTCAAATGAACCTAAGATCTCATCAGTTTCAGAGTTCTTTCAATGATACAGATCACAATCTACCCATGCCTGCCTATCCTGTGAGATTCTTGTCCATATTCTCTCAAAAGTCCACCTTCGGGAATCAACCCAATTTTTTAGAAACTTTTATCACTTTCTCCTGACATCAACAGTGAACCAGTGAAGTATTCTAGCTATCCACTGGTGATCATCTGCTCTTTCCACATTACTAGTCCATTTTCTCTTCCTAATATACTAGTGTAACTCATGACTTGATGAGCACCAAACAATCAATCTCCGTTGATGAGGATCATTCTACGCCAATGGACTTTAAGCTGCAGGTTAGACTAACAAAAATATATAATACCAAACATCATTTCCCCAAAGACAAATTGTTGAAGGATATAAACAAATAATTTTCAAAAAGAAGAATTGTAAATCAAAACAGCTCTGAGGTTTTATTTCACAACAAGAAAATTGGCAATGATAACAAAAGATGGGAACAGTCCAAGTTAAAGAAGTTGATGAAAGAGAAGAACAAAGTAACGCACTTTTGATGGAGCTGTGAATTGACCTAGTTATTCTAGAAGGCCATTTGGAATTGTGCAACCAAAAGAAATGTGACTAAAATGTCTATACCCTTTGACCCAGAGATTCAACTGCTAGCCATTTACTGTAAGAAAGTGAATGATGGGAAAGGGGGGCCATAGAAACCAAAACAATGCACTGTTTCTAGTGCAAAAATGGGAAACAATGACTAAGCAAGTTGTGGTACATTTATGTAATGAAATGTCATTAAACTTTAAAAACAATGATTATGACAAATACAGGAAAACTTGTATGAACTGATGTAAAGTAAAAAACAGGAAAACAAAGTACACAATAACTATCACAATATTAATGAAAAGAACAAGACAAGGAAAACAATTGAAACTAAATTCTGTGAAAATACAATAACCAAAATCAGTCCCAAAGAAGAGTTATAAGAAAGCACTTCATTCCCTCCTCTCTGAAGAAGTGAAAGACCAAGTGTATGGACCAACTAGATGTATTGCCAGACTTTTTACAGTATGGTTTTGCTGAAGTTTTTTCTCTTCGTTTTCATTCTTCATTATAAGGGGTGGCTCTCTGGGTGAGGGGAGAAGGAGAGATATAATGGGAAATAAAGGGAATGAAGAGACAAAATGTGTCAATAAAATTTTATTTCAAGGAACACAATATGATGGTCAAAAAAGCTAATATGATCTTAGACCTCCATAAGAGAGACATAGTTTCTAAAACACAAGAGATGATATTCTTGTCATATTGTGCCCTGGTCAGACCATGTCTGGAGACCTGTGATAGAATCATTGAGCTACAGCTAGCAAGGACCTCTGAGGCCATCTAGTACAACCCCCTAATTTAACCGTAGAGGAAATCGAGGAACATAGAGTCTATATCATTTGGCCAAGGTCATCCATGGAGTAAGCTTCAGAGATGAGATTTGAACCTTAGTTCTCTAACACTAAAGCCAATGCTAGCATTCAATTCTGGGCAAACGTTTTAGGAATGACATGGCCACTAGTAAAACATCCAGAGTACTAAAATCAGGATAGTGCGATTCTCTGAGTCTGAGCTATAAGATCAGTTGTTATAAGGGGTGGCTTTCTGGATGGGAGAAAGAGCCATGAGAAGACCATTTGAAGAAACAAGGGATGTTGACATCCTGGAGCAGTGAAGATCTAGCGACAGCATGATAGTTGTCTTCAAGTATTTGCAAGGCTCTCACGTGAAAGATGGATTCAACTTGATCTGCTTGGCAGAGTTTTGAGCAATTGGGGAAGACTACAGAAAGGCATATTTCTGTTCTATATTAGATAATTTTTTTTAATTTCATGACAATTCCCACTATACAAAAGTGAAATGACCTTGAGAGGTACTGAGTTCTTCAACAAGAGAGTTCTCAAAGACTGATTGACCACCTGTGGATCTTTTATAAGGGAGGGATTCCTGTACAGATATGAGTTGATGTAACTGACCTCTCAAACTGAAAGATGTCATAAATCCATGAGCGGTTTCCATAGAGCGGTAGCCATTAAAGCAAGATTACAAAGGTTTGAGTGGTTGTATGGATGGAAAGGAAGGGGAGACATCAAGTCCAGAGAGACAACTATTTCTAGAAGTTTCACATTGAAAGAAGAGACAAAGCCAGGATGGCCACTAAAGGAAATCACAGAGAATGATTGCTTGTTGATTTAGGTTAAAAAATCTCTAATCATATTTATAGACAAAGTGATAGGATGGAAGGGAGGGGGTGGCGGAGAGTAGAGGGGGGAGGGAGGGAGAGGCAGACAGACAGACAGACAGACAGAGGCAGAGAGACAGAGACAGAGGGACAGAGAGAGACAGAGACAGAGAGGCAGTGAGAAAGGATAAGGGATAATATCTTCAGTCCTCCTTTTTTCTTCCATGCTTGTAACCCATAACTACCTACAGAACATCTCCAATTGTCCCTTAAATACTCTTAAGTACCTCAAATTCAATATGTCCAAAGCCAAAATTATTCTGTTTGACCAAAAATATGCTTCTTATGACTTCACTCTTTCTGCCAATGGAACCACTATTAATCTAGTCCATAGAGTTCAAACAATCGCCACTGTCTGCATTTCTTCCCTCTCCATCATTTCCTATATCCAATCAAACCTTTGCTCTTTTTTCACTGTCAATACCCTCATACAGACCCCCTCATTGAGATCCACCTACATTTCAGCAATACTCTTCCAATGGGGTTTCCTCTCTTTGATCTCTCAACCAATCAGTCAAGAAGCATTTATTAAGCACCTTCTATATACCTGGCATTGTGCTAGGTATTGAGGATACAAAGACAAAACTAAAATAGTCCTTGATCTCACGGAACTTTTATGGGGGTGGGGAAGACAACAGGTAAAGTATACGAAAAAAATACAAGGCAGTTTTGTTGGGGAGGCACTAGCAGCAAAGGAGATGGGGAAAGAATTCATTTTGAGGTGGCATTTAAGCTAAAGTTTGAAAGAAACTAGGGATTCTAAGAGGCAGAAGTGAGGAGGGAGGGCATTCCAAAAGTGGGAGACAGTCTGTGCAAAGAAAAGTATGGAGGGAGATGGAGTGTCATGTGCTAAGGACAGTTGAGCTAGATCTCTTGCTACTTCAAAGTGTCAAACCAATGTCCAGTTAATCTTTCCCATACTTAAACATGTTTATACCACTGTTTTACTCAAAACCCTCCAATGATTCCCTGTTACCAATTCCTTTTAAATTCCTTGGCCTGGCATTCCAATTCCTCTATAATCTAGTGCCATCCTACCTTCCCTGCCTTATTTTATGTCACTCCCCTCTATGTACTCTTTGCTATTTCCAATATGGATTATTTCCTGTTTTCTTTATAAATGCCACAATTTTTTGCTGCTATGCTTTGGTTCACATTTCTTCCCATCTCTTTTCCCCCTCAGAAATTCTTACTATTCTCTAAAGCTCTTCTGAAATGCCAGTTTCTCCACAGAGCCTTCCCTGATATACCAGTCTATAATAATTTTTGCCCTCTCATATATGCCATATTTTTCTTTGAATTTCTCTTCTAATTCACATAACAGTCTTTGTCCTCTTATAATACATTCATCATGTGTTACATTGTATCATAGGTATTTCTGAATATGGCACATCTCCCTATTTCTAAATTCTTTCAAAGAAGAGATTCAATCTTCCCTTCTCTTAACACATAATTATAATCTACCCTGCACTTAATAAATATATATATTGAATTTGGCAAAATGTCAAAAGAAATAGGCATCAAGAACACAACACCTCTTTTCCTAATGCAGAAGGGAAGGAACAGAAGTTTTGAAACAGAGAAAAGTTGAGGCAGTTCAAGCCTGTTGTCCTCAATCACCAGGAAAGGCAGTGTTGCATAATGGAGAATTCATTGTGTTTGGTAATAGGAAGACTCGAGTTCAAATTCTGCTTTGGGTATTTACTAACCTGTGGCTCCCAAAGAGCAGCTAGGTGGCACCATAGCAGATAGAGAGTGGAGCCTGGAGTCAGGAAGACTCATCTTCCTAAGTTCAAATCTGGCCTCAACCTCTTAGTGGGAGTGTGACCTTGGGTAAGTCACTTAAAGCCATTTGCCTCAGTTTCCTCATCTGTAAAATGAGCTGGAAAAGTAAATGGCAAACAACTCCATTATCTTCACTAAGAAAATCCCAAATGAAGTCACAAAGAGTTGGACATGACTGAAACAATTGAACAACAAAAGACCCCCAAAAAGTATTTAATCTTTCACAATCTCTGTTTCCTCATCTGTACAATGGGACCAAAAATGTATTTATCTCAAGTGTTGTGAGGATGAGGACCAAATGAGATACATGTGAAAAGTGCTTTGCAAATATTTGCCATATAATTTTTAGCTGTTGTTTCAATGAAGTTGGAGGTGGGGTCATCTGCCAAGCAAGGTGAACAGGAGTGCGAGTGAGAACCTGAGAATACTGAGAAAGATTTACAACAATCACTGCAATAACCACAACAGGGCAAACAGCCCATTCTAGTGGATAGAGCCAAAAATACCTGGGCCCTACTTCTAATATGTACTGCTTATATAACTATGGACAAGTATCTTAGCCTCACTGTCCCCAGGTAACTATTTAAGATTATAATTTTCTAATTCAGTGGAGAGAGTTTCCTATACCCATTAAGTTACAAGACCAAATCAAAACAAGTATTACTGTCAAGAAATATTTATAGAGTACCCACCAAATGCAAATACAAAGAGCTATAAGTGTAGGCCCTGGTCCCAAAGAGCTTGTAAAATAGTTTGGGAGATAAGACACCAATCTATGAAACGTTAAATGACCACAGAAACTTTAAAAAAGTAAATAGAAGGGTTCTCATTAGCCAAATAGCTTGCCCCCAAAAGCAAGTACTATAAGAGGTGGGAAGACAAAAGATATGCAGTGGAGGTAGTCTCTGTACCTGGTGATCCCCGGGGTCCCCACAAAAATATTCTATAAGTCTGAAACAGAAAACTCACTTGAGCCTGTACCCATAGATTTTGGCTAATAATTCACCTGGATACATTTACAAACCCAAATTCACATGCTAGTTTTCAGAGGGCTGCTTGCATGTTTCAGAATGAAGAAAGCATATTTTTGCATGTTAGCAAGCAGTCTCCTCAAAGGCGAACACAGAAATTCTATCAATATCAATGTTCCAGGGTGAACACTGAAATAGAAAGAAGCCTGTTGATCTTACAACAGCGAGCATTTATCTAGCACATTAAGCTTTGCAATGCACTTTCCACAGGTTATCTCTTTGGATCCTCATGATAGCACTGGGAAGTCGGTAATATCATTTATCACCTTTTGCAGAAGAAGAAACGGCTAAAAACAGTTAAGCAAAATTCTAAGTAAGAGTCACGCAGCTACTAAGTGTTGGAGTCAGGATGTGAACTCTGAGTCAAGATTCAACTTCCTGACTCCAAGTGTTCTATCCAGTACATCGCTTATCACATTTTAATTCCAGGAGCTTTTTGCCTAAATTTAACAAAAGGAAAAAACTGAGGAGGAGGATGAAAGGAGGGAGAACTAAGATCGTTATGGATTCCTGGGACCACCAGAATTTCTCCCAAATTTACTCTAGGATAGTAGTCCTAAAAGCAGAATCTGTAGAACATTCCTGCTTAGATACATATTCAACCCCCTTATTTAGAAGATGAGGCAATCGAAACCCAGAGCGATCTGCTTATTCACAAAGTACTCATGCCTCCTCCAGATGGTTTACAGGCTGGTTCAAAATGCACAGGTCATCTCTGCTGGGTATCTGAGCTTTTTAGCTCATGGAGGGGAAAAAAAATAGGTGGAAGGGGTGAGTACAAGACTTTGCTACTGAAATATATATACATATACACACATACATAAACATATAAACATATATGTATATACATACATGTATATGTACATACATGCATATGTACATACATACATACATACATACATACGCACACACATACTGAGGCTGAAAAGCCTTGCATAGATTGGGCACAGTAAACCCATACCTCATCCTTCCTTCTCCCTATCCAACCTGCTCAGACAACCCACACACTCATTCCCTGACATTTCTTTCCCCACCTCATATCTCACTTCAGCATAAAATAGTAAAGGTCAGGATGCCCAGAGGGGTGTGATTCAAAGGGTATTGACCCCTAGGGAAGCTAATTTTTGGTGGTAGCAAACAAGAGGGGATAGGTTGGCTCTTTCCCCTTCAAGTGATCCATGCACTACAAAGTTCCCAGATCCCTGCTCAAGGGTAGCTTTATAGGGAAAGACTTAGATCTGCATTCTCAAAGCCAACATGTTCTCAGTATTCTCTCCTTCACCTCCCTTACCAGACTCATCCAGACCATTTAGCCCCACCTGCTCCTCTCCTCAGCTAACCCCTCCAGAGAGAGGGACAGGGAACACTTCTGCCCCATGCTTACCTACTTCGAGGAGATGGTGGCCTCCAAGTTCAGCCCAAGTTCGGTGAGCTTTTCAGAGGAGGACGCCCTATAAACCCCTAGCGTAGTCATTCGACTTCTGGTGCCTTCTGAAGGAATCACGGGTGTCACTGAGATGGCACTGTTCATGTGCCAAGCCTGCAAGGACTGCCCTCTGATATGGAGCTGCACTGTCCTTCCAAACCCCCACCCCCCAACCCCCTCAAGCCCTGGGAAACTGCTGGCACCAAGGCAGTGGCATTTAAACCCGCTGTCACAGATCCCACTCTGATCCCTCCATGCTGGGCCAATTTAGCATTTGTCAGAGTGACCCGGCCTGAACTGCATTTAGAAACTTCAGGGATGATGCTGTCTCCTGGCTCCTCACAGAGTGAAGGGAGATTTCCTGAGCCCCTGGGGCTGATTCAAGCAGTCCTCTTCCCCAGGAATGAGGGCCAAACTGGCTTTTCTCTAATGGCCTGCTTCCTGCTCAGGTAGCATGTCCTGGGCTAGTGTCCTTCTTTTAGAGACCTCTCCCAAGGAGACCAGGGACACATCTCTGTAAGGTTGATGCTATTTATGAAGTCAGAGTTAAAGGGCAGAGGAAAGGAGGAATAAAGAGGTAATCAGTGGGAAAATTAATCTCTGGAAGCCAACTACAGGCTTTGTTTATGACTGTCGGCTTTGTTACCAAGATAGAGTTTACTGGAAAACACTCAGGAAACACCTGCTGGAAGAACTCAGGCCCACCTGCTCTTCCTGAGTGGCCAGGAAGAGCCCATCTTGGCCCCCCACTCTCTGGGTGACCATGGGCAGCTCACTGAAATGCCTGACATCATTATACATCTCAGAAAGCTCTCCATCAGCCTTGGAAATATCTATGTACCTACTCATTCCGTATATACTTATTCTGTTTGTACCTTTATTTGTACAAGTTGTCTCTCCCTTTATATGATATAACTCTTTGAGGGCAGAGATGATTCCATCTTTCTCTTTGTATCCCCAGTGCCTAGAACAGAATAGGTGCTCAACAAATGTTTTTTGGTTGATTGAAACATGATAAAACTATCCTGGTATCGTAGAATGAGAACTGAAAGGATCCTTAGAGACCATCAAGTCCAACCCTGCCATCTTGGCATGACTTGCCAAGGTTCACCCAGCTGTTGTGTCTGAGGCCGCATTTGAACCCAGATCTTCCTGACTCCAAGTCCAGTGCACTATCCACTATATTATCCCAAATTCAGTCATCTCTTGGTGTCATCTTCACAGGGGTAAATTTTAAAAGTCATTGTATTTCAGAAGAAATATGATTTTATTGTTGTGGGTATTCCTTTCACCTCAACACGGAGCACCATTCCATTTATACCTTGGGATAGTCTTTGTGAGTTACTCTGGGCAAATTAAAAAAAAATGCCCACCAAAGGCTCAACATTCTGGTGAAGAACTTCACACCCTTAGGTGGGTACTTGGATGCCATCCACATATGTAGTCCATTGCCAAGCCAAACTCAAAACAAATTTTACAGGTTATGAGAATGTGCCAGATTTTGTGATCCATTGTTATAATTATCAATAATCCACAGTATAATGAGGCATCATCACAAGATTTAAACTTAAAAAATTAAAATAACAAAATAATAGAGAAGAGAAAATGCTTACTAACAAGGAAGTTCTATATGAGGAGGTCAGTTTGGACATGGAAACTTTCAGCAGTCTGGCGAAGTTTATGGATCCTTTCTCAGAATAACGTTTTTTAAATAATTAAAGGAAATGCTAAGTTTTAGTTAGAGGTTATGAAAATAATGATAGGGTTTTTTCCCTTCCAAGTTCATGGACCCCCTGAAATCTATACATGGACCTCTTAGGGGGTCTGTGGACCCCAAGTTAAGAACCATGCAGTCTATAAGCTCAGTTCCATTGCCCCACAAGTGAAAGGCAGTTCCCAAACATGACTTACCACCGCTGCCATCTTCTTGTTCCACTGTCCTTGATCAGTCCAACAGACCTAGGGCAGAACCCAGGCTGAGTCCTTGAGAGACACCCTGTCTTTTAAAAGGCATCATTGTTTAGCCTCTCCCCATTTCTGGGCAAAAGCCCAACAGCTCAAAGAATGTGGTTTTAGGATCGTGGCATCTAATCCATTCAAGGATTATTTTCCCCCCTACTGCTCAAATGGGTGTGTTAATCATCACCTCCCTTTGTTCTGTAATAAATTCAGCTCTGGCTAATTCCAGGCTTCTCTGCATCACTGGAGTTTAAAGATGGCGTTTTGACAGGTCAGATAAATGGAATCAATGGACCACCAACTAGTCAAAAATCTTAAGTGGTTTGGGGAGCATGTGGAAGTAATCTTTTCAAAGAATTCACAAGTCTGTAGGATGGGGACTTATTGATGGCGTATGTGCCATTGTATACATTACAGTACAACTCTATAGATTGTATTCTGCATATAATCAAAACTGATTCTACAACCAAACACATTTTAGTCATTAAGCCGAGTGTAAAGCAAGTATTATCAGTAATAAATCGAATTACAATAAAGTCCACTACAACATTTTTAGAGGACAAGAAAAGAATAGGATAAGAGGAAAATTGTATTAAAGAGTTTTTTAATGCATGTAATTATCAATGAAATTGAAAATATAAATAAACAAATAAATAAACCAAAATATTGTATGTGGTGTTCACTAAATGGGTAGATCTCATTTAATTATAAGGATAGTGATGGCCTGTGATTTCATTAGTGTCAGGACCCATAGATAAAGAAGTGCTTTCTACCAATACAAGCGAGTTTCCTAGAGCACGAAGAAGTTGAATGACTTACCCTGGATCACACAGTCAGTACATGTCAGAGGCAGGACTCAGACCCAGGTTCTTCTGATTCCAAAGTTGTCTCTTTATCTACTAGTAATACACATACAGGCATTTTTGTTGGTTGTTCAGTCATTTTAAGTCATTTCTGACTCTTTGTAATCCTATTTGGGATTTTCTTGGCAAAGATACTGGAGTGGTTTGCCATTTCTTTCTCTAGCTCATTTTACAGATGAGGAAACTGAGGCAAAGAGGGTGAAGTGACAGGATCACACAGCTAGTAAGTGTCTGAGGCCAGATTTGAAATCAGGAAGATGAGTCTTCCTGACTCTAGGCTCGGCACTCTATCCATGGTGCCACCTAACAGAGATACAGATACATGCTATATGTATATGTAAATAGGTATTGATCATTAATAGATGTATCTATCACTCATAGGTATGTGTGTATGTATATGTATATATATATACACATACACACATATAGTGTAACGAGCATTTATATAGTACCTACTATGTGCCAGGTACTGTGCTAGGTGCCTTTTATAATTTGCATCTCATTTGATCTGATTATAAAGTTATATGTAGGATTTTTGGTTTGGTCCTGACCTGTGTTTCCATCAGTGGGGGAAATTCCCAGTAAGGAAACTCTCCCTGCCCCTCCCCATGCAGATCAGCAATCCATCTGTAATTTATAGAAAATGATCTAGGATACCTTGAGGTTAAGTGACTTGCCCACAGTTACCCAGTAAATACCAGAAACAGATCTTGATCTCAAGCCTTCGTAACTGCAACACCAATATTTCATTACTACACAACACTGCCTTGTGGTTATATAAATAGTATCCATAGCCTTGACACTATAAAAGCAACTATAGATATAATAATCATTTGAACTCAAATAATGTTTACAGGTGTATAAAATGTTTAATATGCATTATTTCAGGTGATAGCTCAGGATCTATTTCTGAATATCATAAGTAAATCAAATTATTTTATACCTAATTATTTGAAATGCACCAAGTATATCAACTATTTAGAGGATGCCTTCAATGAATGATATATGGATAGTGAAGAATGTCTGTAAAAGGAGTGTTCATTCACCCTTTAATGTATCTTTTATATAAGATCTAATTCTTGTGTCTTGTTTTCTCAAAGTGAGAAATGTTGGCATTTTCCAGAGCACATTTTACTCTATTGCATAGACTATTCAGTTGGTCAACCAGATCATATTCAGGTAGACTCGGAAGGGCCCCCAAGGGCCATCTAATCCAACCCTTCAATTTACAGGTGAGAAAACCGAGTTTCAGAGAAGTTAAGTACTTGGCTCAAAGTTGAACAGGTAGTAAGTGACTGAGCCAAAATTTGAACCCAGATCCTTTGACTTCAGATCCGGGGCTATCTCCATTGCACCAAGTTCAAGCGCCTCTTTCCGGTGGACAAATGTTCTATAAATATAAGTTGGTTTCTTTGTAGGAAGAAACATTAACTCTTTCCAAACACTAGACTAATGTGGTAGCTGAAATTTACACCACCTTTCCCCACCAAAGACAGACTTGTTTATGTCTTTTGGGTGCTTCGGTGTTAAAAATTTAACTAGAACTAGACAGTTGGCTCTACTGCTCTCAAAACGATCTTCCTCATGGAAAATTTCACTGGTATACAAATGTGTATCAAAAAAGACACAGCAAAATCACCGCAGTTTGTTTGAAGAGACACACAGCTTCACTGCTTCTATCCTGCACAATGGACTCGCCTTCAGGGGTCCTGGGAATACAGGAGTCTTCTGCAAAGAGTAACACTACACAGCCACTCCACCTCACCCCAGTCAACTTTCTCCCTAGAGTGCTACTCTGGCTCCCAATCCTCTTTGCACCTTTTCTGGTCCTAGGGCCATGTTAATGGATCCTAAGCAGTGCTTAGGACAATTCAACAGTGTTTTCCACTATGGAAAGCTTGCCAAATCTTGCCACATAATGTTCAGTCCAATAATACCATCCATGGAGAATAAAACATAAAAGCACGGAACATTAGATCTGGAAGAATCCAGCCCAATACTCTCTTGTGACAGATGAGGAAACTGAGGTCCAGAGAGGGGAAGCTACTTAGCCAAAGTCACACAGGAAATGAGTGCAAGGGTCAAGAAGATGACCCATGTCTTTTGACAGCCTGCCCAATATTCTGTCCACTACAATATGCTGCCTCCCCGTCCTGGTTTGTGTCCATAGATTTGTATACCACTGATACTGTCCTGTCTCCTCATATCTATGAGAATTCATTCAAACACTAAGCCTATATTACTGCTTAGTAACTGTGTGCTCTTTACTAACGTTCACATAAAGAAAATATAGAATAAACTCCATTTTTGCCATCTGATAAATAGGAAATGTATGTGGTTACAGTGGATGCATTATGGTTTATTTGTTTATTTAAATATTTATTGCCCATAAACATCACATTTCTCTTTAAAAAAACTGGCTATTTTGCATACAATTATCAGTAGTTCTGTCCCTGTTTCTGACATATATTTAAAAGCCAGGAAGACCTGGATTCCAGTGCTGCTTCTAAGACATTCTGACTACGTGACCCCGGGCAAATCCCTTTACTTCCCATTGCACTAGGGACTATGGAAACTCTCTTAGATCCTAAGTTTTGGAAAAGATGATAATCTTCATTGGTGGAGGGAGTTTCCTCACCTGATATTTCCTTATGGCAATGAAATAACAAGTCCAGTCTCTATTTCTATCTTATTATTAACAATACAATATCTTATGTTTAAATAAGATTTTCATATATAGTATATCATTTGATCTTCATACCTCGTTTGTGTGGTAAATAAAGAATTGTTATCCTAGTTGTTATGATAGGAAACAAATTCAGAAAAGTATGATGGGAAAAAACAGAATGTTTGGTAGAAATCAGAAGACCTTTGTTCTTGCCCTCCCACCCTCCCTCAGTAAAAAGTAAGCTCCTTGAGGGGAGATATGGCTTCATTTTTGTCTTTCTTTCTGTAGCACACAGCATAGACCTGGGTACCCGGTAAACATGTGTTAAATTGAACCTCTCAGGGACCTCGATCACCTCATCCTTAAAATAGGAATACTACTTTATTTGCCTAAAAAAGAAACTAGAACTAATCGTTGTTGGTTCCTGCCAAGTGTAGCATGCTTTGAATCCTTCTCTTGAACCATTTCCAGAAATAAGATCTTTAACTCTAAGACACTCAACGAAAATCACATGGCCAATGGATAGAGATTCTGGAACCAGCATCTTTATTTGTTATTTCTCAGTCTCAGGCTTTTTCTACCGCACATCCCCTGCTTTCTGTCATTAACTGTGACTTCTGTATGTGTCCGGGGCACATCTAACCAGTGTTCATTGCAACAACCCCAACCTACTACAAGAGCCGGGGGTGAAGGTGGCTATGTAGTCTCTACTGAAGATAATGCTTAATTATATAGACCATCCCATTCCCCCAAGCAATCCCAATAAGAGTTTTCCCATACTGGAAATGAGCCTCTCATGCATTTATATGCCCCAATTTCCCAGGGAGGAGATGGGAACTGCTGGATCAAATGTTTCTCAAAATTAATGAGACCTTTTGGAGTAATGGTACATGTTGATTCACCTACAGTCAATGATCACAGACCTTGCTCCAACCTAATGCCATTATTGTGCCTTTCACTATAGAGGCCCCAAACCTGATGATGTTTGGTCATGTTGCTTATGCTATCAACAGATTTAAGTAGGACAAATGACCACCTCTGGAAGAGTTTGAACTTCACTATCCAGAGGTCAAACTATTCACAAAGGAAAATGTATTCATGAGAATATTTTTTTAGAACTAGAATGAAACTTGGAGATCCTCTCATCTCATTTCCTCCCATCTTCTATATATAAAGAACTGGGAACCCAGAGAAGAGAAGAAACCTACCAACTAATTAATCAATTCAATCCATCTAAAGAATGAATTCAAGATGAAGCCAGGATTCAAACCCAGGTTTCCAGCATTCTTCCCACCCCATCACACTGCCTTTAGTTTTGTTTCTACTGACCACTAATCTATATAACTTTCCCTCCTTAGGGAATACTTAGCTCTAAAAGAGAAAATGATCATAATGCAACAAAATAGATGTTAAGGGTCTCCTGTGCACAGAGCACTATGAGGGGGATTGAGGGTGCCTAGCTAAGACTGAGTCTTTGCCTTCATGAAACTAACAGTCTAGTGAAGAGATGAGATGCTAGCACAGAAAACTATGGTATAGTCTTAGCAGAGAGGGGGACCATCATGGACCTGGGGATGACTTGGCTTCAAATCTGACTTCTGTTGCATATATAGATCCTGTGTGACCCTAGGCAGGTAACGTAACATCTTGGTGTCCTACACAATCCTCCAAGGTTGTAATATGCAGAGTAATTACTGATATGCATTGGTAGATAGAGTTTCCTTCCTTAGAGCCTCATGTGCCAATAAAATCATCGATCTAGTCATTACATGATAAATGCATTAGAAACTATTAGTCACGGTGTTGTATGATACACAGCCTGGACAGCTGTATTGGCCAAGAGATTCTGGGAGGGCCTCAGGAAGGAGGTGGAATTTAAAAGATGAAAACTGGTACTCTCTCTCCCCACCTCCTCCCCCTGTACCATAGGGATATTGCTTCAGGTTTGATCAGTTGTAAAATGAACCAGAGTCTCAGTGTCAGAGGACCTGGGTTCAAATTGCCCCTCCGATACTTGTGCCTTATGTAACTTTATGCAAGTCGCTTAAACTCCTTAGCCTGATTCCAGTTTCTTCATCAATGGAGCTAGGGGCTTGGACTCGCCAGCCTCTGAGATCCTTTCTACCTCCAGATGGATATCACATTCTTCAGGATTCTCAAATACCCTGTAAATGATCATGAATTGACTCACTTCTCAGGATATTTTTTTAAAAATTATACTTCCCATCGTTGTGTGCCAAGTGAAGAAAGTAGGGGAGGGGAGGTTCTCACTGGTTGGATTCAGCACAGTTCTGTTTGGGGGTGCACACTTCTATTTTTCTCTGCCAATCACCCATCTACCTGGCACCCCAAGACTACTTACTAAAAATTTCCTCCTCTTTCTTGTTTAATTTTCATTCAATAAACATGTGTTAAGTGCCTACAGATGTGACAGATACTGTGCTAAGCACGGGGACACAAAGAAGGCAAAAGACAGTCCCTGCCCTCCAGTAGCTTACATCTTTTGGGGGAGAGGACAAGTAAACAAAAATATACAAAACAAGCTCTATACAGGGTAAATAAGAACTAATTAACAGAGGGAAGGCACTGGAATGAAGAAGGGTTGGGAAGAGCCTCCTGTAGGGGTGGGATTCCTTAAAGGAAGCCAGGAAGGTCAGTAGCCAGAGGGGAGGAGGGAGAGCATTCCAGGTAAAAGGAACAGCCAGAGAAAATGCTCAGGAATGGAATGTCTTGTTCATGGGACAGCCAGGAGGCCAGTGTCACTGAACTGGAGGCTATGTGTCATGGATTAAGGTGTACGAAGACTAAGAGAGGATAGGTTATAAAGGGCTTTGAATGCCAGAGTTTTGCCTGCAAGCAATAGGAAGCCACTGGAGTTTATTGAGTAGGGGGTGACATCGTCTTACAGTCTTAATACATCACCACCTCCACCCCAAATTCTACATCTCCACAAGGACTCACAGTAGAACACAGAGCATCTCAATTCCTAAGGACTCCTCAGTAAGACCACCATGATCGAACCAACGGGATGGTCCCACTTAGCTGCTTTAAAGGAAGAAAAGTCTGGTTGTCTGTGCTAGGGTTTGCATTCCTGGTTCCAAGTGGCCTAGATGGGCCAAAGCTGCCAGCTAGGCCACAAATCTCTCCCCCCTAGCAATAAGGTCACCATGTTAGCAGCCTTGCCCTACTCTGGAACAGTTGCTGTTGTACAGAAGAACTAATGTCTTCATCAGTATCCCCGCTATTTCACACTTCATTTCCTCCCCAACTCTTGGATGAAAATCATCCAGTCCTGGTGATTTACTTTATGGCACTTTCTTTTAAGTTGCTTGGCTCCTCCAGGAATGCCATGCCAGCACTTTCAGGGCTCCAGCTGAGGGGACACACGCAGTATCTAAATATCGGCCGATGGCTGAATCCCACACAAAAACCAACGGTTTGGCAGAGGCCAGATTTAAGACCCGTGGGGTTGCACTGGCCATGTTGGCTGAGACATGGGGAGGGAGGAATTCTGCCAGGCCCAGAAGCCTGAGGCTAGGGTAAACAAGAAAAGAAGCAGCTTGCTGCAAAGGAAAGATGACTGACTTCAGAGACAGAAGATATCGGGCAAACTGAGATGGAAACCCAGATCTGCCACTTCCTACCTGTAGGACTCTGAATAAGCCGTGTCCACTTTTGGGCCTCTCTTCCTTCATCTATTGAATAAGGGACTCTGGACCAGATAATAACAATTGATGTTTCTATAACACTTTATATAGGGATAAGGATTTATATATTTTATATGTTTATATTTTTATCTAGGGTTACCAGGATTTCAATAATACAGGTAACATTTCCTACCA
Source organism: Phalanger gymnotis (assembly GCA_028646595.1). Taxonomy (NCBI): domain Eukaryota; kingdom Metazoa; phylum Chordata; class Mammalia; order Diprotodontia; family Phalangeridae; genus Phalanger; species Phalanger gymnotis. The sequence goes on along the minus strand of CM053627.1, from coordinate 45,088,471 downwards.
ATGCAGGTAGGTACCTTCTTTGCTATTTATTGGATGATAGTGTTACCTTGAATACTCAAGGGCAAATGAATTACCCAGTGCTATGTAGCCTGTGTAAGTGAGAGGCAAGACTTGAACCAAGGTCTTCCTGGCTTGGAGGCTAGCTCTCTTTGCCCATGAGGCCAATTGTTATTGTGTTATTTCAATCCTATTCAACGCTTCATGAACCTATTTTGGAGTTTTCTTGGCAAAGATTCTGGAAGGGTTTGTCATTTCCTTCTCCAGTTCATTTTTATACATGAGAAAACTGAGGCAAACGGAGTTAAGTGACTTACCCAGGGTCACACAGCTAGGAAGCACCTGAGGCTGGATTTGAACACAGGAAGGAGTCTTCTTAATTCCAACCCCCGCCCTCTATCCACTGTGCTATCTAGCTGCCTAGCCACAAGGCCACATTGCCTCTCATTTCACTTAAGCCTCACAACAAACATGCCAAGTATATATTACAGACTTTACTATCCCCATTTAATAGATGAGAAAATTGGTGTTTATAAATATTTAATAGTTGATACAGAGTCACAGAGGAAGTGAGTAGGGACTTTAACGTAGGTCTTTTAATTCTAATCGGTATCCAAGTCCAGAGCTCTTTCCAACATTCCACGCTGATGTGATAGAAATATACTCCTGAAAATTTGGCAGGCCATGCCATGCAGAATAAAGGTTTTCTGGTTATTCTGAGACCTGTGTCTTCATAGAAATCTGTAGCATCCCCTGGTAGGGATGGTTATGCAAATGGAGCCCTAACAAAGGTAACCACAGAATTTTGTTTGTCCATTTGACAGCTGTTGTTTTTTTTTTCAAATCTCAGTAGCAGAATCAATTTTTCCCCCTCAGATCTAGAATTGGAGAAGAGGTCATTAGTCTTATGTGCTTCCTTCCTCTTCCCTTTGTCCTGGAATCACGTCTGAAGAGAGGAAAATAGACTGAAGTCTGGCTACCACCTCTCCTCTCAGATCTAGTCACTTCAAAGGGCACGAGAGAAAAATCAAGGATAAGGTAACACACTCAGAATCTGAAAGACTTGGGTTCAAATCTTAGCTCGTTTATTTACCAGTTCCGTGGTAAGTCAGTAAAATGGGAATGATCACGACACCCATCTCAGTGGGGTGTTGTGATGATCAAATGAGATGATGCTTATAAAAGGCACTTGGCAAACTTTAAAATGGTATTTAAGCTATCACTAATTTTATTATCATCATTAACTCCTGATAAATTACACACCAATCACTAAATTTCTCTGTGTCTTTCCTTCTGCATCCTAAGGCAGAGGGGATCCTATGGCCACTGTCACCCAATTCTCTCCCAGGAGCCAATTCCATTTGTTGAATAATATGAACTAATTATAAAGTGGTCATAAATGGGGGTTAATTATTTTTAAGAGAGAAAAGAAAAGAGGAAAAAGAGAAATATTGAAAGGGAAAGGCTACTACCTGGCACAATCAGGGACCAAAAAGAAAAAGACAAAGCCAGGTGATGAGGAGATGTGGACAGCTGGCTCCAAGGGCATTCCTCTCCACCCATATGCGGCCTCTGCTGACAGAGGGAACTCGTGGTCCTAAACGTTGCTAGCTCACTAAGACGCTGAAGCCAAAACATCCAGTGGTAAATTAAAAATGGCTTCCTCTGACCTCTCTGGGGTATCCCAGAATGCAAATGTCCTTGCAGATCATTCTGTCAGAGTCACATGGAAAGCCACATCACCCGTTTTTATACTGCATTAAATTTTAACATTGAAACAACAATACCATCATGAGACAACTTATGTGTCACAGTCTTAGCCCGTCAAGCAACGAACAGCAAAACCACAATCCCCAACTGCCAAACATGAAACAAATGGTGAAACCACACACATTGTAGTGAGATCCATAAAAACACCCCCTTTACCCCACATCTGCTTTACAGCAGGGAAAATCCCCTCCCCTGCCATACTTCCATTAAGGGGGAAAAGCACACCAGACCAACTATGAATAGGGGTTAGACATCCCACCACAGGAGACAGCATCCACAAATTTAGATCATCCCAATAATTAAAAGTCAGAGCGCTGTATGTACCCACCTGCGCCATCACTCTCACTGCCAGCATCACCACTACCAAGCAGGGTTTCCTGGCAAGGCACTTTGCTAAGCACTAGGGTATAAGGAGACAAAACTAAAAACAGTCCCTGCTTTCAAGTAGCCTATATTCTACTGGGAAGATACAGAATGTAAACAGATAAATATTGTGTGTATATATATATACGTATACATGCATGCATGTATATATATATACGTATATACATATCCACGAGTGGATGTGTGTATAGGTATGTATTGTGTATCCATGTGCACAAATGTAGATATGTATGTATGCTATATACATATACACATATGTGGGTGTGTGTATATATACACACATGTAGATACATGTATATGCATGCACTTAATATAGGCATATGATATGTATACTTATGTGCATTGTGTACATATGCCTATATATATATATATATACACATTGTGTTGTATACATGTGTGGGTAGATACATATACATTTGCATATATACATATATGACAATTTGACCCATAAAAAAAATGAGAAAACTAACTCCAGACAACAGAAAAAAAAATTAGATAACAAGCAAAAATCTATACACCTTTCAAAGTTCATCTCAGTCTAGTATAAGTGGACAGAACGGAGCACTACATTGGGTGTCAGAGGATGATGAATTCAAACCCCGCCTCTGCCAGCTACTGTCTTGGGTGAGACAAATCACCTGACTAGGCCTCAGTTCCCTCATCTGTCAAATGAAAGGTTCAGACCAAATGACCTCTGTGGTTCCTTCCAACTCTAAGTTTCCCTGGAGATGCCCCCAGCCCCGGTTTATATTTCCCTTCTCTGAATCCTAATAGCACTGATTATCTCTGCCATTCAGTTGAACACTTACTCAATCACATGTAGCCTTCGATTATTTTGTGTGTATTGGATTCCCACTACCCACAGAGACCAAAACCACCTTCGAGAAGCCTGTAGGATTTGCAGACAATCAGCTAAGAAAGTCCCATGATGTACTTGAGAAAAGAAGGTAGATACAACCAGCCCCATGGTGGTACTTTAGACATAACTAGGCCCTTAGCTATATGCTAATTGTGGCTCTGAGATGGAGACAAAACATTCAGGTGAGTGCACTTACTTCCTGCTTGTATTCCTGATCGAGCTGCAGAGAGTGAAACAAAAGGTATTGAGCCTAACCCAGGCTTGGCAAAGGGACTTAGTTTCAAGTAAGCAGAGTTTCAGGCCAGTGCTTGCTTCCAATGTACTACATTGACGTGGCCTACCCATAAAGACTCTGAGGTCTGGCAGAAAGAGGCTTCAATGCTTCACTGGAAGCAAGCTTCCCATAATCCAGAACAAATTCAGTGATGACTGCCTGTGGTGGTGGCTCTGTGCATCATTCCTATATCTTAGCTTGGGCTTCCTTACTTGGTAAGATAGAGATGGATTTTGTCTGTCTGTTTGTCCAGACTTTGATTTCATCAATATGGGGGACTCCCCTGATGTGACGGCGCCTTCCACTGAGGCAGATCAGCTTGTCAGCAAAAGACTATCTCAGAGAATTGCCCAAGGTGGTGAAACATGGAGTCAGGTTGGATGTGAATTTATTAAGCACCTACTATGTGCCAGGCACTGGACAAAGTGCCGAGAATACAAAGAAAGGCCAACACAGTTCCTGTCTTCAGAGAGCTTAAATCTAATGCCTTGAGCTGCCCAAGCTCTGAGTGTCAGATGCAACACTTGATCCCAGATGGTCCAGCTCACCATCTACTACTCCACACTACCTCTCAAAATGGGAACAAATAAAAATAATACTGATTTCTCATTTTGCCAGACTAGTTCAACTAATCACTGACCCACTTATGTGGGAAGAGCATTCATTTATGCCAGACCAACAACATAGATAAAAGCATCCTTTTATTTATTTTCTTATAGTGTACATCCAAGGCAGGAGAGAAAATCAGCAAATTTTTTCTAAAATGCTAAACATGGTTTTGCTTACAAGGTTTGGACAATAAAAGGGTAATAAAGACTTCTGTAGTCTGATAGCGGGGAAAGTGTGCTTCCTCTTTGTAAAGTAGATGCTCCATAAATCTTGACTATCAAGGCACGGAAAATTGCTAAGGAAGCACTGAGTAGGAGGAAAATGAGGGTCGAGTTTATCTTGAGGTTATGAGAAAGGCAGGATCTTGCCGGTTTGCTAGTGACACGAGACCTGGAAGACAGAAGAATGGCTATTCTGTGGCTGGAAGAGAAGCTGACCCAGAGTGTTTCTTTGACCTTACCGGGGACCACAGAAGAAGCCAAAGCCTTCTTGTTTATCTGAAACTCTACTGTATCCGAGTGAAGAAAAACAAGGCCTAGGAAACCACCAGAAGAGGTCGAGCTTAGCCAAGGGCCTTCAGGCTTTGAAGAAATGGAACATCCCAGCCTTAGTTTGAGCCAGACCTCAGTACTGGCTTCCAAAAGGAAAGAAAAAAGATGGCAGGTGGCCAAAGGAAAGGGAGGGCAGGAGTGGGGGCAGGGGAAGGTGGTTATATTTGGGTTTGTTTGTTTTCTTAAACACGGACCCAATCCTGACTTTTCTGT
>CM053627.1:44987806-45083714 GCA_028646595.1 Phalanger gymnotis | reverse complement strand
TCTCTCTCTCTCTCTCTCTCTCTCTCTCTCTCTCTCTCTCTCTCTCTCTCTCTCTCTCTCTCTCTCTCTCTCTCTCTCTCTCTCTCTCTCTCTCTCCACACCAATGGCAAATTCAAATTCCACACTTTGCTTTCAGTAACACCAGGGCACACAGAATATTCACACTGACTGAAACATGTGCAGACAAAGTAATGATTCTTTCAGAACTGCAAATCAACCTCGAATTAGCGTGCCATGTTACAGGACTTGAAGCCCCAAAAACCTGACTTTCTATGCCAGTGACCTTGGGTACATCATTGCATTTCTCTCAGACTCAGTTTCCCTTTCTATAAAATGTGGGACTTAGACTGAATAATCTCTAAGTTCCCCTACAGTTCTAATGTGATCCCATGTGATATTATTCACCTCCTATAATTCAATGAGTCAGTCAAGGTAAGAAGGTAGTAAGAAAGAAAACAGAGGTGACAGAAGACATTAGATTATTAGCTCCTTGAGGGCAGAGACTATCTTTTGTCTCTGAATCCCCAAAACTTAGCACAGTGCCTAGCACATAGTAGGTGCTTAGTGTTTATTGACTGACTGACTTTCTGCCTCTATTTTGAGCCCTAGACCAGGCTAGTCAAAACTCTTTAAAATACCCCACATTGGCAGACAGTGAGCCTGGCTAATTATTAATAACAACAATTTAACAATAATAATATCTTTTATTTATATAGCACTTTCACAAACGTTGTCATTTGATCCTCACAACACCCCCACGAGAGAGGCAGTGCAGACGTCATTATCCCAATTTTATAGATGAAGAAATTGAGTTCAAAATGACCTGATGGAGGTCACACAGCTAATAAGAGGCCGAGCCGGGACTAGAAGTCAGGCTTAGATTTAGGATAAGCCATTGGGAACAAGGAAAAGTTAAGGAATTCTCCAGTTTGACTTTCTTGACCAAAGAATCAAATGAAGATAAGAAGCCATAATATCACAGAACCAAATGAAGAGTTAGGTACGTGGCCCTTCTCTCATTTCCAATGATCATCAATACAAAAGATAAATCGAGACCAAGGCATGAGGCAGCTCTGATAGCCTCAGGAGAGGAGAAGAAATCAGAGACCATCAATAATGGGTCCCCTCTTGTCCTCTTGTGGACAAAAGCCTGTTAACAAGTGAACTGAATGGACACAAGTGTCCCATCATGCTGCCCAACACCATGATTATGGAAGGGGAAAACTAACCAAGGAAATCCATCTGTGCTAGGCAATAGATGTCCTAATGCAGTCACTCAAAAAAGCTGACCAATCCACCACATGCTGACTCGCAACAAACATGTATTTGTGCTGAGAAGAAATGACCAAAAATAGTGTTCGGAAGGTCTTACAGCAAGACTTGACATTGAAACTCAAGGCAGGTGTGGCTGGCCTACCAGCAAACTTCAGAGGCAGGAAATATTTCTGGGATTAATAGTCCAGTTCTGATTCAGCTGGTCTAAGGAAGGGGATTTCTCCAAGACATAATGCTGCTTCCCTCACACCAAGGGCACAAATGGTATAAGGCTGGAGATGATGCAAAACATTTTTAAAGGTCCTCACTCAGCAGGACTCCAAAGTCTACAAAGCACACTTGTAGCTATGAAAGTGGATTTGGTTCCAGAGACATCACCCCCTTCACAAGACAGGCCTGAAAGTGGGAGTTGCTACTCTAGGTCTTTAACAGTAGGAAGAAGATTTGAAGGACAACACCCATGCTCTTGTCTAAGGTCAGAAGTAGCTTTCACCAATGACAAACAAAATAGGTGGGTGGTCATGGCTAGCCTTACCCTCAGGCAGAATAGGGAGCCACTCACATGGTATAATTTGAGGGCCTCCAGGAAGATACTCTTACTCAGCAAGACATCTACAATCCTATTAAAGAACCTGAAATGTCATATTTTTGGAGGCAATAAGGATTAACTGAGTTGCCTAGTGTCACACAGCCAGTAAGTGTCTGAGATCATATTTGAACTCAGATCCTCCCATGTCCAGACCTGGTGCTCTGTCCACTGAGCCACCTAGCTGCCCCTCCTGAAACGTCATCTTTAAAGAATCATCCTTTGACAGTTTATTTTGATTGGAGAGCTCTTTGACTTTTATGGGTAAAAGTTATAAAAAGGTAGATTTTTTTTGGTTCTATATAGAAAATATTAGAGAGAGAGCATGATGCAGTGAATAGAGAACTGGCCTTGGAGTCAGGAAAACTTGAGTTCAGGGTCTGCCTCTGACGGACTGGCTATGTGACCCTAGGCAAGTCACTTAGCCTCTTAGTGCTCTCAGAAACGCTATGATGGTCACTCTCACACTTTACAGTCTTGCCTGGCACATAGTAGGTGCTTAATAAATGTTTATCAACTAAGTGAAAAATTATTGAGGATGCCAAAGAGCTTTTGTCAATATTGGTTATATCTATTAGTATTTAGCACATAAGAAATTAAAATGTCTTAATATTATTATAAAAATAATTTCATCCCTGGAGAAATTCTAGGGAAACCCCAGGGGTTTCCAGATCACACTTCAAGAACCACTACTCTAAGTTGCAGAGAATATACCAACCTATACTGGTAAAAGAAGTTCCTTAGTGAGAACTCCCTATATTTTAAGGAAGACCATCCTAACAAATACAGCTCTCTAATAATAGGCCGCCTTGGGAGTTTCCCATTGTTGGAATTAACTCCCTCATCTATGCCTCTTAGAACCTCCAACTTCCTTTAAAGCTCATCAGTGGAGCCTCAGAGTGCAAAAATCCAGGGGAGCTTAGTAAATGCCAAAGATGAACTATATCCACTTTACAAGTGAAGTGTAGTGGCCCTTCTGTGGCATTGCCCTCAACGTGGCAATCAACCCACAGACCCAAGGCAAGAAAGAAATTAAACTAGGTCTAAAAGAAAACCGCTAAGAAAATCTTATTAAAATAGAAGTTTTACTTCATCTCACCACAACTGCACTCCTCAAGGCCTATCAAGTTGGATCACAGAATTGGAGAGTTGGAAGGGACCTTAGTAGCCATCCAGTCCAACCCATATTTAAAAGGAGTCCCCATTGTAACATTCCTGACAAGTGACTGCCAGCCTCTGCTTGAAAACCTCCAAAGCAGGGAAACTTACCACCTATTGAGGCTTGCTTTAGCCAGTTTTATTGATAGATGATGACCTGATTGGTGGCAGGAAAGAAATTTAAGTATGAGACAACAGGGGAAGTTATCTCGACACCAAGCAGAGCTAAGCAAAAGAAATACTTCTAGAAGCACCAGGTTCCCAGGTTCAGGAATTCAGTTAGTCTAACCCCTCTCATTATCCAAGTGAGAAATCTTCAGACCCAGAAAGATGAAGCCTTACCCAAGGCCATGCATTTTACCTCAGTGGCAAAGAGACTAGAAGGGCAGTGGCAATGAATCAAGGTAACTGTCAGTTATTGGAATGAGACAGACCTAGGTTCAAAAGCCAACTTTACTACTTACAGTATGACATACTTATGGACCACCCTCCCCCTCTGCCCCTCCTGAAATCCAACCCATCCTTTTAAGAGCCACCTTCTCCTTGAACCTCTCAACTACAATCACAGAATCTCTGAGCTAGAAGAGACTTCAGAGAAGTGATCTCTGCCTCCTCTTTGAATAGCAATTTGCGCCATGCTTACTCCCACAAAATTCTCCTTCTTATCATGTTTAATTTTGTATATGAGAGCCAACCTTCCCCCACAGGAGTGCAATCTCTGCAAGTGGAGGGACTATATCTTCTTTGATCCTAGACTTAGAGTTAGGAAGACCTGGGTTTGAATTCTGCATCTGACATTTACTAGCTCTGTGACCATAGGAAAAGTCACTTCATTTATCTCAGCCTCAGTTTCCTCATCTGTAAAATGGAGATAACAATACCAGCATTACCTACCCTCACAGCTATTGGCAGACAATAATAATAATATTAATAACCATAATAATAATAAACTATCTGACATATATAGACTTAAAAGTTTTCAAAGCACTTTACATACACTATATCATTTCATCTTCACAACAACTCTGGGAGGTACTCTTATTATGCCCACTTTACATATGGAGAAACTGAGGCTAGGAGAGGTTAACCAATTACCCCAGGATCACACAGCTAGTAAGTTTCTAAGGGGGGGGGGGGGACTTGAACACATCTTCTTGACATCAAGTCCTATGCTCCATTTATTAGACCACCCCCTAAAGCATTTTACAAACTTTTAAGCACTATATATTAGTGGTCTTTATTTCTACAAATCTCCTTGAAAGTAGGGTTTCATTTTTTGTATTTGCATCCCTAGTGCCTACCACAGTGATTGGCATGCTCTAAATGCTTCTTGATGGACTGATGTGAGTGTTATTTCATCTCTAATACAGCACCTTGAGCAAAGAAGGCAATTAACAAATGCCTATGGAATTGAATTGCAAGTTAGGCAGACAAAATATAAACACACACACACACACCAAGGATGAAATAATAATGGGTGCTGAATAAATGATTTCTGAATCAGATGAATTTAATTGAATTTGATAAAAAGCTTCTATTATTTCTTCCATCAGCTTTCCAGACCCAAAATGTGGAAGCTAAGAACAAGGCAGAAGAAATGGCTTTGCTATAGAAATTTTTTTCCCTGTCCTTAGATTACAGAGGAGACCAAGGGAAACCTATGGAGGAGTAAGCGAGGGAAGGTTTATCTGCAGATGCCACCATAGACTCCTCCTCCCACATCTGAGACATATATAATAATACGTGTTCGAATGGCAGTTGAGGAGTGGTGATCCAGGCACTGGTTACAATAGCCTGGTCCCTTAGGTGCAATAGTCATTTTGCCAGTCAATGATGGCTGGATGAACCCAGTGAAGATTTATTGCTCAGCTATAAAAGGTCATCTATAAAACACACCAACCTTTCAGTCAGAGTAATTTGTCACAGATCCCAGCCCAGGATTTGTAGAATTACCTTCCTAGTAGAAAAGCCATCTGAAGTCTTATCTGACTATTCCATCCTTCTCTGGTGCAAAGGCAGTTATCATGTACCTTTAATCTTCACTTTACCAGGTGAAATATTGAGACACCAGTGCGGTATAGCAGATGGAGAACTCACAACAACCCCGAGAGGTAAGTTCTGTTATTGCTTACACTTTTTAGATGAGGAAACTGAGCCAGATAGAGGTTAAGGGACTTGCCCAGGGTCACACGTCTAGTATCTGAGACCAAATTTGAACACAAGTCTTCCTGACTCTACATCCAGTGCTCTATGTCACCATCTAATTGCCTAGACCTAGATGAAGCTAATGTCAATTGACTGCCTAACCAACTGTATACTTTGTTATACCCATGCCAGCTCCACCATCCCCCTTAAGCCCAAATCATGAAGCTGACAATGGATCCAAAGCGGATTGAGTGACCACACTTCCTCAGCAAAACTGCTTAAGTCATAATATGATCACCAGGCCAGAAAGTTAAAACAATTTGGTGCCAACCTGACTGAAATCCTTGTTTAACTTGTTGACTTTGTGTTCATTATTCTTGGCCAGCTTTTTGGCACCCATGGTCTTCATTTTAAAACCCCAAAACATTCAAAATTCTTTAAGAAGAGCATGCACAAATTCCATCCTGACATTCAGCCTGTCACTGAAACCCAAATCCCATCCTCAACTGCCATAAATTCCTATGGAAATAAGAAATTTGATCGGGAAAACAAGACCAAAAACAATTCCTCTCCTTCCTCCTTCAGTTGAGACTGAACAGTTGAAAGAAACCAATGGCAATACAAAGCCAGGTCTGAATGCATCTTGAGCCCAACTGGCTCCTTCCTTCTGGTGAGGAAATATCATTCTTCAGCATCTAAAATTTTGAGGTTTTGTTTTTGTTTTCTGGGGAATCAAGAGCCAGACCAGTGCCTGCTTTTTGGGTAAGAATGTGACTACCACTAGTATCCTAGCCTCCCTTCAATGAGATGTTAAGCAGGCCAGCTGAAGCTTGGTGTTATCATGTGGGCAACAAGCAAACAGACAATCATTCTTGAGGTCTCTCATGGTCTCAAGACACTCCAGCATAGTGGATGTACCCATGGCTGAGATGAGCCTGTTATGATTAAAGTTGGCATTCATTGAAAACATCAGGAAGTAGATGGTTTCTAGAGCTCAGTACTTAAGAGTTGGTGGCTGTCAGCAAGAAAATTTGCATGATTGGAAGGGCTATGGATGGGGAACATTCAATAAGCCATTATCTTTTCATATGCTCTATTTTGGAAGATCTGGTGGTGGGTCTGATTGAAATGGCTTCTAGGATTTTTCTTTGGAGATGAAACAATAAACAGAGAAGATAAATAAAAGAAAAATAATGTGGCCTTGATCTTGACCTTGGACAGAATTCTAAATAGATCATCAATATGACTTAATACTTCTCTCCAACCTAGATAATAATAGTAACAACTTGTATTCATGTAGCAGTTCCCTCACTACAAATTGTAAGTTCAATAATTATGGCAAGTATTATTATAAACTCAGTCTCATGATATAAGGAAGCTAAGGCTTTGACAGTTTAAGTCAGAGTTGTCAAACATGAAGCCTGCTCCTAAGTGTTGCTGAACCAGACTAAAATGTAATTGGAAAATGTTTAACAAAATAAATAAAAATATGACAAAGCATGGATAAGACTACATTTAAAATGGTCAATATGCAGCCCATAGGAATCCTTATGGTTCATGGCCCCTGTTTCTACTTGAGTTTGACACCCTGGTTTAAGTGACTTCCTCACATTTATACAGCTAGTAGCTATATGAATATGATTTGAACTCTGGTCTCCTGAGTCCAATACCAGTCCAATCCTGAGTCTATCCACTCCACTGCAATTCCTCAAAGCAATTCAATGCACAGAATCAGGGGAACTCAAATTTGGGAAAGACCTCAAAGGCTCATCCAATCCTTGTGACCTCTTATAGCAGCCTATTAACCCTCTAGATGAGTCAAATTGGTAGAAAGATTTTTCCTCAGCTGAATGAACATCTTTGAGTGCCTACAATATGCCTTTACTGGGGCAGGCACTTAAGGATGTAAAGTTGGAAAAAAAAGCCCAATCTCTGCCCTCAAAATATTTACAATCTAATTGATATACAAAGCTAGGTAAACAAAATGATGACCCAAGGTGGAATATGATAAAGGCAAAGAAGGGATGCTGACAAATGGCTTTAAGCCTCAATTGTCTCGTCTGTAAAAAAGGGATAATGATACCACCTACCTCCCAGGGTTATTGTGAGAATTAAGTCCAAGGCAACGATACATGCAAAACATTTTGCAAATGTTAAAATGCCATATCAATGTTACCTGTTATTATTAGTGATTATTTGATGAAGGAGAGGTCTCTTTTTCCTGGGACATAGGAGCGGAATCAGAGGAGGCTTTAGAAAAGAGGTAGATTTCCTTGCCTCTCTTTCAGCTCTAAAACAAGGGTCCTATCATCCTATAGGGGCCTGAGCTAGGCTTTAAGAGTAAAGGAGGATTTCAACAAGCAGAGATGCAGAGGAGATACATTCTGGGTATGGCAGATGCCCGCCTGTGCAAGTCCATGGCAGGCAAGTAGCCAGGACTCATAAATTCCAGTACAGAAGGTATCCCACCCAAAAGAGGTCACTTAATAAAACCCATAATACTTACTCATAATAAAACCCAATAAAACTTACTCATAGAAAGACTTTTGTGGGAGGATAGGGATTGAAGGGGATTTAAGTTCATTAATAGTCCTCTGCCTCTCAGCATGTTTGAACCAAACATGCCTTATTAGCTTATGTTCTGATTTCTCCTGCCATCATGCCTTGGCACGGGCTGTCACCCATGCCTAGAGCACACTCACTCCTCTGCCTCTTAGAAATAAACCCTAGCTTCCTCAAGGATTAGCTCATGTGCAATGTACCACGGAAAGGCTTTCTTCATGCCCTTGGATGTTTGTGCTCTCTCCCGGCTCCTCAAATGATCCTCTGTATATTTATCTAATCATATCTTGTATCTTTCCAGTAAAATGTAAATTTCTTGAGGGAAGGGCCATTTTTGTTGTTGTTTTATATTTGTGCCCCCTAGAGATAGGCACAGTGTCTTATTAATAGCCGGTGCTTAATAAATGCACGTTGAATTGGATTAGATCCTTCATTCAAGGGAACATCAGAGTACTTAATCGATTCCTGGAGATTTTTCCAGGTTCCAACATTAGTCTCAATCTAAGGTTCTTAGAGTTCTGCCGGAAATCTCTCTGAAATCATCTTGGAAGTCAACATACAGACCCAGGGCCCCTAAAGAGGCTGCTCATGTATCGAGTTGAGGTGCTGAAATACTCATCTACCCCCCAAAATGACTTCCACCGGACATATCCTATCCTTCCTGTCATCCTGACCTGACATTTCTACTATCTAGGCTATTGCTAGACTAGATGACATGGGTGGGCACCAAAATCTGTAATAAAATACACAATTAACTAAGCTTGTTCCTCTAGTTATATCTCATTTCTGCATCAATCAATTTCCATCTGATGATGTAGGAAACTGACATACGTGATAGACAAAGTTCATTGTGTATCCAGGGAAGATGGGAAAGGAAAAGTTTAAGTGTTATGTCAGGAGACCACCAAGCCAGGGGGATAAGGATGGGGAGAACCAAAGATAAAGTTGGCCCATAAAACAGTTGTGTTGGGTTGACCCTGTATCAGAGTGACACGAGACACTAACTAGGTTTGCACACATCTGTAGAGCAAGATCTGCTTCTTTGTCTTTTGTATTTTCATCATAGCATCTCTAAAGGCAAAGTGTAAAAGCTCAGACAATTTCATAGATAATTCAAAGAAAAAACGGTTGTTGAAGGAATAATGTGGAGTTGGTCCTGTGTTTTTAGAGTCTGTAATGCACTCAATCAATCTGAATTATTTGGGAGGCTTTTGTGCAATGGAAGGAACATTAGCCTAGAAGCCTTCAGTTCTGGTCTGAGCCTCTCTTCTATTCTGAGACTCCTGTGGGCAATGAATAAAAGCCAGGAGATTCCAGCCCTCTGGTGTATCCTTAAACTGTTACAAGAAAGTAAAAAATGGTGTCCAGTCTCATTGTGTGACCCTGGGCAAGTCACTTAATCCTATTTGCCTCAGTTTCCTTATCCGTAAAATTGTCTAGAGAAGGAAATAGCAAACTAATCAGGTATCTTTGCCAGGAAAACCCCAGAAAGGCTTATGAAGAATCAGACACAGCTGTAAACAACTAAACAATAATGAACAACACCTCGTGACAAAGCAGTGTAACTAAGGAGACTGTGGTTACATGGAACACTGCTCCTAAATGTCTCTGTTTCTCTTTTGCAGCACTGTCTGTTCTTGGGCATAGTCTGACATATTTAGGCCAAAGTCTCTGTGAAACTCAAAAAACTACAATAAGCATCACACAATGTGTAATTGAAATGTACTCTATTAATAAATTAATGTTATAAGTATTTTTTTCAATTATAAAGGCTTTTATCCATGGGAAAGGTATCCTGAAATAGTGCCTGGATGTTGGACCTGACCTGGGTTTGAATCCTGCCCATGACCCTTACGAGCTGTGCAACCATGGGCACAATGTAGGGTCACGGAATCAGCTGGTCATATCATCCAACCTTCTCATTTTACAGATCAGAAAACTGAGGCCCAGAGAGGGAAAGTGATTTGTTCACAGTCATGCAAGTATTTAAGTAGGGACAATAAGGAGATTAACAAGATTATTGTACTAACCAGATTATTGCAAGGATCAAATGAGATTCTTCTCTACAAAGTGCTAGGCAAACCTGAAAGTGATACCCAAACTTCAGCTGCTATTATTATGTAAGGGATTTTGAAATTGATCCAAGTTATGGGATGATCACTTCACTTTCAACCTTGTTCCCAAAGGGTATCTTTCACACCCATGGTCAGGGGGAGAAGTCAACTAAACAAGATACAGAGTGACCACAGGAGATTAAGCTAGAAAATTTTAATTTCATTAAATTGAAAAGCTCTGGCAGGAACAAAATCAAAGCAGCTAGAATGAGAAGACATACAGTTAATTGTGGAAAATCTTTGCAGCAAATATCCCTGGTATCGATCTCCTTTTTAAGACATATAGGAAATTGACACAAATATACAAATACTTGAGAAGAACAACTATTCTTCAACATATGGAGTCAAAGGATAGGACCAGAGTTTTCAAAAGAAGAAATTCAAGCTATCAACAACTGTAGAAAAGGATCATCAAATTTGCTAACAACAAGAGAAATCTGAATTAAAACAACTCTAAGATTTTACCTCTCACCCATCAGATTAGGAAGGATAGCATACACAAAAATGATGAAGGTTGCATAATGCATTCATACATTGTTGTGAGTTGTGAATCGGTCTAACTGTTCTAGAAGACAATTCAGAATTAAACTTTAAAAGTCACTAACCTGAACGCCACCTTTGCCCAAGAAATATCAATACCATATACTCCTAAGGAAGTCAAAGACAAAGGGAAAGTTCACCAATATTAAAAAAAACATTTGAAGTAGCAGTTTTTGTTGTAGCAAAGAACTGGAAGAAAATCAAATGCTTCTCAGTTGGAAGAATGGCTAACCAAACGGTGGTACGTTGGCTGTACTAGACTGGTACTGTGCAATGAAAATGACAAATAGGAAGAATTCAGAGAAACTCGGGAAAATCTATAAGAATTAATGTTAAGCAGATAAACAAAGCTAGGAGGACAATTCATACAACTAAGCACAATAATCTAAAGGAAAAGAATACTAAAAAAAATTTTTAGAACCCTGAGCATCCATTTTCAAACATTTGTTTTGCTTGACTTTATTCTCAGGACATGCTCCACCTTGTTAATGTTCTACTTGAAATGTGGTTTCCCAAACTAAATACATATTCTAGATGTGGCCTTAAGCCAGAGTATAAAATGCCACCTCCCTCAATATCGACACTATTCCTCTTAATGAAGCCGAGGGATCCATTAGGTTTTTATCTTCTGGCATTTCACATATCCCATTAGATTGTGAGATACTTAACACCTGGTACATAGTAGGTGCTTAATAAATGTTTATTGACTGATTGACTTATTAAGCTTGCAGTCCACCTAACCCTACCCCTACATCCATTTTATGCTAACTGCTGTCCAGCCACATTTCCTCCATTCATCACTCATACCATTGAATCTTTGACTCAAGTGTTATACTTACTTTGATTCCTAGTCACCTTTATCTTATTAAATTAGTCCTATCATGGCAACCTGTTGAGATCTTTTCAGTTATTTATTAACATCCATGTTAACTAGTCCTCCTAACACTGTGACACTTACAGATGTGACAAGCATACCATTTATAGTTTAATTAAAGTCATTGATAAAAATATTGAAAAGCACAATTGAAAGAGGAGAAGAGAAGGAGGAGGGAAGGGAAAGATAGATCTCTATGATACCCCACCAGAGATCTCCCTTCACATTTGTATTGATTCATTAATGAGTACTATTTGGATCTGGTCATTCAACCAGTTACAACTCTACCCAATAGTACTGTCTTCTGGCCTACATCACTCCACCTTGTCTAAAATGGCAAACAAATGTTTTGCTGAAATTCAAGTATACTTGAATATATTTGATGCCTACCAGGCCTCTAAAAACAAAAGGAAGTGAATTTATTCATCTGTAAAATGCTAAGATGGGACCAGATGACCTCAAAGTTTGCTTCGAGGTCTAAGAGTCTATGAAATATATGATTTCACTGCCCACTTCCTTCTCTATTACCTAAAACTACAAGCTGTAAACAAATTTTATGTTCCAATTCTCCACTACCACGTTGCTTTCAAAGGGTCTAACTCTGATTCTCCACATTTCTGGTCTGGTTCTAGAGAAGGAAGACATCAAAAATCAATGTCTGACATAGGGCAACAATGGCAGAGGAAATCTATGGATACGGGAACATGAGAAAGGACAATCAAGGGATTGTAAAGGAGAACACCACCACTTTGCAGCATCTGAGGTCTCCGGAGGAAGATTTAACCATCAAAGGAAATTTCCACAAAGAATAGGCACACATGATAACTTGTCATATATGACACTATTAAAGGGAATGTGTACCTTTCTATATGAGAGGATGTAATAGAGAGTATGCCACACAGAAAATTAGAATGCCTAGCTTCTAGCCCTGGTTCCACCCTATGTGACTATGAGAATCACCTTGCCTCTCTAGGCCTCAATTTCTTCATCAGTTAAATAAAATGTTGGATTTGATGAAGTCTCTTCCAGCTTTCCAATTCAATGATTCTAATCCCTTGTCTTTCTCATCAGGCACAGAAAAGACCGTTGAATTGTTGAGACAGCTGTTCCTCCTACCCACCCTTCCTTTATTCTCCCTTGCAACCAAGTAGCCAAATTCAAGGTCAGAAGACAAGATGGCAGCATCAATACAACAGAATAAATAACAAATATAATTTATAGAACCATTAACCTTGTTCCAATAATTTAACCATTCAATTCAGTTCAACAAACATGAATTAAGCATCAACTTTTTACAAAGATGAAAAAAATGGCAGTCCCTCATTCAAGGAGTTTATAACCTATATGCGCTGAACCTTACAACTCCACTTACATTATCCCATTTGATCTTTAAAACAACCACAAGGGATAGGTGATAGGTTACTATCCCTGATTCACAGGGGAGAAAACTGAGGAATAAGGGGCTGGAATTATTTTCCCAACATTGCCAATTACTAGTAAATGGAAGAGAGAATTCAAAAGTAGGTCTTCTGACTTCAGATTGAGTGCTCTTTCCATTTTCCTACATTTGTCAGAAAGAACTGTTCATGAAGTATTGCCTTCAGATGTTTACACACAAATACACAAAGTAGGCTGAACATGCAAAAAATGAATTAGGGTTCTCAATGTAAGGAGAGAAATTTGACTTCATAGTTATTATTGAGTCTTGGTCAAATGGAATCTATAACTGGAATATGGCTAGATAACAGTATTGTTGGGGGGTAGAAAGGAACTGGAAATGTTCTAGTGGACTACAAGCTCTATATTAGTCAGAAGTAGTATGTGGCAGCCAAAAAAAGCTATTGTGATTTTGGACTATACCAAGAGCATACCAAGAGGACTATACCAAGACACACCTAGGGAGGCAACAAGACCAGTATGCTCCAACTTGGTCAGGCAATAACTAGAGTCTTGTATTCAGTTCTGGATGACATGCTTTAAGAAATCTAATAGGCTGGAAACCATCCAGAGGATAACTATCAAGATGGTAAAGGTTCTTTATACCATGATACACAGGAATTGATTGAACAAATCAGAGATATTTAGCCCTAAAGCCTCACCTGCATAAAAATGTGAGATGAGGAGGACCCCTAAACAAAGTGTGGTTACAATCATTCTGCCCTATTAAATATTTGTAGAGGGGCAGCTAGGTGGCACAGTGAATACAGCACCAGCCCTGGAGTCAGGAGGACCTGAGTTCAAGTGCAGCTTCAGACACTTGACACTTGGTTAGCTGTGTGACCTTGGGCAAGTCATTTAACCCCAATTGGCTTGCCTTCCCCCCTGCAAAAAAAAAAATTGTGGAGTGGTTTGAGAGACTTAATGATCTCCATGGTACTTAACTCATCCATCCATTGGAGAACAGCCTGAGCACTGGGAGAATATAGCCCATTTGCCCTTTCAATATTCACCTTGTCTATTTAAGGTAAATGGGGGAAATCATCTTTCCAGAGTGGTACATTAATGTAAACATGTAGCTTAGCCAATTCTGCCTTACTTCTCCTTATAGCCTCTCTGTTCTTAGAGGGCAAGGACTATCTCATGGATCTTTTTGCACCTATCCATCTTAGAGCCTAATAACTATGTAAATATATATATATGTATATATATATATTTATAGTGTGTATGTTTATATGTATATATGTATGTATATATATATACACACATACACACTATACATATATATATATATATATATATATATATTTAAAATAGGATCATAGATTTAGAATTGGAAGGGGCCTTAGAAGTCATTGGATCATAGAGCTAGCTGGAACTAGAAGAGCCCTCAGAAGTCACTGGATCATAGCTTTAGAGCTTGATGGGATATTAGAGATTACTAGCATGACCTTCTCACTTTACAGAGGACACCGCCACCCAGAAAAGGGGAGTAACTCTCCCAAGGTGACCCAGGTAGGAAGTGACATAGTTGGGATTCAAACCCCTTGATCTGCTCTTTCCACTTCCCATACTGCACCCCAGCAGAAAGTTCCTACAGTTCCAGCGGAAAGCAGAGCAATTTACAGATTAGTAATTTGACACGACCCGCGGATTGTTCCTGTGACTGGTATGGACGTCTCTTTGCCTTGAAGGATCCCTCCTGCCAGGAGAAATGTGTAATGGAGGACTGGGGGTAAGCAAGAGAGTAGAATGGGGGATAAGGGAGGAAATCCAGGGATTGGGGGAAAGGGGGAGGGCAGGAGGAGGATGGGAATCCACTCAACTATTTCTGCCTCTTCATTTGGCAGCCTTGCATCCTGCCGTGTTTATGAGCCTGCCGTGACTATTGAACCAAGTGTTCTCACTGGCCTTGCACTGACAGGCTTGCCACATTCCCTCTGGTTCATGTTTCAGCTGAATCACAACTCCAATTTGAATAACCTAATGCATTCTTGCAAATTGATGTCAATAAACTCACATTAGTAAAACCTATGGAAAGTGTGTGGCTTCTTCCTCAGCTACCCCCATTACCCTCTGCTTATCCCCACCTGGTTTTCTCCTTCAATACTGCTGACTCGATTCAATACCACCTGACTTAAGTGGACCAAGGAATTTGTGCTTCTCCAGATTTAGGTTACCAACTACTTCTAATTTCTTAGCCAACAGAAAGAAGCAGCTTCCTTGGTTGGGTTTTTGAAATACTAGTTTTGGCATGATATAGAATCATAAAATAATTTAATATTAGAACTAGAGGAAAAGCAATATGGCATAAGGCATACAAAAACGGTCCTTCAGAAATACCTAAGCTCGAGTTCCACTTCTGATATATGCTGGCTTTGTGATCCTGGGCAAATCGCTTCACCTCTCAGTTCCCCCTGGCAATTCTCTGAGACTAATTGCACAATAGGTAGCAATCTGCATTGGTAGAAGTTCTTATACCAAAAAAATCACAGATCTAAGGAGAATAAAAAAGCTAAAAGGGACCTTGGCCATCATCATAGTCGATCCCTCTTGTTGTCTTATGAATTAAGAAATTAAGCCCTCTGAAGTAAAATGATTTGCCCAAAGACGCAAAGAGAATTAGCCACAGAACTGGAAATAGAAACTCTAAGTTTCCTGACTCCCAGTTAAGTGTTCTTATGGATCTGAACATAATACATACCAGCGATGAAGTAGAATGACTATTTCCCTTTGCTTTGAAGGGAAGGCTGGAACTAAGTTCTGGCCACCACCATAGTGGTGGTTATAGGTACAATTTAGTCATCCTGAACACCACCCAAGCTGTCATCACACTATGAAAGAGAATGTAATTTGTTGTTGCTGCCATCAACACATAAACCCTAAAAGAGATTTGGAGACAACAGAAGCAACAGCCATAGGGTGGCAACAGTAACAAGCTATCCTTGTAACTGAGCATCATTTGGGTAGCTATGGCAAATGGAAGTCATGGTAGTTGGGTGGTCATGGCATTTGGGAAGGAGTAGTTGGTGGATAGTAGAGGGCAAGGGGAAGTAGAGGTAGCTGGGAACCAATGATAGCTGGAGAGTTGAAGAGTGGGGAGAATACATGCAAAAGACTTACTTAGGCTCTGTCTTGTGGCATACAGAAGGCTGCTTTGGATAAACTAAGGGGAAACTATCTCCAGAAATGAGTCTATACAACCACTGAAGAATGGCCAGAAAGGGGTTTTAACTGCACAAGAGGAAATCATCTATGAAGAACACCTCACTATTTACACAAGCTAACATGGCTATGGGTCTTGGGCAGTACCCTAAAGTCAATCAATCAATGAACAAAAATTTATTGAGGGCTAACTTGTGACAGGCATTATGCTAAGCACTAAGAAAATGCTAAAAAAAAAAATTAAGGATTTCTGTGTTACTTGCTTTAGTGAGGACAGGTACAAAGACCACAAAATTTGTCTTTCTTGGGGAGAAAGGGAAGAGGGGACCAACTAATCTCAATTTCTCCAAAAATTTAATTGGGAACATATCCTACTTGACAAAGTAGACATTATTGGGGAGCAATTGTGGTTGGAAAATAGCTTTCATTTTTCTAGCCATACCTAGCGTCTCCTACATACCTTTCTTGTCTCATTTCCACATTTCAACTTCTATCTTTAAAAAATCCTGCCTTATAAAACTGATGAGCTACCCAGCTTTTACTTCCAGTTTATCTCTTTTAAAAACCAGAAAGTAGCAACTAATCCATGGCCTCTATAATTGTTATTATTCATCTCATCCTAACACTGACACTTTTTTAAAGAGTGAATCCGTCTGTTTTCCCCAAGCTGGAATTGCAACACCCACTGATGGGCTGATCCCACTGCAGATCAGCTCAGAAGGTTTGACCTAATGCATTTCAACCTGGGCCAGTTCTAACCTCCTTAGGTAGCCTGGCTTCTGCCTGGTCCCAGGGAGTTGATCAGACTGGTGCCAGATTTCATGCAGACCATCTGTGTGCTTTAGCCCTACTGGAGCTCAGGGCTCCCAAACTCAATTGATCCGCCACCTTCATCCCCACCAGTAGCAGGGATTACAAGCATATTCCATCTTGCCGAGCCACCCACATCTTTTAAATAGTAGCTTTCTTTGTAAAAGTTCGTAGCGCCTCTGACAAATTACTTTCTTAGTAGTTATATCCTTGTAACATCCGATTGAAATCAGTGGGGGGTATCTTTAAAAAAACACAGAAGTGAAGTGAGTTATCCACAGACACATAGCAAACATCACAGAGATTGTAGGGATAAAAGGAAACTTTCTAAAATACAGATTCTTAAAGATCTGGTGTTTGATTTTTAAAAAGAGTTATTCCTTTTGTGATTATTCTCAGATCTATTCATGACTATCGGAATCTGTCAGATCATTCTCTATTGTTAAAGAAAGGAAATCCATATTTGAGTTTTATTGAAAAAACAAAGGGACTGTTATGTAGACTTTTTCTTTAAAGGCAATAAGGTTCTGTAACAGATACTTGTGCCTATGTTTCAGGACAGCTTTTTTTGAAAAGCAACAAATTCCAAGTGATAATGACTGGGAAAGACTTTTGCCTTTATGCACAGAGCTCTCTACAGTTGTGAAGTCTTTTCACTTACTGTTCATCACAATACCCACTATGAGATGATTGGAGAAGAGAAGATACTACTATCTCCTTTGTAACAGCTGAGAAACCTAAGGTTCAAAGAAGTTAGCAAACCGCCATCCCTGGAAGTCTTCAAAGCTAGATGACCACTTGTCAGGGATGTTGTGGAGGGGATCTCTGCTTCTGGCATGGTTTGGTTTCAATGACTTCTAGGATCCCTTCCCATCTGAAGCTTCTGTGATTTGAAATGGCTTGCCCAAGGTCACACAGCCAGTAAGGAGTGGAACTAAGATATAAACTCAGGTCTTCTGATTCTAAATCTGGTCCTTTTTCCCATTTATGCCATGTTAGGATTTACCAGTTTTCAAAATAATGTAGAATGCACAGAATATTAACACTCAAAGTCTATGGAACATAATTTTTCCAAGGTGATTAAGGAATCAAAAGTCTTTTCACGGTCTCATGTTATAATGTCTCAGAGGCATCATTATGAACATTAATTATCACTGGACAGCATTACTAAAAATATTCTAGTGGACTGAGTTTTGGACTTGCCGAGGTTCCAGATGAGCATTTCATTAGGCCTTTGGTTAAATAAGAAATGAAGATATCCATGAGCTTCCTGTGACTTCAGATATTGCCTGCAACTGAGGCAGAATGCTAGAGATGATGAAAACCCAGGAAGAATTCAAGTGGAGAAGAACAAGTGGAGGAAGTATCACAATTATCAACACCAAAGAAGGCCAATGATTGTGTTCGGTTTACTCTTGTCTCTGCAGCCAAAAGCAACCACAAGTCCTTGCCCATCACATGCTTTGTATGGGTAACAGCACCTGGATAGTTAAATCTGGATCCCTGTTGTCAATGAGAAATCTACTTCAATATGGGTATTAAAAGATGATCACAATAATAACATTTGGCCAAGGTCCTCAAAACCCTGCAGATGCCCCCAAAAGATGAGAGGACTCTGAATCTGGGAAGTCATTTCTAGGAGAAATCCCAATAAACTAAGAACGTTGAACAGAAAAATACTTTGATATTCTGATGGATCCATGGTTTCACTGGTATGATCAATCAACCATTCAATAAGCATTTATTAAGAGCTTGATCTATGCCAGTCACCGTGATAAATGCAAGGGACACAAAGAGAAGGCAAAAATAGTCCCTGCCCTCCAGATGGTGAAATTCATAAACCCTCCATGCCTTCTTCTTATCCGTGTCTTCCCATAAATCTTTCTTAGGAAATTCACACAATATGGAGGTCTCCCTGTGATTCTTTTACAATTCTAGGTCAAGGGTACCAATGTACCACTCAAGCTGTTCATCTACTCTGTTGTGTCTCTTTGTCTCTACATGACCTTCCCACCTTTTTTTTCCAGTCCCACAGGTCCTCAATGATGGCTATTATGCCACTTTACAAGCATAAATTCGGAATCTTTATTAAGAAAGAACACTCAAGCAAAAAACATTCAGCATTCTATTTAAAAAGGAAGTGTGGTCTAATGAGTTCCACAAAACAGGCTGGAGTTCTATTTCTGGCCCCATGACTAACACTGAGTTGCTTCCCTGTAGCCAGTTGGCATTTTCGCAGTTGGTGAAGACCATCCCCTAATCAGTTCACTCAATCACATAACAACTATCCATTAATTCTGAATGGCTCCCAAAAATTGAGCCAACAGTAGGACAATCAACACACTGTCCACATGTAAACACAACTGTTGCGGGCTGATGAGTTTGGTTCTCTGTAGATAGGTCCCCCACCTCGAGACATCAAGTCCCTCACCTGTTGTTCAGTCACTTTTCAGTTGTGTCTGACTCTTAGTGACCCCATTTGGGGATTCCTTGGCAGAGATACTAGAGTGGTTTGCCATTTCCTTCTCTAGCTTATTTTACAGATGAGGAAACTGAGGCAAACAGGGTTAAGTGACTTACCCAGGGTCCCACAGCTAGTAAGTATCTGAGACCAAATTTGAACTTTCAAAGATGAGTCTTCCTGACTTCAGACCTTGCACCCTATCCACTGATGGTTTTCCTTCATCTGGCCTACCCCTGCCTATAAAGCATATTTTAGAGGCAGTGCATTGTGGTGGGGGAAAGCACTAACCCTGGAGTCAGGAGACTTGGATTGAAATCCCAGCTCTGATACTTATTTCCCATGTGACTCAAGGTAAATCATTTAATTTCTCTGGGCCTCAGTTTCCCAATCTACACAGTAGGAGTAATTATATTCGCATTATCTACTGGTTGTTGTGAGGAAACCCCTTTTTTTAACCTTAAAGTGCTATACAAATCTGAATTGATTTTAATTACAAGAGTCTAACAGTGTCTCTTCTCTATCTCATTCAAAAGGAAATCCTAGATCACTAAAGAAATAGAATCTATAACTAAAAGGCACAATCCTAATTAAAGGTCTACAGGTTGATCATTATTGCAACATGGATTCCCAGGGATGGTGAGAAGACATCTAAACCAATTGCTCAACAGAGTTAAATGCAGACTATTCCCAGAATGAAAGTAAAACTTCTGGGGAGTTCCCTTGAGAACCACGTTCCTCTTTCTTTGCAGTAGGAAAGAATTGGAAGCAAGGTAGATATCCACTAACTGGAGAATGGCTCTAAGATTTATGGTTCCTGGATGTAATTGAATTTTACTGCACTATACAGTATGACATTGAATATGAAGAAGCAATGTGTGAGCTGGTGCAAAGTGAAGCAAGCAGAATTAGGAAAACAATATATATAATAACTACACAGGTAATGGAAAGGACAACACTCAAAATAAAATAAAATCTAAATGCTGTGAACTTATGATGAGCCAGCTTGGTCTCAGAGAAGAGAGATGAGAAAGGTGGTTCCATTCTTTGCAGCAGTGGCAGGGGTGAGAAGGAGATTTCTATGGGTATGGAACACTGCATATAATGCCAGACTTAGTTGATATGTTGGCTGACCTTACTTAACTTTTTGGGGAGGGGAGGATGTTTTATTTTGTTCTTTATTATATGGGATGTCTTTCTGAAAAGGAAAGAGGAGTTGGGAAATAAGGTTATATAAAAGCAAAAGCTGTGAATAAAAATACTAAGCTGGCTAAAGAGTCCCACAAAGGAAAGCTCAACCCTGGTGTTTTCTTTGGTTGAAATCAGAAAGAGTGATACAGGAAATATGCTTACTATTGGAACATGAGAATAGGGATTCCGTTCTCTTAACAAAATATACTCTTAGCAGCTGGGGTCTCTACAGATGGTTTAAGTTTATATCTCCACTGTGGAGAAGATCTGAGGGTTCTGAGCTGTACGTCCTGAACTTCTGTCTAATGGTCATTGGTCAGCCCACTGCCCTTTTGTGGGAAGGTTTGTGTTTGTTTTCCACTGAGTCACAGTACCTTGGGCACTGGTGAAAGGGAGAATGGTCCCAACTTTTGCATGCCTGGGAAAACAGGGACCTCGGGGGCGGGGGGCAGTAGTGTCATGGTGGACACTGGTCTATGTCTTTGGGGTCCGAAGGAGGACTGGAAGCTGCCGGTCTGAGCTGATCGAGTTACCTAAGGTGGCACTCACTGAGAAGACCTGGCCCCAGGCTAGTCTGATTTAACTCATGATTGAAGATGTGTGGTTCTGAAAGCCACCCTTCTACCCCCAATACTGAATGACAAGGAAAAAGGCAATACTCTCATACCTAATAAGCAGGCTAAACTATAACTTCACTCCTCTCCCACACTTCTTCAAATCATTAGTCTATGATATATCACATCCCTGAAAAAAAGCTCCAGTTTATCGAGAATAATTAATAATAATAGTAGTAGCTGGCATTTACATAGTGTGCTAAGACCTGCATTACATGCACATGATTTCATTTGATCTTACCAACGGATAGCTGACATAAGTATTATGATCCCCGTTTTATAGAGCTGCCTAACGGAGCTTGATCCCTTTTTGAAAAAAAGTGGGAGCATTCATTGACTCGATCTGGGAGGAGGGGAAGAAGGGAAGAATCCTGAGCCCTTCTCAACATCTCTGTTTCCTGGCTTCTGCAGGAAGCGATAAACATCCCTCCCACCTTCACCCCAACTGCAGGCAAAAGGGTTACACTAATTAGTTGTAACACAGCATTCATTTCACACAGGACCCAGCAGACAGCCCCATTCAGCCCTTTGAAACGGTCTGGAAATTGCCTTGATTTTGAACATCTGAGGATAATTGAGCCCAAAGTTGCATCCAGAAACACTGAGTGAGATGCCTTTTATGCTCTCCCACACTAACAAGAAGTATTTGCAGCCGGTTTTTATTTACTCTACACCTTAAAAGCTGTGGGCACCGCAGGGTCCTAAAAGAGTAAGGCAAACTCATGTTTGGGAATTCCAGGAAAACTGGGGAGCCTCAGAGGAGGCTGGGAAAGATCCTATGTTTTAAAAGGTGAAAGAAAGAATGCTGGAAGGTACAGACCAATAAATTTGGTGGACCTGGAAAAAAGTGAGGGGGATGGTAGAAAGTTGTGGGGTGGGGGGAGAGGTTGGGAATTACCACAGAATTCCATTTGTAATCTGTCTTTAAAAAGATACTAGGCACCTCACACCCATCAGACTGGCAAAGATCACAAAATTGAACAATAACAAGTGGTGGAGGGGCTATGGGAAAACAGGCACATTAATCCACTGTTGGTGGGGCTGGGAATTAGGACAGTCTTTCTAGAAAGCCATTGAGAACCAGATCCCAAAAGTCACTAAACTGTGCATACTCTTTTATCCAGTCATAGCACCACTAGATCTGTAGCCAAAGAAATCAAAGAAAGAGACATGGAGAGTTAAAAATAGAGTCAGAATCTGAACGCAGGTCTTCTAGCTTTTTTCCAATATGCCTAGAATACAATAACTCCCTCAAAGCTTTATGGAGCTCTTTGCAGAAAGGTCAGAGGGCTCAAATGACGTCTCCCTCCTCTTTCCTCTACTGAGAGATAAATAGGTGGCAAGCATTATTATATCCTACTTAAATGAGAGAAATTTTGTATGGAGTGGGCCACTGATTTTAAAAAGATGACTTAGAACATATTAGTGATAGAGCATATGGAATTTTTCCCTTCTGGTATAGATAGCAATTACCTTGGAACTATCAACTGTGAAAATGGAAAGGGGTTCACTTTGTCAAAATGCAGTTTAAAAAATTTAAGTAGAAATCTTCAAATTATCATGCACACTTTCTTAGGAAATTATTAAAACTCTTTTACACTTGAAAAGGGAGAAGCATTGTTTTTCTGGCCCAGATGACCACACAACTGTACTAGATTTAAAACAAAAATACTATTTGTAGATTTCTTTCCTCCCAGGGAAAAGTAAGCCCCTTGAAGGCTTGCTTTCTTGTCTTTATCTCCCTAGGGCCTACCACAGTTCCTGGCACATAGTAGGGGTTTAATGAATGCTTGCAGAGTAGAACAGAATAAAATAGAGAATAGGATGGGAGAAAAGGGAAGCAAAGGGGAGGATAGAGAAGAGAAGGGAAGGGGAGGGGAGGGAAGGGAAGGGAACAGGAGGGGAAAGGATGAGGGGAGGGGAGGCGACAGTTGAATTAAATAGAAAGCCCCTTCTAATTCTATCTACATTCCTATTGCATAAAGTGAGATGTGCTGGAGCCAGTTCAAACAGGCTCAAGAGAGACGATTATTAAATTTCCAATGGGAGCATCTACACCTTGGAAATTGACAAACACTAAAAATGTGACCTTGATATATGGTTTTGTTGATTTCTAGACTTAAGAAAGTGATAGAGAAAATGTTAAAAATGCAAATTAAACTCAAGAGTGTATCACTATATATACATTTTTTCCAGAGGATTGGTTAATTGACCAGTACACTCCCTGCCTATACCTTTATACCAATCCCATTATTTTAAAGCAAACAGCAACAGCAACCTAGATAGAGTGTCTTGCACACTGTAGTCACTTTGGAAATGTTTATACCATGGCAACTAAATTGAATTTTTTTAAAAACTTCTCACAAAACTAATGCAATGTTTTCAGTGACTAATTTCTAGGTCCCCGATAACTTTTCTCACTATAAGGAAACGGTGTACTCTTACCTAGTCACAAATAATTTGACCACTAGGTCACAAAGAAATAATAACAGATAACATTTATATAGCACTTACCAAAGACTTTATATATATTATCTCATTTGAGTTCATCCTAAAACCATCTTATGAGGTCAGTACTAATATTATCTTCATTTTATAATTGAAGAAACAGAGACTAAAGGAGGTTAAGTAACTTGCCCAGGATGACACAATAAGTATCTGATTCAGGATTTGAATTCATGTCTTCCTGACTCCAAGTACTATGTTCTAACCCATTACCACATTGAAGTGCCTAAGCAATAGTACCATAGTCCACAATGAAATTAGATAAGCTTACATTCAGTGTGCCCAGGCTGTTTAACTCTCTATAACATGTAGGGCAACATATCTGGTGCCACATAGCCTGGTGACTAGTTATTAACAACAGATCCTTATGCTTATGAAGTATTCAGTAATCCTTTGTTCAACTGAATTGAATACTGGCATTACCAATAATGACGATAACACATGGAAATGCCTCTAAATGTTTGTACTTTGGCTTGATCCCAAATGTCTCTATTTTTAAACTTGGGCCTTTTTTTGAGCTCCAAAACTGGGAATAGCTCAGACAACATGAGAAAAATACAAGCACAAAACCACTGCCCCCATCAAAAGCAGCACCCCATCCATAGGCTTCTGAGGACCCTAAGCATTGGAGAATCAGTAAAAGGTACATTCTTGCTGACAAAGAAACACCAGCACTTTCTCTTCGATTTAGTCTTAGAGTGCTAAAAGGTTAGGTGACTCGTCCAGGGTCACATAGCCGGTTTGTGTCAGTTGGTGAGGTGAGGAGAGGCTTCACGTAGGTGGTGCCTGAGATGAGCCTTGATGGCAACCAAGGATTCTAAGAAGTGAAGTTTAGGAAGGAATGTAGTCTAAGCATAGGGAACAGCCAATAGTATGACAGGAAAGAGGTTACCATATATGAGGTACAGTAAGAAGGTAAGGTAGTATGTGAAGAATCATCAGTCAGTAAACATTTATTAAGTGCCTAATACCAACTATCAAATTCCACTGCAGAGAGCACAACTCTGATGGGCTGGCTATGAAGCTTGAATGCCAAACATACAAATGTATGTTAATTGACTACTTTATGGAGAACT
This sequence comes from Phalanger gymnotis, assembly GCA_028646595.1. Lineage (NCBI taxonomy): Eukaryota > Metazoa > Chordata > Mammalia > Diprotodontia > Phalangeridae > Phalanger > Phalanger gymnotis. The sequence continues at coordinate 45,059,201 of CM053627.1, read as the reverse complement.
TGCATAAGGCAAGTGCTCACTTGGAGGTCAGAAGAAGAGGTACAAGGACACTCTCAAGGTCTCTCTGAACGACTTTGTTATCGATGGTGTGACACAGGAAACGCTGGCACAGGACTATTCACCTCTTGTGCTTGCATCGAAGAAGTCATAGCAGTATGAAGGAAGTATGAGATGCACAAAACTAGAAATATTTCTATCCCAAATACTCAAATAGGCTACTTGTGCCTAACTTGTGGTAGAGCCATGCAAGCTTGTACTGGTCTGATCAGCCACAGTGGAACATACTGTACTTTGACTCCAACATCATGATGTCATCGGTCCTCCTCCAGTACCAAGGATGAACAACATCAAGTGCCTACTGTAGTAGAAAAGGAAATTACATAAAGTAACCAACAATTAGGTATATACGTGAGTTCTCTAGTCCTAAACTTTATGTTACCTAAAGAAGTACAGATAGATTAGATAGATACATCACACTGATGGATAGACAGTCAGACAGACAGACAGACAGACAGATAGACAGACAGATAGATAGACAGATAGATATGATAGACAGATAGATAGGAGAGAGAGAAAAAGTGGTAAGAATCAAGTTCTCCTCAATTCTAGTGCCTTCCCTCTGATCACATACTCCATTGGTCATCTATAGTCTGATAACAAACAAAAATATTTGTTAACCAATTCTAATTGTTGGAAATTTCCTTCTTATCCTGAAACAAATTTCTCTCTTCACAACAAGCCTCTATCAATTCGATTCTGCTCTCTAGAGAACACGATTCTCTATATGGCATGACAGCCTCTGAAATAGCCAACAGCATATGTATCATGTCTCTCCTTCATCTTTTCTCTACAATCCTAATTTCTTCTGTTCTTATTTAACACAGGTTTTGAACCCATCAACACTCTAATTGCTCTTCTCTAGACATTTTTTTTAATTTGCCAGTGACAATCTTAAATTGTGATGCCAGAAATAAATACAATCTGCCGTAGGGTCTTAGACTGTAAAACTCATATCCAGCCCTGAGCACCACCTCTGAAAGAGTTCCTAGCTTCTAAGTGGAACCTATGGTCTAGGGACCTGGCCTAGACCACCTGCCATAGATTCTCTTTTTAATCCAATAACCTTTAGTCAAGAGAGAATAAGGTTTCCTAGTGAGGACAGCAAATTACAGCTAATTCTCTCACTGCCTGTCCAATACACCAACACCCAATCCACAATCCTATTCTCATCATTTAAGAGGACATACTTGCATATAGAGGTCTTTTTGTATTAGTCACAGTGAGGTTGTTTTAAAAAGAAAAGAAAATGTCCTCTTGCTCATTTTAGAAATTAATAACACAAAAACGTGTCAACTCTATTATCATAAGAGGGGCGTCAAGCTCCAGTTGCAGTAGATCTCAGGAACATCAAACAGTTCCCCACCTGCCTCCCAATGGGATCCTGACTACAAGGCATCCATGTATGAAGGATGCCTTTTGTGGAGAGGTGATTATTCATCTTCTTCTCACCAGCTCTTCTAGGAGCTGAGCCCTACAATTAAGAACCTAGGGGATTTCTGAGTACACCATATAGATGTTGGACACTTATTAGTCGAAAACTGTTGCCTACACATGCCAGAGGAGAAGATAATTGGCAGCCTTATTCCACCATGAGGGAATCACGCTGCAGTCGTGTGTTCACGTGGTAAGTTTCCATTTCTCCTTCTAGCTTAAAAGATTCTACTTGCTCTTCTCTAGTTTTTTTTCCACTTTTGTCAAATGATTATATTAGGTGCAATCAAGACTTCCGAATATTCACCTGAGAGAAGGTAAGACTAGAGCACACTGCTGTGTTCATCCACAAAGATCTGGGTGACGTGAAAAAGTCATCTCCAACTTCAGAATATAAGTCACTCAACCAGGAGAACTGATGGGACAGGCTTCTGGGTATGTGGCGTGCTTTCACAGAGCACACCACCTCTGTCTTTACAGACCATTGAGATCAGAAGATCATGCAATTAGAGCCAGAAGGGATTTTAGGGGTTTTCTACTCCTACTCTCCCCATTTTACAGACAGGGAAACTGAAGCCTGGAGAGGTAAAACTGTCCTGCCCAAAGTTACACAGTCAGTGTCAGAATTGGGATTCAAGTCCAAGTCACCCCACTCCAAATCTGGCCCCTCTTTCCACTGCACAAGGATGAGGTTTGGGAAATCATTAAGAGTCACGTGCATAGGTAGACTAGGGCCCAAGGCTCAAGGCTTAAACCAGAGGTTCTTAACCTTTTTATGTGTGTCTTAGACCATGTTAGTGGTCTAGTGAAATTCAGAATAGTGTTTGTAAAGGCATAAAATAAAATATGTAGGATTACAAAGGAAACCAAAGCTTAGTGAAAATAAAGATCTAAATTTTTTTCTTCTTATACAAGTTAACGGACTCCCTAAAAACTACCCACAGACTCCTTGGGGGAATCTGTGGACCTCAAGGGTAAGAACTTGTGGCTTAAACAAATGCAAAGGTGGAGACCCCAGCTTTGAATTAGATTCTGAGAATGGTTAGACATTTAACAGAACCCACAAAGGAAATAACAAGATAGAAAGGGGGAGCACCAGACTCCTTATGTCCTCTCTCTCCGACTTGAGTCAGACCCAAGAAAGCACCAAACCATTACAACAAAGTTAATGTCTAAATCAATCTCTCTCTCTCTCTCTCTCTCTCTCTCTCTCTCTCTCTCTCTCTCTCTCTCTCTTTCTCTCCTTATTTCTGTCTCTGTGTAAGTCTTTATCTCTGTGTCTCTGTGTGTCTTTCTCTCTCTCTTTCTTCCCCTTCCTCTCATCCTTCCCAGCCTCCCTCTTGCTCAAAGATTACTTAAGTGTTTCCAAGTCACTGGTTTGTTCATCTCTTTCCTCCTGACACTCTCTGTGCCCCTTGGTCAGCTGGCTCTGAATGGTGCCCCAGGCTTTCTCTCAGCTCCACAGGCTTCCATCATCTCTCTCTCTCTCTCCCTCTCTCTCTCCCTCTCTCTCCCTCTCTCTCTCTCTCTCTCTCTCTCTCTCTCTCTCTCTCTCTCTCTCTCTCTCTCTCGCGCACACACACACACACACACACACACACACACACACACAGGAATTTCTCATCCCCTGCTTCCGACTAACACAACAGCGCTTTCTTGGGCAAACACATGCAATCTGTCTTTCATTTAAGGATATTTTTTGCACTCCTGTCTAACACCAGGGATTTTCAGATTGCCTTTTTATTCCATGTCTTTTTCTCCCTTGCTGGGCAGGAAGCAGAGGCTGCCAGGGAAATAAGACTGGAGACCAATAGGAAAGACTACAGAAGCTCTGCTCTGAGACATTTCCCTCACTAACTAATGATACTTTCTAAAAATGGGGGGGGGGGGTGCTGCCCAGGAGGAGGCTCCTAGAAAGCAAAACTGAAGCCCCTTTGCACATTACAGAAAGTGCTTTCTCTTTGCAAAAACATTTTCCCCACTTTATTATTGAACATTCCTTTGCAATAGCACTGGGGAAGTCAATGGTTTTAATCCTCTTTATAGATGGGAAACAAGCATGGATGGGCCAGGTGATTTACCTGAGCTCACATAGCAAATTACCTTTGAGAATGAAGGTCATGAGAGTTCAGGGCCTCTGATACCAAAGCACCACCAACCCACATGGAGTATTCATATTGGACACTCCATCTCCCAAGTCCCCGCCTCTACGCTGGCTGTTCTCCAGGCAATGCTCTTCCTCCTCAGTTCTGACTTCTGGTTTCTTTTCAGGTTCAACTCAAATCCCACCTTCCATAAGAAAGCTTTCCTGTCTTCCCTCCCCTCCCCACTCCCAGAGCCTTCCCCTGTTTATATTACATGTATCATATAATATATTACATACAAGATATATATTATGTTGCATATATTATTGTGTGTACATGATATTAATATAATGTATATATTATGTTGCCTATGTTATATTATATGTATATATATACATATATGTTATATATTGTATGTATATATTATATTACATATATGGGGCTATATGTAAGGCATGTATAGATATTGCTGAAGGCCATGTGTGTGTGTGTGTGTGTGTGTGTGTGTGTGTATGTGCTGTGTGTATACAATTATAGGTGTACAGCTAGGTAGTACAGTGAGTAGAGAACTGGGCATGGATTCAGAACAACCCGATTTCAAACCCAGCCTCAGACACTTACTAGCTGTGTGATTCTGATCAATTTCCTTAATTTTTGTCTGCCTCAATTTCTGCAACTGTAAATTGAGGATTATAATAGCACCTGCTTCCCAGGGTTGCTGTGAGAATCAAATGAGAAAATACCTGTGAGGTACCTGCCACATAGTACATGATTAATAAAGGCTTCCTTTCTTCCTTCCTTCCCTCCTTTCTTCCTTCTTTCCCTCCTTTTTTCCTGCCTTCCTTCCTTTTTTTCTTCCTTCCTTCCTGCCTTCCTTCCTCCCTTCCTTCTTCATATGCTTTCTCTCCAACTAGAATGTAATCCCTTTGAGGACTGTTTTTGCCTTTCTTGACATCATTCAGTACCTGGCATGCAGTAAGTGCTAAATAACTGCTTTTTAGCTGACTAACCAAGTCCACTGCCTAAAGCCGGTGCTTGTTCTGGGTCCTGGACCTTTGGACCCAGGCCACTTATCATGTGGGTAGACTTGAAAAGGGCATCCTCGATTGGGAAGGGGATTTGGAAAAGGTATGTTATAATGGCTGAGGCCCGAGCTATGACTTGAGGCTATCTGAGATGCTAGAACCTTCTAAGCCCTTATCAGAGTCTAAAAAACCCAATAGAATGACGTTAATCCTGAAAAAAACAAGACCTATGCCACAGGAACCCATCAAGATTTCCAGATTGAGTTTGTGCAAAGACGCTAGATCTTAAGCCCTGAGTCTAAAAGGAATACTGACTTCTGGTGCCTGCCCAAGCCATATGGATAAGGAAAAGGAGGTTGTTCCAACTGTGCTCTTTCCCTGATGAACACGCTTAAACCTCTCTGTTTCGTTCAGCCCCTTGGGTACTTTGAATTTACTAGCATTTTAACTACGGACTAAATAAATATTCTGAGTATTGTCACAGTAGGAAGTCTGTAACTAGAAAAACCAAAGGGAAGGATTAAAAGTTAATTTTGCCCCCAACTTCTCCAAAGGACCTCTAAAAAGAACATGGAAATCTCAAGCCTTCTGGGTCCTCTGAATTTACCAGCCTCCCAATTACAGACCAAATGAGCTAAGGTCCCACACTTTGACAGTAACTGATATTTTCTGGGTCTAAAGTATAGATAAAACTGCCTTCTATGCATACGAGTTCTCCACTACATGTTAATGAATTTCAGGTCACTATCCAGTTGAAAAGCCTACAAACAAAATATCCCTCTAAAGTCCAGGGGAATATGTACATTTGTTGATGCCTAAGAAAAGTTCCCTTACAGAAAGACGAGCCACATCACCCTCAACACATACCCGAAATGAGCTACACAGCTGTGTAGCTCCTAACAACTCAGCCAGGAAACCAGACAAGCAGAGAAAAAGGAGAATGCAGTCAAGTCCTGGGGAAGAAAAAAAACAAACATTAACACCCGAAACCAATTCACCCACGCAGGCTGGCAAGCCTTTCTTCCACACAACACACTACCTCCCCAGCCCTTCCTGAGCTCTGTTTCCTACGTGTGAATTGGTACAGTACCCAGAACTGGCCTGTCTCGGGAGAAACAGTCTCCCGATCTCCTTTGTCACTACCATGCCACCCAGACAGAATATCATAGAGATTCCTCAAATCGCTGTGATGTCACAGTCTAATCTGCGTAATATGCAGTTGTACCAGGCTGTAGATAATGTTCCCAGGACAAGGGTGGTTTTGCAGCTGGAGATTTCTCTGGTGTACTGGAAGCACTTGGACTATCTCAAGATGCTGTAGAAAAAGTCATATGACCAATACTCCATTTGTTTTCCATTATTTATATACGGTCATAGCCTGAGCTGTTAATTCTACCACTTACATCAGCAACACACTCAGCAATTTATTTATAGGCAATTTCTTTTGACAAATAGTCCCCAAATTTTTTAGAATTTTCCCTTTGATTCCAATCCTACCCCACACCAGAAATTTAAAGTTGTGTTAATTTTATCTGAGTTTCATGGGTAAATATGCCCGAAAAACCATTTGTTGCTGTCCCTATTGCATATTGTCGAGTCACAAATCCTCCACTTAGCCACTTGGTTGTGATGTCAGCAAGGAGAGCAAATCTACCTTTACAATAGAGACATATTCACAAATTCACTCTTAATATCTTCTAAACACTATTTTTCAAGCCCTGAAATAGAGCCAGTCTTTGGTCTATGATTTGACAGACCTGAAAACAGCCACAATGGAGCAAGAGATACAGAAGGTTGAACGGCTACACCCAAAGAAACCTTTCATGAATACATAGACTGAAGCCTTTTCTGAGACCTTGTTATAGAAATATGACTTTGGGTTAGAAAATAAAGCCCAAGTATATCAAGGGAGAATGAGGTAAAAGTACAAATGGATATCTTGAAAAATATATTTTAAAAATGTTCCCCCAAGATCCCTACTACTAAAGTCACCTATATTTTAGAAGGATAATATAAGCTGGTAGTTGGAGCTGGGGAGGGGAAAAAAATTCAGTTTAATTAATAAACATTTATTGAATGCCTACTATGTAGAGATGTATTCTCTGCCCTTATGGAACTTGCAGTCTAGAAAATGTGAGTCTAATAGTAACCATTAAACGAGATTTGGGAAAACGAATAATTGGTACTGTTGCTTGGTAACAAACATAATAGCTGCTGCACCAATTTACTTCAATTCCTCAAGTATCTATCACTGTTTGATGTGTGAAAGATACTATGCTAGGTACTGGGGATACAGGAAATGAAAAATCCTGCCTTCAAGAAGCATACAATCTACCTGGAGAATATGAAAGGTACACAAATAAGTGACACCAGGGAGAATATAAAGAAGGAGAAAAGCCAGATAGAGTACTCTTGGAAAATTTGAGGAAAGTTAAATCACTTTCAGTTGAGGGAAACAGAACAGACTTCACCAGGGGTGGGGTTCAACAAGTGGAGATGAGGACAGACTTCAATTCATGTACAAATAGCAGCTGATGATTACCCTTTGTGGTTTTTAAAGCACTTTACATACATTATCAAGACTACGAGGTGGATATTGTTAACCTTACACCTCATAGATGATGAACCTCATGCTCAAGAAGGAAAGGTGACACAGTTAAGTATTACCGAAGTGATCCCCACTTAGACCCCCACCCCCAATACGCAGTCCAAGTCCAAAATTCTGTGTACTGCATCACACAAATGCACACAAATGCAAATGAGTGAAGAGGAAGACTGGGGAAGAGCTAATCAGCCATTTTGGCTGGAGATCGATGAAAAAAAAAATAAGAGAATCAAAGTATCTCACACTGAAAGTTGTGGCTCTTCTAGCCATACTCATCTGTCACTCTTCAAGGCTGTTTCCTAATCCTCATGCATTAGAGAGAAGCCACTGTGTAAATCAGGAACTCTTCCCGTGTAAATTCAATCCATGGAAAAGAGATTTCAACTGTGATTCCAGAGTTTTCAAAAATCAACCATACTTACAATGCATGAATTGCCTGTCGCTGCAGCTGATATGTTTTTAAGCCATTCCATTTTGAATCAATTATCCATCAGAAGCAATCTCTATTGTGAATGAAGAAGAAAATGGGTACAACAGAGCCATTCAATATTCCCCTGAATTTCAAAATGACTATGGTTTAGGATAAGGAGATTTTAGATCAAACTCAATAAGTAGCCCAGTCCTATTATGTGGAAGAATCGGAGAGGAGGTTTGGAAAAATATAGGCACCCCAAGTTCAAGAATATCATTTCTAAAATTCAGACTTCTTAAATTCTTTTCACCCTGGAGCCTTTCCTTAGTAGGTATAATTGGCGTAACCAAAGTAGGCCACTTAAGGGCACTGCCCTTGTCTGGGGATGTCCAGTTAGTTCCCTCTACTCTTCCTACCTTCCAATTATTTACACAATAGCAAAGGAATAGCTAAGTGGCAGGCTAAGGGCTCAGTAGTATGTACCATTAGTCTGGTATTTATTGTACCAGGAAATACTCTCATCCTCAAAGTGCTTATCTGAAATCTTTTTTTTTTATTGGCAAGTGAAGGGAAAATAAGGTAGATGAAGAACCCCATGTTCTTCTAGCATTGCTGTGTCCCTGTCATTGGCTAGTTGTGTTGTCAGTCATCATCAAGATAGAAGTGATTCTATTCAATTAAAACAAAGAGAAGTGATTCTATTGAAATGTCTTAAAAAGTGATTCTATTAAAGCATTAAAACAAAATATTCTATTAAAACAATTACTGAGGGAACTCGATGCTGATTGACAGCTAGCCAGTAACACTGGTAAAAAGAGGGGAGAGGTCTCGTGCTTCCCTACATTACTATGTGCCCCATGGAAGGATGGAAAGGTGACATTCAACATCTCTTTTCTTTCCTCCACAGTACCACCAAATAAGAATGATTAAATATCTTGTATATAGATTCTCTAACATTATGAGATGACAAATGAAGGCCTTCTATCTTCTTAAGTTCAAAATTTATAGAACCAGAAAGGGACAAAGGTAGGTCATCTGGGGACACTGCCCTTCTCTGGATGCCCAGGTCCTGGGGTGAAGTTTCCCCTACTCTCCCTACCTTCCAATTACAATCTCCCTGTTTTATAGGTAAGAACATTAAAATCCAGTGAAATTAAAAGACACACTTGCCCAAGACCACGCAGAGCCAGGTTTAGAACACAGGTGTCTGACTCCTGGTCTAGGACTCTTTCGCTTCAGCATACTGCCTGTCAACCTCTGGCCCCTCTGAGTGTGAATATCAGAGAAAAGTCATTCACAGAAAAGAGGAGTGATTAGGTCTTGGGAAAATGAGGAGAGGAATAAAGGGGGTGTGGCCAAGTCATAAGATCACAGGATCATTCATTTAGAATATATGATGTCATCTAGTCCTTATTTTAAAGTTGGGAAAACTGAAGCCTAGAGAGATGAAGTGGCCTGCCCAGGGGCACACAGCTTTGAAGCAACAGAGCCCAGATTTAAATACATGTCCTCTTTAGAAGGACTTTAGAATTGAGTACTCCTTACACAAAACCTCAAGTCCAGAAATATGTGATTTGAAGATCTAGGAGATATAGGGCACCACAGCATAGTGTATAAAGGGAACAGGACTCAGATAGTATCAAGAATTCAGCAGTTGGGCCTGGGTAGCCAAGGGACAGCCCTCCACATATGGACTGGTTTGTCCTGTGTGGGAGATGGGCACCTGGCTTGGCTCCAACAAGAAGCTGTGGCTTCCCTCATCCCCAGAGAAGCCACTTTCCCCGCCTTGCTGCCAGGAAATGACATAAATCCAATGTGGAGCATGAGAATGAAAGAAAATCTTAAGTGATTTCATTTACTTTTGGTAACTTCTCTGTTTCCTGAAGAAAGTGACCTCAGAAAGGAAAGACCTGAAAACTCAAAGCAGCTACAGCTTAGCAATTCAAATACAATCTGTTATCGCTCTCTTTGTCATTTTCTGAGTTTCTGCTATTTCTCTCAAAAGCTTTCCCCACATGGCTTTTTCTCTGGCATCCCATTTTAGGACCATCTTCACTTTCTTTGATCCTTTTGCTCTTTCTTCTTTATGTCAAACTGTGTCTACTCTTCCTTACCAAAGCCTACCTACTAACGCCCATCTGCTGCCTGGTTCATCCTCTGCTCCAAGGCAAGTTGAATTCAGGTCTAAGTCATGGATTTGCCACTTTAAAAAGAGGCTCAGAGGTGAAACTTTCTTAACACCTGAGTCATTTAAGTACCTGGGACTTTCCTAAGAACCTACCATCACTTTCATCACATGCAAACTTCTTGACTACTTATTAAGAACCTTAAAAACAGGGCAGAAGAGATATTGGTTATTTCAATTCAAAAATGGTTTAGCCAAAATACAACACCTCTGCATGTGTTACTGCATTTGAACACCAAGTGGGATCTGAAGCCCCACAAAGCCACAGAAAATGCTTTTCAGTTCCCCCAAACTCTTCTAAAGTCTCTATGAAAAAGGTATTATTATCCCCATTTTATAAATGGTGAGCCTGAGTCTTGGGGAAGCTAAGTGATTTGCCCAGGATCACATAGCGAATATGCCTCAGAGAAGGTATTTGATGCCACCATGATACTCTAGCCATGGATATTTCAATGGATCAGGAGTTTTTAAGCTGGAATTTCAGTGGTTCTGCAAGCTTTTAATAGTTTCTTACCTGTATTATAATATAATGTGTTTCCTTTGTAATCTTACATATTTAATTTTATCCATTTAAAAGCATTTTGCCTGTTGACTTGGGGTGGGATCCACAGTCTTCAGGAGTGTGCTGGAACCAGCCTGTGCAGGCACCATTATGAAACACTCATTGTGAGTATTTACTCCTTCAGAAACCAACAAGCCCCACAAATCAGGGCTGGATTTTTTTTTTTTGATTAATTGTCTGGACTTAAGAAAGTGATGGAGAAAATGTTAAAAATACAAATAAATTTAAAATTGTTTCAGGGACATTTCCCCTTACACTGGTCCAAAATGCTACATCGCTAAATCCCATACCTTGTGCCTGATTTCAATCTGTGAGTGGTTATCCTGATCATGAGATTAATTATTCACATTTATATAGCACTTCTTCCATAAAATCCTGCTCTAACATCTCATGCTGACATGGATTGAACCTAGAGTCTCTAAGGTAAGTCTCTTCTAGCAAAGCATAACTTTTGACAGGTGGGCTTCAAATAGAGTCCCAGAAACAGAAAGTGTGTTTTTCAAGGACCATCCTACCTAAATCGAAGGTGATTTATCACCAGTAGGCTAGCCACTACATAACAAACTCTTTGGCAATGACGTCCTACATAGGATTGAGGATTACAATTTTATAGGATTTAAATCCAGAAGAAACTTGGGTAGATATATGTATCATTTTACTGTTACAAAGCACATTATATACATCATAGCTAACCATATAACAATCTCAAGAGGCAGATAGTGCAAAAAGACTTTGGCAAGCTAGAACATTCAGTCTAAATGTAAAAAGATGAAACTTAATAGGAATAAATGCAAAGCTTTCCATGTGGGTTCAAAAATATCAATTTAAAAAAGACAAGATTGGGTAGAGGGGAATGGTATCACAGATATAGAGCTATAAGGAAAGTTATCTTAAAGGACTTAAAAAGTCAAAATTCCTCATTTTACAGATGAGAGGACTGAGGCCCGGAGAAGTTAAGTGACTAGCCCAGGGTTTCACAGATAGCAAGAAGTAGATCCAAGATTTGAACTCAACTTGTTGGTCTTTCTTCTGCACCATACTGACTCCTATCTAGTTGGAAGATTTGGGAGGGAGGGCAATTAGTTGATTTCAAGTTCATTGATACATCAACAATGTAATAAAGAAGCAAAAATTAATGCAAAATGAGTTTTCATTAAAAGAAGTATAGCTGAAGGACTAGGGGATTAATGATCCCATTGGGTTCTATCCTAAAATATTGTGTTCAGCTCTAGGTGTAACATTTTAGGGAAAATACTGATAAAGCAGAGTGCATTCCTAGGAGGACATTCAGGATGACGTAGTGACTTGAGATCACTCTATATGAGAATCAGTCGAAGGGTCTAAGGAGTTTACCCTGGAGAAGAAACATTTGCAGCATGATAGAAGTCTGAGTATTTTAAGGATTCTCACGGGAAAGATGGGTCAGACTTGTTCTGCTTATCCCTAGACGGCAGAACTAGACACCAGGAATGGAGGCATGAAAGAGGCCAATTTCGGCTTGATATAAGGGAAAACTTCCTAACAATTAGAGCTATGCTAAAATGAAATGAGCTAAGGAGATAGGTAGTGAGCTTCCTCTCCTTAGAGGTCTCCAAGCAAAGACTTGAATAACCATGTGTCAGGGATATTGTTGAAAGAAAAAAAAATTCTTGTTCAGGGATGGGTTGTATAGATGGCCATTGAGGTTCTCTCCCACTTCGATATACTGAGATTCTCTTACATATTATCATGCATATAATTCTGTTACATATTATTATTATTATTTATTATTATTATTATTATGTCATATATCTGCATTGATAGAAGGGAGTTTCTGTACATGGAGATCCCTCTACCTAAGAAATAAAATTTACAATTGTGCAGATGAAGAAACTGAAGTTTTGAAAGATGAATGACTTGCCCAAGGTCACACAGACAGGCCTCAAGTCCAGGTCCTCCGATTCCAAAACCAGTGTTCTTTCCATTATGCTATGATGCCAGTAAGTCCAGGGTGTTGTAATAGGGCTCACCGAGTATTACAAAATGTTGCCATTTGGTTGCATACCACTAAAGATATGCATTGCCACTGGAATGTAAGTACTCTGTTGCTTGTTCATAAAAGCAAGTAAATATGGCAAGGGTTTAAGAACGAGGGCACTATTGGGTTTCAATTTAGCTGCAGTAGTCCATAAGGAATTAGACTCTCACAAGATAGAAACATGAGGAGTCACTTCTCCGTGCGGCTTGGACATGTCTTCCTTTGTGCTGATTGGCTCTGACACCACCACAAGTTCAGCAGCTATGAATAGTGGGCTTGAATGCCATGCAGACTTCTGATCTATCTTGTTGACAAGTATTTTGTCTCTCCCCAAGTCATGCTTTTAGCATCCTAACAACATTGCCAAATCAAGATCTCAGCTTAGCAAGCTTGACATGAAAAATAGGAACTAATACTTTCAGTCATGTTAAAGTCCAATTTTGTGACAATTAATTTTTGCCTGCAGGAGGCAGGATAGAGAACTCAGAGGCAGGAAGTCCCGAGTGCAATCCTGCTTCTCACATGGTTTATCTGAAAAGTGAGGAGTTGGAGGTTTGAGCAGACAGGTGTTGAAGTGGATAAAGCATTGGACTTGAAGTCAGGAAGACATCTTCCTGAGTTCAAATCTGGCCTCAGACACTTACTAGATGTGTGAACCTGGACTAGTCACTTAACTTTGTTTGCCTCAGTTTCTTCATCTGTAAAATGAGGTGGAAAAAGGAAATAGCAAACCACTCCAAGATCTTTGCCAAAGGAACCCCAAATGGGGTCATGAAGAGTGGGATGAAAACTGAAATGAGTCAACAACAACGGAAGGAACTAAAGGACCCCAGAGGTAAATGCCACACCAGGGCACATATGTAAGCAGGTCATTCAACCTCGAAGTGGCCCAAAAAACCCTCTGAGAGTGTAAGATACAGTCTTTGGTCATCTGCATCGATAGAAGGGAGTTTGTGTACAGGGAGTTCCCTCTACCTAAGAAGTAAAATTTAAAAAAAAACAAACAAACCAGCTCAGTCCCACCGATTCCATCCAGTAGGTACATGATGACTGTTTTTTGAAAATACCAAAGGGTATCTGTATTCCTATTCATGTCCCTTCCAGTCACAGAGTAGATGTATGGTATAGTGTATATAGTAGAAGGAGCACATTCTATCATTTACTAATCCAGTGCCTTCGGACAAGTCAGTTTAATTCTCTGAACTGTTGTTTCTTCATCTGTAAAATGGGCACATCTTGAACTATTTGGTGGCAGAGGTGGGATTCAAATGCATATTTCTTTCATTCCAAAGTAATGTTCTTTTCCACTAAATTCTACCATCCCTCTGAGAGCTTATTTTCTGTGAAAAAAATTTCTGTTTTTTGGAATATGCTTCATAAACATTTATAATTACTTTTGTTTATAACTCCCAATATTGAAGGAAATTCACTTTGCTGTATTTACTTTTTTTCCTAAGGCAGAAACAGAGGCCCTGATAAGCCAAGCCATTGGACCTGTGGCACCAAGAAATGCAAAGCTGGGTCAGAATTAAGGACTCAGTTTAGGACCTCGGTGATACTTAATTCTTTTAACTTCAGTGTCCTTGCCTTTCCCTCACTGCTTTCTAAGACAGAGACTGAAGAGGTTTATTTGCTAGAATGATAATCATTTGACAGCTCTCTGGGGATGGACATTGCATAGAACCAATTGTCACTTGACACTGTCTTAATTTTTTGTTCTATTTTCAAAATATACTCAATACTTCAAAGATCTCTGATTTCCTGGGCACAGACCATCCTTCATCCAGTACAGATGGTAACCCCTTAACAATGTAATAGTCCAAGTGACAGTGACTGATGAGTCACTCACCTCATCGATGAGCCTCCCTTAATTTAGCTAGGTTTGTACCCTGATAAAAGATGAGTTGTCTGTCCCTGAGCTCATGCTCAAAGCCTATATACCTTGGTAGGGCCTGCCAGAGACTGAGCTCTGCTGGCATAAACTGGCATAGCTAAAGTCAATTCAACACCCTGATGATGCATCAGAATGGGAAATCCAGGAAGGAAAATGTATTCATTTATTTTGGATGATTAACAGGCAAAGCTTCCTGGATCAAGCTTTTCCGGCACAGTGTTTGTTATTTATTCAAGTGTACTATCACACCAACCTCAGGGACTGGGTTGTATAATACACAATGCCCAATATGACTCTTGCTCTATTGGGTCATATAAATGCTTGCTCAATTTACTACAAAGTTACATCTAAGCAAGCAAAGATATTAACCACACTAGCAAAACTATTAAGTTTAAATGACATTTTGCTTTTTGAACAGGCTAATTTATTACTATCCTCTGTAATAGGGTTGCTAAGACATCTCCTGACCCTAGATTTACCCATTTGGAAATGTTTAGGGATAAAAAGTTCGGCAAGCAGAGAGATTCCTGGTTTCTAATTGCTCTTAATGTTTGAAGTCAGTTTGATTCTTCTGAAATTTGCTGGGCCTGATGAAAGCAAAATTCAAATCCCCCTCAGGGAGTGAGGTGTAAGATCCTTGGGCCCCATCTTAGCTGCATTTTCGATGGAATTTTTTTTGTTTTCTTTTATGCCCCACTCCCCAACCTCCACCCCCAAAACCCCATCCCTTTACCTCATAGCCAACAGGATGAAGTAACTGGAGCTTATGAGAGGAATCAGCCATCATGCACTCCAGTGTCCCTGGTTATTTAAAATGCCACAATCAAGGTTTCTGAACATATGGAATCTGCCTTGAGCTGAAGGGTACAGTAAGACCTCCCCAGCTCTAGACACATTGCCTGAAGCTGGAGTATGGGGAGCTGAGAGGACCTAGTTAAGGGAATGAAGAGGGAAACTTGAGGCTGTAGCTAAAATATGGCAACAGAAATTAGGTTTCTGTGGGCAGCCATTCCACCAGGGCCCTCTCTTGCTTTCTTGCTCTGTCATCTGAGGAAAAAGAAAAATATTCCGTGTTCGCTGAAACCAGCTAGCCCAGGACAGGATGAGGAGCTGCTGGAGAGGAGAGTTTAGGAAACACAGGATACCCAGCCAAAAGCAAACAGATGAAAGGGAGGTGTAATCTGTGATTTGGGCCCAATTAATTGACTTCTGAAGGTAATTGAAGCTGTCTAATTTTTCCAGGGAACCCTTCACAAGAAGGGGGTAAAATCAAAATTCCTTCCACAGTGAAACCCCATCTGAAATTTGCTGGAAGAGTTGGTGTTCTGATCCTCATATGGGAGGGGGGCAGGTCGGGGGTCAAGTAAGCCACAGGAGGAGGTAAGAGTGAAAACAGGGCTTTACGAGTCCCGGTCTAGGGCTTTAAAAATAAACATTGTATTGTGGGCCGGTGTTAAACAGGAAACAAGAGGGATACTGAGGAGAGTAACATCATGGCATTTACTTGAGTTCTGTAAGTTTAAACCCCATGGTCTCTGCTAGCTACATTATAATCCCTTAATGATTCGTACTCTTCAAAGTGTTCTCATGCACACCATTTCATCTGATCCTCAGAGAAGCTTAATATGGTCAATGCAGGTACAAGAGATGAGAAGGAGAAGGGCTTCTGCATATTTTATATTATTTCTATGTTTCATTTATCTTTTAAAAAAATAAAACAAAAGCTCGGTTGTTTTTCATATTCTCTCTACTACTTACTCTGTTTCCCCAGACCCTAATAATTGTACAATTTACTCACTGGATGAAAAATGTGAGATGAGTATTCACAGTAAAATCCATCTACACTTTTCAAAATGAATGTCATCATCAAATAAATTAAAGAAATTTCCCACCATAGGACTGACCCTTCCCCCAATCTGTGTTTTCCTTTATCCTTTATTCTATAACATCAGGATCCAATCCAAAGGCTAAACTAGGGGCATGGCTTCAGCCTTGGGGATTTTCTACAATTGTCAAACAAAACCTGGAGGTGACATCCCCAAAGGCCTCCCAAAATTGAGATGCTCTGTTTGTAAATAAATTAGATCAGCAAAAGCTACAGTGAATATCATATCGTTCTGTTTCTCTCTCTCCTCCATCATTATCTATATTACAGTGTTATTCTATATTACTGTAATACAGAATATTACTATAATGCCATAATATGCCCATGGAGAGTTTCATGTCTTATTTAAGTTTGTATCTCCCCAGCCCCCAACACCCAGCACACAGTATGAATTTAATAAAGAGGCGATAAATTGGTGAACAAATTAATTAATGAATGAACATCATAATGGACATAACAAATCTACAGTTATATACATTATGTTGTATGTACATAGAGTACTTAGACCAAACATTGGGTGTATCAGCAGTAAAGAATGAGAAGTGATGGGGCTTGTTTACAACTTTAAGTTCGTTTTAACTGGAAACTTCTGCTTTGATTAAAATGAAAATGTAATTGAATTTTACAAGTATGTCTGAATTCCCCACCTCTTACATTTCCTGTGAAAGACTCAGGCTGAGGCATCACCGCTAATAGCTATAACCAAGGCATAAGGTCTTACTTAAATTAACAAATAATTATCCTTCTTAATAGAAGTGTAAACAGAACCCCATTCATGAATTTGCTAATTGCTCTTCCCTGCTGGGACTTTAGCTAGGGTTCAGTCTTTAACCATCTGATCTCAGACAGGGACACATAAAATTCTGAACTTAAACTCACTAGGAAACCTGGGGGTGGAGAGGGAGAAGTAAAAATGATCAATGTGGAGGAAACAGAAAAAAAAGGAAAAAATCAGTCTTTCTTTTTTCAAACTGAATTTAAATTCTCTGAGTTACCTGCCACTATGTAGAAATATTCACCAAACATCAAAATTAAAACTTCTGATGAAAAAATCCACTAAAATTTTCCCTAATGTGAGGTTGCTTTGTTCCTTCTGGAAGTCAGAAAAGGATAGCCACATACAGCCCAGGATTATTATTTAATAGATTATTTGTCTTTCCAGAATTGAAAAGCAAATTCCAATCTGTTCATCCTCCCATTTTCCATGAAATGTACAGATTTTGACATTGACTTTTGTCATCTGGCCCTGCCAAGGGAAGGAGCTAACAGATTTAAGAAGGGATTCATCTGTACTCTAGTGTAAAATGTACCAGATTCCATAATCAGTGTTTCATTTAATTCTACTTGGTACTTTTTGAAAGACAGGTAATAACGACTACAGTAATTGTGAAAAGTTTACACCATCAAGGGTTTTTTTTAAGAGACCTTCAATTATCTTGGATAAAATAAGAAAGCTTTTCAAGTACAATATTTCACTCTTATGTGGAAAAAAAAACATTTTGTCCTTAGTTGTTTCTGGGTGATTTTTCGCATTAATCTTGTGTCCACACATGCACAGTAAAATGAAGAGTGGAGGAAATTATCCAGATAATTAGAGGGAGGCAAGAAGAGCAACACCTACAATTGAGGGGATGAGGGAGAGACTTAGGAACTCACCTCAGTTCTGTAGATTGTCTATTTACCTGGGCCAACTTGTTTAATTTTGATTTGTTGGTAGATGCAAGGCTTTCTAACTCAGCTGTCCCCTTTGGGGATCCAACTGGTCATCTCTCAAATGCTTCTCAGAGTAACTTTCATATTTTCTTTAATTAAAATACATTTAAATTAATTCAGTTTTCATCAGTCTTTACAGAATTTCATGACATTGTTTAAGATCGCTGAAAAGATTTTTCCAGGGCATCTAGAAATTTAAGTTAACTTCCATCAACCTTTAAAGTATGGACTTCTCCCTTTGTTCATCTCACTGATTTTTACTTAACAGGAACTTGACATGCGAGTTAGAAAAACCAAGGTGTACTGTTACACGTATCAGCTCTATGAGTGCTTGGTGGGCCATCGTGCTAGGATCTGTGTGCACATCATCTGAAGACCCTCTCCTGAAGAGTTTGGGAAAGAATCGTTCTCTATTTCTCCCCGAACACTAGAGGCTCCTTATCTGAACTTATCTGAATGGATATTCGCTCTGGGGAATGCTTGAGAGTTCTCTTTTAACATCTAGTGATGATCTGCTTGGGGGAGGCAGAGAGTCCAGGCTTGCACCCAGGAAGAGACTGGAGGGAGGCAACAGTATATTTATTTGCCCTGAGGCTTTGATGAAATGGAAAACCTTCTGCTAAGCATGTGTGCACCCTTGCCCTTTATACAAGAAGTCTGGGAGGGGGAAGGGGAAGAGAGATTACATTTGAGGAGATCTAACTGGACACTAACACTTTTTTAACCTGATCAAATCTTTCTTTAGAAAGATTATCAGGCAAAAATTTAAAAAAAAAAATTGGGAGATTCTGCAAAGTCTCCCTATCTCTCCCACGTACTTTAAACCACCCTTGAAATTTAAAAGGTATTTCATCTGGTGGTATTGCCATTGCCATTATTCCGGTAGCATTTGTTTATAAGACTTTAGAACACTTAATTTGACGGGCTCAGTACTCTTTACTTACCAATAATCTTTCCAAAGTTCGGATGGCATAATACAATTATTATTCCTTCCAAGACATACTCACCGCAGTTACTACACAGAGTACCACATCACCATACGACTTTTTACATTTATAAATTTGTCTGACAGTCCCCAGAGAAAGTATCTCACTACTATGAACCAGGGAACTAACATCCTCTTAGACACTCAAGATCAGTCGATGACAATTTCAGACCTCCCTCTAGAAGATCAGGCTATCCCCTTCACGTAGAGGCACTTATAAAAGACCTAACATAGGGAACCACATTTCAAAATAGCAAGGAAGCCTTATGCGTGTCTTGCTCTGTGTTGGGACGGGACACACACGTAAAATCTTTCACCCAAGCACACTCTCTCACACACTCCCTTCTCCCCCAAAGGATTTCATCTGAGAGACTGAGCCAAAACTCCACACCCAGCTCCGAATTGACTTGGCTTAATCAAATCTGCAGAGACCATCCAGTATTCTAACACTCACAAGGGGTCGGTCACATCTGGAAAACCCGGGTAATTGTATCTCTCTGGAAGGAAGGAGAATCGTGAAGAGATTCCCTAAGCCTCTTTGAGCTCTTCAGGCTGAGCCACAGAACTGCAAGGAAGAAATTTACTGTGCTCAGCAATATTATCGGTGTCTCTCGTTGTGGCTGGTATTATTAGTTGTATGCTTTCTCGCCCAGTTTCAAGCGCTTGAGCGCATATTCACAAATCTATAACCACATGGAAACCTAGTCAATCTTTCCTCCATTACCCAAACATCACTAAAAACAAAAACAAATTCCCTTTGATTTCTCCCGGGGTTGCCTTTAGTTGAGGGGAATGGACTTCGCTAAGGAGATAGAATTAAAACCCCGCCCAGGTCAAAGTGGCTTCCTAAATCAGAGAGCCTCAAGTCTGGCGTCAAGATTCATCTCGCTGGCAGATGTAGCCCCAGGCAGTTCATTCAGGTTTTTAGCACGTTCTGGGGGTCCCTGCACAGTCCTGCCCTCTTTTTGCCGTCCAAGGAACCCCGCGGATCAGCGACATTTCCCAAGCCAGCCCAAAGGAGCAGGCTTTTGCGCAGCGCGAGGACGAACCTCAAAGCGCTCTGGAAGGCCTTGTAGTCCTCCCAGCGTTAAGCCTCAAAGTGCTCTCCGCCAGTGGCTACAAGCCGGAGCCGAGAACTTCTGAGTCATTTAAGGGAGGCTTTTGACGGGAAGATCCCGAATGTTTGTGGGAGAAACCTGATGGGGTCTGGAGTTAGAACATACTAGGCAGGGTTAGAAAGTGGAGACTGTCAGGTTACGTGAAGGTCTTTTCAAGGCCGCAACTGGAGAGGTCCTGGGCGCTTTGGGGACAGGGAAGGTCGAGGGGCGCAAGAAAGCGCGGCGGGTAGCACAATTGGGACAACGATACTTGACCCTTCTCTTCCGGCTCCCTAGCTTCTGGCTTTCCAGAATCCTGGGGAACTTTGCCTCTTGAACTGGTACACAGTACGTGCGCCCAGAATCTGAGAAATGCCTTCATGCCCCATCGAAGTTCATTGAAAGTTTCAAGGTCCAAGGTTGTGACCTTGAGCTTTTTTCTTTATTCCCACTCCGATTAATTGGAAACTTGATAGAATAGGTGTTAGGTGCCTCGACGGCTTTTTGCCTTTTTCCTTCCACTGCCCGCCCACCGCTCTTTGATTTTTGCTTCGTTATGATAGACGTACCCGTTATGCGGGCGAGGGATGAGGAAATTATTATCATCGTCTTTCGGCTTTCGCCTCGTGAGCAATTAAAGAAAATCAAGCTGCGATTGAAACCAAAGAGAAAGGGTTAGGGTGGGCAGAGAAAGAGAGAGAAGATTAGAAGGGAAGAAAAGAGGAAAACTCTTCTTCTCAGCACTCTCAGGCTTTGTGGATTTTGTCCCATGGCTACGGCCTTTTACTAAAGCTAAATCCGATATAAACACAAACCCCAATTGTCCTTCTAAATAATCGTCGTCATGCTCCTCGAGCCCTGTCCGCCCTAGGTTTTATTCTCTGGGAAGGATCTGACATAGCTCTTGGCCGCGTTTCTCCTCTAAGTGCGGGAAGGGAAGAGGTCGCAAGTAGTGATGGGCCAGGGACCGAAAGGGCTGAAAGAGTCGCCTGCTCTTGCTTTCCAGATAACAGTTCGGTTGTTTAATTTGGTTACCTTTATTTCCCCTTTAAACCTGGCCGTAATTTCTGTTTCTGCTGCTATGGAGAGTCAGGAGGACGAAAAGGAAAAATAAGTAGAAGAACCCCAGCCCTCCAAATCCATCAAAGTGCCAGCTCGCGCGTTCGCTCCAGGATCTACTTCCCTGGGCGCCTCAGCTCCTGGACTGCGTTATTTGCCCAGATCGCTCACCTCACAGGAGCTATCAATGGACCTCGGGACCCTCACTGGCAAAGCCTGATCTCCCCTTCAGAAGGGTGGCTCACTTTTTTGTCGGCTCCACGCACAAAAGCGGGTGGAACCGTCTTTCCGCGGATACTTATTCCTTCCCACGCAGAAGTCTCGGGGAAAGTAGGCGCTTCGCAGAAGGAGGAAAGAGATACTACTGATTTCATTTTTTAAATGCCCTCCCCACTCTTTCCGAAAAGAAATCATTTCTTGCTTCCTTTAAGTCTGGTTTTGTTTTTTGAAGATAGTAAATTGACAAATTGGGAGTACTCTGCAAAAGTTACCTTCTTTTTGTAGGATAAGAAAATGAAGGGCTAAAGGTTTTCATGTATATACATATATATGCTACTGTTCTTATTATTTTCAAATATTTACATCTTCCCCAAAGAATGCTTCCATTTTCCCTTTCTTAGCTCTATTTCCCTCCTGGCTACCAAACACCCAGACCTTGATCTTCCAGCTGAGAAGCAGAGAAAGAAAAATCCAAGAACGTGACTCTGATTAGGAGAACTTGTGTAATCTCATTTTAACAGCGAAACCACAGAAGAGCTAAACCGAGGATGACTGGCCTGCAGTGCGTAGCTTTTGAAAAGAATCAAAGAGAAATATTGTTGCGGGGTGGGGGTGGGGACTGGTAAATGGGAAATAGACTCCCAATTTTGCTGTCGAAGCTATTCCCTTAGTAATTTTAACTCGGATCGGAAGAATATTGAAAGGGAAATGGGGCAGGCAGAAACTCCATACGCTGCCTGTTCGAAACCCTTGCCAGGGCTCTGGTTACTAGGGAGCAAGAGTACTAAAATAGCGCTATTCCACGGCAGTGTTAAGAGGCAGGATGATGGAGTAGAACTCACTATTTACGACACTTGGAGCCAAGAAGACATGGATTCCAGGCCCAGCTCTCTCCTACCTAGATATGTTTGACCTTGGGCGAGTCGTTTTACCTCCTTTGTTGTTTATTTTCCTCATAAGTAAAAATGAAGGAGTTACACAATATGACTTCCAGAGCTTAACATTCTCTGAGACTTTGAGCACTTGCCCAGGGAGAGAAGCAATACTTAAATCACATTACCAGTGTTCCAAATTCCTGCGCCCGTCAATGCGTAGACGTATTCCGTCGATATAAATCTCCTTTTAATTTTCTTTTCACCGTCTAATAAAAATAATTCTCCAACACTAAAGCCAAATACCGTAACTTAACACAAAAACACGAAGAATTCATAAAATCCTGTCTCCGAAGTCCACCCTTTAATCGCATTATTATTAGCCTCGTGGCCGTGGAAATTGAACTGTCACTGCTTTAAAAAAAAAAAAAATGTAGCAGACAGCTGCCCCCTTCTCCGAGTCTTCCCTAGGCCAGGCTGTTACAAGGAACAGGATTTTCTCTTTCTTGCCGCTGCCCTTGCACTCTGTAAGTTGACTATCTGGGGCCTCTCTAGATCTCCTCTCCCCCTTCCCAATTTCTCTAAGCATGTGTCATCTCCCCCCTCACCGCCCCCAGATCCATGAGATCGCTTCCAGAAATGCTTTAAAATCTCTGGACCGGGCATGTACCGAAACAACCAAAAGAGGCTGCATGTGTTATATGTGTGCGTGTGTCTAAGTTTCTTCTAATAACAGCTGTTCGACCTACGCTGGTTTTTCACAGGCGAAATCTTGGCACTTGGCACAAGAAAGATATAAGCTTTTTTTTTCTTCTACAATTCTGTTCAAAAGCAGATCAAGAGGGCAATTGTGTAATGTTTTTGCAGATATACGTATCTTATATAAATTAATTGTATGCTTCTGTCTACTCAGTCAATGTGAATGTCTGGGGAATATATGCAAGAGATAGAATAAGGATACGTGAAAAGAATTTCCGTATAAATATGAACTTACACAAAAATACACTAATAATGTAATTTCGATCTCTTATAGCCAGGAAAACACACACACCGCACACACAACTTCAATTCCAGCAAGGTGGAAAAGGACAAGGGGGTTGAGCAAAGGGTAAAGCAAGTTGAGGGATCCTAAGTGAAGCAGGGTTTTCTTTCTGAGGAAGAAATGGTTCTCCGGGTCGCTCAAGAGAAGAGCTGCTCATTCTCAGCTGCCCAGGTGCTTGCACATTTATCGCGGAATCGAAATGGCCCAGAATTTGGAGTGCAGTCCCCAGAAAGGACACCATCCCGCAACGTAATTAACATACTTCTGCAGGTTAGTTTTATAACAGAATAGCAACAACTACACCATACCTCCCGCCAAAAAAAAAAAAAGTTTTCAATAGCCTACTGGTAAGATTGGAGAGAGTTATTTTTGTAAAAGAAAACAAAATTTTTTCCTTTTAAAGAACTGCAGAAGAAAAAAGGAAAGACGAAAATGAGGGGCGAAGGAAATAAAAAGTAAAGAAAGGGAGAAAAAACAAAGTAGAATAGAAAAAGGGAAAGACCAGCCCCCCACCTTCCCGGATTTACATTCTGCCCCCAGTCCCGGCGCCGCCTGCTACGCACGCCGTACTCACCGGGGTGGGGCTCCAGGCAGTGAGCCGCGTCCTCGCCGTCTCCGAGCTGTCCCGCGGGGCTCAGGGACTCCATGGACAGATCCAAACCCTTTTCCTCCCAGTCTCGGAGTTTGCGCTTTTTATTTGTCCCAATCAGGGCTTCTACGGAGAAAGCATGTGCTCGGGAGCTCAAGGCGACTGCAGATCTTCTCCTTTCACTCATTTTAGCCGCCCTGCGCCCTGGACCGCCAGCCCACCCGTAGCCGGCTCCAAATTGTGCGCTAAGACGGAGCGGCCGGCGGAGCCTCAGCCGGGAAGAGGCAGCAGCAACGGCGGGTGGCTAGAGCAGCAGAGGCTGCGGCAGCGGGTCTCGGCGCTGGCGGAGGTGGTGGCTTCTCAGAGTCCTCTCTACCCCTCCCCCCACCCCCCCCACAGCCCAGCACTGCCGCCCCACTCACTCGCCCTCAGTCTCCGGAAAGCGTCCCCCGCCGCCCCTGGCAATTAGGAACCTGGGCCCGTAGCGGGGACAGTATTGCTACATGAGCTTGGGGAAGAGGCTGTGGCGCTGGACCCCGGCGGAGCGGAGGCGGCGGCAGCGGTGCAGTGGTGGAGGCTCCGGGACAGCTGAGCGGAGCTGGCTGGTGTCCCCACCCCTGCCTCGCTTCACCACCCCCCCCCCCCTTCCCGGGCAGGCTCAAAGGCTGTTCGGACTGGATTTCATCTTTTTTTAAATTCTCTCTCTCTCTCTCTCTCTCTCTCTCTCTCTCTCTCTCTCTCTCTCTCTCTCTCTCTCTCTCTCCTCCCCTCTCCCTTTGCTCTCTCCTCCCCCTCTTTCTCTCCTCCCCTCTCTCCCTCCCTCTTTCTCTTTTTCTCTCTCCCCCTCTCTTCGTCTTTCCGCTGATCCAAACTTCTGGGAAACTTTTTTTTTTTAATTCCTCCCTTTCCCGAGGAGCTGGGGCCAGGCTGTGTGTGCCAGTCAAAGGCGCGAGGGAGAGGGAGGGGGAAGGGAGAGAGAGAGAGAAAGGTGGGGGGGAAGCAAGCCCCCGACCAATAGGGGAAGAGGGAACAAGAGAAACCCCAAAGCTGTTGTCCAATGAGAAACTAGGAGAGACTGAGGCTAGGAGGCAAGAACTTGGGCCTATTTGTCTCTCCTTAGTTAGCCTCGACATTAACCCTTGTTTCCCCGGATCCCACTTAAATTGAGGGGGGGGGGTGAGATAGGAAGGGGAAACCTAAACTTAGCTGCAACCTTAGGGTAGAAAAATGAAGTTTCCTCAGACCCCAAGTTCAAAACCATTTCTTTCTAATTCAGCTGTCTTAGATGCCTCCCAGGTAGTCAATAAAGACCTTGAAACTTGGGACTCAGGGTTGTGGGATTCGCAAAGTGTCTTTCAATGAGCACTGGGCTGTTGCATCTCCACTTGCCCCTCTATTCAACAGAATTACCTAAACTCAGCATTTACAGCTGGCAGTGCCAGGGTTTCATTAGTTATTTTGTTTGAAGTCTCCTTTTGGTGTAATACTCTCTGCTCCCCATCACTTTTACTATAAAACATCTTCAAAAATTAAAGTCCCTTTCTTACCCTCCCCCCATGTACCTGTCTCAACAAGAACCCATATACTTTTTACGATGAAGAAAACTAATTTGGAAGTTTTCTCAAGACCACAGCTTGTGCTTTCCGAATGGGATCTGGGGGGCTTGTGGGAGGGGGAACCTCAAAGGCCAAGTTGAGGCACTTGGACAGTTCTGGGTCACAGTTCCCCCAGCACTCCTAGCACAAGCCCGCGTTTCCTCGATGTGTTGGGGGCCCAGCTAGGGAGCCCTCCGAGCTTTGCCCGGGAGCTTCTCCTCCGAGAGAAAACAGGGAAATGGGGAGGGGGTCAGGCCGTCATCTAAATTCTTCAGGGAGGGTGCTTCTTTTTCTTCCCTTTCTTTTCCTTTTCTTCCCTTCCCTTTGCCATTTAGCAAAGAAAGCCCTTTTGGAGTTTCCTCCCTACTTCACATTCGCTTAATTTCTTAAAGCACTTTTAAGCTACAACATATTAAGTTTAACGACCCCCCCCCTCGAAAAAAAAAGAACGACCACCTCTCTTTTCTGAACGTGGTTTTACCTTTTTAAGCTCTGCTGTCTGAGATGAAATACAGACGGTGAATCCCTTAGAGATGGTGTCAGAAACCCCCAACGCTTAGCATTCGCTAAATGAACCTAAGGAATAGAGAAACCTCAACTTGCTCTAGCGACCAAGGAAGAATTGTAAGAATCTGATTCCTCAGGCACAAATCAGTTACAGCAGGAGTGGATTATTAGAGCGATTTCGTAATTTTCGTCAGGCCTAGCTCTCAAAGGCAGGCAGGCAGACAGATAGACAGACAGCTGGAAGAGTGTATAGGATCGACATACTGAATGACAGACCAACCTACACCAACAGAGACAGACAAGAATATAGAGACAGAGACAGAGAAGAAAATAAATACAAGCAGGAAAAGACAACATGTGTGCACACGGGCTGTCAAATAGGGAAAGACAAATAGACTCGGGCCTATCTGACCATAGCATTTCACACTAGCAAAAGGAATTTGCATTGTCGCCTAGTATCATGGCATGCTGGACCGCTTTACAAAGAGACCCTGCCTAATTTTTACCAAGGCGTTTCCGCTCAAGAATTGGAAACCATAAGGCAAGAAACCTCTTCTGAAAACTGCAGCTGCATTTGGAAGATCGCAGACCACAGGAACCGAAGGCTGAACCCGGAGGGAAGACTGGACCGAGCTAGGCCTAGCTTCAGTGCATATGTGTGAGTGTTGGGTGGCACAGATGCCATTTCCAGAAACCCCTTCCCCCTACCCCTAAAAACACTGCGGGCTTAGGAGCCTAAGGTCTGGGCTGGTAGAAGTTGAAGCTGAGGAGGTGTTTGTGTCTTGGGCCTCAGGCCTCTCCGTACTTTCCCAGAGTTGCTATGCTCTGGGTAAGGTCACTCAAGGAGTCTCGGGGAGCGAGTCTCCAGATGCTGAGATGAAAAAAACTCGCAAGCCACAGCCAACGAAATTTCCCATTCCTCCTTTAGATGTCATTAGCAATACGGGACCTCTTAGGTTCACTACCCCTGGTTTCGGTAATTCTAGGTATTCACCAGTAGGCATCAAGACCTATCCAAAACAGTGCACGTAAATTCGGAAGCTAACTTCCCAGGCTGGTTAGGTGACACCTACGAGTTCGCTTAGCCTCAGTAGGCCCTCCGAGAGTTTTTGGCCACCCCATACCTTTGCCCAGACACACAAACCCTGCAGGAAAATTCCAATGCCCTTTCACTCTCCCTGAAGGTACATAAAACAACCAAGCATTGGAACCGGGAAGCCCCAGCCCCTTGAGGGGAGCGAGGAAAGCCTGGGACGTGAGTTAGACTCCAGACACTCCCTCACCTAGCTAATTCCTTCCCCTGGATTCTCTGGTTGAGGGAAAGGAAAGGGGGGAGGGAGGGAAACGGGAAGCGACTCTTTCCCAAATGCAATCTTGTTCAGCGTTCCGACCGGCCTCTGCTCCACATTTCATTAGAGGCACGTGAGAGTAGTACACTCAGGGCTGCAGGCAGACAACCTAGACGAGCAAGAAGGATAGATATGTACACTTACCTGGAATACTGGTCTGGAGGCCAACACAATGCAGGCATGTGTGTATTTCCAATACATACAATGCAAATCATCTGTGCACATGTTCCGATACTTGAGTAAGCCCGTGCCACGTGGAAATGCGTGTCTGCGCACACACACACACACACATACACACACACACTCCCTAGTCTCTGGGCCCTGGGCCCACGAAGAGAGGGACTCTTTCCATTCCTTTTTATAATTATATTATGATATATCTGGGTCGACATAGATGACCAGGCATTTACAAAACTATGGGAGACTCTCACCTGGGATATTCTTGTTAGACATAAGTGAAAAGTGGGGGCTGAGAGGTGGATAGGTAGCTATTTTCTGCCTGATGGAGTATATATGACTGTGTGCTACCTTTGTGAGTGGTGTGTTGGTGGGGCTAGGTAGTGATGAGAAATAGAAAGGGCATTTTTATTTGTGTGTAGATTTGAGTGACATGTGTGTCCCTGTGGGTATAGCCTATTTTGACCTTTTTTCTGAAGACTGGAGGAGGCTTTTCTGTTTCTATCTTTGTTTCTGCCTCTTTCTCTGCTTCTATCTCCCTCCTCCCTTACTTTTAATCAACTGAGATTTGTGGGCCATGGTGGGGGAAGAGGCAAGAGACATAACTCAAAACAATTCCAAATCCCAAGACTGATTAACGGATGCTCTCAGATGCACTCCAGTCATTGTTAGGACATTAACACTGCCCCTGGGGCTGAGATTGAAACTCTGTTTCAGCTCGGAAAGTAACTGAGTAGGACAAGTCTGGCAACGAGAGCCGGGCCTAAGTGTAGGAGTCAGTAGTTTGGGGGTAAATTTGTTCTGGATCTTAGAGTAAGTGGATGTAAAAGCAGTTACCTGTTCGGAAAGAGAATGAGAAGTAGCAATGTGAGGAGGAAAAAGCTGGGAAGCAGCAGAATGAGATAGGGAGATTAAAGTGATTAGAGCTTATCCAGATAAGTTATTGACTAAAGAAAAGGAAGTGACTTCTCTCCTACCCCAGACAGAAATCACGAGCACAAACATTTCCAGAAATATCCCACCCCTTATACATACTCACTCACCACCGCCTCCCCGCCCCCCCGAAATAATTGGACTATAACAACATCAAGGTGACCTGACCCTGTCCGGCCTTGATTTCGGGATTTTGAGCCAATAATTGAAAACAAAGTTTAAAATAGTGGCGGGTGTGTGGCGGGAGGTTGCCCCTTAAACACGTGGTAATGATATATTGGGGGAGGGGCTGCAATGTATTGTATTTTATGTTGACTGGCAGATACAAAACATTATGGATGAAATCACCTGAGGAAAGGGGACAAAATTCTCTCTTTGGGAGCCTCTTCTACTGTGGGGACAGAGCAGCCCTAAGTCAAATCCAGAAGCAATAAATAAGAAGAGGGCTGGATAACGCACCGCCACAAAGGAGAACGAAGGCCGCCCCGGGTCTAGGGTAGGGGTTGAGGTACGTGAACAGGGCAGCCAGTTTCTCAGGACGCCTTTAAACCTTGCTCGGCACTAATTTCGCCCTCCAGCCCACACTTTCGCAGATGCCACTCAGTAACTTTCACTCAAGAGTATGCGGTGTGGTGAGAACTAGTCGCGCATTGTTGCCAGTTCACGACCCGCTCCCGCTTTCCTTTAACTGCGGGACCGCTCCTGGCGAGGCTTCTTTAATTATTATTTTTTGTTGTTGTGCGAAATAAAATCTTCTGTTTTTATTTTAAACTAGCAGCGTGCCAGTCTTGCACTTCTTCCAGATGTTTGCAATAAAATGTCAGGTTTCGCCTTTGGGACTCGAAATAAAATTTAACTACCTTCACCCTGTAATTATTCTCTTAGCTCTCCCTTCATAAATTTATCTGCTTTCTTTCTGGCAAGGTGGGGAGCAGGGAGGGGGAGGGGGATGTAGGGGGGAACCCGATTATGCACTTGGGCTATAAAAACGAGCCACCCGGTTTCCTAGCCTTCCCTGGCTGTAGCCACGCAGTGCGTGGGCCGGGTAGGGGATACGGGAGTGGGGGTTGGGAAGGGGACCAGTCCCTCAGCATTAACAGAACTCTGATTCGTGGTTGGTTCTCAATCTTCAGATTTTGCCCCGTAACAAAGAGGACCTTTGTAAGAACAACGCCAGGGCTCAGCTGGGCCCAGGTAAAGAAAGGAAATTTCGTTCCCTGAATCTCGCAACCACAAAACCTTCTCTCGGCCTCAAACTTCAAAGCATCATCTCCCCCACCTCACCCCACCCCAGTCCACCGCCAATCCACTTCACTACACCAACCCCATCCCAAACTTCGGCGGAGGCAGTGAGCCTGCCCCAACCCCCAGCCTCTGGCCCTAAGTTCTGGAGCTGAACTGGCGGAAGGCTCGGCTTTCTGCCTGAACTTCTTCGCAGGAAACGAGAAAATGGAACCCGTATTGAAAGATCTGTAGAGCATAGAGCTCGCCTTCACTCCTACGCTAGGCTCGACAAGACCGCTGCGGAGGCAGAGGAGCAACAGCGCAAGGAGGGCGGCCCCTAGCCAGAGGCAAAGTGCGAAGCACTCGCTTCTCCCTCCACCCTAACACACACACACTCCTCTGCAGGAGCGCCGGGAATAAATAGAGTACAAAGTGGTGGACACCCAGTGCTTTCCGCTGTTAAGGGCTACAGACCAGACCAGCGCGCAGAACATCTGCATTTTCCCTAAACCTGCTTAAACTCACTAGGAGTTTCCGTAAAGTTTTTAACTGCAGCCTGATTCATAATGTCATTTGGGAAAACGCTCCTGCTCCAAGAAACACAGAGACACTCACTCACCTCCACGTATTCATACAAATGTGAGCGCAAGGGCCCACACGCATATACACATCTATATATGCATAGTATAAGCACGTACATATTATGAGTGAGTGTAAAATTATATTCTCTCTCTTTCACACGTACACGTTCACACCCATCCTGCCACACACTCACCCTGCCCCCAACTTTCTTGCACTCTCCCTTTTCCTCCAAGAGGTGATGGAGACCAGATTCCTCAGGTGGGTTCTTTTCCAAGAAGAGCTACTTGTGGAGAATCGAAGTGTCTGCGAAAAAGGCAAGGGACTTGAATAATCCTACCTGCGGCCTAGAGCCTCCGGGAAAGTCCGAGTCTGGAG
This sequence comes from Phalanger gymnotis, assembly GCA_028646595.1. Classification (NCBI taxonomy): domain Eukaryota; kingdom Metazoa; phylum Chordata; class Mammalia; order Diprotodontia; family Phalangeridae; genus Phalanger; species Phalanger gymnotis. The sequence continues at coordinate 45,028,723 of CM053627.1, read as the reverse complement.
ATAGCTAAAGGGGACGACAGGCTGGCGGGCTTGAAGAGTCACCCAGTCGGTAGCTGGAGTTGGTCAACGCGGGCAATGAATGTGGAAAAGGAAGCAGCCATCAAGGCCAGCGTAACCCTGGAGCTTTCCTCCAAACCCAAGGGAACTGGGAATCCGGGATAGAAAGAGAGGGAGGCGCCCAGCAAGACAACCGCAAAACCCTTTCTTCCTCCCCTCCCACCCCCCGGGTAGTGTGAGGAAAGGGCAGTAAAGAAAAAGGGGAAACCGGGGTCGTAGCAGGGAGTTCCTGGGAGGTATGGGAGAGGATCCAGGGCGTTAAAGAGGCTTCGGATTTTCTTTACTTTCTATATACACAGCCCCAATCCACTGCCAAGGAAAAGCAAGTCTTTCTCTCCCTGTTTGCAGGTGTTTTGCTAAAGTTAATCATCTGTATTTGTTTTTCCATGGAGAGGAAGTATTATATAAAATCGTTACTTCAGGAAGAAAAAAAAAAGCAAAGAGCTGACGTCTGAATGGAGAGAGAGAGAGAGAGAGAGAGAGAGAGAGAGAGAGAGAGAGAGAGAATTCTGAAAGAGAAAGTGGAGGGGGGAGTGCTGAACCGAAGATGAATGACAAATTCTAACAGATGCAAAGAGCTTCACCTACCTACTCAACATCAACCTGAAGTTTTGCAACCTTCGTATGGTGGTTCTTGCCAGGTGTTGTTTTACTTCACTTGTCCCTAATAAAACACCATTACAGAAGCGAAACGTACCGGTTATATAAGCCTGTGCCCCCGCGATAGGATGCTATGCATACCTGAATTTTTGCAACAGACGCAAATCCACAGCCATACACCTCTAAGTGAAAGGGATAATTATTTGAATTGTATTTATTTTAGGAGAAAGAAATCGGTATACTTTTCCTTTTGAGCACATTTTGCATCCTAATGATCCTTGCCTTCCAAAGAAGACCAGGTCAAAATTTGGTAGGTAGAGAGAGTCCCTAGACCTCCAATAAGTTGCCTTATCAAGGAGCCTGGGGCCTGTATCAATATCGGTAATAGCGGCAGCGTAGATGTGTGTGCACATCTGAGCTGCACACTGAGTCTGAATTGCAGCGTAGGATCTAAAAAGCTAAAGGACGTTTTCCGCTTACTCTACAGTTACGAAGCCGCCGTTTTCCACTACCACCTCCCCTTTTTTTCTACTGCTCCCACACCCCACGCCTCTGTGGTAGGCTAGAAAACCTATAAGGGCACAGCGAATCTGAAACTCCTGGGCAAAAACGCACATGGAGAACAGGATTTCTGCACTTTTCGGTGTGCTATGGACTTCTTTGTCAGTTTCCTGGATCCCTTCTCAGGAAAAAAAAAATGCATGATATAAAATTTACAGGAAACTAATTATAAAGAATTTTTTTTTCTCATCCAAATTCAGATACCCTCTGAAATCTAACTACAAGGACCCACGGATCTCAAGTTAAGATTCCCTGTTCTGGGGAGAAAGAGGATTGTCTATTAGTGTCTTCTCGAGCTGATGAACAGCGAAAAATGGGAAGCTTTTCCCATGTCAGATGAGTCCCATGAGTTCTCATTTCTAGCCAGTTAGGCTTCAAGTAGAGATAAATCAAACCGCTTCTAAGAACATGAATAGAAGCTCCAGTGTTTGTTTTCCATATTTATTTCCCAGTATCAGTGGTCCTAAAGAGCTCCTGGAGGAGATATAGGTTTTGGACTAATAACTAATTGAGGCATGAAAAGCAGATAGGAAATGAATGACCCCTGATGATAGACAGAAGTTAGCCGGGTGACTCAGTGGATCGAGTGTTAGGCCTGGAGTCAGGAAGACCTGAGTTCAAATCCGATCTCACTTAATAGCTGTGTAACCCTGGTCAATTCACTTAACCTCTGTTTGCCTTAATCCACTGGAGAATGAAATGGCAAGCAACTCCAAGAGAACACCATAGACAGTGTGGTCCACTGGGTCAAGAAGAATCAGACACGACTAAACAATAGCAGAGACAGACAGAACTAGAAGCCTAGGTGCATAGTGGATTGACTCCGGGTCCTGGAGACAAGGAGTCCTGAGTTTGAATCTTGTCATAGGCACTAGCTGTATAACCTTGGATAAGTTAATTAACCCCTCTGAGTCTCCTTTTATCCAGCTGTAAAATGAAGCTAATAATAGTGCCCCAACACAGAATTGTTGTGAGGATAATATAAGATTTTATACACAACACACAGAGATATAATGTTTTGTAAGCCTTGGAGTGTCATATAAATGTTACTTATTGCTATAGATTCGACTCAGAAATTTTCCCAGGGTCTTTCAGAAAGATAAACAAATGCAGGAGAAAGTAATTTCCTTCAAATATAAGTCGATTCCCCTCCAGCCTCCATTCTAGTTTGTTTCATGCTCCTAGAAAGTTCTTCAATGGGTAATCGCTGCTTAGAAGTGACGTTGATTTTCCGCATACCTGAGTGGGGCGGTGGGGAGGAATAGCAATGTATTAGATCCTACCAAGCTCGAAAGGGAGGCTTCGAAGGCGGGGGACTGGGAGTCTATCCTGCAACAACCACATTAGCTAAGTATGGGCAAGCTCACCGCCACCAGACGTTTGGCCACCAGGCCAAGACATTTTCGGCCAAAGTAACGCCCCAAAACCTTATGCTAAGGTCTTGCAATATGCGCTTAGTCGGCAGGTGCCCACCCTGATGAAATTACAGGTATTTTGAACCACTGAAGTTAAATTATTTGCTTAAAGATTTATCCAGCCCCCCGCAACTTCGTCGGCTCCAATGTGTATTGTTCTCTATTTGGCGAGATGAGTCTTGATAATCTCTCTTGCAAGAGAGGAAGCGGACCTGGAGAGCCACGGATCAGGTTTGCTTTCCAACTCAGATCATTTTAAAAAGATAACGAGATCTAACTTAGCTCGGATAATCTGGGAACAGATAGTGATAGCTCTTCCCCAAACGCTGGTGTCTGATCTTAACAATTTCTTTCCTCTTAATCTATAACTATATTTGCCTCCCTGCCTACTTGCTTGTCTCTGTCTTTCTCACATAGATTTGCGCCGATCCACGGGCAAATATCTCACAAATAAATAAATAGTCCATTGACAAATTCAGACACAAGCCATTTTATTTCTAGCTGTGTCTATATGTGACAAGTGACCATTGACGAAATGGTCCGATACTTCAGGCCCTAATGAAGACATTGGTCAGAAATATTACAATAATCAAGGACTAGGTGAGGGCACGCGAGGAAGAAGACACAAATAATGATTTCTGGAATCTTGCCCTTGAAAGGAAATAAGCTCCTTGGCTCTCTAAACTCCCAATATCAGCCTAAGAAAGTGTGCACTGGCTAATCCCCAACCTTGTTCTTATCCTAGACAAAAAAATGAGAACAACAGAGATCACCTCAAAACGTTCCTTCTGGTGAAATTCAGAAGAGAGGGTAAAGGGGGTGGTTTTTTTTTTCTCAGTATGAAGAGATAAGTCTTTTTGACCTGACAGGGAAGGTAGGAAGGTTGGTCCTGGCTGGAATGGGAGTGGAGGCAGAGTATTTGAATTTCAGCTCAAGACAGAATGTCTTCTTTGTTGCAGAACACCACCAAGTATAACAGAATCGTCATTTTCAATTGAGGAGACTATCATCCCCTAATGTACAGTGCTTCCACCAGATTTGAGGCTAGTTTTGGAGGCAGGTAGACCTTAGACATGGGTGGAGGAGGCTACTGCTTACTTGGTGAGTTTTTAAGGAAAACAAGAAAGTCTCCAGACTTTCTCTTTTCCTCTGGCTAACACAGGAAACACTGCTGATAGAGTTTCACTTAGAATAAGCTTCCTTATGGGCCCTCATCATCACCTTAGCCTGTTACTATTTGGACAGCTATCACCTCACCCTCCCAGCCTTCCAGATAAAAGTTTCCTGGTACAGTGGAAAGATGTTGGCTCCAGAGTGAGAAGACCTGCTTTCAAATCCCTACTCTCAGATGAATACCTTTATAATCTAGCATCTTTGGTCTCTTCCATTCCATATGGTATTTGTCTTCAGCTTTGGAATATACTATCTTAAAAACAAACAACAATTTTGAAGATCCTTCATTTGAATCCTACACCATATAATAAATCACATCTTTTAGTTGATGAGGAATGTTCGCAATAACCTCTAGACATGGAATATATCATCCCCATTTTCCTGGCTCTTACACTGTATGATCATGGGCAACCTGCATTTAACCTCAGCTTCTTTATCTGTAAGATGGGGATAATGATACCTGTAGGACCCACCTCACAAAGTTGTTTGGAGCAGCAAATAAACTAACACATAGGCAGTGCTTTATAAACTTTTTAATGCTAAAGAAACTACAGCTAATGATGCTGTCTTTGATATCTTTTCTAACTACCATCCAGTGTCTCTAATTTCTTTCACCTTCAAACTGTGAGAAACTCCTAGAGCTATGTTTTCTCTCTCTAATTTCATTTCCTTGGCTAATCACCTACTATCATGGCTTCGACTATATCTGCTTCTCTATCACTAATCCTTTTCATCTTCATTCTAACCCCACATTTAAACCTGATCACAAGACAACTCTATGATGTCTTCAAAAGCCAACACATACAAAATTGAATTCATTACCTTTCTTCCAACTCCTTAACACTCTCCCCTTCTCAAATAGCCTATTTCCATCCACTCCTGCACCACTATTTCTTCTGTCTATCAGACTTTAAATCCTGGCCTCCCCCTCTCTTTTACCTGTTATATTAAATTTGCTACCAATGCCTGAGGTTTCTTCTTTCAAATTTCTCCAGGCTTCAAACTTTTCTCTCAATTCTCCCATTACCATTCTAGTACAGAACCCTAGCATCTAACAGCTAGATTGCTGGAGTTGTATTTGAGTTGTTCTCCATTTACAGTATAAACATAATCTTTTCCAACAGCTCATCTGTAATACAAATAATAGATTAATCTTGCATTTAAAAGCACATCAGGCAAATTCTTTCTCCACTATTCAATAACAATAGCTCTTATTTGACTAGCATGTCAATTCTAACCTGACATTCATAAAAGCTAAATTACTTGCCTCTGATCATACTAGAGGTAAATATCAGAGGCAGGATTTGAATAAATGTCTCCCTACTTGAAGTCTGACACTAGTGTTCCAGGAGCCTTCCTCTATGGCAGAAAATCAGCATCATAGCGCTCTACTCCCCTTTTATTATAGTTTCACATGTCTTTGTTTTGTCTATCCAATCCAACTGTAAGCTTCCTAAGAGAAGAGACCATATGGAGATTATTCAGATGACTATGAATTCAGTCCCTTATTGTCTCTACAACTTTAGTACACTTGGAAAATCATTACTACCTTTAGGACCATGAGCAAGTCATTTAACCTCTTTAGGCTTCAGTTTCTCATCTGCACAATCTAGGAGTTGGATTAAATGTCCTTTAAGATCACATCCAATTCTAGGTCTATGAGCCTATCTATGATTGTGGTCTAGAGAAAAGAATGCTGGACTAGGGAGTCTGCAAGACTCAGATTCAAATTGTGTTGCTTCAGAAGATAGCTCTGGGGCCAAAGGCAAGTCACTAAAGCTCAGTCTTGTCACCTGTAAAATGGTGACAATAATGGGCACATATATAGTCCAATAGGGTTTGCAGGACAATTTACAGAGATTTGCATTAGAGCTTCACAGCAACCCTATGAGAGGGATACTAAAGGCATTATTATCTGAATTTTACAGAAGAAGAAATTAAAATTCAGAACGCTAAGTGACTTGTCCATAGTCATGGCACTGAAAAATATTGGAGGTAAAATCTGAACTCCACTCTTCCCCACTAGGCTTGTACCTACTAGGCCATTCACCTTCTCAAAAATAGTATCTGAACTTAGTATCTGCTTTAGCGAAGTGTTGTCAGGCTTCAATAAGATAATGTATACAAAATATTTTGTAAATGTTAAAATGACATTATTCTTAGCTATTATTATTTCCACATATGTTTATATCTAAAAATCCCTTTATAGCTTAAGCTTAAGGTCAAAAGTGTCTGAGGCAAACAACTTCGACCTCTCCTTTCCCAAACCAACTCCATCTTCTAGTTTTCCTCTTTGAGTCTATAAAGGTGGAAATATCAAACTCATCTTTGACTTTTTGTTCAGACATTGATTGGACTAGATCACCTTAAAATTCTGACTTTCTGAGGTTCTGTGATCTGCCCTGTTTCTTAACCTCCATGACATAAAAGTCCAAGATTTTGCATCTAGTCTCTCTCCACCCCTGCTGTCACCAACCTAAGTTTAGATCTCATTAGCGTTTTTGTTTTTGTTTTGTTTGTTTTGTTTTGGCTTTTAAAAATGTGTCTCACTTTATTTCCCTCCCATCCATCTCTTCTCCAGTCCATTGGAGACATGTCGATTTTCTTAATGCACAGCTCTGATCACGTCACTCTCTTCTTCAATGGCTCTCTATTGCCTATAGAATCAAGTTCAAAATCTAACCCTGGTATTTAATGTCCTTTGCGATCTGAGACTAGTAAACCATTCCATCCTGATATCTCTCACTACTTACCACCTATCCCATTAAACTTTAACTAATTGCAGCTTTCGAAGGTCCTGCTTTTTAGCCTTTTTAAGGCTTTTGTTTATATCAGTTCCTCACCTTCAAATGACATTTCCAACTCAGTCTCTTTCTATCTTTTAAAGTCTAGTTCAAATGCAACCTTTTCCAGGAAGCCTTATCTGATTTCTCATTGTGCTGAAATCCTTTAGCACTTGGTTACTAACTTTCTTTTGAATTTATCACACTCTGCCTTTTATTATAGCTTTGGTGTGTTTTCCTTGTCTTCCCTACTACACTGAAAGGTCCTTCTGGGGTACATAAAAATTATCATTCTCTGTGTTTTCCTCAGCTCTCAGCCCAATGCCTTGTACGCAGTAAGAACTTCATAAATATTGAATGAATTAATACATATATTTCTTTTGTTTTGCCTTACAATTCATTCACAGTACAAAGTGTCATTCCTTTAGTTTAGAGCTCTGATCCATTTAAAAATTAACACACACACATACCCTAAGAGGTAATCATATAAATCATACATTATCAACCACTTACACCTCTGTATGAATAAAGGATCCCAAGAAAGTGTTTATGGGGAGGAGGTAAGGGTGGGGAATAAAAGCTTACTGTGTTATTGGCTACCAGAGGAAAAGGGGCACAAAATTCAAAGGCCTAAAGATAAGCGTTACTGGCTTAAATTTTTTGCCAGAATTGAAGAAATCATTTTGTCTAGTTCAGCTACTTCATTTTACAGATAAGGAAACACAGACAAAGAAAGGATAAGTGATTCCCCAAGATCACATAATGAGCTAGTGTTGAAGCCAGAGCTAGAACCCAGATATTTTTCACTTATGGTCTGGTGCCCTGGCAAGGAGGAAAAGGGATAGAAAAATACAGAAACAAATTGAGAGAGAAAACCAAGATCTACCCCCACACACACTCTCCCCCCACCCCTTTTCCTGACTGGGTTTCACAGTGGAATGTTGGCACCGTTTGCTTTTCTGCTTTTTTTTTTTCTTTTGCTCTGATGGCAAATCCAGCATTACTTGCAGGCTTACTCAGTGCAAACATTACATTAAAATGCTTTTCAAGATATTTTCTTGCTGTGCAGAATTTCTTTAATATGTTCTATAGGCACCCAAACCCTTATGTATACCTCCTCAAAGACCTTTCAGTATCAAATTCTAGTCAACTTTTCTACTTCTAGTTCCCAACCTCTACCTTACTATGTGGATTTCAACTTTCTTTACCTTCTTCCTCGCCCCTCAATGCCACAGCTTCCTCTTACAGTCAGTCTTCCATTTCCATCTCTCTTGCCAGTCTGGGCTTTTTCTTTTAATCTTACTTCCCCTGAAGTTGAATGCCATGAACGGAAGGGGTGTGTGTGTGTGTGTGTGTGTGTGTGTGTGTGTGTGTGTGTGTGTGTGTGTGTGTGATGTATGTGGTCAAGCAGGAAAGAGATGAAAGAAGTTGTATTGTTGTTATTATTGTATTGTCTGTTATTTAAGGGTATATACATATTGAGCTTGCATAGATACCTTGGGCCCTGGAAAACATGTTTTCTGACCTACTCATCAAGTAAGGGGGTTCTTGGTCTTTGGCTTTCTTTGGCTTCTATTCTACGGGGTGAAATCTTCCCCTGGCCTTACAATGGCTGAGGCTCTCTCTGTCAATTCTGAACAAAAAAGCAGATTCAGTGCTCAACTTAGGTTTCTGGAAACTGAAAATCCTTGTGAGGCTCTCAGGGCTTCTTAGGGGCTGGTGGGCTCAGCTGCTCTTGGGGACCACATATTCAGGAGGAGCATGAAACAGTAATTGAAAAAGAAGAGGGGAAAAAAGGAAAGTTAAAATAAGAAAGGAGAGAGAGAGAGAGAGAGAGAGAAACCAGGTTTCTGAGGTAAGTCAATTTACTCCCCAGTCGTTTCCAAGAGACAACAAATGACTTTAGCCCCAGCTCTGCAACCTTTTTGGCCACTCCTAATAGGTCAATGCCGGGGATTTGGGGGTCCTGCTGGCTGGCAAAGGGTTCATAGAGTAAAAGGTCAAAGTCATAGAAATGGTGAATACCTCAAAATATAGAATACTCAAGAGAACTACCCTGCATCAATAATAAAAACCTGAAATAAGACCCCGATTATCACCTCAACAAAAATAATTTAAAAATACTCTGTAGCTGGTCTTCATATATATATATATTAAAACCAAATTGCTGTAAGAAAATTTAATAAAGCAATCATAGCATGAAGATTTAATAATTATATTACTTTGAAAAATAACATTAATTTAGAGCTTTAAGGTTCCAAAGTGATTTTTCTCTTGAGTTTTCCCTAGGATGATGTTCCCTATATTGATGCTACTGATGTAATTATTATTAGTACCCTCAAGATTTCTTGAGAGCTTATCCTTGTATTCCTAGTAGAGGAAGGTGTATCCATTAATGCATATTCTCTCTCTCTCTCTCACTCTCTCTCTCTCTCTCTCTCTTTCTGTGTGTGTTTCTGTCTCTGTCTCTCTCTCTCTCCCTCTATGTTTCTGTCTCTCTCCATCTCTCTCTGTCTCTGTCTCTCTCTGTCCCTGTATCTGTGTCTGTCTGTCTTTGTGTCTGTCTGTCTCTGTCTCTTTCTCTCTGTCTCTCTCTCTGTCTGTCTCTCTCTCTCCCTCTCCCTCTCCCTTTCCCTCTTCCTCTGTGTGTGTTTCTGTCTCTGTCTCTGTCTCTCTGTCTGTCTGTCTGTCTGTCTCTCTCTGTCTCTCTCTCTCTCTCCCCCCAGCTCCCACTACCACTCCCTCAGGATACCTCTGTTGACTTTAGAGAGTAAAATGCAGAGCTATGTGAGCAGGATATGCATTATGACTTTATGAAAAGTAACAAAATAAGAGAGTCCCAGGTGATGAGTTGATCAGGAGGAGAGCAAGTAAAGGACACCTCTGAGACGATTCGAGCACCTAGAAGATTTTGTCAGAGTTTGCTAAGGCAGAAGCATAAGTTTAGTCACCTGAAGGAAACTCAGAGAAGGACTCAGGGAGTGGGAGTGGTTGGCCGTGGAAAGCAAGGGTTATAAGTGTCACTCTCTATGTGGTTTTAATATTCTCCCTAATCCCAATCCAATTTGGGGTTATTAGACTGATCCCAAAAGCTCCGGGAAAGGTTGCACATCTGTCTTATTTCAATAAGTCCCCGAGCTGCAGACAGAGGGAGAGATCCAGGAAAGGAGGAAACATGCTGACATCGCGCCTTGGTCGGAGTATACAGTTTAGTTCCCTCTCCCTCTTTTGTAGAGGAAGAGACAGAAGGACAACATTTATTGAAGTTGAGAGAAATGAGGAGAGGTGGGGATGTCTGCGTCTCCCTCTGGCCCTCTTTCCTCTGATTCTCAAACTCTCTTTTTAGAGCCCGAGCATGGAGCGGAGGGTGGAAGGGGTGGGGAAAGAAAGGAGACAATGTGTACATTAAATGCCAGGCATTGAGGAACCTTCTTACTTTCTCGAACTTCAACCCTCCCCCAACACACACACACACACACACACACACACACACACACACACACACACACACACACAACCTTACTTCCTTGTTTGAATCAGACCAATGTGCCCTGTCAAGGGGACGAAAAGGAAAGAGGAAAAAAATCTTCGCGAACAAGAATTTATGTAAAACGAGCCCCCGAGCAGATGTTCCTATCCAACCTCGAAACATTTCTTTAGGATGGAAAACCCTCGCCTCGGGTCTCTCAATTAAGCTGGAGAGAAAGCCCCTCACTGGTTCCGCCCCCTGCCCAGGAGAACCGATTCCCAAAGTGCCCCAGCCTGCATGGTTACTATTATTTCCTCCCTGTCCAATCATTTTTTAGCCAAAAAAAAATTTTTTTTAAATATCAATTGCTGCTTTAAAGATCAAAGTAAGGATTTCTGGTGCATCTGGAAGACCCAAGGGAGGGGGAGAGAGAGGGGGGAAGGGGAAAATTGAAGCAGCCACAGTTGTCCAACTTCAAAGTGTTCCTTAACAATGAATTTTTGTCCTGTATATTTTAACTTCCCCTCCTCTCAATCTTTCCGATCGGCATCTGAGAGGAAGACAATAGGCCTGCGAGTTTTCCTCCAGGGAAGAAACCTGTTATAAACTTGCATGATCTGTTCTCCTGCAGCCTGGTAACCTCTTAGAGTCTTCAAAGAACAGGTGACTTCTGTCCCGTGGAATGGATGAACTGAGGGAAGAGGTAAAGCTAGCAGAGGTGGGCACAGAATGGAGTGAGAAAGAAACCGGGCTCTTAAGAGACACAAACTAGTTCCTCCCTCCTGCACCCCCACTCCCACCTGGATTAACAGCGATAAAAGCAATAACAATAAATAGTAAGTCATCCTTGCAGACTTACAACTCACCTTTATCACTGGACTTGTTCTAGCCTCCCATCGCTCACCAGATAAGGTCAGATCTACTCAACTTAAAGTAAAATGAAGGAAAGCACAAGAATTCGGATAATTCGAAAGCTTCGGCATTTAGATTTCTTTGGGGGGAGAAGGAGGCGTGTGTGTCTTGGCAGAATCTGGTCTAAGATGTAATTTATTAAATTATCAAGTTATTTACTAGAGTGAGGATAATAGAAGGCCTTAGAGACTATCTAATCCAGCCCCCTCTTTGTATAGATGAAAAGATTGAGGCTCAGAGAAATTGAACGATTTGCTCCAAGTGACATCCGAGGAAGGAAGAGAGACAGGATTTGAATCCCCCTCTTCTGAATCTGTAGCCAAAATTATTTTCACAGTGCCGTGCCTTTATAGGCTGAAGCTCCTTAAGGGCATCAGCCCTGAAGTGAAAGCAGAGGAAAAGGGCCATTACGCTGGGAAAGGAACCTTCCAAAGGCTATGAGGTCCTCAGCCCGGAGAGCTAGGAGAGGCGATGAGGTAAGGTTTGGCTGCTTTTAAGGTTAGCATCCCCGGAATACTTCTTAAGTGGTTTATGTGCGGGCTCTTTGCTGTCTCATCCCGGCTGGGAAGAAAAGGCAGAGATGGCATGAAAGAGGGGATGCATAGATGAGTAACAGATGTATAGAAAAGGCCACTCTTTCCTTTGGTTTCACAGAAAGCCTGTCTCCAAAGCGGTAGTAACCCGGCTAAACAGGGTTCCTAAGGCACATTCTATACTGAAGCACGCTGAGTGCCCGCCCCTGGGAGCTGAACCCTACAAAGCCAAGGAGGGGCTCCGCTGAAATGACAAGTAGAACTATTCCCCTGCTTGTAGATAGGATAGAAGATCTAGACTTGGAAGTGACTTTAGAGGCTATATAGTTCAACCCTTCATTTTACAGATGAAGAAACTGAGGCTCAGAGCTGTGGAAGTGATTTGCCCAACGTCAGAAACAGACAAATAGATAAAACCAGGTCCTCTGTTGCCAAATCCAGTGTCCTTTCCATTACTTCGTTGATCTTAATTTCTTCCTATTGATTCTGTAATTTGATGAACTATTAGAAGGCTTCCTTGTCAAGGGAGAATAGGAAACAATAGGCCAGGACAGACGTGCCCAGCTCCTTCCAGCCGAACCTGGGCTGGGATTAAGATCCTATTAACTGCCCCCTCTCCTCCTTCCCTTCTCCCTTTCTTTTTCTGTCTCTATCCCCCCTCCCTCCGTATCATCACCACCACCACCACCACCACCACCACCGTCTTTATCCTTGCCACATTTCATCACAGCAATCTTAGCGATTGGTCGACAGCCTTATACTAGGAATGTCTCACCTCACCCAGGCAGCAGGAGAGGTGGCAGGAGAAGTTTCCGCGTTCTCTGGCTAAATTGGAAAGTGCAATTTAGACACTTCCCTTCTCTCTCTACCGCTGAGAGTACAGATCGAGGGGAAAACAGATTTGGTAAAACAGCTGTGTGCTTCGCCCAGCTTCAGCTCCTGTAGAGATTGTCCAGGAAAAGTATGAACTTTCCATTGTTTGAAAATTTTCTAAACAAATGTTTCCCCCAAACGGTTCCTGGGGATGACTGAAATCACCAGGAGTTGGGGTGTGGTTCAGTCTTTCGCTCTCTGATCTACGCCTCCTTGGGCCCAATGCCTTCACCCTGGTAGCCAGAGGCAGGGCCGGGGAGCACAGGACTGCGCAGGGCAAAGCAGGGCATGGGGAGGTGTACTCTCAAACATGCAGGGTCAGTTATTGGGTTGTGTGTGGCGGGAAGAGAGCAGAGCCCTCGATGACACCTACACCCAGTTCAGGCCGAGCAAAGGAGCAAGAATCTGATCGAGACAGGCCAGAACTAAGCCCACCAAGCCAAGTCTACTCACCTCTTCCAATAGGGAATTCGGCCTGAATTAAAGTGCTTGGGGGTGGGGGCGGGCAGGGGGTGTGTTTCGAAGGATATTTAGAGAAAGCGATCCTGCTTTCCATTAAAGAGAAACACTTGTCCTTAATAAGAACTCGAGTTCTCCTTTATGCCTTGACTGTGTTTTCCCTGTATCTAGTGTGCTACCGTCCCTGAGTTACCTCTCTCCCTGTGGATACGATTGAACTAACCTCCCTCACCCTCAGCCCTTACCCCAGCGCCATAGAACACTAGAGGAGTTCTTACTGAGTCGCTACACCAGAATCTCACCTGCCCGGCGTGCACATCTGCCTTCCAGTATCCCTACCTAAGATTGAGGAGGGCTCTAGAATTTCTGGCAGGATTCTGGAACTCTAATAGGATTCTGGAAGTATGATAGAAATCTGGTACTCTGTAGCCATGCCCCCTTTCCCTCTCCTGTGCTCAAGAAAAACAGCTCCAGTTTTTAATAAAGGGACCCAAGTGCTGGTTCTCCTTCCCAAATCCCTTCCAGCTTTGGGAACGCATTTTTCTGAAAAGATTCGGGTCAAGGAACAGACCAAATAGCCGTATAACCCTTTCCAACCTCTGCACACTTCCACATACAGCGCACACAGGCCAGGTTCACACCTGCACGCGCACGTGCACATTCTTCCTGCCCTTCTCTCCCCCCTCTCCCAACTTCTACCTTCTTCTCCTTCCCCATGCCAAGTCTGGCCTGTTTCTGCGAGGTGATTAACGACCCCACTTATTCCACGGATTTCAGGGTCTCCTGCTCAGCATTTTCGGTTTCTGGGCTGTATATCACTCTGTGGGGAAGGGACAGCGGAGGGGGAGAAGCTGGGTAAATACCACAGCGTTGTTCTGAGCTCTCTGGCCGTTTTGTTTTGTTAAGGCTGCCTGGTAAATCTTTCCCCAGAGAACCTCAGGGAGGTAGCAAGGCCGGGAGCACCAGGCAGGTTGCTCTCAGGGTTTTGTCTCTTCTATATCCTCTCATTCCCTAGTAGGAAAGAGGACTGTTCAGCCTCAAAGCATTCTCCGACACTAAGTTAGGATTTTCCATTCTCTCCGCTAGATAAACAAGACTTCCGAGGTAGTCAATCACAAAAGTACCTCTCACGCGTACAAGTCTTTGATTCACCCATCATTACTCACGTCTACAGAACGCTTTAAGGTTTACTAAGGGCATCTTTCCCACCAACCCACTTGAATAAATATTAGCATCTTTTCTATTACTGCTGCGGAAACTAAACCTTGGGAAGGTTGTCCGCGGAGGTGTCGAGCGAATCGGGACTTGCAGGCGGGTCTTCTGACTGCAAGGCTGGTCGCCTTTCCACAAACTCCAAGCTGCTTCTACTAATCGGCCACCAGAATTAGGCAAAATACGGGGTCATGACTCCGCATTCACTGCAGGGGGCCCTTGGCCTCTCGCACAGGGGCTGCTCTTTCTAACGTTGCAGGCTCATTAGCTGAGGAGATGTGGTTACCTGCAGGGAGCCTGGGAAGGGGAAGAGGAGGGAAAAGGGAAGAGAGAGAAGTGAAAGCAGTCATTACAACTACTTTTAACACTAGGGTTTATTTTTTTATTTAGCCCGACGGGATCCATTTCTGTGACACCTTCAAAACTCTCTTCCTCCCTCCGACCCGGCTAATTCCCAGCTTGATTTTTGCCCCTTCAGTTTTTCTCTACAGCAGCCTGGGCGGCAGATTCCTTCACATTTGTTGAAAAGAAACATCTTCCCCTACCCCTTCTCCAACCCGAGGACTCTAGACCCAGAATAAAGAAAAAATGAGAAAGAGGAGAGACTCCCGGAAGGAGGTTCCTGGCCTCTTCTGTAGTAACAGAGTTGAAGATCCTTCAGACCGTTCTAACAGTGCCCCTGAAATTAATTAGAAAATACCTAACCAGGCAGAGGGAAGAAAGCCAGAAAAGGACATGAAGTCGAGGACTCAGGACTCGAGGCTATATCTTCTGTGCAGGGTATGCTAGATTGCCCTAGCGAAAAGACTTTGGCCTTAGTAGGGGAGGTGTGCTGTTTATGTGTGTGCTTATGTGGAAGGGTGTCGTTCAACACTGTTTAAGGACTCTCTAGGGCAGAGAAGGACAAGAGGACTGGCCTATAAGTAGAACAGAGACTAGTAGAGAATTTGCCTCACTGGGGAGCAGAAGAACAGATTACCTGAACTTGTACCCCAGGCGCATCTTTCAGAGGTGTCCCCTGCCCTGCCAGTAATATTACATTTGCATGTCTATATTCTTCACACACCTCTAATATTTATAATGAAATGGTCGCTGTGTGAAGACTTGGATCATATAAAGGCCCAGTAAAGGGTAAGTTCAGTCAAAAGGAACTAGCTTAACAAATATAGAGCTAGAGGAACCTCAGAAATTATCTAGCCCAACTCCATGATTTTACAGATGAGGCAAATAAGACCCATGTAGCCCAAAGAGGGAAGGGCTTGCTTAAGGTCACTCTTAGTAAGTGGCTGTCAGCCTATAGCTTAATGTGTAGTTCTACTGACCAGCCTGGGGAAGACTCAGGCTTCCACAGGATTGTGAGTCTATAACTCACTAGGGAGTCCAACTAGGAAGTGTGAGAGTTTGTAGTTGACAAACACTCAGGGAAATCCTGTACAGTTTATATCACCTTTTTTTTTTTTCTGCTTGTAGTCAAGGGAAGAGACTGAAGATTAAAGACACAGATGTTTTTAGTTTACAATAGAAGTGTAAACATGACCATAATTCATGACTTTACTATTGGCTGTCCACAATTGACTGACTTTAGTGCCAGGTCTATCTTTGGCTTTAACCCAGTAGACCTAAACCTGCCTTTTAGAAATCCACCTACTAAGACATGTGCTGAATGCTGTCACAGACCCTAGAATTATTTCTCTAGACAAAAATAAATTTTCAAAGAAAGGAGACAAAGGCAGAGAAACTCTGAAAGGGGCTGTTCAGTTTCAAAATATTCAAGATATGCCAAAGTATGGAACAGAGAAATGAATATTATTTTCTCTATCCTTTAAAATTCCTTAGTCAAATTTGAATCTGATCAGGGGTTTATCGAGAAGCCTAGAACAGTCGGTCACAGACAACAGTCTCAGGCAGTTCTCTCTCTCTCCCTTATGGGGCTAAAACTAACACAGGGAGAACACCAGGGAAAACTGACACAGCGGGTAGGAGAGACAAGTTCAGCCCATGGCTATTTGGTATCCTTTCTATGAAAACGTCTCTTT
This sequence comes from Phalanger gymnotis, assembly GCA_028646595.1. Taxonomy (NCBI): domain Eukaryota; kingdom Metazoa; phylum Chordata; class Mammalia; order Diprotodontia; family Phalangeridae; genus Phalanger; species Phalanger gymnotis. Next base: position 45,012,640 of record CM053627.1, on the reverse strand, counting down.
TTTCTTCTTTCTGATAATTCAATTCTCTCTGAATAATCCAATTTAGTTCAGTTCAATCTAATTGGATTCTAGCCAACCAACGTTTCTAATAGATTCTCTGTGTTGCTTTGCAGGTTTATGTTCAGTGCTCCAAGCGAGGATCCTGCAGGCACAGAACAACCCACCGGGTCTGGTTTCCCTTTCCAACTTGGCGAGAAGACCCCAGAGATAACAGATCGATAGCCCTTTGCATTAAGAAGTTTTCCTCCCCAGTCCAAATTCACTTTTCCAGAGGCCACGGTCTGGAGACGAAACAAAACACTGCTCTCTCCAGTCTCTACTTTTCATTCTCGGTATATAGGCTTTTAAGGAAAGAGTAGAGGGAAAGAAACGTAGACGCCCACATGCATGTGATCTAAGATCGCACCAAACAAAAGCACCACCTCGCTTCCCAAGAGATGATCGAACCCTAAGGAATTTTCCCTCTATTCTTCAAATGTTGATTTAATATTGAACACTGTTTAGAAAGAACCCACGTGGACCGTTAAAGCTGGAAGAGACTTAGAAACCACCTAGTTCAATGCCTTCATTTGATAGAGATTGAAACAAGCCCAGAGAGGGAAGGAGATTTGGAAGGGAAGGGGTCAACTGAGTAGGAATCAAGATTGTCAATAGTGCATACAACCTAAGTGCTCCTTCCAGGAGACACACACACTAGGGTTATAAATGAGACCATATTGATTTCTCTCTTCCATACTTTGGTGTATCTTACAAAGCAGTTGTATGACTAACCTAATGTCCTGCATAGAATAGATAAAACACTCTTTCAGAAACATCAATTTATATTTCCAAACATGAAAACTGAAAGGGGTTGGACTAGATGGTTCTTTAGGGCTCTTTCTAACTCTAATGCTCTTCCTCAATCTAACTTTGGTGTGTTGTGACTTTAAAGACATCCCTAGACCTTGGGGCATGGATGCAGGGTGTGTTGCGTGTTTCTGTGTCTGCAAGTTTGGGCCGAGTGACCAGGCCCAGACTAAGGCCTGAGCCTTAGTGTAAAGTTGTTCACAAGGAACATTAACAAAGGCTTTGCAATGCCTTCCCCACCCCTCACCCTTGCTTGCACCCCCAATCAAATTGCCTGTCTATTTCGGATCTGAAAGCCGATCTCATCATCCTAATGCAATAGAAGAGAGGGAGGAAGACAAATTAACTGAAATAAATGCTCAGCCTAAGGGACGCACCCTTTGCTGGCCACAAATTGCTATGAGAGTTTTATGGCCCGGCAAACTCCGAGGAGGGGAGGGGAATTGGAGAAAGAAAGAGGAAGGGGTGCTTGAGCTAGAAGAAGGAAAGGGGGTCCTCATTTCGGTTGTGGTCATTCCAGATTTCACAATGCAGACGTCCAGCCTAGCCAGCAAAGCCACTGACTGGGCTTTTCGGGTTCGCTGTACATGAAACGACAAAGGAAGAATGCCTAGGGCATTGAGCTTTTTCTTGCAAAAGTTCAGAAAAAAAAAACTTTTCAAATTGCGTATGCTATCCTCTAGGTTATGAGACACTTAACGGATGGTGGGGGAAGGGGAACTATTCAGGTCATTCAAGGCCAAAACAAATCGACAAACAAAAAATCCCACTGATCCCTCAGCTTCAGCTTAAGAACTCCAGAAATGTAAAGAAAAAGATTTTAAGTTTTTCTTAATATCTCACTTCTCCCTTTAGCTTTCCGTTGAACTGCACTGGTACGCCTACATCTCTATGTTTATCAGCGGCCAGCCCATCTCCTCACTATCCAGATATGAATTGCTCTGGAGATTCAGTAGAATGGGGGAAAGCCTGATAGCCGACTTCTCTAGCTAAAAGTCTAGGTCCTGAGGCAGGTATTGTCCTTGGACAGCCAGGCTCTGGGAAGTAGTCAAGAGAAGTAGAATCAGGACTGCCTCCCCAGGAGCAGTTTTCTACAGCTCAAGGGTTCCTGCTCAGACACTAAGGCACTTTGTAGGCGGGTTGGAACTGACAGTCCCCATGTGAACCGTAGCCCATTGTAATTCTCAAGCTTACTGCCTAGAGCTTCACTGACTCCACCGCCTCCCTAAACTGCGGGCTAAAATCTCCCCAGCCTAGGGAAATAAATAAATAGAATAGCAGTCAGCAAAGTGAAGGAGGCCTTATGACTGATTCTGGGTAATTAACAAGCCTTTAGTCCAAATCTCCGTCCACCCCCTTCCAACCTAGCCAAAAAACACCGACAAATCTATCGTAGCTTGATTCAATTCAATAGATGCACCCTAAACTCTTGCTGTGAACAAGGTGAGAGGCAGCGTATTATGCCTAGAGAACCTGGGTACGAGTCCACTCTGACGCCTACTACTTGTAGGAAGGAGAATTCTTAACCTCTGGGTGATGATCCCATCTATCTTTCTAAGGTAGAGTTACAAATGAGTTGTCTCTCTACATCCATGAACAGTATTTCCACATCGGGAGTTCCCTACACTGATGAAATTGATGTCCAGCCTAAACAAAGACGAAAGAAGAAGGGGAAAAAATGCAGCTCGCTGTGCTCTGGGTTTTATGTAGATGATTTTTAAAAATAACAAAAAGGAGATGAACTACAGCTGGTGTAATAGAATCAGAACTGAAGTTGTCAGACTTCCAGAACTGAGTTAGTTAGCATCCTGACTTCCATACCTCTCTGAGTCTGTATATTAATCTGTAAAATGGACTAATTAACACTATTGCTACCTACTTCACAAGGCCCCAGGTTGGAAACCGCTTTGTTAAGCGTCCTATGCGGGTCTCATTCAGGTGACCTCAAGATGGTTCTTAAATGAAGGAGCCGATTTTCATATGCTCCAGGTGGAAATTAGACTTCTAACTTTAGAATGACATCCATAGATCCTACTCTAAAGGGAAATGGGACCCAGGTTGCCTGGGACATTAAACTACAGCCACTAAGGGAAGTACGTAAGGAGCTTCTTTAGAGATAGATTTCTGAGTTTTCCCTTGGTGTCTGCGGCGTAGAAGGCATCCTGGTTTAGAACCCGCGGTGAGCCTTTCTTCCTTCGTGTTTCCTTCCAAACCTGCAGGGCCCATGGAAGGGTCCGCCTGAGTCAGGACCCCGAGCTGTCCAACCACGGAACGCTGATACTACCCTTCAGATAAGAGTGAGGGCAGGAGAATATCCGAAGGCTCAGAGATTGCAGGTCCAAGGCCTGGACTGGGTGCTCTTGCCCCACAGCCTACCTGCCGGAGATGCCAAGAGAGTCAAAGAGAGATAGATACAGGGCCCCGCTTTCATTCCCCAGGGCTGGGCTCTCACCACTTACGGGATGTAAAGGTCTCTGGCTCAGCAGGCATATTTTCAGAGGAAACAGTCCCTTTAAAACGGTGTGGAACTTATGGAAACTTTGTATTCTCTTAGAAATGACTTTCCCTTACATCTCCATTCTTGTTTCAGGCAGCCATCTAAGCCTACTTGGTGGAGATGCTCAGGAAGACCATGTGTGTGTGTGTGTGTGTGTGTGTGTGTGTGTGTGTGTGTGTGTGTGTGTGTGCTCGCGCGGGGGGAGGCGGGAGGGGGCGGCGCGGAGAAATCCACGGTCTGAGGGAGGCTTTGGAATAATAGACAAAAAACGCACCAAAAAAAAAATTCGCTGGCCTGACAGCTATAACTTGCCCTTTCTATTCACTCTCTTTCCCTACATCCCCACACTCTTAGAAAAGGTTTAGGGGGCGACTTTCCCTTCCCAAGCTATTGCGTCTCACTGCTTTCAACAAGAGACCTGGAAATTCTGGGCAAGCAGAGGAGAATGAGCTGAGGAGTGAGAGTGGAACAGGATCCTACCCACGAGGCCCTTTGTGGGAGTCCAAGTCAAATGGATCACATGTCACATTGTACCCACTTCTGGGCACCTAGAAGAAGAAGGGTGCGTCTTGACCTTAGGTAGGGAAGATATTTTAGTTTCGTGCAGGAGCCAGAGGCTCTGTAGCGGCTGTTTGCCCTCGAACCTGAGCTCGGGGCTCATCTTTGGGTGTCCATGGGTCACCTTTCGTCCTCTCACAGGCGAGTTTGTGTGTTTGTTCACGGAGATTGGGGGCGGGGGGAGGGGCGGGAGAAGCCAGAAGTATTAAACCGAATCCCGGCCAGCTTTCCCCTTCAGCCTAACCCCTGACTTCCCTACTCGTCTGAATAAAGACACAACAACAACCACCCACCAGAGTACCTAACACCTCTCTCTCTCTCTCTCTTACTCTTTCTCTCTGTGTCTCTCTCTGTCTCTCTCTGTCTCTCTGTCTCTCTCTCTCTCTCTCTCTCTCTCTCTCTCTCTCTCCTTTCCCCTCACTCCACCCTCCCCTTCTTCTCCCCCTTTTTCTCCTGCTCCCCACCTGTGTCTGTGTGTGGTGTCATCTTTTCATTCTTTTTTAGACGCTTACAACCTCCACAGTATTATCTCAAGGACAGAGACCTCTGAGATTGACTGCCTGCTCTCTCTCTCTCTCTCTCTTGCGCGCGCGCGCGCACACACACACACACACACACACACACACACACACCAACCTGGAGTCATACTAAAGCTCATACTGGACTTCTCTACCATTCTACTCCCACCTCACCCGGGGCCCGAGCCCTGTCAGTTTTCGTCCCACGGATTTTATCCGTTGGCACATTAAGGTCTTATGGGTTCTTCAATGCTAAGACATTAAACCCCTCGCAACAGTGAACATCACGAATGCTTCAGACAGAGTGATTTGGGCCCTGTCTTAGAGCAATGGGAGGAGAGCGGGGCTGCTTGCCCAGCAGGCTTGATCTACAATTCCTTTCTCCCACTAGAACGTGACTCCGCTCCTAGTTGCCCAGACCTCCCAGCCGCATAGCTGAGCAAGTAGAAGAGAGGGCCGTCGGGAATGTCTCCAGGACTGCTCCGAGGTGATCATCTGATCATTCCTGACAAATTCGGTGAAAGCGTTTTGTAAATCTGAAAGCGCCTTAAGAAACCGAGCTATTGCGGGAATTAATGCAGGCTGAGTGGGCGCTAAGCATTCGTCATCTGCCAGATGCAGCGAGCCTGAGAGACTTTCCCTCAGTAAAATACAGATACGTCCTTGGCTCTCTTTATGCCTGGGCTGGCCTCGAGCATCTTATACTAGAGGCCCACGGCCCTAGGTCCTAGGAATATCTAAGGAAGACCTGGGACAAAGCTCTCCGTTTTGAGTCTATTTCTGCTTTCGGAATAAAGTAAATTAAAAAGTCTTATCATGGCAATAAGGACAGACCCAGCACACAGGAATCTTTAAATAGCTTTCTTTGAGCGCAGGGTTTGAGGGAGCCCCTCTTCTCCTTAACCCCGGTGTGGTTTTCTCCGTGACCTGGCGATCCAAAGTCTCACAGTCACTGCTGTTCTTGTAGGATCCTTAACTCTCAGCTTTCCCTAGAAGCTTCTGTGAGCTTTGGGATGCACCCCCATTTGTGGCCGTTGCCTCTCCAGACGTATATACATCTTCCTCCATTTTCCTTTCCTAATTTCCACCCCTGGTTCACCCTCTTAGATCTTCTAGTTATGTATCCCAAGACCTCAATATGAATTTCCGTGAATCAACTAGACCATACATCCCAATCATTTTAGACATAAAACTTAAAAAAAAAAGTTGCTGAAATTTCTACCACCGTTTTCTTACCTTTCAAGCCCTACTCTCCCAAGGAAGAAGGTGGATTCAGCAAGTTTGTTAAAAAAAAAAAAAAAAAAAGAAAGAAAGAAAGAAAGAAAGAAAGAAAAAAGATCCCTCATTAGAACTGGAATGGGGTATAGAAAAGTTAACAGTCACAAGGCTGCCCCCCCGTGACGATTCTCTGAAACAGCATGGCCTTCTGGACAACTGGGACGCTTTATCTCTTTTGAACTTATGTCATCTGTGGTCGAAAAGTTATTGAATCCAAACAGTTATTTTAATCTACGAGAAATGGGCGGGGGAAGGGGGGGTCGGATATGGTCCGGGTGAAATACTCTCCTGCCCAGAGACGCTGGAGAACATATGCAGTGTGTCCTTCCAGTCCTTTCTATGAACATTTGTCCTATCTGTGTTTTGCGAATCCCTCATCTTCTCTCCTACCCACCAAGGCCGCCCTGCCCCCAACCAATTCCTTTCTTTTCGATTTCGGTTCTGCAACAATAGCTCTGGCTGCTGGAGCTTGCCTGATGATATAATCCAAAAGGCATTCACCAGCAGACCAAGGGCCAAGTTATCAAAGAGTTCGACTTTTTTAAAAAGCTGTTTACTATTCAGGAAATTTGGTAATTATTTTTTTTCTCTCCACGTAGTGGTATTACCCTCTCCCTTTTGATATTAGATCCTCTATGGCCCCTAGCGTCGTGCTGTAAGGAGAGGAGAAATATGAAGGGGTTGGAGTAAAGCATCAGAATGTCATATCCTTCATGTTATCAGAGTAGCTTTTCAAACCAGCTGAGGGCTTCCCGGAAAACAAGAACTCATATTGCAAGCCCACATTCTCCATCCATGGTTCTGGGAGAATGAAGGAAGGCTCCAGTTCTACTTAGTCTATCTTTTACTTGATTCTCTTTAGCATTTTATACCACATGTTTTTTTTAAATAATATTTCATTTTTCCCAATTGCCTGTAAAACAATTTCTAACATTGAATTTTTAAATTTTGAGTTCAAATTTCTCTCCCTCCCTCCCTCCTTCCCCATTCCTCCTCCCTGAGATGATAAGCAATTTGACATAGGTTACACATGTGCAATCATGCAAAACATATTTCCATATTAGTCATGTTGTGAAAGAAAACACAGACCAAAAGAAAACACCACGAGAATAAAAAAAGTAAAAAGTACAATGCTTCAATCTGCATTCAGACTCCATCAGTTCTTTTTCTAGAGGTGGAGAATCTTTTCATCAATAGTCCTTTGAAATTGTCTTGGGTCATTGTATTGCTAAAAATACGTAAGTCATTCACAGTTGATCATCATACAATATTGCCATTACTGTGTACAATGTTCTCCTGGTTCTGCTCACTTCACTTTGCATCAATTCATGTAAACCTTTCCAGGTTTTTCTGAAAGCAACTTGCTAGTCATTTCTTATAGTACAATAGCTTTACATTCATACAATCATGTACTACTGTTCAGCTATTCTCCCATCGAGGTACCTCACTTCTATGTTCAATTCGTTGCCACAACAAAAAGATCAGCTATAAATATTTTTTTTGGTAAAATAAGTTATCCCCCACTCCTTAAAAAAATCTCTTTGGGATACAGACCCAGAAGTGGCATTGCTGGGTCAAAGGTTATTCACAGTTTTATTGCCCTTTGGGCATAGGTCCAAATTGCTCTCCAGAATGACTAGATCAGTCCACAGCTCCACTAACAGTGCATAAGTGTCCCAATTTTCCCACATCCCCTCCAACATTTACCACTTTCCTTCTTTGTCATATTAGTCAATCTGATAGGTGTGAGGCATGCACTACATGTTTTATTTTTCTCTGCATCCCTTTCCCAAAAGCTTATATTTGGAGAATTGAGATGTATGAGAAAAGATGAGTGTGTATCTGTATGTGCACTAAAGATATTTCTGTGGGCTGTTCATAATGCAATGCTTATACTCACTGAAACTATTTCATATTTCATACCTGCTTAAATTGCCTTCTTTATCTAATGGTTTCATGTATGTAAGTCTTGCTTTCCCAACTAAGCAGAAAGGTCCTTAGGGTTAGGCACGTTATCCTATTTTTTTAAAAAAATTGTACCCACAGTAACTTGGGATGCATTTTGTGCTTTCTTAGAATCTGTAGCATTCCATCAAAACACAGCTCAGGTGCCTCATCCTATGTAAAATCTTTATTGATACCCTCAATTACTAGTGCTTCCCCTTTCATATATACATATATATACACATATACATATATAATCTGCATGTATGTGTATTTATTTTTTCTCCCAATTAAAAAATGTAAGTTACTTGAGGGTAGGGATTATTTCTTTTTTTGTCTTTATATTCTCAGCACCCAGCAGAGTGCCTGGTACATTAAACTAAGCAATTAATAAGTTTTCTTTGACTGATTGGTAGAGCAGGGCTAGACACATAGAAGGCTCTCAAAAAATACTTGCTGGTTGATCAACTCTTAGGGCCTTGGTTCCCTCATCTGTAAAGTAAGAGGGTTGGATTAGATAATTTTTAATATTGCTTTTAACTCTAGATCCTGTGATTCTTTCTTATTATCCTTGGGTATGAAGTTGGAGATTCATATGAGAATGTGCTCTGATCTAGGTTCCATTTTGGTAAAGAGTCTACTTCTTCATACTGTAATTGTTAGTTGATCCCCTGAAATGGATTTACCAAATATCTTGGTAAATGGTCCAAGAACTGTATCCCTAGAGAATATGGTCCATAGAGTTAGGGGAATTTTTATGTGGTGCACCCATTACAAGAACTATGCTCCTTTTGTTACCCTGATTTTGATCCTGCCCAAAATGCCTCCTGTCAGTTCTCCTTCCAAATTAATACAATTAAACAAACATTCTAACTAAAAAAAAAATCCCTTCCTCCGGTCTACTATTCTCCTTTGGCTATCATGGCATTTGGTTCTCCTTCTACCAAACTGACTACTCCTCAGTCTTCATTACTAGAGCATTATCTGTCTCCTGTCCATTAAGTGTAGGTATCTCTCAGGGTTTCATACTGAATCCTCTTCTCTATACATTCTTTCTCTTGGTAATTTGATCACCCGCCATGGTCTCAATTATCATCTTTATACAAATAATTTCACATTTTACATATTTTATATCCAATGGTATTCTCTCAAGAGAATCCAGTCCCACATTGTCAACTACTTGCAAAATAAATATGTCCCACAGATGTCTCAAATTCGACATGTCCAAAATGGAACTCATTTTTCCACCCTAACTCCATTTCTCTTCCAAACTTCCTTATTTCTTTCGAGAGCACCACTATTTTTTACAATTTATAATCTCAGGGTTAGTCTTGACTTTGCCTTTTACCTCATCACTCATTATCTAATCAGTTGCCAAGTCTTAGTGATGCTGTCTCCACAACATCTCTCACATTCATCCTCTTCTTTCCACTGACACAGTCACTACTCTGGTACAGGCACCAAATAATCTCAATAATACTCGAGTACAGGGTCCTTCAAATTGGTTTTCCTGCTTTCAATTTTTCCTCTCTGCAATCCATCTTCCAGAGAATAACCAAATTAACATTCCAAAGAATCCCAATAGTCCAGGTCTGATTGTGTCATTACCCTGCTTTCTGGTTCCAGTGACTTTGTATTGCCTTTAAAACAAAATAAAAACAGTCTGGCTTTTAAGGTCATCCAGCAGTCTGGGGGGTGTTAGTTCTATAATTTTATTCATATGGAAGTTCTAGAATGTTCCTTCCACAGATGCAGATGGCAACTCTTCAATAATTTATAATAAATTTATAATATATTAAATCATTGTTTATTATGTTAATATATAAACATAATAGGTTTATAATACATAATTATGTAATTTATAGAGAGTTGCTTAGGGGCACTGAGAAGTCAAATGGCTTGTTGATGTCACAAAGGCTGGACTTGAATCTAGGCCTTCCTGACCCCAAGCCTGGCTCTGTATCAACTTTATTAGGCTACATCTCCTACAGCGCTGTCAGGTTTACAAAAAGCCTAAACCTAGCTCAGCCTCTAAGTGTAGGATCTTTTCATTTATATAATGCTGACATACTTGTTGGAGCAAGGAATCATTGGCTATAACCCTTATGGTAATATAGAGAATGTCCATCCTTATCATCTGACCTATCACTATATCTTCCATACCCCCATGCTCTGCCATCTGACCTGACTTGCAATCCTCTCTATAGCAGATTTATTCTATGTGAGTTGCCTTCCCCACAATCCCCCTGCCCCATTAGAACTTGAGCTCCTTGAGAACAGAGAGGGACTGTCTCACCTTCCTATTTGCATTCTCAGGATTTAGTACAGGGCTTGGTACCTAGTAAGTGTAGATAGGTGGCTCAATGGAAAAAGTACAGGCCCTGTAGTCAGGAGGAGCTGAGATCAAATTCAGTCTCAGCTACTTATGAGCAGTGTGACCTCAGGCAAGTCACTTGACTTCTGTTTGCCTCAGTTTCCTCACCTGTAAAATGGGGATAATAATAGCACTGACCTCTCAAGGTGGGTGTAAGGATCAAATGAAATAATGCTTGTAAAGTACTTGGTACATAGTAAGTGTTATATAAATGTTAGCCACTATCATTTTTCATTCATTTGTTTAAGCTCATTTGTGTTTTCTGAGAATCAACTCTAATAACACATGTAAAGCACTTTGTGAATCTTAAAAGTGCTATATAAATCTTAGCTACAAATATTAGTAGTATTATTAGGCGAGGACCATAAGCTGATAACTTGGACATCCAAGATCATCAATAAATAGGTATTTTTTGCTTGGTATTTCTCTTTTCATGCATCTTGATAGTTTTTTTCATCTGAATCTTCTCAGCACGACACTGTTTATGGTAGAGTTTGGCCTTTAGACCAATCATTTTCTTTGCTTTCTTTGAACGTTCATGAGCTTCTTGGCTTTCCTTCTTTCTCTTTTTCTCGTGGCAATCCAAGCAGTAGCCATACCATTTTTGGTGTAATTCTATGTACTCATTCTGTGGCATGTTGACGGCTAGGGGCCCCATCAAAGTGCCGCTGAAAATGCTTCCAAACTTCAGACCATCCGCCACTCGTGACTGACTTCCCAAGAGCCAGAAAAGAAAAGCTAAGCGAAAGAATGATGAAAAAACTCCCCAAGGAGCAGTGCCTGCCTATCTGATGGACAGAGAGGGACAGTCCCAAGCCAAAGTCCTTTCCAATATGATTAAACAGAAACAAAAAGAGAAAGCTGGTAAATGGAAAGTGTCCTTGCCAAAAGTTCGTGCCCAGGGAGAAACAGAAGTGTTAAAGGTTATTCGTACAGCAAAGAGAAAGAAGAAGGCTTGGAAGAGAATGGTTACTAAAGTCTGCTTTGTTGGGGATGACTTTACTCGAAAACCACCGAAATATGAAAGATTTATTAGGCCAATGGGTTTACATTTTAAGAAGGCTCATGTAACTCATCCTAAACTTAGGGCTACTTTTTGCCTACCCATACTTGGTGTGAAGAAGAATCCCTCCTCTCCACTATATACAACTTTGGGTGTTATTACCAAAGGGACTGTCATTGAAGTGAATGTGAGTGAGCTGGGCCTCGTGACACAAGGAGACAAAGTTATCTGGGGAAAATATGCACAAGTTACCAACAATCTGGAAAACGATGGATGCATAAATGCTGTCTTTCTTGTTTGATTGACTGATTGAATGAAGTTCTACATCTTTGACAATTATTAAGGATTCTACAATATATCAAGAAAACCACAACAGTTACTACATTTGAGCAGTCACAAAACAAAACCAAAGACCCAATTCTACACATTGGTTGTTTTGATTTGAGATTAACCTGGAAAAGAGATGAGACACTATTTTCTATTCTTTTATGAGACTTGTTCTCATTTTGGAGTGGCAATAAAAAGAGCTTGTAGCTAACAATAAATAAATAAATAAATAAATAAATAAATAAATAAATAAATAAATAAATAAACAAATAGTTATCACTATCCTACTCTCATCAAAATGGGCTCAAAGAGGGAATAACATACACACTCAATTGGGTATAGAAATCTATCTTACCCTACAAGAAAGTAGGAGGGGAAGGGGATAAGAAAAGGGAGGGAGGATAGATGGGAGGGCAAATTGGGGATGGGGTTAGTCAGAAGAAAGACACTTTTGAGGAGAGACAGGGTAAAAGGAGAGAAAGAATAGAAATAAAGGAGATAGGATGGAGGGAAATACAGTTAGCAATAGTAACTGTGAAAAAAATTTTGAAGTAAGTTTCTCTGGTAAAGGCTTCATTTCCCAAACATAAAGAGAATGTAGTCAAATTTATAAAAATAAGAGCCATTCTCTAATTGATAAATTATCAAAAGATATGATTAATTTTCAGATGAAGTAATCAAAGCTATCTATAGCCATATGAAAAAATACTCTAACTCACTATTGAGTGGAGAAATGCAAATTAAAACAACTCTGAAGTTCTACCTCATACCTATTAGATTGGCTAATAGGACAGAAAAGGCAAGTGACAAATGTTGGAGGCGATGTGGGAAAAATAAGACATTAATGCACTATTGGTGGAGTTGTGAACTGATTCAACCATTCTGTAGAACAATTTGGAACTATGTCCAAAGAGCTATAAAACCATATACAACCCTTTGACATAGCAATACCACTGCTAGGTCTGTATCCCAAAAGAGATTAGAAAACAAAGAGGAAAAGAACTTATATGTACAAAAATATGAATAGCAGCTCTTTTGGGGGGCAAAGAGTTAGAAATTGAGGAGATACCCATCAATTGGGGAATGTTGGAACAAGTTGTGGTATGTGGTTATGATGGAATACTATTGTGCTAATAAGAAATGATGAGCAGGATGCTCTCAGAAGACCCTGGAAAGATTTGCATGGGTTGATACAAAAAGAAGTCTATTGTGTACAAAGTAACAGCAATATTGTAAAATGATCAGCTATGAATGACTTAGCTATTCTCATCAATACAATAATCCAAGACAACTCTGAAGGACTTATGATAAAAAATGCTATCCATCCCCAGAGAAAGAATTGATGGTGTCTGAATACAGATCGAAGAATTTTTTTATTTTCCTCATTTTTCTTGAGGTTTTAGTCTATTTTTCTTCAACAACATGACCATTATGGATATATTTTGTATGACTACACATTTATAGCCTATAGAGAATTGTTTGTCTTCTCAATGAAGGGGGGTGGGGAGAGAGGAAAGGAGAGAATTTGGAACTCAGCATTTTAAAAACATGCTAAAATTGTTTTTTATGTAACTGGGAAAAAATAAAATACTAAATAAAAATAAATTAATTTTAAAAAAGAAAAAAATAGAGTGGGATTTGAACCCAGGTCTTCCTGACTCCCCCCCCCCAAAAAAAAAATTAGGTATCACTAAAAGTTGAACTGCTATCATTTTAGGCCTGCCTATACAGAAAAATTAACTCCAGGACCATAGCAGAATCTTCACAGGTATGTACCACAGGCTATACTTAGGAGCAGCCTGGGTCCCCAGGCCTGCCAACTTATTGTATAATCTTTTACTGGTGTCTCCAACCCTGCCTTTAGATTATCCAAACCAAGAGCTACCACCACCTTCTCCCCAGGCATTTTGGGTATAAGAGAAGCTTCTCTTGTCTGATGTGGTCAAAAGAACTTGTTACTAAACTATAGTCAGACACACATAAAATAGAACTCACAAATAAAATAGATAATATAGCAAGGCAAGATGTTCGGAACTTGAGAAAAGGTTGGAATCCTTTAGCAATTATCCCTAGGATTCTGCTCTATATTTTACATGCATCTCCTTGTTTATCCTTCTTTCCCAATCTACCCTTCTTCTCCCTTCTCTCCTTTTTGCTGAACCCCACAGTGTACTGATACAGTAGAGCAAGGAGAGGGTATGTTGAGCACACTGACTCATAGGATGTTTTTGTCATTTACATTTGACTGATGTAAGGTTCTTAAGCTAGGAGTGCTCTATTATGGTGGTGGCCCCTTCCTATGCCATTGTATTGTTGTGATCATGGGCCAGAAGACACGTTATTCCTCCTTTTGTGTTGTGTTAATGCTGCTGCAGGATTGAACATCACAGATCATCAGAGAATAGTCAGACCTGACCCCTATACCTAATGACTCTCTGGGGAGATGCTGGCAGTAAATCTATTTGTGCACCACTTTGGCTACTGCTAGGGATGTGTTACAAGTTGGACAAGGAAGCTACAATTCACTCATTCGTAGGAACTGTTATACACAGAGATAGTGAAAGAAAAACATCAATGATGGAAGCCAGACATGGAAGTTGTAGTTTGGGTTATCTTGATTTGTTAACTTTTATTCAAGTCTATGACATTGGAAGCAGTGAGAAGAATCTCCAAAGTATTTATTAGGAACTTGAAAAATATATTTATAAGTGGAGCAATGCTCTGAGGCAACTATCCCAATGCCAATTCCCAATGATGAGTTGGGTTTCCAAGCATGGCTGCTATAACCTCTCAAGTCCTCTAGGTCTCTATCCTCTAGCTCTGAGGGATCACATGGTGGCTTTCTAATGTTATAGTTCATAATCCCCCACCAGTGTGCTTCCTGTCATTGTTATAAGTTATCAACTTGTCAGCAGGACTAGTTAGTTTTTTGGAAAAGGGTATTTACCAAAGTGGTATAGTAAAGACAGTTAGTACAGACATTCTCCCCAAAGTCTATGATATACTCTCCATCATATGCTTAAAGAATCCAAGAGAAAGTTCAAAGTTAGAAAGCACAATGGCAAGGGTCCATTCCTTAAAAGCCCATTTGCTGGTGTCCTCAAAATGTTCCCCTTAAATATGGTATACTTCAGTCTATCCTTGGCTCCTGATGCAGAAACTACCATCATCAAATGCTCACTGGGAGACATTTGTATTGGTAATTAAGGTGGGACTTCTTTTTACTGTTTTCTCTTTTGGAGCACTTAGGTAATCAAGTGCCTTTGATGAGTCTGGCCTTTGTTTCTTTGATTAAATCGGGAGTCTTTGATAACCTTCTTATGTCAAGGGAAAGCCTAGTTCATGTGGCTTTGAGTCACATGGTTGTGACACCGTTTGACCCTGAACAGGGTATATAAATTCAGAGGTTAGCGTTTTGCTTGGAGCTCTCACTCACTAGAAGAGTGTCATGTGATTTGACCAGAAGAGACTCTGGGTAGCCGTTGTTAAGGAGCCCCCCAGCTTTGAAAAAACCCAGATGTTGATACTTCTCTGGTAACTGTGTATTGCTATGGTTTGTGTTATTTGTTCTGCTTATGTAATGTACGTTTGTAATTCCTGTTTATATTTTCTCTGAAGTTCAGGGTGCTGGCTTTTCCCCCTGAACTAAGTGAATGATATATGTATGTTTGATTAAAGTGAGATTGTAAACCCCTTAAAGTTGCTTTCCTTAGGAAAGCAGATCAAAGACTCTGTGCTGGCAGCCCTTCTGTGTGCTGCTGTTGTTGGTCTTACACAGCCACAACAGCTGCAAGCAACATTGTTGTTACAACACTGCTAGGATGCCAATGAAAATCCAAATCCTTTGGTCTTCTGAAGTTCACTAGGTACTCCTCTGTTTGGGTAGTAATAGGTACCAAGCTAAGGTGCTCTCTTCCCCATCAAGCTATTCCCTCTCAGGGGTGGATCTTTCTCCTCTCTACTGTCAGACACTTAAATCTTTCCAGTTCTGACTTGGTTCCTGGTTTTATACAAGCTCTGAGGTGTGACCAAATCTTTGTGCCATTTGGAACAGACTTCTTATCGATGTCACTCCAGTTCATTCAGTAGCTTTAAGGACTGTTTTGCACTTAAAGTCTTTGTTTGATTTATTGAGACATGTTCTTACTAGGTTAAGGTATTAGGCATAAAATCTATTATTGACATTAAATAGGAGTGGGAGAATTACCCAGGCTCATCCTTACCCTTATAATAACATATATTTGTATGCAGGGATATATGTATCTGTGTATTTGCTCACACATATATACATATATGTAAACACATTGTTTATGTGTTGACGCTGCTCACATATTTGATATTGCTCATGTGGGATGCAAAGAATTTTGTCATCATGTGGCATAGTGAGGTGATTGCTCTGTGTCCAGGCTGGTATTTTCTTAGATGGCCTTCAGTTTGGACTCCTAGGAAATCACCTGGACTCTAGACTTTGCATCTCTGTAGAATGCCAGCTCTGGTCCAGATTCAAGGCTGTCACACAGGCTAAATGTAACAAGTAACCCTTGGCCACACAGCTTTGTGAGACAGTTTGTGGCATCAAGTCTCTATAGTATTTCCAGAGTCTGGGGCAACACCTAAGTGATCTTCTCAAATATTGAGCATATATTTTTATTCTTCTGTTGTCATAATTTATGCTGGATTAGAACAATACAGGCCAGTCAGCTCTCTGGAAACACCATAACTTTTGAAATTAATTTCCTTCACAAATGTTAATTAGGTTACAAAATTGTGGTAGAGTACCTTATAGTTAAAATTATGGTCTAAATCAATGGCATGCCAATTCAGTTTTAAAAATACTATTCAAAACTTGGTTAAGTTGGGGTTACCTCAAATCTCTATCTCAGGGGATGGTCCTGGGCTCCAAGTAGGTCCTTGTCTATACATGCACTTGCATGTCCAAAAATGCATGTCTGGACCAGGGAGGGCCTAGGGAAAAAGAGCTGGCTTCCAGCCAGCCAAGTGGGGGTGCTTCTGCCTGGGTGAATCCCAGAGGTCCTGAGTTACTGCAAGAGAGAGATTTGCAGGACAGGCAGGCCTACATTTAGAAGATTCAAAGCCATTCTTGAAGTTTTCATTGGTTCCTTCATTCACCAACTATTTATTAACTTCTATGTCAGAAGCTAAGGAGTATAGAAGATAAATAAGATTGAGTCCCTGCCGCAAGGACCTTGCAATATAGTAGGGAAGATAAGGCATGTAGAAATATACAAAGGAGACTAAGGTAAGTATATCAGAATAGTACAAAGAAATGTTATATGAGTGTTCAGAGGAAGGAGGGATAAGAGATCTCTTTTAAAGATGATAATAAGGGTAGGATTTCATGAGATAGAGATTGGAGTGGGGGACATTCTAAGGAGAGAGGCCATCATGTACAAAGACCATAAAGTGTGAGTCTAGCTAGGTTGTTCAATGCTCCCTGAAATTGTGAAGCAAAAGAGCATGAGATTATCCCAAAAAGGTAGATTAGAACCAGATTTTAGAGGCTCTCAAAGGTCAAGTTCATGTTTGGACTTTTTACTGTGGTCAGTAGGGAGACATTAAACATTGAGCATTGGAGTGACATGACAGAGTTGTGTGGTAGGAAGATCTTTATGGCAGTGGTGCATCAGATGGGTCAGAGTCCCTGACTCAATCCTCTCAAAATGACCTCATGCCTGGAGTTGTCTGTAGATATGTGCTGTGTACGTTCCTTGAAGACCTAGCATTTATATACTGTTTCAAGGTTTGAGAAATGCTTTATGTAATGTTAACTCACTTGATCCTTAAACAAAGCTTGGAGTTAGCTGAAGGCAGGGACAATCTCACTTTGTCTTTGTGCCTGGTATGATTGATTGGAGAAAAACCAGAGACAAAAAATACAGGAAAAATACAATACACGACTGAATTTCAACAGCAGCAATGAAAATGGAATGGGAGAGATAGATAATAAAAAACATCATGGACATAGACACCAAACAACTAAATATTTTTGCTTTGTCCTATGGCTATAATCAACTCACATAGGTAAGCTGTAGGGAGAAATTAACAAGAGGCCTTTCTTGATTTCTCCTAATACGATTGCCTTCCCTCTGAGACTACATTCAATTTAAAATCTTCCTGATCTTAGGCCTAGCACTCTATCCTCTGTGCCACCTAGCTGACATCCCCTGACTCACTTCTTAAAGAGGCCTATTCACTGAATGGGTGTTATCTCACTCTAAGTGAGCACATGAAAAGGCCTTAGCCTAAAACAGGGTCTCCCATTGCATCCTGGATCATCTCCAGTGATCCTGATGAATATCTGGTCACTGGATCCAGATGGTTCTGGAGGAGAAAGTGAGGCTGGTGACCTTGCACAGCCCTCCTTCACTCAAATTAAAGTCAACTTCAAGTCATGTAATCATTTCCCTGATACCATGGTCCTCTTCAAAAATGAAGGACAAACACAACCTTCAATTTACCCTGTGTATATCCCATACGTATGGATTGCTTACATTTTGCCTCCCCCATTAGAATACATGTTCTTTGAGGGAAGAGACTTTTTTTTGCCTTTCTTTGTATTCATAGTGCCTGGCACGATGCCTGGCACACTTGTTGTTTAGTTGTTTTCAGTCGTGTCTAACTCTTCATGACTCCATTTGGGGTTTTCTTGGCAAAGATACTGGAGTGGTTTGCCATTTCCTTCTCTAGTTCATTTTACAGATGAAGAAACTGAGGCAAACAGGATTAAATGACTTACTCAGGGGCATTCAGCTATTAAGTATCTGAGGCCAGATTTGAATTCAGGAATATAACTCTTCCTGACTCCAGGCCTGGCGCTCGATCTACTGTGACACCTAGCTGTCCCCTACCTGGTACATAATAAGTACTTAATAAATGTTTGTTGACTGACTCAAAACTAGCCCTGTTATTCTGTCATCAGAATAAATGAATATGTGGGAGGGCTCAACATGGTGATGTTATGCATCATGGAAGTGGAAGAATTCTGTAAGTAGCTTTCTGTTTTGGTCATGTTGTACAGCAGGATGCCTCTGCTCTGGGGAAGGCTACCAACACCATGACTTATGTTTTCTCTAGTTAAGATGTATGTGTGTTTAGGATTCAGACAGAGAATTGACTCTGTCCTTGACAGTTCTTTCTACGTCATTCCCTCTTCTGTAGGGGAAGTTTACACTAAAGACTTCCAAAAGAACACTTGGTAAATAGGAAAAGAACAACCTAAGAGCAGTGTCTTAAAAATCATAGGATGAAAATGCACCAAGATGCAGGGATGGAGACTGTTCATGAGTATAAGATGCTGCAAGGGTTGAGAAAGACAAAGGCTATTTGATTAGTGATGAGGTCATTGGTCACTTTTGATTGACGAATGTTAGTAGAGTTTTAGTATTGGAGTATTGAAGAAGTAGAGAAAGGAAGTGTAGACCACTCTCCTTGCAAGTCTGGGCTGCAGGATAAAGGGAAGGCTTTTTTCAATAAGGATTAAAGATCGAGGAATAATATAAACCTCAGAGGTCAATGGGTCCAATTCCATCATTTTACAGATGAGGAAATTGCAGCTTGAGTAGGTTAAATGATTTGTCCAAGGCGACAAAGGCAGTAAGCATCAGAGGTGGGAATTGAACACATTCTCTTTCTCCAGAGACATTGTTCTTTTTATTGTATGATCACGGGCCAAGAGAATAGAGCAGCTAGGAAAAGAGAGACTGAAAATATAAAAGAAAGCAGGGATGGCTCGTGGAATGATTCCCCAGAGGCAGCATGAGACAATGTGTTTGGGAGTATAAGTAAAAGATTTATCTTTTATGTGAAAAATAGTCACCTCTGAGACACAGAGGAAGGAAGATAAGTTAGGTAAAGAGAGAAGTTTTGAGGTATGAGAGCCATTGAGGGAGCTAACACCAGGCTTTCCTCAGTGAAACAAATGGCTAGGTTATTTTCTGAAAGAGAGGAGTAACCATAGGGTTGGAGGGCTTGAAGTGAATGGGGGAAAACAGAGTGCTCACTATCTGTCATGTGATAGGGAATTAGTTGGTAAGACACGTAAAAGGAACAACAATAAATTGAATTTAAGTAGCATGGGCATGTAGTGGATCCATTTATCATGGTTTCATGATTTTTTTCAACAACATTTGGCAGTCTGAGGCAGGAACCAAAAAAAAAAAAAAACAAAAACAGATGAGAAGGGTTACTCAAGGTTAAGGCAAGGGATGATGGAAGGCCAAAGGAAGTGAGGGACTCTAGAGTGATAGTTAAAGGATTGTTAAAATGACTGGCCAGGGAATGCTGGCTGTGCAAAGAAGCGAGTTACACCTGAATGGGGTTAATGGGCTCTTGGGAAGAGAGAGGAGTTGAGAGAATACAGCTTGGGATAAGGGCAAAGAAGCTTCATAAGAGTGAAGGCAGGACAGGTGGAGGGATAGGAAGGAATTAGAAAGGAATTTCAGAACGCATAACCTTGTCAGTGGAGCCATTTTCAATAATGACAAGCTTAAGGTGTGGGCATGTGAGTGAGTGCTAGAAGTAGACTGAAGGTGAGGTTAAGAAACTGAAGGGACTGCCAAATTTTCCCTTACCTAAATGACTTTGAATGGAAACTAACCCCTAGAGGGTCTAGAAAGAGGATTTTGTGGGACTTTTGTTTGCTTAAATGATGACCAAGTTTGTACACATGGGGAGGACTAAGGAACATAAGTGAGCCACAGGTTACAGAATACCCCTAGACAATCCATCTCAGTGGATGGCCTTCAAGGTTATCTGCACATCCGCTGCTCTAAGTCCAGGGAGGTACTGGAGCCATCATGGAGCTCGGCAATCCAGCATGTGGCACTATGAAGCATATCTACAGCAGGAGTTTAGTAGAGTTTTAGGGAAGCAAACCAACTGTTAAGGAGTTGGAAAAAGATTAGATATTGAGGAAGTAGAGAAAGGAAGTACGGACTACTCTCTTTGGAAGTCTGGATCACAGGATAAAGGGAAAGTTTAAACTGAGCTTTAAAGAACATTTTAAAGAATACGGAGGGCTGTCATCTGTAAGAGAGCCAAGGACTTATTCTGCTTAGCTCCAGAGAGCAGATGTGATCTAGGGAGAATTTAGCACTAAGCTGATCTCCACTCTAAGCCGGGTTTGGTCATGTGGGGAATATTTGGGTGTTTCAGCAACAGGAAACTCTTGGTTTAATTGGACCCATAACTAGGGCAGGGTGACCAAGGCTTTGCCCTAACAGACTGAATTTGGAGGGTGTTGACAGGACTTTCAGTCTTTCAGCAGCATAAAAAACAACACAGATAAATACTTAGCAAGAATAATTAAGATTAGGGGGGAGCCACCGCCGCCGCTGGATTTCCGTAATTTTGAGAAGTTTTTTTTTTTTTTTTTAGTAGTTTTTTATTCTGCCCCAGCCGATGTTTGAGCCAGCATGTCGCGGAGAAAGCAAGCGAAGGCTCAACATTTCCAATCCGACCCCGTTCTGGCCTCGCTCCCCCAGCGAGATGGAGACATGGAGAAGGGTCAGACAAATAGAACCACTAAGAACAAGGATGCCCATGTCTGTGGCAGGTGCTGTGCTGAGCTCTTTGAATTATCAGCTCTCCTGAAACACAAGAAGAGCTGCACTAAAAATCAATTAGTTTTAATTGTGAATGAAAATCCCCCTTCCCCTCCCGTAACTTTTTCCCCTGGCCCGCCCTCCGATAATCCTGATGAGCAAATGAATGACGCAGTTAATAACCCCGAACAAGCAGATTGCAGTGACCTTTCAGAACACAGCAAACTTGACAGAGAAGAGTCCATGGAAATGCAGGCCTCTGGCACGAACAGAAGCAGCAGTGGTCCCAACAGCATCGACAGTCGCGCTATCCCAAGCAGCCACAGCTGTGCTCTTCCATGGTACCTCAGCTAGCACAACCTCTCTCCCTCAGCTAGGGGACCTGACGACACTGGGCAGTTTTTCCGTGATCAACAGTAATGTAAGTGATAGAAAACCTCCAGAGCACGAAGGTGGCAGTGGCCCAGTTCTCCCAGGAAGCAAGGTGGAACGGGGCATCCAGTGGTAAGCTGGCCATCCCACCCTTCATGGAACAGCTCTTGGCTTTGCAACAGCAGCAGATACACCAGTTGCAACTGATAGAGCAAATCTGTCACCAAATACTGCTGTTGGCTCCCCAAAATGCAGATATGCCAACATCTTCTAGTCCTTCTCAAGGTACTTTACGAACATCTGCCAACCCCTTGTCCACGCTAAGCTCCCATTTATCCCAGCAGCTGGCAGCAGCAGCTGGATTAGCACAGAGCCTTGCTAGTCAATCTGCCAGCATCAGTGGTGTGAAACAGCTACCCCCAATACAGCTACCTCAGAGCAGTCCTGGCAACACGATCATCCCATCCAGCAGTGGCTCTTCTCCAAATGTTAACATATTGGCAGCAGCAGTTACAACTCCATCCTCAGAAAAAGTGGTTTCAAGTGCTGGTGGCTCCCAGGTTAGCAACCCACCAGTATCAGCATCCTCACCAGCTTTTGCAATAAGTAGTTGCAATAAGTAGTAATAAGTCCTGCATCTAATCCACTTCTACCTCAGCCTGCCCCTGGTACCTCTGTTTTCCCCGGACCCTTGCCCAATATTGGAACAACTGCAGAGGACTTAAGCTCTCTGTCAGCCTTGGCCCAACAAAGAAAAAGCAAGCCACCAAACGTAACTGCCTTTGAGGTGAAAAGTACTTCTGATGAGGCATTCTTCAAACACAAGTGTAAATTCTGTGCTAAAGTCTTTGGTAGCGACAGTGCCTTGCAGATCCACTTGCGTTCTCATACTGGTGAAAGGCCATTCAAATGTAGTATCTGTGGAAACAGATTTTCCACAAAGGGAAATTTAAAAGTCCACTTTCAGCGCCACAAAGAAAAATATCCCCATATCCAGATGAACCCATACCCTTTGCCTGAGCACTTAGACAGTATCCCTATGAATACAGGTCCATCCCACCTGAGAAGCCTGTCACCAGCTGGCTGGACACCAAGGCAGTGCTGCCCACACTGACCATTTCAGTTGGCTTGCCTCTTCCCCCCACAGTCCCCAGCCTGACCCCCTTCATCAAGACTGAAGAACCAGCCCCAATATCCATCAGTCATTCTGCCACCAGCCCACCATGTTCTGTTAAAAGTGATTCAGGAGTAGTTGAAATAGCCCCAAGGAACTCCAGTGGGCTCTCCAAAGAAGCAGAGGGGTCTACTTTGCCACCATCTAATAGTAAGACAGATGAGGGCGCACTCGTACCCAACTCCCTCACAAACACTAACAACTCTGTGAGATCCCCAACTGCAGACTCCAGTTCTGGCAGTGTAGCCACTTTTACCAACCCTCTGATGCCCCTTACGTCAGAGCAGTTCAAAGCAAAGTTCCCTTTTGGAGGGTTGTTGGACTCAGCACCAGCTTCAGAGATATCAAAACTACAGCAACTGGTAGAAAATATTGACAAAAAGGCAACAGACCCCAATGAGTGTATCATTTGCCATCGAGTTCTAAGCTGCCAGAGCGCACTGAAGATACATTATCGGACCCATACTGGGGAGAGACCATTTAAATGTAAAATCTGTGGTAGGGCCTTCACCACAACTGGGAATCTTAAAACTCACTATAGCGTCCACCGTGCCATGCCCCCACTCAGAGTCCAACATTCCTGCCCCGTCTGCCAGAAGAAATTCACTAGTACTGTGGTACTTCAGCAGCACATCAGAATGCATATGGGGGGCCAGATTCCTAATACCCCAATCGCTGAAAACTCTCCTGGGTCAATGGAATCAGACACAGGTTCTTTTGATGAGAAGAACTTTGATGACGTAGACAACTTCTCAGATGAAAACACGGAAGACTGCCCTGAAAGCAGCGTGCCTGATACTCCCAAGTCTGCCGATGCATCACAAGATAGCTTGTCTTCATCCCCTTTGCCCCTAGAAATGTCAAGTATTGCTGCTCTGGAAAATCAGATGAAGATGATCAATGCTGGATTGGCTGAGCAGCTTCAGGCCAGCCTGAAGTCAGTTGAAAATGGGTCTGTAGAGGGGGATGTGATGACAAATGACTCTTCCTCAGTTGGGGGTGATATGGAGAGCCAAAATGCTGGAAGCCCTGCTATTTCAGAGTCTACCTCTTCCATGCAGGCCCTATCCCCATCCAACAGCACCCATGATTACCACAAGTCACCAAGTATTGAGGAGAAGCAGCAAAGAGCATTG
Source organism: Phalanger gymnotis (assembly GCA_028646595.1). NCBI lineage: Eukaryota > Metazoa > Chordata > Mammalia > Diprotodontia > Phalangeridae > Phalanger > Phalanger gymnotis. The sequence goes on along the minus strand of CM053627.1, from coordinate 44,989,050 downwards.
CCAAGTGAGTTTGCCAATGGTTTATCTCCCACTCCTGTGAATGGTGGAGTTTTAGATTTGACATCTGGTCACACAGATAAAATTATTAAAGAAGATTCACTGGGCATACTCTTCCCTTTCAGAGATCGGGGTAAATTTAAAAACACCGCATGTGACATTTGTGGCAAAACATTTGCTTGTCAGAGTGCCCTGGACATTCATTACAGAAGTCATACCAAAGAGAGACCATTTATTTGCACAGTTTGCAATTGTGGGTTTTCCACAAAGGGTAATATGAAGCAGCATATGTTGACACATCAGATGCGAGATCTACCATCACAGCTCTTCGAGCCCAATTCCAACCTTGGCCCCAATCAGAACTCTGCAGTTATCCCCACCAACTCATTGTCATCACTCATAAAAACAGAGGTAAATGGCTTCGTGCATGGTTCTTCTCAGGACAGTAAGGACACTTCCTCAAGCCTGGTCCCATCAGGGCCTCTATCTTTGTCAGCCACATCTCCAGTTCTGCTCCCAGCCCTCCCTAGGAGAACTCCCAAATAACACTATTGCAACACATGTGGAAAGACGTTCTCTTCCTCCAGTGCTCTTCAGATCCACAAAAGAACACACACTGGAGAGAAGCCTTTTGCCTGCACGATTTGTGGGAGAGCTTTCACAACAAAAGGCAATCTTAAGGTACCCACGGGCACTCACATGTGGAACAGTACCCCAGCCAGAAGAGGCAGGCGACTTTCTGTGGATGGTCCCATGACATTTCTGGGAGGCAATCCTGTAAAATTCCCAGAAATGTTCCAGAAAGATTTGGCTGCAAGGTCAGGAAATGGAGATCCTTCCAGTTTCTGGAATCAGTATGCAGCTGCACTCTCCAATGGTTTGGCCATGAAGACCAACAAGATCTCAGTCATTCAGAATGGTGGCATCCCTCCAATTCCCGGAAGCCTTGGCAATGGCAGTAGCTCACCTATTAGTGGGTTGACAGGAAGTCTGGAGAAGCTCCAGAACTCTGAACCTAATGCTCCTCTAGCTAGCCTGAAGAAAATGGCAGGCAGCAAAAATGGAAATAACTTCCATTTTACCCGATTTGTGGAGGACAACAAAGAGATCGCAACAAGTTAAAGAGAATCAACCTTATAAATAACATTCCTGCTAAGAATGCAACTTAGGGTTGCTTTCTTGTTGTCTCCTCTCCCTTCCTTCCCCTCCCTACTTCCCTGCCCAGATCTATGAACAACAACATTATT
>CM053627.1:44955486-44987306 GCA_028646595.1 Phalanger gymnotis | reverse complement strand
GCATTCTTCTCCTCATTGGCTTTTTGGAGTTCTTTTGCCATTTGAGTTAGTCTATTTTTTAAGGTGTTGTTTTCTTCAGTATTTTTTTGGGTCTCCTTTAGCAAGTCATTGACTTGTTTTTCATGGTTTTCTCGCATCACTCTCATTTCTCTTCCCATTTTTTCCTCTACCTCTCTAACGTGCTTTTCCAAATATTTTTTGAGCTCTTCCATGGCCTGAGACCAGTTCATGTTTTTCTTGGAGGCTTTGGATGTAGGCTCTTTGACTTTGTTGACTTCCTCAGGCTGTATGTTTTGGTCTTCTTTGTCACCAAAGAAAGATTCCAAAGTCTGAGTCTGAATCTGAGGCCGTTTTCACTGCCTGGCCATGCTCCCAGCCAACTACTTGACCCTTGAGTTTTTCGTCGGGGTATGACTGCTTGTAGAGAGTACTTTGTCCCAAGCTTGAGGGGCTGTGCTGTTATTTTCAGACCTATTTCTACACAGCAAGCTCTGCCATACCAGCGCTCCTCTTCCCCCAAGAACCGCCAACCCAGACCGCAACTCAGATCTGAGCTGGCTCTGCACTCCTGCTCAGATCTGCCACTTATTTCCTCCCACCGGGTAGGCCTGGGGCCAGAAGCAACTGCAGCTGTAGTCCTATAGCTGTACCACCTCCACTGCCCCCAGGGCAGTGGCCAAACCGGTAACTCCTTTCACTCTGTCCTCGCAGTTTTTTCCCACTAACCTTCTCCCTTGTCTTTGGTGTTTGTGGGTTGAGAAGTCTGGTAACTGCCACAGCTCACTGATTAAGGGCACTAGGGCCTGTTCCACCTGGCTCCCAGTCTGGTTGGTCCAGGTGCAGCCCATGCTGGTCTCTGCTTCACTCCACTCCCAACAGACCTTACCCAACAACCATCCAGGCTGTCCTGGGCTGGAGCCCTGCTTCCCTCCACTATTCTGTGGGTTCTGCAGTTCTAGAATTTGTTCAGAGCCATTTTTTATGGGTGTTTGGAGGGTCTTGGGGGAGAGCCCTAGGCAAGTCCTGCTTTCCAGCCGCCATCTTGGCTCTGCCCCCCAGTCCCCCAAGGCACATTTTTAAAATTTAAATTTCTAAATGGTGGCAAATTTTTGTCCCTTGAGATTGGAGTTAATTTTCAGAAAATCAGGGCACTGGACTTGAAATTTGGAAGACAGGTTCAAATCTTACTTCAGACACTTATTAGCTGTGTGAACTGGGATAAGTTACCTAACTTTTGTGGGCCTTGGTTTTCTTATATAGAAAATATGGGGTTAGACTCAACAGCCTCCAAGGTTACTTCCAGTTCATTTAGAGCTATGATCCTATGGTCCTTTGTATATGTACATTCAACTTATTGTTATCCGTGCTGAAAGAGAAGACAGAGATTACAAGAAGTAACACATTCTTCCAAATAGTTTCCATTTGGTTTTAGAATGCTATTAGGGAAACACACGCAGAGCAGCACTCGCAACTTTTGTGCCTCTATCTTATTGTAATTCTTTCTCCCTTTTTCCTCTGCAGCACAAGGCATGAAGACTGAACAAAATTATTTTATCACAAAGTGTAGACATCTCAGGATCCAAGTTACACAGGCAGATTATTAACAGCTCAGTCTCATTATTTATTTCTGTTTGGCCTTAATTAATGTGACTCAAGCTTTTATAGTTAATCTTCCCAGTTCAGCCTTCTAATTAAGAAAGACTTTTTCTCCCCCTGCATTAGGCTCCATCTCTTGGTTCAAAAACCAAACTCCTGATTATGGATACTGACCAAAGAATCCACTCCCCCGCCCTCCACCCAAAGCATATCTCCTGATAAACAAGAGAAGACAAAGATCCAAAATGGGTTTCTCTGAATCCTGTCTCAACAGTTTTTCTAAAAGTTTTTTTTCCCCGTAATTCCTTTCCTTTTAACATGAGCAGCTCACATCCATTCCTTCATAACATCAGTTTGTTGATACTATAAATATACCCAGTCATGGTAGAGGAAGAATCCCTGATGCACACTAGTAGAAGAGGGAAATCACCTACGAGGCTAAAAAAAGTGTTGAAATCCAGAAAGTAGTAATTTAAAAGTGAATATAGCATATTCCAGAAATATGGAAGACAGTAATTTCATTAGAGCATGAGAATTAAGCACAGTAGGGACTACATAGTGCATGGAATCACAGAATTTTAGGGTTGGAAGATTTCCCCCAGTTATTGTTCCCTTGTTGCTTTTGCTTTATACCTTATCTATCTTGAGCTATATTTGAGACATGGGGCTCATCTCATGTAGCTTCAGTGATAGCTATGGGGTCTCCTTATGTTAGGACCTCTAGTCCACTTTGCTTGTTACTTACACTTTGTGCATTTGTGTATAGAGATTTTAGGCCATGTGTTTTCTTACTGGCTCCTCTCTTGGATTTTATCTCCTGGGTGTCTCAAGTGCCATTTTTCTTCCTACACCATGATTACCCTCTTTATGGTGGATAGATATTGACTGTTTTTCTCTTCCCTCTTCCTTTGCAGTTTAAAGACATTTTGATTCGATTTATAAGACTCCAGACATATGCCTTCTGATCAGCCCTTGTTAGAATGAAAGAAAGCCTGAAGGGTCTGTGAAGAGACATCTTGAAGGATCTGACTGTTGTTCTGATGAGTGACCACATCCATTTGGAAGTTCCTTCCAACAATGCAGGTTACAACACATCCATGCCTGCTTATCTTCAACAACTTTCTTCTGTGCTCTCCATAAGTTAACCCAAGGTTGCTCACTCAAAGTGGTAGAGGCTTTCTTTACTCTGTCTTGACAGTGTGGCCATCCATTTGTTATACCTCACCCTTGTTATATGACCAACTCCTTGTGACATCTTAAACTTCTATTCTTTTTCAAAATTCCTTAATAGTTCCATATTGTAACCTGTTGCAACCACCGCATACTTCTCCATTACCTTTTGTGCGACACATGTTTTCATTTCTTCACAGAATGTTGTATTCCATATCTCACAGTCACACAGTAATACTGGCAGAATGTTGGTATTGACAAAATGGGTCTTTGTGTCTGGAGTCATTAAAGGAACTCAGCAATTTCCTGAAGGCAATGAAACCTATTCCCTGCCTTCTGTTTAATTTTGGGCCCAATATGTTGTCCATTTGTACTGTTTGTCTCACAGACCCCCACACACAGATGGGCAAGCTTTTCAAGTTGTCCATCCAACTTTTTAGCAATAGCCATTCTTCATCTATTTGGTCTTTTGAGCACAGTCAGTCCAAATTCTTTTCAATGCGTATGAATCTACTCTAGGAAGCTTTGCAGTGTTCTTGGGCTAAATGCAACTTAACTGTCACACTGTCTTTCACAAACAGGAGCATCTGGAGGTTTGTATGGGGACTTAGTCTTTGATTTGAAATCTGTGCTGGATTTCCTCGTGACAGGGGCAAACACCTTTAGTGAGGATGCCTCCCTGTTTTATGCCTTGCGTGATGTTTAGCAGCAGAGGGTAGCTGAACAAAGCTATCTCTGTTGTTATATCACTCAAGTCACCTTGAGTGATTCTGATGTATAGATGAAAGATACCTTGTTGGAAGAGAAACTTTAAGGATCATTCCCCACCCTCCCATAATAACAAACAATAACCACTGTGTCACCTTTTATTCTCTACATTTTTCAGTGAACTGTAAAAGGTAAAGATGAGTGAAAGTTCTGTTCCCAACTAATAACCTCACTGGGGAGGCCACTGATTCATGTGGAAATGAGTCTCATGAAAATTTTGTATAGATTAGATAGCAGACTTACACTTTGGCAGCTATTATGTTCTCTTAGTCACCCTTTTCCACGATTTATAAAGATTAAGTTCCGCCCCACCCCCCACATTCCTTTGTGAGAAGATCCCTCACTGTCCTCACAATTCTGTCACTCCCAGCATAAATCTCTATGCTGGCTGCTTTTTAATATCTTTGTTCTTTTTAATACAATTTCTATGTCACCCATAATCCCATCTGGGGCCGTGATACTAGAATCTGAGTACCCCCATTGTCCCTGATGGCAAAAAAAAAAATAGTTTGCTGTCCAAATCTTTGCACATATTTTCCATTTCCTTCTGTTTCTGGTCCTTCCATTTTTGTCCTTCAGTGCCTACAGGGTGAATTGGCTTAGTTTTATTTCTAGTGCTTTTGTATTAGACGTCCCCTTGTGCCTGGAATGCACTCCCTCCTCCCTTCCTCAGAGAATCAGCCTTTTCTTTCAAGATGCATTCCATCAATTGCTAGTGTCCTCCCTTTCAAACTACAGTTTGTATTTTTATTCTCTTTATACTTCTTCTATACAGACTTAGATATACCTTTGTTGTCTCCATCATCAAGAATACAAACTCCTTGTCAGAAGGGACTGTTTCATCTATTGTTTGTATCCCTGACAGCACAGGCCCTGACACATATAAGGGGCTTACAAAATACTTGATCTTGTCATGAACTGATCCTTTAAAGCTTTCTTTAAATTGTTTTTCCCTTCCACTGCTTATCTCTGATTTATAATGCCAATTATATCATTCATTATCCTTTTTTGTAAGATCTTACAAATGAGCTTATATTCTAAACCAGTTTTGTCTTTGTTCATTAATTCTACATATTTTGTTTGTGCATCCATTACTTAGAAGTTGTCTCCTCTATTAGAATATAAGATCCTTGAGGGCAGGGGCAATGTTTTTCCTTTCTTTGTATCCTCAGGGCTTGGCACATATACATCCAAGGAGTGGACATACTGCTATAGGAAATGAATCATATAAATCTTGACATTCTTGCTATAAACCAAGCCGGAAGAAAGAAGTTGCAGCTACGTGGAAGGATAACTCACAGGTGTTCCTTGGTGGGTGGGGTGGGGGAAAGAAGAGAAATTGTGAGAGTCGGTTTTCTCATACATCCAAAGTCAAGAGGAGACATTATTTCATTGGATTTTTGGTCATCCAATATTGCAGTACTGTTAAGTATTAGGAAAAAAAAAATTATCCTTAAAAATCTCTCCTCCAAGAAGGTATAAATGCTTACTAAATGCTTGTTAATTGACTAACCTTTGGCTACTATATCTCTTCATTTGGCAAATAACTCAAGTGTTTAATGACTAAGATACTTTTGTGGCTCTTTTGATCTTCCAGTAGCAGCTAGTTTACACTGGTTAATCTTCAGCATAATATCATACCTTGCAATATTGTCATTTCTTTTACCCATTGCCCATTTTTCATTAACAATTGCTGGCTTGAATAATTCAGGATTGAGCTGTTGCAATAATTATACACCATAGTTACTGTTTCTTCTCTGCTTCCTTCTCCTCTTCCTCTTCCTTTTTCTCTTCTTTCTCCTCCTCCTCATCTTTCTTCCTACTAATTCTGATCTTTGCTCTGACAGCTGGGCGTCTGACTACACAGGCTGCTGATTCTGGGATGTCTTTCACATCAATAACTTTTCTTGTCTGGAAAAACATAATCATTTGCATTTTTTGGTGATGTTATCTGTTGCTTTCCATGTCCTAAAGAAAGCGTTCATGTTGTAAAGTTATCAGGATTTTAGGTAGCTTACAAGTCTTTGGCCTCTTTCATTTCTTTTTCCTGAATTGCATTTTTCCGATAATTTCTTATCATGATTACTTATTCTAACCTTTGCTCTGAAGTTACTGAATATTAAAGTTTATATTGATTTAATTTGAGGGGATCTTATTGAACATTTCAGAGAATTTCTCTACTCGTATATGTGGTGCAATCATTTACAAGCTGGTCTTCTTGCTAATATTTTGCATGTTATCGTGAGATAACAAAATGCCCCATGAAATGTTTCTTGTTGCTTTTGGGTGTATGAGAAAACCAACTCTAGAAATTCCCCTTTTTTTTTTTCAAGTTCCTCCAAGGAATATTTGTGAACTCTCCTTCAATTTGGTGGCACCTTCTTTTTTCCTTCTGGCTTTCGGATGTCAAGACTGATTTGATTCATTTCCTGCAGGAGCACGGCCATGTATTGGTCCCTGGACAAGAATGTCACTTGGAATATTAGCAGCCAATTTAAAGTTTATAGCTAGTTTTAAAAAAGTGCATACACAAAATATAAGAGATACGATTATCAGGGCTATGTTTACTGTCGTGTCCTAGGCAGTTCTGAGATGACTTAGGGATGTTGCTCAGTAAGTGTTAAGTAATAAAAATATTCCTTATTATTTTATTTCCTCATGTCTAGTGCCTTGTTTACGATCTAAAGTGCTCTTCTGGCACACAGATATACACTCCCCATTTTGGAATCATTTCTATTCTTTGGCCAAACTTGACTTCTCCTCTCAGTAATTACAGTAAAATTGACATCCAGAGGTCAGCATGAACTCCCTCAATTCCAAATTAGTCTGCAGGGTGGGTTAAAAGCAATTGCAGTAGCCCATAGGAAATCACAATAGCCTGAAACTAAAACAGAAAAAACAATGACCATAATCAATATACTTTAAACACATCACAATGAATATTTCCACATGTCAAAATGGTTCCAGATTCACAAAGCAACCAAACTAAACAGAAAACACATTTAACTTTTATAACAGCTCTTTGGGTATCTTTGCCTGGTTTCTGTTTCTTACAATTCTTTTCTTACAATTCTTCTGGCTTTTGTTTTTTAAAGTAAAAAAATAATAACTAATCTTTTACACCTGGTCCTACTACACATCATAGTCACTTTTCCTTATTTTAGTCTTTTTCCCCCTGACCTTTTCTCTCCTGTTTCTGCTATTCTTTTTGCCTCCTACAATAGATGTTGCCCCTCACTTTTTGCTCACTGCTTTCACACTTAACATTATTTCAGTCTGTGTTTAATTTCACAATTGTGAGGCTCATCATTTGTGTTTTCAACCTTTCTCCTCCAGCTCTTCCTTTCACCTCGGATGTTTTGGCTTTACTCGTTATTCTTGTATATTATCGCATCCTAGGGGTGCCAACCATGACATGTGTCCTTTTTTTCTTCTCTATTTCTTTCATTCATCCTAATTAGGTTTTCAAAAATTTACCATAGCATAAACATTTCCTTATCTGGATGTGTGACTCTGGGCAAGGCAACCCTCTAAGACTTTAAGTTTCAGAGGAGGTGCTGGCCTGAATTGGTAGAGGAAGTTTCCTCCCCTAGAAGCTCCCTATGCCAATGAAATCTCAGGTTCAGTCCTTACTCTTCTCTTTCCTTATTTTCCACCTGGCTCAGGAAGCGCATCACAGGGAACACCTCATCATCCTGTAAGTTCCCATCAGTCTTGATATTCACGCCTCATCTCTACCCTCCAACCCTCTGACTGGAGGCTGGGTCATGAACTCCAAAACCTCCACTGAAATAGGGGACTCAACACAGACACCCCATTTCCCACCCCACTTTGGGGCTTCTCTGCCATGTCCCTTGTCTGGTACTTCCCCCTTTCCATCTGCTTTCTGTGTGTTGTTTTTCCCCATCCCATTGTAAAGTCCTTGATGCCAGGGACTTTCTCTTCATATTTCTGTCTTTAGCACTCAGGCCACAGGGTGGGGCAATGGATAGAGTGCCAGGCCCTTCCCTGTTGTGCTCTTCATCACCATCTCCACCTCTTAGAACCCCTGGACTGCGTTTACTGCCCCTGCCCCAGTCAATGTACATTTATTTGTCCAAATCCTGCATTTACTTATCTTTGACTATGATGCACCACCCCAGTGGAAGCTAAGTGTCTTCAGGACAGGGATTGTCTGCTTTTTTATTCCGTTTCTCAGCAAGAAGTCATAGGTGGTAACATGTTGCAGGCTACTGATAACTACCATGCATCTGTCCCATTGTCCTCCAGACCATCTTCTGAGATCTTGGTCATCCACGGTCCACAGTCTTACAGCATTACTGAGAAAATACTCATGTTCAAGAGATGGACTTCAGGGGCAAGGGGCAGGGAGCGGCTTGAGATCACTGAAAATGCTATGTAATTTCCTAGCTTTTGATTGAGCTCAATCTTCTCCCGTGTCATTTTGGGCTTACCTCACTATTTCCAGTACCTGTCCAAGATAAATCCATATACAGATGTACTAACTCAATGGCCTGCCCAACCAGCTACCTACAACAAACTGGGCAATAAGCACTTTTCACTCATTTTGTTTTCCTAGTGTGCGGATGACTAAACCAACCCTCTTTTCCCCAAGATACAGCTCAAATACCACCTTCTATATGAAGTTTTTCCTGATCTCTTCAATAACTATCAACTGCCCTCCCTCATCATCTTTTATTTAGTTCTTTTGTACATATTTATCCTACATATACAAGTGACTGTTGTCTTCTCCTATAGAATATAAGCTTCTTGAGAATGGAGATGATTTTACTGTTTGTATTTGTATCCTTAGTACCTAGTATGATAACTGAGCACATAGGAGACATTTAATAAATGTTTATCGATTAACAGATTGAAAGTGATGGCTCTTGAGTCAGAAGACTCGGGCTCAAATTCCACAACCATTGTTTACTACTTGTATGACACTGGGAAAATAACTGACCTTCCCTGGAGCTCATCCCCTAATCTGTGGAATGCAGTGAGCAGACTAGATGACCTCCGAGGTCCCTTCCAGCTCTGTACCCACAATCCTCTAAATTAGGATGACCCTGAGCTGAGAATGATTTCTTCATTTTTAAATACAATAGAATTTTTTTTTAAATGTAAGAACAAATAGGCAACAGGCCAGATTTGGCCCTCTGCTCATAGTTTGCCAATTCCTACTATAAAATCTCAATACATGCTCTAATAATACTCTGTGACCTCATTTCAGTGTGAAGGCAAACACAGGAGAAGGTAAGGAGATCTACCTGGGCGGGGGGGGGGGGGGGAAGAAAGATCAAGAAATGAAGGAGGCCAAAGGCTTGCAGACTACTCACAAATGTATCAGACTGCCCAGGATAACTACTTCAAGAAAGATGTCAAAAGACGATGGGTGAACACCAAAAAGATGTCATCAAAACTGAAAATGACTTGTCTGAGACTTAAAGCCATTGTGGCCTTCCCTCATCATGCTTCTGTAAAATGAGGGGGTTGGCCCCTTCCAGTTCTAACACTGATTCCTCAGTCAAGAGGTCAGGGAGCAGTTGGAGGAGGATAGAACCCTTTATGCTGGAAGGAGACAACTTCTCTGGGACAGTGGGATACAATTACATTTGTATACTGGCAATGACTCATGAAGACTTTTGAGTTACACTTTTTATCTTAAAATTACATATGTAAGAATCAAGTTCTCAGTTCTGCAGACATGAGACATGGATCAGGTCAACGACAGCCAGTACAGATGCCTTCCATAACCACATTTCTTCATGCATGCAAATGCATGCATACCTTTGTAGAGGGGGTAGACGCAAAGAAGAATGAAGGGCAGTTTTGATTTTATTCTGAAAAGGAAAAGGTCTAAATAATGGGGTGTATAACATGAACAGGAGATTTTTTTAAAAATTTAAGTTCATTACAAAAAAAAACATTCAAAGAAGCTTAAATTTGAGTAGAGGAGTTTATCTTATCTTTGAAACCAGGTATTTATTTAAATGGCAGAACAATAATGGCTATTCTAAGAGCTATGTCTTCAGAATCAAAGCTCGGCTCAAGCTATCACAACCCAAGGGAGCGGCCCCTAATCCAGTGAGTCCAGTCTTAGGAATCCTACTCTTTATAAGACCTTAGCCCAGTCCTAGGCTCTGCAGAGGGTTCCGCAAAACAATTTACCTACCTTACCCATCTCACCAGGGTCCTAAAAATATTTTATGTATTGTACACCAAAAAATCATCCTTGGGTACAGACCTGGCACACACAGGAGAACCTCTCCTTCCCATTAGAAAAGGGTTCTATACCATTCTGAGGTACCTAGCCTGAACCCATGCCTTTCCTAACCCATGATTTGAATTGACCTGTTCCTTCAACAGATCCATTGACCTAGTGAAGTTAGCTGTAGTTAGGGAGAAAAATGGGATTCTGGAGTAGAGATCTTGGTTTAAATCCTCAATCTGTAACTTAATCCCTGAGAAGCCTTGAACAACAAGCTTATCTTCTCTAGGCCTTAGCCTCCTCATCTATAAAATGAAATGGCTGAATTAATTGATCTCCAAGGCCCCTTCAAGCGCTATAATGCTATATAATCTCTCAAGTATTGGAAAGATATTCTCCAGTATCTCTCTAAAAACAGGGATACGATAGGACAGAAAAAAAGAATCCAACTGACTTGTCTAATACTCTGATGACTGGTCAGATTTTTGAAAATGAGGAAAAGAAAACTCACAATAGTTAAGAAACACTTGTTACATCCTGCTACTGTGTAAAGAACAGGGATAAAATTTTATCTTGTATATATGCTGTATAGCTTTTTGCATGTTGTCTCACCCGTAAGAATGTGAGCTCCTTGAGGGTAGGGATTGATTTTTGTCCTTTTTTTTATCCCCAGAGCTTAGCACAATGCCTGACACATAATGAATGCTTGTTGATAACAAGGGATTATGAAGAAACACCACATGTTTCTCATGACGAAATCCCTCTTGCGAGAACCCTGCTTGTCTTTGGAGGCTGAAAGATGGAATCGTTATTGGCAAGTGACACTAATACCTGGGGGACAGAAGTGTAACTTTAGGGCCTGGCAAGGATGGATATCTGCATAATGAGACAGTATGAGCTTACCCAACCATGTCTACAGTAAATCATAAACAGATGTGGTAACATCTGTTATTTTTTTTTTCAGAAAGGGGAGGGGGAATATTCACAACCTCAGTCAAGAAAGGCTATGCCAGACTATGAAATTCCAGGTAGTGGTTCTTGCCAGTCTTGCCGAGATCCTTCTCTCTTCTTTATTGTTAATTAATTAGTTGCTCTTAGTGCCTGTGCATTTGTGCAGGCTGGTTCCCCCATGCCTGGAATGCTCTCTTTTCTCTCGTTCCCTTCAAGGCTCAGCTCAGACCCCATTTCTTTCAAGTGGTGTTTTCTGATTTCCTGAGTTACTGGTGTTCTTACTGACTCCCACCATCCCCACATCATTATGTATTGATTTTGCATACATAGCTTGTATTTACTTATCTGAAGACATTGTAAACCCCCAGTAGACTACCTTCATTTTCGGGTTTTTGTGTCCCCAGATAATAAGGGCCATGCAGCACATGGCCCATGGGCACTGAAGAAATATTTGTGGGTTAATTATCCTGTACCGTTTGGTGTCTAATTATATTTTACTTAGCATTTTAACACAAAATGTTCTGGACTGGTTTCTACTTGTTTCACATATGGCTAACTAAACTCTTTATGGATAGTGCCCCAGAATGAGAGTCTAATAACCTGGGTTCCAGTTTGAGTTCTGCCCCTGACTTGTTGGGTAAAAGAGGAAGGTGGGAGAACAAACAGAGTAAATTTGACGTTTAAGATCCTTTCTGGTTTTTAAATCCTATGGTTGTAGCAACTGTATCATACGCTTTTTGGTACATCCACAGGACTTGGCATAGTGCCAGACATGTCACAGAAGTTCAATAAATACTTCTCTTTCTCACTGACTTTGGGTCAATGCACCCTCCCCTTACCATCCTCAAATTCTTGAGAATTCACTACTTTTACGGTTTCCCACATTTTTGTACTTGGATTTCTTCAAATAAAGCCTTCATCACAGAATAAAAAGATAATCATAAAAGATACCTAAAAATATTTTCTATTCTAAACAACCAGCTTCACTAAGGAACCCATTCTTTGGCCCCTATTTGATTCCCTTTGCAGACCAAGAAAATCTGAATTACTAAGGGTGAGTCAGAGTCCCTGTACCTAGGTGGAAATATAATTCTTAGGTTACAATCAATATTGAAATGGTCCCTATATACCTATGGATATGCATCTATCATTATGTCTAATCACCTGGACATTTCCAGACTAGAAGCAAAGGAACTCTTCACTAGTACAGCTTGGGTTACCCTGTAATATGAACAAGCATGGTCAGTTGGGGCCTAATCATATTATCAACTCAAAGCTATTAACTATTCCATATTCAAAGGACTAAAATTGTCCCCTATTGCCTCTACTGAAGAACCATTTCTACTGGCCTTTGTTAATGGCCACTCCAAAAGACATGACATACAAAGTATTATTCACTTTTAGTATTCCTACTTATAGAATAGTTAGATTTCATCCCACACTATTAAGACTACAATGGACTCAAGATAAAGGTTACTAACAGGATTGCTTTTAATTTCTACATCAATGTTGACCCAGTGGTCTTTAAACAAGTATTCACTTTTTAGAATCCCAACCATGTGAGGACATTAAGTTTTAAGCAATATGGGAGTTTTTCAGTTAAAGAAACTGAGGCAAAAAAAGGTTGTCATTTGTTCAAGGCCACATAGGGAATCAATGTTGACATTTTTATTAATAACAGTGATTGAATAATAATTAGTGAGGCAGCAAGGTGGCATAAAGGATAGAGCACTAGACTTGAAGTCAGGAAAACCTGAGTTCAAATCTTACCCATGACACTTACTAGCTGTGGGACCCTGGGAGTGTCATCTAATCGCTGTCTGCCTCAGTTTCATCACCTGCAAAATGAGAATGATAATAGTGCTTACCTCCCAGGGTTGTTGTGAGGATCAAATGAGATGCTATTTATACGGGGCTTTATAAGTCTTCCAGAGTTATATAAATGTGATCTATTTAACATTAATACTGGGAAACTGGATTGAGACAGCTCAATTTATTTCAGTTCAGGACTGAGTATTCTCTAATTTAATTTCTACTAACTCAGAATGGATACGAACTAATGCCTATATGAGAAAATAATTCAAGCCTCTAATCCCTTTTAGCAACATGTCCCATGCAACTGCGTGTTTATTCTCATCTTTATCAAAAAAGAGCAACACCAAACGCTTTAGTCTTCTTATAGACGGCTGACAGAACAGACAAGATTGTATGATCTGACTCCCCACCCGCGACTTACTTGTATAGCAGAACGTCTGCAGCCTGAAGTACTGGGTATGTGAACAGACCCACTGTCCCCTCTTGTTTCAGGCTAGCGTTCTTCGTCTATGAGAAAGAACAAAAGGGGAAACAAAGTTCAGACATCCAGCTAATTGTACTATTGAACTACGGGCATTTTCAAGCCCAAGGAAAAAGCAGAGGAGTGAGAATAAGGAGACTCGGATTCTAGCCCCAACTCTGTTATGTGCTCTCTGTGTGACCTTGGGCAGATCACATAATCATTCTGAAATGCAGCTATTCCATTAGTGAAAATGGGTATAATAAAGTGTCCTGCCTATTTTACATGCTTCTAGTACAAGGAGCCAAGGAGATGCAAATGAAAATTCTTTGTAAATTCTGGAGTGCAATACAAATGCAAGGAATTCATTCCTTCATTCATTCAATGAAGATTTATTAACCAACTATAGCATGCCAAGCACCAGAGACACAAAACCCAAAATGAAGCTCTTTCTTGCCTCTAAGGAGTTTATATTCTATTTCAGGGAAACAACACACACTTGCATAAGCAAATACAAAACCTATAGAGCCCATAGAGGATACGGGGGAGGACGTGGATGAGAACATAGGATGTTTGATGAGAGAAAGTAGCTATGCTGATAGGATCCCAGATACACGGACATATTGAAGGAGAAATGCCTTATGGGGTAATGTGCCGAGGGATGGTGAGGACTGATGAGAAATACTAAAAAGGAGGGCTGGAGAGTAAAGAAGTGGTAAATACCATCTGAGAATTATCGAGGGGGAAGGCATTCTGATCTGAGATGATGAGAACCACGCTGACCTCAGGGCCTCCGAGCGTCACCATTTTGTTTCTGCCTAGGGACATGGAAAGAACTGGCAACCCTGCCTCTTAATTAAGCACTGGTGCTTCAACATATTATTTGTTTTTCTCCGTGTAGTTCCTGTTTGGGGACATCGGTTTCAGAGGAAATTGTGGCAGCCCCGAAAGCTCGCAAGGTGGAAAGATGCCTACAAATGGAATCACTGTTGACACAGTTGTAGTTCTATAATTTTAGGCTATCATATTGCAAAAATAAATGGAAGTAAAGTGCTATGAATTATCCCAACTTAACTTAGTCAAGCTTCCTCGAGAAAGTATAGCCTTCATTTTACTGTGGATTTGAACTGTTGCCTGAACCCATCTTGTTTAAATGTTACATAAAAATGTTATTTCCCTTCTCCCCACAATGAACACATTCTTGCCTTGCCATCAATTAGTTCTGGTGGGGATGGAACACAGATTCCAAGGGCAATGGATCCAGACTGTTAATCATAATAGGGAAGGTTCAAGGTCATTAGCAACTTAAACAAAAAGCTGACTCTGGGCCATGCATTCTGAGATTCAGAGTAAGAGAAACCACAGACTCATAGAATTTTGAAGCTTGAAGGGCCTTGAGGGTCTAACTACATTATTTCAACTGCGAGCTGGAGACGTCAGGTGACACGCCAGTTACTAACTTGCCAAAGTTAGCACAGCTAGTTAGATGAGCTAGAAGCCAACGTTCTTGTGATATGGTGAGACAGACCATTTAGTGGGTATAACAGAAGAATACAGAAAGGAAAAACTTCCATAATGATGGTATTTAAGCTCATTTTATGTTTCCTGCTTTGAAAACATTTACCTTCCACTGGGGTAAATTTTGTAACCGTGGCATCCTGACCAGACATCCAAGGATCCAATTTAGTTCCGAGTGCTCTGGGACCTAAAGAAATGAGAAATTACATTATAAATATGTTGTAAATATTTTAACATACATAAAATAACAAGATAATGGTAATCAAGTGTTATCTCCAAATCCCTAGAGTACTCAATAATTGACAGTTCAGGGAAGAAAAAGAGGCTTGTTTTTTTTTTTTAAATATTTTTATTTTTTACTATTACATCTAAATGCTAGAGAAAGGTGCTGGAGTGAAAACCACAGAAACTTCAGCCATTTGGTCTAGGAATCAGTCAGAAAAATAGCAGAGATGGTGATCCCCACCCTTAAGGAATATTTCTTTTCTGTAGTTTTTTTTTTCTTTTCACTGTGGCCTCTCCTACTCCCCAAAACTAGTAAGAGGGCCAACTTAGGCTGTAAAGTCTCTGAGCCTTGTGAGGTGGGCCCCAGTCAACCAGGAAATGGATTGGGAGCTCCTCCAAATTATTTCCCCAAATTCACTGAACTTATGTGGGGGTTCTTGGCAAAAGATTTTGTTAAAAGCTGAAAACAAAGTTGGGGGTGACTCTTGGGTCCAGGACAAATTCCTTCTGATGCTCTAGAGTTTTATTTAGGGCAGGGCATCCCATCCCCAGCCCTTGGGATTCTCAGTCCTTCATCAACTGCAGCTTCTTCTTATCCATGCGATTGCTTTAAAAAGCAGAGATTGCTTCCAACTCTGAAAAGTGACACCAAATGTGTTCTTTGTGGGTTTTGTGAAGTGAACAGAGAGAAATGACATTGCCTCAGTTCAGGCTTGTTTCACTAAAGAGGATTCACCATCTGGAGTAGGAGGGTTTCTCTTTTTTCCCCCTACTAGCCACAAAGAAAGAAGGTTGTTTTTCACTTGTTTGACAAGGACTCCCTCATAAAGCTCTGCAAGTCACCGAGCTGCCTCCATCACCTTCCTTCCAAGGCAGCATTTGGGTTTCATTGAGGGCGGTGGCTTTGACAACAATGTCTGCAAATTGCTAACTGCTGCTGTAAACAAACATTTGTCAGACTAAAACCGTGCCCTTGGCTATAGCAAAATATACTCCCATTAGAAATTAATAAAATAAGAGCTCTACTTGTTATGGGGTGCAGAGGCAGTGGGGAGGGAGGAGTTGCTTTTTCTTTAATGAGTTGGGTTGAAGGAATGAAAATATGGACAAACAAGCAGGAAAATATGGGGAAAACCAAGAGCATTTCCTCCTTCTTGCCTAGATATGATGCTTTATCGATGAAATGCAAAAAGCCACCACTGTATCTCAATGAAGTCGTGTTTTCCTTGGAGAAACCTTATATTTGAGCATATGGAATGAAAGTCATTTAATATTTTGTGGGGGATTCTCTTGGGGCTGCCAAAACAGGGGAAATCAACTTAATTCAAATAATAGTCATAAAGAAAAGTGGGCGAAAGTTCAAAGACAACTTTTTTTCTCATCTTATTATTCATAACTGTTGTAGAATAATAACATATGATAAGGTTTGGTTCCTTTGCTCACTTTATATTTGATACAAAACTGTAAATATTTAGATTTCTATTACAAGTGAATGTGAAATTTTGCTATCTGAATAGAATATTTGCTGAAATACGTTGTAATAACAAGGAAAATAACAGTAGAACTTATTACACAGAACCAATATAAATGATTTTGTGATAAAGTACCAAAACTGTTTTAGATAGAGGAAAATGAAGGCATGGAGTTGACAAAGTGACTTACTGGACATCCACATGGCAAATTAAATGAATTGATTGGATTATAACCAAAGACTTCTGATCCTATCATCCTAAAAACCTTGGGATCTTGGAACCTTCAGGTGTTGTTTAGAAAAGACTCTCATAGAAACAAAATCTGCATTTGGCCAAATTATGGGATATTATTTGGGGACGAGTATCCTCCAATTTTTTTTTTAATACAGTATACGGTATTTAGTATTTAATACAGTATTTACAGAATCTGGATTGGATTCAGTCAAAAGGCTGCACTTAAGGACCTAGAAGGCCACATGTGGCCTAAAGGTAGAAGGTTCCCACCCCTGGACTAGGCAACACAACACAAAAGATGCTATCAACGAAATGTACAACCAGAAAAAAAAAAAAGATGGATTACTCACATAGTGGAGAGAAAGATATGACCAATGGATGACCCATAAATTCCACTGGTAGCCATGCAAATTAAGAGATTTAGTGGAGAGTCTTTAGTGTGGAAGTGGATCCTGCAGGGTGCAATTAGGAGTATATAGACTAGATCTATGAAGTATAGGCAATTTTGGATAGCTTACAACTGAACCCCTGGAGAGAGAACTCACACTGATGAGAATATAGTTCCATCCAAGTACCGAGGTGAAGTGTTAGTTTGAATTGGGAACAAAAGGACAACTAATGATATTTGTGTAGTGTCTGCCCCCTCAGTGCCTCACTTACGTCATGACAGAAAATCTGCACATGACAGTTTGCACCGTAATCTTTGAAATCAGTTATGACTCTGTAGCTTGTAGCTAGACACAGCCTCTGCCAATGCCAATGGCTCATAATCACAAACAGGCTGATCTCTAGGTGAAAACAGGAGGTGGGGGGCAGGGAACATGGCGACCTAAGAAGCATATCCAACAAAATCATCGGCTCTGACGCGGAGCCAAAGGTTTCCCAGAGTTCAAGGAACACAGATCTCCTAGTTCCAATGACAGTTTTGTGAATAAGAATTCAGAAAATTTAGAATGCGAGAAGATGCTGAAAAGAGGCAATCGGGCTAAAGAGGGAAAGAGATCTGTCCCCAAACACCTGGGAAGAGCAAAAGAAACCCAACATTGGGTCTTTGATGCTGTATCAGGTGATGCTAAAAGATACAGCTGCTGGGGATCCATCAAACCCATTCGAGCAATCACCTAAGGCATTAAAACCTGGATGGGAGCCCTAAGACACTTTCTTGTCTCCCAGGACTTGTCTATTTCCTATGTAAATATTATCTTCCCAGGAAGTATTTCCTGCAGCTTGGCTAAGGATACTTGGAAAACTATTCAGACACACAAATTCCCATTTATCACTTCCTCTCAAAAACGAGCAATTTCATGCTGAGTTATTTTCACTAGACTCATCATCCCCATGACAAATCTCCTTAGCAGGAACCTTGTTCTGGGATCTGATTTTAATTAAAAGGCTCTTGTATCAACTGATAAACTCTCACATCGAATATATCTACTGTTTTTAATTGGCCCACTTCTGCTTGGTTTTGCCAATGTTTATCATCTTTTGTGCACACTTGGATTTCCTCAGACTTTCCTCCAAGTCCAGCATACTGCCAAAGTTCTTGCACAGTCAACAGCCTTCATCTGCTTTACTCCTAACCAAAGGTTACCTTCTCTGCTGTAGGATTTGTCTTTTCTCATGTCTTTTCTTCTTCTATGGATCTAAAAACTCCAGCATAATCAGTTCAGTTACCTGCATTACCATAACAGAATTTCGTGGTGGATAATTAAAAATGGCAGACTGAATCTGACAATGAATGAACTTATATTTTTGCCATTTAACTTGACTTTGGAATCTATTTTTATGTTTACATTGGTATAACATAAGAATAACAATATCCAGCATTTATGGATGCCAGGCACTGTGCTTGCTAAATGCTTTACAATTATAATCCCATTTGAGCCTCACAACAACCCTGGGAGGTAGGGCTATTATCAGCGCTATTTTACAGGTGAGGCAAACAGAGGTTAAGTGACTTGCCCTGTGTCACACAGCTAGTAGCGTCAGAGGCCTGAATTAAACTAAGGTCTTCCTGCCTCCAGGCCCAGTGCTCTATCTACTGCACCACCTGTCTCTTAGGAGTATTTCTGATGTTCCTAGGAATTGAAGTAAAACAAAAAATAATGTAGTCCTACTGCTGGATCATAGACCTTGAGTTGAGTAGACCTTGGAGGCTATGTAGTTCAATCCCCTCAGTTGTCAGATGGAGAAACTGAGGCCCAGGCATGACAAATAATTTGCCAAAAGTCGCACAGCTAACAAGCGTCAGAGTCAGGAACTGAACCGAAGTCTTCTGACTCCAAATGCAGCACTCTTTCCACGGCATCGTGCTGAACTTAGAAGATGATGAGAGGCCGTGCATTTCCCTATACTAAGCTTCATTTAAATTATTTCCGAAATCCACTACACGCGAAAAAATAAAATGTCCCCTAGGCCGATTCAAAGAACCAAGTTAATCAGATTTTTTTGCTTCACACCTGCAATAGCATTAGTGACTGAGTGCTCTGGTTTAAAAGGATTTCCACTCTGTGCAATGGAACGTGGGAGCAGCAGAACCTTAGAAATCAACAGAGCCAACAATTAAGCCATCTACTTTAGGCGCTATCAAAAAAAAACGGAAAACGAAATTTGCTGGATTCCTGATGGTCTTCCAGGTAAGGCTATTGCTCTTTGGTCATAAATGGATGTTTCAAAGGCAGGATCAACCTACTTGTGGAACATGCAGTTCCATAAAAGTTCCAAATAGTCTGCTACGTTACAAGTTTGACCGAATGACACATTTCCATCGGCACTCCATGCTCTTTTCTTTTACTATCCTGTGAAACAGACGATGAAAATATTAATGTTTCCTGCCTAACAAACTGCGGTATATAAATGTAGTAGAATATTATCCCGCAGTAAGAAATGATAAATATGCATAATCCAGAGAAGCACAGAAACACTGATGCCAAGTGGGCAAAGCCATAAAAATAACGTCTATGTCTACAACAACATAAATGAAAAGAATACCAGAAACAATGCAAAACAAAATAAAAATAAACAAAAAAGAAATTGAAAGCTCTGTAACAGGCTCATTGTGCAATAATCAGGCATGGTCGCCGAGGATGAACGGAGAAAGGGCCCCCCCCCCGTCTTCTTTGTAGAGGTGGGGACCCATGGGTGTGGGCTCTGTCTGTACTATCAGGCGGAGGTAAGTTAGTTTTGCTGAACAGGTTCTTCTCCCCACTCCCAGCCCCAGTCCCCAACCCTCTTCTTTATTCTTTGTTATGAGGGAAGCCTAACTGGGGAAATGACATTGATGTGAAAACAAAAGATAATATTTTTTTAATGCTATTCCCATTTTACAGAAGGAACTGAGGCACAGGAAGATTAAGTGATTTTTCCATGTTCACAAAATAGCGTTGGAGCCATGACTCAGACCCACATCCCCTGACTCTAAGTCCAGGGCTCCTTTTCACATAGACACATGATGCCCAAATTAAAAGGCTGAAGATACGGTTCCAATGACACATCTTTCACATAGCTGAGGACAGATTTCTAAAATGGCCGTCTGACCAGAGGTCCAGTGGCCTATCTTTGCATGCTTATTATACATTTTTTCCCTTTCCACATACTATAGTCCACTCAAACTGGCTTTCCTGCTATTCCTCACATGGAATACCCATGACAGTCCCATCTCCATGCTTCTGCCCCATGCCTGAAATGCACTCCCTTCTCAAGTCAACCTTTTAAATCTCTACCCTTCTTCAAAGTTCAGCTCAAGCACCACCTCTTACATGAAGTGTTTCTTGATCCTCTTCTATTTACTTTGTACATAGTCAGTACAGAGTGTATGTGTTATAGTCATGCTTGCTGCCTGGGTAGGAAGTAGCTTGTTAAGCAACCTGAGGGCAAGGATGGTTTCATTTTTGTCATTGTTTTCCCAGTGCTTAGCATTTAGTAGGCATTTTATCAATGCTTGCTGATGAATGGATAGTGACAGCAGGCTTTATTCTTTAACATGGTTTGCAGCATGGTACTTCAGCAAACCTCTTCACATCTTCTCAGTTTCTTCATCTGTAAAAGAGGGGGTTAGACTAGGTGACCTCTAAGGGGTCTACCATATCCAAACCTAGGATCCCATGTAGACTCCACTGTGAGAGACATAAAAATGACCATCTCATTCTCCATTAACCCATTATGAGCAACAAGACTCACACATTTAGGTTTCATTAGCCTGTCCATCGTGGGTGATTCAGAATGGCAGGCTGGTTCTGCTTTGCTCTGAAAGAAATTTCCCAATTTTGGATTCTGGGGCAATAACGCAGGACTCCATTCTAATTAGAGAATTCAGAAGGAATCTACAGTCACAGATTCCATTGTCCTCTTCCTCCTCCTCCCTTGCATATCCATTTGCCTGAACTGCTTTTGGACTCACTGAAACAATGAGAAGCCTGACAGATCAGGGCATCTCTCTTGGCTCTGATGGGGAGTCAGTGTCTCCAGTTATGTCCTCCACCTTTTATCTTCCATCTGCAGTGATTACAATGTGGGGAAGGCAGCAGTTGAAAATGTGGAGACCCATAATTCAGAGACAGCTGTGGGAATCTGTGATTGGATCTGTATACAGGCCTGCTGGAAATAAAAGACCATTGACTCCAGCAATGGTAAGGAAACACCTACCAAACACACACACACACACACACACACACACACACACACACACACACACACGCACACCTTTCAGAAGAGAGGTAGTCAGTAAAATTCTCCACATATGGCAAACATATTTTAGGGGAAGCAACACAACCAGCAGGCAGAGGGAGAGAGAGAAAAAGAAAATAATGAGAAAAATCTTCAATGAACCTAAATTGTTTCAGTCAGACTGTTCAGAAAGAATGCAGAGGAATGGAGACAAAAACTATTGGCGAAATCAGTATTATCGCTTACAAAACACCATATTCTATACTTGTAATTATCTCCAGAAATAAATTAAGATGTGCAGAATTTATAATATACAGGAATAAATTTGTTTTTAAAGGAAAACCAAACCAAACAAAAAAATACCATTTCAGGTCTATCATACTTTCCACTACAGTTATGTTCCTGAAAAGTCACATATAAACCGAATATTATTTTTCATTGATTTGCACAACTTCTGAGATATTTTCTTTTAACTGGTAACATCATCAATTAACAGTGGCTACCAAAAACTTTACGGTTATAATATTAATGAACTATGAGGCAGGGTGTGAAATCAATATTTGAAGGATTCATTTACCTTTTAAATACAGTTGGAATTTTCCCCATTAGATTTCATGAAAATCAACCAGATCTATATTGTTCAACATAACAAGAAAAACAAGAAAAGAGAAGGGCAAAATAATTAGAAGGTTGGACAGACAAGACTACCAGAGATACTGTGGTCATTAATAGGGTGATCTTAGTGTAACCTATATTGTTATAAAAACATATATAATCCAAAGGTGGTGTAGAGTCCAAAAGGCTGGGTTCAAGTCCTGAATTTACCATTTAATTCCACTTCATTACTTACAAAAAATGAGAGCTGGACTAGATCAGTGGTCCATAAACCACTTGGGGGCTCACAATGATAAAATGTGCATGCTAAGAATTCTTTAGTAGCAAATAATTGCCCAGTTATGTTACAGATACATTTTTCCTCTGTGACAACAAGCATGTGCTTGTTTGAAGAATTATAGCTTTGCCTCTGCAGGAATTTCAAATTATCATGGTCATGCATGCAATGATTTTGGTGTTTGGACACTGATTATATCAAATTCTGCCCACTTCTGACTAAGAGCAGTTTCTTATTCTGTCACCAAATTGTTTCCAAACTGCCACAAGGATTTGACATTCAAGTGCAAATTGATTCCCAGTGGATGGGCAGACATAGGTGCACCACCTCATTTGCATTCTCTTCTGTTATCCTGTAATCATACAGCATCATCTGTATAATAACATGGGAACGATGTTACAAATGTTTGCATTCTTGCAGTACTAATATCAGGCTGCTTGACATAATCCATGTTTGAGCATGATTGCTAGGCATGTGCATTACAATCTTGACACCATCACAAACATTCTGCAGAAACGAACTTTATAATAGCTCTCACTGCAATATAAGGCTTCTTTCTGATTTTAAATTTATCTTCCACTTTTGTTCCTCGTCTTCTATCTGGCAGATTTTCAAATAAACTGGTTGGTGACACTAGCCAGTTGTTTAACAGAGTTTCTGTGACATTCTTACTATGCCAGTGGCAGAAGAAAAGAAGGTCGAATTTGGAGGCATTTTTTTCTTTAGGGAAGTTTATGTGTAAATGTCGTTAAAAAATGAAGCAACATTTGCAAGTAAACTTTAAATGCATTTATCATCTAATATAGCATTTGCCATTCACAGCTGAAAAGTAAGTATTTTATAGTGCAATTAGCTGTTCATTTCATTGATTAGTTAGATGGCTAAAAATTAAACAAATGTCTTTCCATCTCTCAGAAAGGGAGTTTATAAAATTTTTCTATCATTTTCTACCACGTATCTGTGTGAGCAAGCATTCTCACTTTATTCTTGTTTGAAAGCAAGATACAAAAATAAACTCAATCCAGAACCAGATTTAAGACTGTGCTTGTTTGGTGTTAAGCCAAATACTGCAAACCTTTGTTCAAATAAAGCACAATATTGAAATCAAGTTTATATATGATTATATCAAGCATCTTCCAAGTTGTAATTTATTTCACTGTAAATGTTATGTATAGTCAAAACCTTTGTAAAATGAAGAAATTTAGCTTGAAGTCTTGCAGATAAGTAGTAAGCATATGAGTTGCTGGATTCTTTCTTTTAATTTCTACAGAATGTTCTATATAAAATGTTCATAATTATTTTATAATTTTATGTTTAGAGTTTTTATAATTATATATAGAATAAAAATTTATATTTCCTAATTGTAATTAGATAATATGAATCTCAATTTTGAGCTTTTGGGGGTAAAAGTTATTGTAGCTGCAAGCACTTAATAAGTCTAAAAGAATATTATGAATAGTATATTATACTTAATGAGAAAATATCCAAATCTTCCTCTCTCTAGACTACTCTAGAGTTAAGAATAATATTGACTACTTATTAATGACTTAAATGAAAACATAAAGGTGTGCTTAACAGATTTGAAAATGACACAAACTTGGAAGGAAGAGCTAATATATTAGATAACTAATCAGTTTTTAATGTGTTTAAAACAGTAAAAGGAAAAGTGGTCAAGTCGAATGCAAATCCTTGCATTTGGGTTTAAAAATAAACCATATAATGGACAGGGAACAACCTGGCCTGACAGAAATTTGTATGGAAAAAAAAGGATGAAAAAGTTTGGCTGAGCCAAGAGTATAATGCAACTACTAAAAAAAGCTAATCGTATCTTGGGCTGCATATATTAAAGGAAGGCAATGAACCCAATTGTATCATGGATGGATGGGTCCAAACAGACCCATAGTATTGTGGTTTATTTCTAGGAATATTTTAAGAGGGAAATTCAACGGATGCGTTTTATCAGTATGAGAAAGTACATAGAACTCATACTATGTGAAAAAAAAGTTTAGGGAACAGCTTATATTTAGCCTGGAGAAGTAAAGATTTAAGGAGATCATGATAACTCATTAAATATTTGAAGGCTTGTTATTTGAAAGAGAAATTTGATTCACTTTGGGTGACTAAATAGAGCAGAAGTCAGTCCAAGACAGAAGTTACAGAGAAGAAGAATATAGCTCACCATGAAGAAACATTTTCTAAAGACTGGAGCTGTCCAAAAAATAGAAAGAATTGCCTCACAAAGTAGTGAAGACACACACCCCCTCCCCCCCCAGCCATTGGAGTATTCAGAAAGAGGCTGAACGAATACGCATCTGTCAGAGAGGTGGTCGAAAGGATTCCCTAATTGGGAGGGTGGTCACATTAGATACCCTCTAAGGCCCCTTCTGACTTCAAGATTTTATGATTCTATTAAAAACAAAAAAGTAGGAAGCAACATTAAGGTAATAAATGAATTTCTCTCTTTAAATTCATTCATTCATTTAATAAATATCTATTGAGCATCTATGTTACATATTAGATGCTGTGTCAGAAATTAAGAAGAATACAAAGTTTACAAGACATTGTCTCTGACCTGCAGAAGTTTCAAATCTAGCAGAGCAACCAGATTGCTAGCATATTTCTTACTAATATCACATGATGATGTTGAAACTGAACTACGTGATGCAGCTTTGGTCCAGGAACATCAGTACCCAGTCAAAACTTGAATCTTTTCACCCCTCCCTTCACCACCCACCTCTGGTCATTCTTTTATAGAGGTGGGAGGTCTACAGGTACGGGGATTGCATATTTTCAGATGTTTCTCAGATGTGTGGATTGGTTTTGCCTATTTGTTATAAGAGATGGATGATTTTCTGGGACAAGGAAGGCAGAGGGACGCAGTAAGAAATGTTGTTTTTGTTAAGTTGTTCATTCACGTCCAACTCTGTGACTCCATTTGGGGATTGCTTGGCAAAGATACTGGAGTGGTTTGTCATTCCCTTCTCCAGTTCATCTTAAAGATGATGAACCGAGGCAGGAAGATGAGTCTTCCTGACTCTAGGTCCAGCATTCTATCCACTGTGCCACCTGGCTGCCACCCAGATAATATAAAAACAAGAGATACCAATAAAAATTTATCATAAAAAACTTGAGTACTTCTTTTATTAGAAGCCTCTGGGCTTCTTGGCCTGTCTGATGGACAAAGAGAAATCATTTACAAAAAGAACCTAAGGCAACCCTAGTGGCTTTGCCTTTGTGTCTACTTTAGCTTGGGCATGGGAGCTCCGGACTATATCAAGTTCTTAGATGGTCTCTCTGAGATCTCCTGAAACCTGTTTTCTGAGAAGAGATAATAGGTAATATCCAAGGGATGGGAAACCCAATGTGGATATGTCTACATTATTGGAAAATAGTAGGCCCTAAATCTCATTCTCAATCTCACTGTCAACGCATTGAATCACAAAAGCACATTTGTCAAATAGTACTTCTACGTTTTAGTTACAAGTAATGGTTTTCTAAGAAAACCCCAAATACGGTCACGAAGAGTTAGATGTGACTGAACAACAACAACAAATGGTAATTATGGAAGGAAAGGATCACAACAACACATAGCTGCTGTAGTCATAACTGACAGGATCACCTTTAAACACCTGCAAAATAAACAGGAGGCAGAAGAACAATTTATCTTTCCTCAGATACAAGAAAAGGAGATTGTACAGAATCTCGATGTGTAAAACTGACCTGGGACTGTTGAAAAAGAATGCTTTTTTCTGGGTTTATACCACAGGCAAGCAGGACAGCAGCCATGTCCAAGATGCTCTGGTGAAGAACAGCTGGATCTTGGGGGACAGTGATGGAATGAAGATCGACAATGCTGAATAGGACAGAGCTGCATTCTTCCTGTAGACTCACCCAGCTCTCAATGGCTCCCAGGTAATTGCCCAGATGAGGGATCCCTGTAGGCTGGATGCCAGAGAATATCCGATGCATGCCATTATTCTAGAACAAAGGAAAACATTACTTCTTGCTTTCGAAGCAAGATCCAGAAATCCTTTATCATTAACCAACATAAAAGGTGTTGCCACCACCACCAGTCACGTGCTGAGTGCCGATTTATTACATGTAAAGGACTAGAAGAGGTACAAAGACAAGATGAAGGACTTTATGATTTAGTTTGGGAGATAGGCTATATAAATAAAAGGCTAAAAGAAAACTCAGAAGGAAGCATATAATAAATGCTAAATGAACAAAATGGACAAGTGTTATAAGAATTTAGAGGAAAGGGACAGATCACTCTGGACTAAGACACCTGAAAAAGTCTTCCATGGTGTCATCAAAGCTAGAAGCTACTACTATCTATGTGCTTGAGGCTATTTAAAAGATCTTGTGGCTCAGCAGGCACAACAATAGATTTAGGGTTAGGGAACTTCAGTTTTATTTCTGGAAACACTTTGACAAGTTACTTATTTTTCCTGTATTCCAGTTTCCCTCTATTTTTAATAAAGATAATATTTGTCTTTTCATACAGACCAAAGGATTTGAGTTCTGGAGCACGTTTACGATTTATAATGTTTTGGTCACGGTTGTGTTTCTTTGTTGGTTTGTACCTCCTAGTGGTTGAAACCAAGATGGTAACATGAAAGAAAAGTGGGTAATAAAAAAGCAGTTGGTTTTGATTTGTCTGAATAATTCTGCATTTCATAATGCAATAAAAAAGAACATTTATCAGAAAATGCGCATTCCTGAAAGAAAGGTGCTACAAAAATAAAATGTATTGTTACTGCTATTTATAACAAATGTGCAGGATAGTGATCCAGACCACTCTGGTCATCTTTCTCGTGTTTTCATTCATATTTCATTCTGCCTTGTATGATGGTTTCTTGTAAACATTTCTTATTTCCTCTATTAGCTCTTTGAGGGGAAGTATCATTTTATGCATTCTTTATATCCTCAATAGTGCCTTATATATTAAAGGGACTCAATAAAAATATTTGATAAATAAATGAAGATTTTGAAAATATAAATATCATAGTTATAGGACAAAGGGACTTCAAGGGACCTAAAGGTTCATCTAGTCCAAAACTTCGTTTTATATGGAAGAAAATTATGGCTCAGAGAAATCAATAATTTCTTAATTGTCTGCTAGAAGATTACATAGGCATTCAACTATTTTTCACATAATCATCTGCTTGGTTTATCTCCTTTGCTGATAATCCCAGGGCATATGATCAGAAGGCTTAGAAAGAAAGGTCTTGCAAACCTATTTAAGTTTTAAATATTTACTTAATTTTCCATTCCATCTCCAAGAAGACACAAGCTAGAAAGAGGGCAAACATAAAAGATATGGTAACGGTATATTCTGGTGCCATATGGCATATATGTATTAGTCAGAGAGGTTATAAATCCAATCCTAGGGGTAGGGTGGTGTAGAGAAGGAAGAGCTGGTAGCTTTCCAGCTCAAAGAATGATAGAATTTGAGAGTTGTAAGAGACCTTAGCAACCAACAAGTCTAATCCAAACACAAAAGAAACCTGACCAGTGGCCAAGGAACTTCCGAAGACCTTCAAGGAGGAGGAGAGTGGGGAACCCATCAGCTTTCAAGGTAATTCATTCCATACTTTTGGATAGTTCTAATAGTTAGCAAGTTTTTCCTGACATCAAACCTAAATTTTCTTTTATTTAACTTTCACTCACTTATGCTGGTTCTATCCTCTGGAGCCAAACAGAAGAATTTCCATCTTTCTTCTACATGACAACCCTTCAAATATTTGAAGTGTCTTTCTGAGTCATCTCCTGATAGGTGGCTTCATTCATTTGTTTGAAGTACCAAGAAATATCAAAACATATCATAACTGTTTCCTTCCATAAGAGCCAATAATCTTAAATTTCCAAAGTACTTCTGTTAAGTTATACTGCCAGGTACAGTAACGAATATTATAACAGTAATAGATTTAATACACTGCTGCACCATCATTATCCTCTTAAACTTTAATAGATCTGAGACCTCATTAATGATCAAAGAAACTTTCATGAGGGAAGCCAGACTTGAACTGGTTACTGAAAAAACACGACTTCGGTAAGAAGGGCAGAGGATGTTCTAGGTAGGAAAAGTGGCATGAACCAAGAAGCAGAAATAGCCAGATAGCATCTTAAAGATTATTTCGTTTAACACCTTAGTTTCATAAATAAGGAGAAAATTCAAACTTCAGGAGGTGAAATGATTTGTCTAAGGCCATATAGATAGTAAATGACAAATTCAGAATTCTTTCCATTAAGCCATACTTCCTCTATGCTCTTGTTTCATATGAGAGTGAGCTATCTAAGACATTCAGATTTAGCAGAAAGTTGATGAGGGGGGCAGCTAGCTAGTGCAGTAGAGACAGCACTAGCCTTGGAGTCAAGAGGACCCGAGTTCAAATCCAACTAGCTGTGGGATCTTAGGCAAGTCATTTAATTCCAATTGCTTCCCCCTACCCACCCACCCCCAAAAAGAAAGAGACGAGTTTAGGGGAGAAATCAAAAGATGAAAAAATAGATTTAGGAATCATATGTATAGAGATGAAATCATGGGGGTAAAGGAACTTTTTTGAAAAGGAATAAAAGGAGAACAAGAGGCCAAGAATTGAACTTTGGAAACATGTACAAATTCAGTGGGTATAAGAAAAAAAAAAAGGAGTTAGAGAAGTAGAGGTCAGAGAAGTAGAAAGAGAACCCAGACAGTGATGTGTAAGTAGAGGCTGATCATAGATTACAAAGAGTTAAAGATTGTGGGTCTGTTGAGATTACCATAAATGAAAGAAAAAGCCTTTGTTAGATGTTTATTAAGGGTACAAAGATGTCAGTCTGAGAGGGGAATACCCTCAGAGTTTCTGGCCAGAACAGAAAACTATTGCTATTTACACTCATTTTAAGCCATTACTGGACTTCACTGACTCTGGAGGAGAAAGTGAGGCTGATGACTTTGCTCAGTTCTGTCTCACTTAAATCCAATTCATGCATGAGTTAAGACATTATCCTCGTGATGCTATTGGTCCTTTTTAAGAATGAAGGACAAACAACAACAATTAAGAACACAGCACTGTCCTAAATGCTGGGGATACAAACAGAAAACAAGATAGTCCCCGTTTTAAATGAAACTATTTTAGAGATAGATATAACCTTGTGAGCTCCAAAAGGTCTATGAGGACCAGAAGCTGGGAAGCTGGAAGAATCCATGCCAAGATTTGTTGGAACTGAGACAGTGAGGAACCCAGCCCTGAGCAACCTACTTGTCTCAGAAGAGACTGAAGGCAGTCAAGAAGCTCCAGTGATTTATCTAGTATCAAAGCTGAATTCAGAAGTGAATCTGATGGGGGTAAATGCTACCCAGGAACTGCTTTGAGTTTGAGCCCACTCTCCCCAAGGACTAAGCACATGCCTTGAGGTACTGGGCAGAAATGCTTGGTGATGTTCTTCACGGTAAATATCCTTTTGTAAGAGCTAATTCATGTTAACTGCTTTAACTGACAATGGGCTGCTAAACACTGGTGACTGGTGGGAATAACAGACAAGAATGGGAGCTCAAAGTGATGGCACAATAGAAAAGATACACTCCACTTCCTTTGGCGTGCCCCTAGAAAACTGAGGGGGAAGGTTCAGCCTTGCTTTGGGGACCTTACTTATCTGTGAGAATAGAAATAGGCATGAGGAGCCTTAGAACTCAATGGCTGGATATCCATAACCATTAGAATACCTTTGACCTTTCCTCCCCGGTTTTATCTGCTGATATGATAATCCTTGTCTTCTCCAGCATCTCAAACTTTACATGTCAAAAACAGAACTTATTATCTTTCCCCCAAATCCCAAATTCCTTATTACTGTAAAGGGAACCACAATCCTCCCAGTTACCAAGGCTTACAACTTAGGTGTCATTCTTAATTCCTTACTGTCACTCATGCCACATGTCCAATCTTTCACCAAATACTGTCTTTTTACTTTCTTTTTGTTTGTTCGTTTTGAAGGGAAGAAGGGAAGGCAATTTGGTTAAGTGACTTGCCCAAGGTCACATGGCTAGTAAGTGTGCCAAAGTATCTGAGCCCTGATTTGAACTCAGCCTGACTCCAAGGCCGATGCTCTACTCACTGCTCCACCTAGCTGCCCCTGTCTTTCTACTTTCATAACATCGTATATGTTATGTCACCTTCTCTCCACTTATAGAACTACCTACCACCTTAGTCTTGCTCATTAGCATGTGAGCTCCTTGGGGGCAAGGACCATTTGGACTTTTCTTGCATCATCACTATTTGAAACATTGTAAACATATAAAGCACTTGTTGCACATAAATGCATTGTCTGACTGAGGGACAATACATATAGGAAGCTTCAGCTGCAAGTCAGACAGAAAGGTCCAGGGGTCTTTTAAGCAGCAGAGCAGACAGTATGGCAAAACAGAAATGTATATTCCTGCTGCTGAACAATTTGACAGTACTGAGGACTTTGGTGTGAAAACTCTTCTTTTCTGAATCTTCAGTAGCAGTGACTAGGTCACATCTCCATGAGGGTTGCTTCCCTGGATGAGGCCTATGAGGCTGGACTAGAAGCAGACCAGTGGTTTTCAGGCTGCTACCATTTCTAGGGCTCTTGGGTTTACTTGTCCATTAGTAGCTGTTGCTGTTGGTGGTAGCAAGGAAGAGGTGCCCTTCTCCACTATGAATGTTTACCTCAGTGATGGCTACAGAACCCAGAATAGAAGGAGGGTTAATGGGCTGGAGAGGAGGGGGTCTACTCTTAACAAGGCTCTTGGACTCAGGATTGTGGGCTCTCTCCATCCATAACATGCTTCCTAAGTATGAGTGTATTCCAAGGCCCTGTTCTGGGCCCTTTTCTCTTCTCTCTATACACTGTCTCTTGGCAACCTTATTAACTCTCACAGGCTTAATTATTATTGTGCACTGATGACCTCCAGATCTACATATCCAGTCCTAGTCTCTCCCCTGAGCTCCAGTTGTATATTACAAAAACTGGGTATTTTCAACTGTATATTCCATAGGCATCCCAAGAGGAATGTGTCCAAGACAGAACCCACGATCTATTCCTTTCACCTCATTTTGCTTCTGGATTTCTATATTTATGTTGAGAGTACCACCATCCTTCCAGTCACCCAGGTTCACAACCTTGCTGTCATCCTCAACTCATCACCCTCACCCATCACACATGTCCAGTCAGTTGCTAAATCTTTTGTTTCTAACTCCACAACATAGCAGATTGTCCATTGCATTCCTCTCACACAGTCAACAGCCTGGTTATTATGGTCCTCATCACCTCTCATCTAGACTGCTGTAATAATCTCCTAATTGACCTCTCCAACTCAAATGTCTTCCTATTCTAATCCATCCTCTGTATCACCAACAAAGTGTGATATTCCTAAAACCAGATATGATCATATCACTCTACCACTCAGGAAACTCTAGTAGTTTTCTGTTTGTTATTTCAGGGATCAAATATAAACTCTGGTGTGTGGGGCTCTTCACGCCCTGGCCCCATCCTAACTTTCCAACCTTATCAGAATTTCTCCTATTTGTGTACACTATGACCTAGCAAACTGCCTTCTTTCTTTTCCCATACACAGAACCTCACCTTCCAGCTCCATTGCTCTCCATGGGCTG
Organism: Phalanger gymnotis; assembly: GCA_028646595.1. Classification (NCBI taxonomy): domain Eukaryota; kingdom Metazoa; phylum Chordata; class Mammalia; order Diprotodontia; family Phalangeridae; genus Phalanger; species Phalanger gymnotis. The sequence continues at coordinate 44,955,706 of CM053627.1, read as the reverse complement.
TCTTCCATGCCTAGAAATTACTCCTTCCTCACCTGTACCAGTTTTCTTTAAGGGCCTGTTCAAATGCCACCTTCTAAATGCAGCATTTTCAGAGGCTCCACCTCCAGCTATTTATTCTTTTTTTTTTTTAATTTATTTTTAATATGTCTAGTTTTCAGCATTGATTTTCACATGCGTTTGAATTACAGATTTTCTCCCCATTTCCACCCCCCCCCCCCAC
>CM053627.1:44897365-44954986 GCA_028646595.1 Phalanger gymnotis | reverse complement strand
GCTTCCCTCTGCCCCTTTGTGGGTTCTGTAGTTCTAGAATTGGTTCAGAGCCATTTTTTCATAGGTTTTTGGAGGGACTTGGTGGGGAGCTCACGCCAGTTACTGCTTTCCAGTCGCCATCTTGGCTCCGCCCCTCCAGCTATTTATTCTGAATCAATCTATACACGTACATGTTGTCTTCTTCTGTGCTATTCTGTAAGCTCTGCAACGGCAGGGGATTGTTTTATTTCTGTCTTTGATCCTCAGCGCCTAGAACATAGTTAGTGTTCAGTAAATGCTTGCTCATTAACTGACTGATTGGATTAATACTGTTTTAAGAAAGGTGGCAGTGAACAGAGAGACAGCAACTGGAAAGGAAGCATCATTATTTTTTTTCTAATAGGGGACATAGGAACTTTTATTTTATTTTGGGGGGAGAAGGGAAGAAACCAGAAGCAAAAATTTAAGATTTGAGAGAGAAGGAATGACCAGTGGAGCAAAGTTCCTGAGGAAGTGGGATCTTTGATACAAGTGGAGGGATTAGCTTTGATAAAAAGGAGAGCTGGTACTTCCTCATGGAATAGAAAGAAAGAGCAAAGAATAGTGAATATATAGTGGGGATGTAATTTCCACCATTGGGTCATGTGCCTGGTTACACTGTACATGAAGACACTTTTAATCATGCACAACTTCAATTATCTGTCTCTTTCATTATTTCTCCTCAAATTGTGTCCTTTAGCTCCATCTTTTTTTAAAGTAAATTTATTATTTATCTTTAATATTCATTTTTTAAAAAATCTTGAGTTCTAAATTCTCTGCCTCTCACCCCTCCCTCATCCAATGAGAAAGCAAGAAATATAATTATACACATGAAATCATGCAAAACATATTTCCATATTAGCCGTGTTGCAAAAAAAATGCAAGAAAAATAAAGGTGAAAAAATTATGTTTCAATGTGCACTCAGACTCTATCAATTCTCTCTCTGAAGGTGGATAGAATTATAAATCATAAGTCCTCCAGAACTGTCTTGGATCACTGTATTGATCAAAATAGTTGTCATTCTCAGCTGATCATCATACAATGTTGCCGTTACTGGGTACGGTGTTCTGGCGATGTTCATTTCATGTTACATCAGTTCGTAAAAGTCTTCCCAGGTTTTTCTGAAACCATCCTGTTCATTATTTCTTACAGCACAAGAGTATTATTCCATTACAATCATATACCACAACCTGATCGGCCATTCTCCAAATGATCGGCATCTCCTCAATTTCCAAATCTCTGCCACCACAAAAAAAGGGTTCCTTCAGCTCCATCTCCATGTCTATAGGGCCTCCTTGCTCTCTAGACCTCTCTCTCTAACCAGGTATCTTTAGGCAGGAGTAGGTGAGTGAAGGAGTAGCAGCTGTGGGTTGGAAAAGCATAAATAGATGGTTTAAAATGCTGAGTAACAAACATAATCTTCCCCATTTTTACAAATAATAAATGAAAAGTGAAGCCAAAAATAGTCTTCTAAGTTAGGAATGTTGCAGCCCATCATTCAGATACTAAATCACTTTCCTCTTAACAATTTCTGATTCAGACTGATACAGAAAATGAATTTATAAGATGGAACTGATTAGGTTTTCATGCTTATAGGGCTGGAGATGACACTTTAAATAAAAGAATCCAATTTAGTAAGAAAGGGCTAAGGAGATTGATTTATGGGGAAAGATATGTTCCAACTGATGCTAGGTAACCCCTTGTCTGATACAGTGTAGTGGGAATTCCTTTCATGTACGAGTATGACTGGATGGTCTCTGAAAACTCTTCCAGCTCTCAAAATCTGTGATTCTGAGCATTTATGTAGGGTATGTACATGTACGTGTGTATTTATATAACATGTATCTATATGTTAAAAAAAAACAAACAGAAAAACCCTAAACCTCTTTCAAGACTAGATATCATGGTATGGGAGAATGTACCACCCAGAAATTCTTGTCCAAGGAAGAAGAGGCACTGCTGTTTAGCATTGAGAAAACAAAGAGTACTGAACTGAAAATGAGAATAGGAACATTTCCACACAATGGCAGGGAACTTTCCCTATGGAGACCTAGAAATCTTAAGGAATCATCTCCCAGGAGAAGAGGTGGAAATTCCAATTCTTGAGAAAACTGGAATAGGAAAAGTACTGGAGGAGACTGTGGGAAAGAACTCTGGCCACTGGGAACGGACTAGACATGATCTAATATATCTTTTCCATTTTCTGGTTCCTGAGATTCTACACATCAGTGCAAAGGGAATGATGTTATCAAGAAATAAGGGCAGCATGAATTATTTTGCTGAATTTTCAAGGAGCTATTAAAAAAAATAAAACCTCTAAATGAATACTGGATTCTTGGTCTTAAAAATATACAGAAATTGTCTTGCTCCTCTACAGCAAGTTTATGTTCCCGTCTGTTCCCCCTATGAGAGTCAGCAGGCAGCCTGGCTGCTTGGCAGGGGAGATATGCTTGGTACCATGAGATCATGGGGTTGGAATGTGGAGTTTGGGGGTCAGGGGGATGGGGGGTTCTCTGTTCAAAAGCACTAGAGTTGGAAAAGAATGAAAATGAAAGGAGCATGGGCTTCCCAGTGGACTGGGAGGCAAACCACAAGGCAAACAGGCTCAGGCCCAGCCCACAGGCATTCATTCATTCACTCTGATGTTTGGAGTATCAGCCATGTGCAGACATTGGTCCACAAGGGCTGGTCCAGAGAGCACTAAGGATAGAGTTTTCAGAAAATTGTTCCTAATTTTATGTCAGGTGTGCATTTGCTGATCAACTCCATTTCCAATAAACTAATCTTATTGAGTATGCCACTTTTGCAATGGAAACCACAGGACCTAAAGTTGTCTCAGCATTGGAAGTTGATACATTCCAGAAAAATGAATGAAATGGTCTAATCAAATGTGAAGTTGATATACTCAACCATTTGGTGAAGACGGCTATTGCTATTCCTGCCCTGAGGTGCAGACTTGTCAAAATTAACTTAATTTGGTACCAAATCATGACAATAATGGAAAATTCACCAATTATTAACAATTCTCCAACGTAATTTTCCAAAATGTCTAAGCAAAGTTTCTGTCTTTTATCTAACTAAGATGGACAAGATACATTACAGACATCTTCTAAAAGAAAGGCATGAAGACTTCAGAATACAGGCAATGAGAGCCCCAGTGGTACTTTTATCAAGCTTGACAGCCATTGACTATTCACATATATTACACCTGTATCAACAGTATGCTTACAAATAAAGGAAAATCAAAGAATTTCGAGGTATCCATGTATCATTGGCATGGCATGAAAGCCAGAAGTGTATAAAGTACTGGAATCCCAATTCAGACATTATTTGTATGATCATGGGCAAGGTACTTCATCTTTCCAAAACCTGTTTCCTCATCCATAAAATGGGGATAAAAACAGCATCTCACATCACAGGGTTGTTGTGAGGATCAAATGAGATAATGTATGAAAATGCTTTGTAAACCTGAAAACACTCTAAAAATGTGAACTGGTACTATTACAACTCAGCCATTATTCCTACTACAAGCTAATTAACTAGGAAATACTTGGAATACGTATCTTTCTCTTTGCCTAGCTATGAACTAAGCAAAAAACATACAGCTCCACCAATCCTCTGTAATGTTCCTCAATCCTCTTTTCACCGTCTTTTATTATGCTGGCCCTGGGTTCATCTAATGGGGCTTTATTGTTTTACCTCAACCCTGATGGAGGTGAATGGTTGATCTCCACTAATCTAATCCTTTCATTATTCTGGGTGAGTTCTACACAACATAAAAACATTTACGAGAACCCAGATAATAATAACAGCTCATATTTACATGCTGTTTCAAGATGTATGAAGCGCTTCCTTCACAACCATGTGAGGCAGGTAAAGTATTTTGCTGTTCGTTTGTTTTTTAAAGAAAAAGACACTGAGGCTCTGGAAGGTTTTGTGATCTTCCCAGTATCTGAAATGGGACTCAAACCCAGCTCTACTGACTCCACATTATATGTTTTTTCTACCACTGTGGTCACACTTAGTATTAGTTATTCTGTTAAATCATGGTTTACCTACGCCTAGTAAATTTTAAGTAGTTTGAAGGCATAGATGAGGTCTTATTTATTATTGTACACCCCCTAGGACCTAGAACAATGCATTACAGATAACAGGACCTTAACAAATATTTCTTGAGTAAATTAATTAATTGAGTACAAATCAAAATGAAATGAATAAGGGAAATACAATGTCCTACAAGAAGATAAAGGAGAGCAAGACCAGATTCAGCCATGGAAAATGTTAAGCTCTTAGAAAACAGGGACTGTTTTTTTTCCGTTGATGCCTTGCACCCAGGATGTACTTAACAAATATTTTTTTTAATTTAATTTGAAGAAATGGATATATTGGGGGGATATGGAGTAATCTAATTTGATAAGAGCATAGAGGACATGAGCTTGGTTGGAGCTCTAGGGCAATGGGGCCGCAATGCCAGAAAAATAAAAATGGTAAATTTTATATTCCATATTGAGTTGAATATATAGCTCTAGTTAAAATCATTAAACTCAATTAATAATAATAGCAAAGAAGTATTGTTTTCTCCAAAAACTTTTTTACCTTCCTGTGTTATGCTTTCTAAGATCTGTCATGTGCTTTCCAAACATATGATTTTGATCCACAGAACTACCTTATTAAGTAGGTGAGGTAAATTTTATCATCTCCGCTTTACAGATAAAGAAACTGAGACTCTGAAAGGTTAAGTGACTGACCTATGATTACACCACTAAGTCTCTACGGCGAGAAGTCAGCGCTCCTGATTTTTATTTATTACTAATTAATTGTTATTAATTAATTAATGAAAAAATGCCTGCTCGGAGGAATAAAAAGACAAAAAAAAATCAGCCTATGTCCTCAAAGAAGCCTGTTAGAGGTACTAGAGTATAATTTGTAGAGTGTGATACGGTCAGAGTACACTTTGGAAAAAGCATTTTGGTGTCTTTGTGGATGATAGATTGGGGAGGGCCAGAGCTAAGGTAGGGACACCAATTAAGATGCTGTAGCAATAATCTAAGCAAGGGGAGAGGAAGGCGTGACCTAGGGAAAAGATGTCTGAGTGGAGGGAAAGGGATGATGAGAGAGATGTTACAGAAGGAGAAATAACAAGCTTTGACAACTGGCTGGATATGTAGGGTGAGGGATCACACCAAGGCTGAAAATCTGGAAGACTGCAAGGATGAATGACAGCTACAGGTAAGTTCTGGAGAGAGGTTAGTTTGGAGGGAAAGACAATGAGTTCTATTTTGGACATGTTGAATTTGAGATGCTTAAGGGACGTTATGTTCAAAACGTTCAACATGCAGTTGGCGAGGCAGGCCTGGACCTCAGAACCTCAGAGACCAGTGCTTGATAGAAACGTCAGTCATCTGTATTAGAGATAATTAAACCCGTGGGAGCTGAGGACTCATCTAGTCAGAGGATCCAGACAGAAGGGAAGCCCAGCACAGAAATATCCACAATTAGGGCGTAGAGAGGATGCGGATGACAATCTATCAAAGTGTCCCAAAGAACTGTCAAAGACAAAGGAAAGACCCAAAGGAGAACAGTATCACAGTAACACAGAGGGAAGAGGAAAAGCAATCAGGAGGAGAGGGTTGTCAACAGCATCAAATGCTACATATAGATCAAAGATAAAGACTGGGGAAAAGCTGCTGCATCATTTTTGTGTCTCATGTTACTGTGGTCATGACAGGTAAGTTAAGCTTTTAAGGCTAAAGAAAACTTGACTGGGTCCTACTCACATTAGCAAGAGAGTTGGCTTAATATGTGGGCATGTGTATGAATGGTTATTGTTTATAAGTTGACCCTATGTGTCGGTGAGTATATGATACATTTAGTAACAGCTTTGATTCCTACTTATGCATGTTAGTATAAAGATGGAACAGGAAAAAAAAATATTTCAACCCTAGTGTCCCAAATATAAAAAATATTGAATGTGGCCACCGGCAGATCTATTTTCTAAACCTTTCCTCCTATTAATCTCTGACAGAAATTCTGAGGCTATTAAATTTGCTGCAATAACTCTCATAAGACATTAGACAATGCAAAGAGGAACCCTTTTTAGGTTCTCTTTCTGGGAAGATAGTACTACAGCTTCTGCATACAATATCTTGTAACCATGTTTGAGGTCAAAACATATAAGCAATGCTGGTCTCAGGCACTGGAGAGTTTAGGTATTAGGTGTTTTCAATCTAGTTTGCTTGAATTTTTTTACTGCTATAAAAAGTACTGTTCGATCTCTATCATCTATCATCTCTGATCTTTCTGAATGGCTTTGAAAGTAATTCTCTTTTATTACAGAATAACCCCAGTGCCTAGTGATTTGGGATGGCATGGTTCTTCTATGACAACACACATATATGGTTCATGAAAGCAAAGACAAAACCCTGGCTAAGTCATTTGACCATTCTAACCTGAAGCTCCTTACCTGTAAAATAAAGTAGGTAGAATGTATCTTCTGACTCTATGATTCTGCATATGACTCAACTTCCCTCATATCTGACACGTAAACAGTTCTATTTTGCCCACAACTGAGTTTTAGACACCTGTTTACCATAATCTGCTAAATGGTCTACCAGTTGTTGAGACAGATGGGCCAAGAATTTTTAAACAGCTGATAGTCAGGGCCTGTGGTAATGTCCCAAATGCAATTAGGACAAGAGGACCCAAATAGTCCAGGCTAACATTCATATGGCAGCACATCCAACACCACTCATTAGAAATTAAAGGCAGCTACTGTAATACATTGTCTATGAAGTCACTCATGAGAATTTGCAGTAGGGCAACAGCAACCTTCAGCCTTAGTTGAGGAGTCAAGTACATTTCTGATTTCTGAAGGTGGCAATTTCTACCCAGGATCAACTTCTAGCTCCTCCCCTCCTGAAAATTCCCCAAAGCTTTTGCCCTGAGGAAAGAAAAGACTTTGTTAGGACTAAGAGTGTAGAGATTGTTGCCGGTTACCCAATAGCCCAGATGCTCTGACCTAGGTTTGGATCTAGGAAGCAAAATGAATTTAGGAGGAGCAAGGTATGTTTTCTATCACCTGAAAAAAGAAAAAGCATACACCTTAACAACTAAACACTCCCACTTCTGTATACTTAGGGGAAAATGTGAGGAAAACAGGAAACACAATACATTGAACACCTTTGTTCAGTCTTCTCTCAGTCCTGCCTGACTCTTTGTGACCCCATTTGGATTTTTCTTGGCAAAGATACTGGAGTGGCTTGCCATTTCTTTCTCCAGCTCATTTGACAGATGAAGAAACTGAGGCAAACAGGGTTAAGTGACTTGCCCAGAGTCACACAGCTAGTAAGTGTCTGAAGCTAGATTTTTAACTCAGGAAGATGAGTCTTCCTGACTCCAGGCCTGGCACTGTATCCACTAGGCCACCAAGCTGCACCTATGTTGAACATAGTAGGCACTAAATAAATATTTGTTGAGTTCAGCTGCTGAACTGAATTGAATCATAAAGTTTTATTTTATAAAAGAATTTACTTTAGACTTATACTGCTACCAAATTTCTTGGACTGGGAAGCTTCCCTCCACCCACAATGGTGCCTTTTCATTATATAGTGGAATGTTTTTATAGCCTTATTTTGTTCCTTGTTACTAGTTCCTCAGATTTTATTGGAAATGGAATTAAAAATAAATTTTACATAATATCTAAAATAACATAAATATATGATATAGAGGATTTTAAAAATTCTTATACTAAAACTGCCAGCTGAACTAAATTAGTAAGGAACATTTTATATCCACAAAAATCTTACGTAGCCACCATTCCACAGTTTATTTTTATAGAGAGAGGAATATTTACATACAGGAAAGATATCAAATAAATGTGAAAATGTTAAAATATCAGAAACGAACAGAAATGTTTGAGAGTAGTTGTATAGCATAGAGCCTTATACACAGTAGGAGCTTAATAACTATTTGCTGAATCCCAGAACAACAACAAAACCTAATAACAGCCTTAATGCAATAGGGATAGCTAAGATAAATAAGCTAAGGATAAGTAAATTCCACTCAACCTTTTGTAGGTAACAAGTGACTGTTCTTACTTTTAGACTCCAATAGCTTAGTCACTGCACAACCCTAATTCCAAGAACTCCTACTTCCTGGACATCTATAGAGGAATATAGCCATTCCAGACAAAATTCTTAGTAAGTTAGTGGAAAACACAGATTAGAAGGCTATATTGAACACCGTTAATATTTTCATCAAAAATAATCATCTCCTTCCCCCAAGGATAGTGAGGAAGTCATTAGAGAAGGAATTTTGCATGAAAATTTGTATATATATATATATATATATACACATATACTCACACATATATATGTGTGTGTTTATATATGTGTATGTATATGTGTGTGCATATACACGTATATATATGTGTTGTGTTTATATATGTATGAGTGTGTATATATATTCTGTTAAAATGGCATAACTTTTTTACCTTGTCCCTAATACCATCTGTTTCTTGTTCGCCTCAGATGAAAAGCCAAAGAACAAATCAAGTGGAGACAGAATAAGCTAAATATTGAATTATGAGCCACCCCCAAACTTAGAAACAGGTTGCAGCTGGGTGGCACAGTGGAGAGCACTGGACTTGAGTCAGGAAGACCTGAGTTCAAATCCCACCTCAGACACCAGATCTGTGACCCTGGGCAGGTTATTTTGCCTCTTGGCCTCAGTTACCTATCTGTAAAATATACCATAATAATAAAACCATCCATCTCACATAGCTGTTGTGAGGATCCAAAGCAGTGACATGTAAAGGATTTTATAAAACTTGACAGCATTATATAAATGCCAATTATTATTAATTATCTTCCAAAACTTAGTTATACAGAATAAGAAACACACGTGGATTTTTCTAAAGCACAGTCCTGACCATGCTATCCCCCCCACTCAGTGGGTTGCAGCAGCTCCCTATTTCTTCCAGTTTTCAGTCTGACATCTAAACCTCTTCATAACTAGAGCCCCTCCCTCCCATTCCAGGCATTCCACACTTTACTCCCCTCCACACACGCTATGGTCCAGCTACAGTGGCCTACTTGTAGGTCCCTGAACACAGCGTTCCAGCTCCAGCGGCATTCCATGCCTTTGCAACGGCTGTCTGCATGCCTGCTCTGTTGTGCCCCCTCACTTCTACCTACGGGTTTACCTGGCTTCCTTTAAGACTAAGTTGAAAGCAAAGACCTTTGCAAAGGCTTTACCGGCCCCATCCCTCCCTCCGGCTGCTGATGCCTTCTCTTTCAGATAACTTTCCATCTCCTCTGTATATATCTGTATAGATACCAAGTTATTAAAATATTTCCTTCACTAGAATAGAGTGAAATAGTTTAGAGCAGAAATTGATTTTGCCTCTGTATCCTCAGCTTAGCATAGCACCCAGCACACAGTACTTAAATTTTTATTTACCTACTGATTAGAGGCATCAAATTCCCAGGGTAGCTCACTAAAACACATGTAACACGTAAAATTGCTGAAAGAGTAGTACTAACATAGTATTTTAACTAAACTTACTACTTACTACTCATAACATTTTTTCTTTTTTCTTTTGGGTAAATGTAATTTTTACTACTACAAGAGCAATGTCAGTTTTAAATTCCCCAAACAGAAGACTTTTGTTTAAAATAGGCATTTTCATCTCTCTTCATTCTCTTCTAGGAAAGCATCCGGTGAGGGATACCGCTAAACAGTATTCTTTCTAGTGGTCTCAGAGAGCTCACATAGCAGATAAGGGTACTTTCTGAGACAGTTCTCCAAAAGGAGTCAGTGAGGTACATTTTGTGAGCTGCTGATCAGAAACATCTCATGTCTCACCCTTGCAGGGAGAACTGTCTAGCCTCTTGCTTGGCTTCTCTTGAACCAGTCCTTCTGCTCTCCAGGCACTAGTCTTCTGAGTTGAATAAACCAGGACCCTTGAGATACTTTCTATCCAGCATGTCCACAGGCTGCAGAGAAGGCCAGGGTAGTTAGGTATTGAGGCTCAGCTCAATATATAATATATTGAATAGGCTGGAGTTGTTTCCAAAGACTAGATACCAGAGCCATTGTATCCACTTTTCTATTAACACCAATGATTTCCTTAGAAAACTTTAGATTTACTCTGACTTACCCTAAATATGTATAGTCCTTGTCACTCAGTCCAAGTCCTCACCCTTTCAAAGGCTAGAGAGGTATTTTTTCTCAAATGTTTCTTGTAGAGGAATTGGAATACAAGATCACCTGGGCTCCATTTCCCAGAACATCAAGACCCTGTACATCTTCAGTCTTTACAAGCACTTCAGTACAAGGCATAGGAATCAAGGTGTTATGGACCCATAATTAAATATTTTTGGTGAATAGGAGAGGAGCTATTCACCAAAGAAGGGATAGAGGTGATCACAAGAGCCAAAGTGAATAATTTTTACTACATAAAACTGTAAAGATTTTGCACAAACAAAGCCAATACAGTTAGAATTAGAAGGGAAACATTTAACTGGTGAAAAGAAATCCCTCAAGGCAACTCTCTGATAAAAGCTTAGCTCCTAGATATAAAGAGAATTGATGCAAATGTGGAAGAACCAGAGTCATTTCCTGAAAGGCAAATAGGTCCAAGAATATGAACAGGCAGTTCTCAAAAGAACTGATAACCATCTACAATCACATGAAACAACGCCCCAAATCATTTAATAAGAGAAATAAGGATTAAAACAACTCAGAGTTCCATTGCACATCCAGATAGGAAAAGATAACAAAAAAAAAAAAAAAAGGAAAATTACAATTGTTGGAAGGACAGGCATACAATGGCATGAGATCCATTGGTGGCTGTGAATTGAGCCACTCATTCTGGAACGCAACTTGGATCTGAAACCAGTGCCAGAGGTTACCAAAAATACATATTTTGAAAATATGTAAACATGAATCATAACTTGTTCTTAAACTATGTGCTAAATTTCACACAGCAGTACCAACACTGTTCTGCTTGTCTGTGTCCCTGTCTATATTTCTTTTAATGTTTCATGGAATCCATTCTTTACATAGCTAATGGAATTGTCATGTCACTCCTTTGTTCAAAAGCCTTGGGGTTGGGGGGGAACGACTTCCTTTTATTTACCAAATAAAATTCAAACTACTCATTCTCATATTCAAAGCCCTCCCCAATCCTACTTTTTTTTCAGTCTTATCTCACAATACTGCTATACATATTGGGCAAGTGATCCATCAAAAAGAAATTATCTGCTACCCCCTGGACACAATGTGACTTTCTACCATTGTGCCTTCCCTTTTTCTACCTACTGAATTCCTATTCAAAGTCTGAAGACCAAATCAAATACCACCTCCTCCAAAAAGCCTTTCAGTATTTTAATGGAGGCAATCTACTAGCCATGAACCTTCTCACTTTGGTGTGGTGGCATTGGTGGTCTTGGACATTGGTCAGCAAGCAATAACTACTTCCATAAATTCCCCATGAGATATGAAGCAGGGAAACATTGATTTGATAACTGACAGCAAAGTAATTCTAGACAGACCCTGGCATCACCACACTGAAAAGACAAAGGAGAAAACCTGTCAAGGAAAGTGACAAGAAGTAATATTGTTCTCCGACGGACTTTCCTCTTTTTAGTGCTTTTATAGTTTTCATTTTGAGGTTATTTGATTAAGTTTGAGTTAAAAAGTATTTTGTTTTTTAAAATTTTCTAAGGGAGATATCAGGAGAACCAAAACCTGAATTTATATAATACCCTTGTCACATACTCTACCTTCAAACAAGGGCAAAGTCTCTAAAGAGTCAACTACACAGCTCCTTATCACTGCCATTGGATAGTCTAGCTACTTTTCCTTGAAATCCACTAGCTCCCCTTTGCTTACTGGGACCAAATGAATCCATTATTATGGTACTTTCCTTTTGTGCCTATGAAATAATTCCATGACCACCTCACATATTCTGGACTTCTCTAACACACAGTGTGGACTTCCCAAAATATACCAACATTATGGGGTAGGAAAAGGAATTTATTTTAGGAGGAATAATTTCTAGGCCCTACAAATGAGAGCTAGAAGCCATTCATATAGGGGGCATCTATTTGGGTGTGTTGAGTATTACTGTGAACATGGTACCTCTTCCCTCAAGCCACCAACATTTCTGTCTCTGATAATCTCAATCTGCAGAAGCATAGATGAGTTATTATACAGTCTCGAATTCAATTTATTGAACAATTTACTAGATGCCCTCTATGTGTAAGGCATTATCATGGGTGCTGGGAATTAAAAAAGAGAGAAAACTAGCCAAGAGTCAATAAATAGTAAGCACCTACAATGTGCCAAGCTCACAATAAGTTTCCTGATCTCAAGTAGTTTAGTATCATATTTCCAAGTTAATTCAATTAACATTTAAAACAAAATTAAACATCTACCATGTGCAAAACACTACAGGGTAGTGAGGATGCTAAAACAAACAACAAAGGTTTCTACTCTCAAGCAGCTCACATTCTTCTCTGGATGCAACATGTACACAAGCAAGTATGTACCAAGTAATACAAAGTCATCGTAAGAAGGAGAACATACTGACAGTGGGAGGGATCAAGTGGTTCCTAAGCTGTGCTTTCAAACAGTCTAGGGATTCTGAGAGGTGGAGGTGAGAAGCACCGGGAACCGCTCATTCAGAGGGAGGAGATGAAATATCTTGCATGGAGAATAACTGGCAAGCCATTTGGACTGGAATGGAGAGTTATAGGGAGAGGAGTAATATGAGAAAAGATTGAAAAGCTAGGTGGTAAGCTTTAAATGCCAAGCTAAGGATTTTGTATTTTATCGTTGAGAAGATTCTTAAGTGAGGGAGTAAGGTGATGGGATCAGTGTTTTACAAGCATCATTGGAGAGGGGAGATACTAGAAGCAGGAAGACCATCAGGAGGCTATTGCCACAGCCCAAGTGAGAGGTGAGGAGGACCAGAATCAGGATATAAGCTGTGTTAGTGGAAAGAGGCTCAATGCATCCTGCTAGTACAGGCAGGAGAGAGACACAAAACTAGGCAGGAAAAGTCTTCCTTACCTGGTTTTTGAAAGGTGGGCTTAACCATATAATTTTCTATTTACAGCAATTCTATTCCTTCACAAAAGTCCTTCAGGAACAGTGGCCTCCCGACTCGGAATTTTCACTGCTTGGTCCCTATGCCTGGAATTCTCTCCCTCCTTATCTTTGCCTTCCAATTTCTCTGGGTTCCTTCACTTCTCAGCTAAAATCCTCTCTCCAGCAAGGTTTTCTTGCCCCCCCGCCCATACCCCCAATGCTAGCATCTTCTCTCTCCAATTTACCAACACATATATACATACATACACATATATCATGTATACATACATGCATGTATATATACATACATATATATACATGCACATAGAATATATTGAATAGATATGCATAGATAGTCTGCACATGGTTGTGGTCACACGCCATCTCCCCATCAGACTATGAGCTCCTGAACCTGGCTTTTGTTTTTCTTTGTTTTCCCTTTGCTTAATGCAGTGCCTGGCACATAGCATACTTAACAGAAGTTTGGCGACTTGACTTGTCTGATGCCTTATCACAGAATAGAGGTAACTTCATGGTCTTGAAGGCTGTGTCGGCATATCACAAGCTCAGGCAGGTGTTCCCAAGCTAGAAAGGCTTTGAGAACAGATCTGCCAATGGGCAGATCTGTCGCCTGGAGACCAACCTAGCTAAATTCTGGGAGGTCCTTCACCAAAAACTTGGCCATCAGGAAATGATTCTTTTTGGTGTGAGCAACGGGTAAAATTATTTTACAAAGTAATGGAGGAGTTGTGAGCTGTATCTGTATCTGCAAAAGGAATATACACACAGATGAAATAATAGATCTTGAAGTACTGAAGGAAGCATTAAATAAATTAATAGGTCAGAACATTTTCAAAATTAATTAATTTTTAAAAATCACTACCCTCATTCTGTAAGCACGGACCTAATGCTAGCACCGACATCTTCTAGATAAAATAACAGCAGTGAGAATCTGAGTCAAAGCTTCCTATGACGTCAATGGTAAAGCAGAATTAGAACTGAGGATTCCTCAGTCCCACGGCACTAAATCATACTACCTCCTGGTGTCCGTACATTTACATGGACGTTAATACAATGCCGTGGAATTCTAACCAGGTGTCTCATTCTCTCTCTTGTGCTAGAAGCAAAGAGGGAAGGAGAAGGGGTGTGAACTACCCTTTTCATTTCTTGTTTTAACTTAGTCACAGTGGCTCAGACCAGGGCAGGTGACAAGGACAGTGGATCTCATTCATCTGGGCAGCAGCTTCAGGGCTAATTCTAAACACAGGTGGTGAGTGAGCCAGAGAGAACAGGAAGGGGGAAGGAATCACTGCTGACATGGGCGACAGGGAAGATTGATGGTTTCCCTCTCTCTTTTTCCCCACTGCGTCAGCCTAGAGGTAGAGATGGAGGTGCTGCTGTGCTAGGGACAGGACAGCCCCCACTGCACTCAAACACTGATTAATGAGACTGCAATGACACAGAAAACAGTTGCTGCTTCAGAAAGATCTCACAGACATTTCTTTCTTTAATATTTTGAACAAAAGCAGTTCCCATAAAATGAAGGGTTTGAATTATATTAACCCATGGCTAGAGAAGGGGCGGGGGAGAGAGAATGCGGCAAACAGTTGGAATAGAAGAGCGCTGTAATGGTACAAAGAAAGGAAAATGCATGGATGTAACCAAGTGTTTGTCTTACATGTTCCTTATTCCCTACTCCATCTGCTCAGAAAACTTCATAAAATCCTAGTTGAAGCTGTTATTCATCTACCAAAGTGCCACTACAAATATCATCTCATTTGACACTCAAAACAGACCTATGAGGTTGGTGCCATTATCATCTTCATTTTACAGATGAGGAAACTGAGGCTGATGGGCATTGAGTGACTTGCCAGGGTCACACAGCTAGTAAATGTCTATGGCTGGATTTGAATTTAGGTCTTTCCAGTGCTCTGTCCTTTTAACCACTTAGCTGAGGTATCTAGTGGATACAGTGGTAGCACAGTGATACAGCACTGGGTCTGGAGATAGGAAGACCTGAGTTCAAATTTAGCCTCAGACACTTATTAGCTGTGTGACCCTGGGCGAGTCACTTAACTTCTGTCTGCCTCAATTTTCCTCAACTGTAAGATGGGTAGCACCTACCTCATAGGGTCATTATGAGGATCAAATGAGAAAATATTTATAAAGTACTCAGCACAGTGCCGAGCACATAGTGCGTGCTTAGTAAATGCCTATCCTCCCCTTCACCTTGCTTCCCCTCAATGACCTCCTTGAAGCATACGCCTAGAAATGGAATCTTTGGGCTAAAAAGTATGAACATTATTTTAGCTACTTTATCTGATTAATTCCAGTTTGCTTTCCATCATGGCTGTACTCATTTCCAGCTCTAAACTACCTATTAGTGCATTTTGTCTTTTCGCAGCCTCTCCACCACTGACTAGTCACCAGTTCTGTCTTTTGTCCTGTTTACCAGTCGGCTGGGAGTGAGGCAAACACGCACTTTGGTTATCACTAGCATTCTTTCATATGGTTGTCAATTGTTGTTTTGGATGTTGCCTGCTCACACCCTTTGACCACCCATCTAAGACTTCAGTGGAAAGATAGGAATAGATGAATACAGCAAGAAATATGTTAGAAAATGTGGATCAGGAATAAGGAATGAGGTCAAAGTCACGTAGACTACACAAGAGTTTCGTGCCTATGCGTCATGAATACTTCATTTGAGAAAGGAATATTGACATGGTGATCACTGAACAACACTGGAAAAAAAATGAAATTGATATTTTTAACAGACAGGAAATAGTACTGATAAGGGAGTGAAGTCTGGAATCAGCTGTGTGTATATCTCAAGAGCACTAACTTGTTATATCAAAGGTCACAATTAATATAAAACTAGGAGAATGAATAAAAATGAGAAAATGACAAGGTATGTAAAATGAAAGGTAATAATAGTTGCTGTCCTTGAAGAATTCGCAGTATATAAAAGGGGAAGAAAATATTCGAACAGCTGTGCCAGATACACACAACGTAAATGGGAGATGATCTCAGAGGGAAGGCACAAGCAGAGTGAGGGTGTAGTTGTAGGGAAAAGAAAACTGGGAAAGGCCTCTAGCACAAGAAGCTGAGATTTGAGCTATGTCTTGAAGGAAGTCAGGAAAGTTAGGAGGCATAGGTAAGGAAGGAGAGAATTTCAGGCATGGGGGACAAAAAGTGAAAAGGTGTGGAGTCAGAGATGGAATGTCACGTGCAAGCAAAAGCAAAGATATCCCAAGTATCCATTAAAATTTGTCAAGATTCATTGAAAAACATAACAACAAAGATAACAGTGCTCAATGGTCCTCTTATCATCACTATAAGCTAAGGCATTAACAGGGAGAGGGATGCACACCAAAGATCCTCACTACTAGCCTGAAGCAGATCCAGCACAGATCCCAATGTGAAGAATTAAAGTCCCTAAAGATGCTGAGTTCCTACAGGTGTGACTATTTTCTGATGACTTCCTGTTGTTCATGTCAAACCTTGGGATCCTGCAAAGTTTCTCACTGCGTGAGATCTGTCACCACTCAAAAGAATTCTGACAAAATTCAAACATACAGGAAAAACCAAGTGAACAACGAATACCTACTCTGTAGAATATGACACGCAGTTAGATGGACAACCTATATACCTTGGATAGACACAACAAATGGGGCCCAAAATTAAACAGCAAGAAGAGATCATGTTGTACTCCTTTAGGGAAACTGAAAAAGTCCTTTAATGACCTTCAACTTCTTTCCACAAAAAACGGCTCATCTTTTTAATACCAACATATGCATTTTCTTCTGTCTATAATAGTTACGTAGCACCACCTACAAAGAATTAAAAATGAGTATAGGAGTATCTGGTGGGCTGCAGGTTGCAACACACAATAAACTCTGAAGAAGAGGAACGAGAGTAAAGAATGTCACCAGAGAAAATCTGAAAAAAACAGAAAAAGATGGGGAGATCACATTGCGAGAGTAAGCGAAAACAAACGGACAGACTATGTGCTGCCCTCACTCCTCCTGATGTCAGAAGAAAGCTTCCCAGCATGGTGGGTGAACCCTCTGGGGGGAACTAATATGAGAACACTGATAAGGGCTGTATGATAAAGACAAGCATGTCTGGTTTGGGATCTGCTTTGCTGGGAGGGGCCCTCATATCACTGAGATCGCAGATCCATGTGAGTATACAATTACAACATACTGTGGAGGTATGGTGTTCATTTTTCATTAATAAAGTTTTATTCTGAAGTAATGAAATGTTGTTTTATTTACCATTTACCATGACTGCATGATTTCTACAACAATATAGTACCTCCATACATTCATTAAAGAAAAAGATGCCACATTCATCCTCAGATAATGTATTACTAGAAGTGGAGATAACATAAGATGCGTTGGCATGCTTACCAGAAGGTGGATTCTCTCCCAGCCACACCTTATGTAACAACAGCGTTAATAGCAATTACTGTGGAGGTGTAAGGCCAATAGCACCAGCACATAGAAGGGCTGCTAGCACAGGTTCTTTGATCTGCTTTTCTAAGGAAAGCAACTTTAAGGAGTTTACAATCTTACTTTAATTAAACATACATATATCATTCAGTTAGTTCTGGGGGAAAAGTCAGCACCTTGAACTTCAGAGAAAACACAAACAGAAATTATAAGCAGAAATTATACAAACAGAGCAAATAACACAAATCAGCAGATAGCGCTTCTGTCTGTCTATAGCATTACATACATAGTTACCAGAGAAAGAAGCACCAACAAATGGGTTTTCAAAAGTAGGGGGCTCCTTAAAGGCTATCCAGAGTCTCATCTGCCCAAATCACATGAACACTCTTCCAATGAGTGAGCCCCCAAAGCAAAATGCTAACCTCAGAGTATATACACACTTCTTCAGGGTCAGCCCACAGAAGGCATCACAACCATGTGACTCAAACTAATGTGACTTAGGCTTTCTTGTGACTTAAGCAGGTCATCAAAGACTCTTGATTCAATCAAAGGCACTGGGTTGCTTTAGTACTGAGAAGAACTAGAACTCCAAAAGAAAAAACAGCAAAAAGTCCCACTTTGCTTGCTATTATACTTTTGTAGAATCTTTCCTCTCAGGTGGCAAAGGGAAAGGTGCTTCCTCTGTCCTACCAGAGGCTCCTACCTCTCGCTAGATGGTCCCTCACTTACTGAGTTAATACATTCCCCATGAATAGGTGACCATGTGATCTAGCCCTTAGAAACTGCCACTCTTCTTGGCCAGGCCCAGAGAGTTTGTAGGTCAGGCTGGGTCACTGTCTCTTCCTTCTCAGATCATGAAACTTTTGCCACATCTAAGGACACCAGAATTTCTTCCAAGCCCTCTTTTAAAGACCAATTTTATTAAAAGAAGCTTTGTTCCCAAAGGGATTACTTAAATCAAAGTAACACTGCGTTGCTATTCATTGTCATCACTCCAAAAGATTTTTTAATTCAAGCTTATAAATAGTGGCATCCTGGGAACTATTAATCATTTTCAGTAGATGCACAACGCCTGCCCTCAAGAAGGTAAAAATCTGAACTCCATGTCTAACATAATATAAATCTCTTAATTGATAATGCCTTGGCACTTAGGTAGATACATTTCACTTTTAAATGCTCTGTTACAATACTCTAATTTTAATTTAAGCTAAAATTTAATCTGGACCAGAAGTTCTTAACTTTTCTTTCAGTAAGAAACCTATGGACCTGCTTCTTGGAATAATGTTTTTAAATATCTAAAATCAAATAGTGAGAATTACAAAGGAAACCAGTGATACTGAAATACTGTTATCTAAATATTTTTAAAAACAAGCTCACAGACACCAGGTTAAGAAGCTGATGATCTAGACACCAAAAGAAGAATCTCAAAATCAAGATATCAGATGGTTTAAAACAATTTTTAGATTACCTTCACAAAATTACCATTTTATTCACGAAGAAAAAGTAGCAACTTTGCCTTAAAGCTTAAGATCTTTTCCCCACTTTTGGCAACTTCCTGATATTTTAATGAATCATTGTGACGTAAATGTGGCATTAATAAGTAAATATGCTGATAATTAATGATGTGATACGTTAGGATGCAAAGAGATTCAGCTTGAAACAGTCCAGTTCCCTGAGGTATCCTACGTGCCTACGATAACACACAGCCCTGCTTCATTTCACCCCTTCCTCCAAGACAAATGCTAAGGGTTTCTCTGCTCCACTATGAATATAGTAAACTTCATAAACAAGAGAGGACAAACATAAGGGTGAGCACAGCAGGGGCAGGATGTGTTTGATGGAGTTAAGGGACAGCTTTTATGTAAAATGGAGATGGAAAGGTTTTTTTTGAGACAGAAGTTTTTGAAAAGAAAAAAAGGTTTAAGAATCTGACAATCAATAACAGATGGTATTTGCAGGCTTTGACACAGCAAATAATATTTTAAAGCAAAATATTTTTAAAATCAGTTCCTCCTTCCCTCACCTGCTGATGCTTGGGTTCTAGGGGTCAGTTTCCACTGTGATAGTTCATGACATCTCAAAGAAGGAGAGGAAAATGTTTTTTTGTGCTTGCAATGTCAGTGGTCATTTGAGAAGAAAAACTAAAACCCTGATATTAATTTGCTACTAAAGGAGGAATGCATGTTTTTACCATAAGAAAATAATGTCTAATTCCATCTGTTGAGACTGACTGATTTGTAAGCTTGTAAAATTTAGTTCACTGATAAAAAAAAAAACCACCAAATTTTAAATATAGGTGAAATCACTGAGTGTATTAATTACACTTTATTAATAAAGCCCTACATAGATTTCTTTTCTATAGCAAGTGTCTAATCACTATTTATTAAATGAATATAGGCTCCAAAGGGCAGCTGGGTGGTGCAGTGGATAGAGCGCCAGGCCTGGAGTCAAGAAGACCTAAGGTCAAATCCAGCCTCAGACATATACTAGCTCTTCGACCCTGGACAAGTCACTTAACCCTTATCTGTCAAATGAGCTAGAGAAGGAAATGCCAAACCACTCCAGTATCTTTGCCAAGAAAACCCCCGAAAGGGGTCACAGAGAGTCAGACATGACAGAAAAGCAACTAAACAACAACAGAATAGATCCCAAAAGGCAAAACCATATTTTCTCTAAATTCTGCATCTTCTCTGGTGCCCAGCACTGAGCTCTACATACAATACATGGCTAATAAAATATTTATTGACTTATATCATGTTGAAAAGGTAGTAGAGGACGTAGATGGTCAGGATTAAGTGTTTTGCCTTTACATCGTGTGCAAGGATGAGCTACTAAGGTGTCTGAGGAGAACAGTGACTTGACCAAAACTGGATTATACAAAGAGTAATGCAGTAAATATGGAGAATGGATGTGAGTGAAGGGAGGCTGGAATCTGGGAGACCTGTGAGAAATCACTACAGTAGTCCAGATGAGAGGTACACAAGGCCCAAAGCCACAGAAGGTGCCAAGGGATTCCCATTTTCCAACAGATCCAAGAAGGTCAAGTTTGTACCTATTCACCAGGTCATGCAGCTCTGGCACAACCTTGGCACTGACAAAATTCTAAGCTGTGTACTTGCTTTTCTTGTCAAGCATATAGAAGAGATGAAACCATGCCAGGAGACAGTGGTACAATCCATAACGGATAGTGTTCTTTTGGAGGAACATTCCCAATTTACCCACTAGGTCCTAGTAGGGCCCTTCATCCACAGAATTCCAGATCCAAGATCCAGGATTAAACTGGTTTTTTAAAACACTCAAGATGCTTGGTGGTCAGGGCCACCTACCTGACACTCTACACTTAGAAGAGGTCTATCTGCTGCATGAACTCATAGAACGTGGACTCTTAACTGGAGATCAACACTGGCACAGAAGAAGGCTAATGGGTAGTTCTGGTACATGAAGGCTTTGAACTCAGGATCCTGTTCACTCTGCCAGAACCACCAGAACCACTTGAGAGTGCCAAGCAGACACCAATAGCACGCCCCAGTGCAAGAACATGTGGGACTTAGCCTCCTCTAACCATGAGAACAACAGCCATACATCTAGGCTTTCCCACTCTAGAGTTTACCCCAAAACTTTGGAGAAGGAAAGATGCCAGGGAGTTTGCAGATCTGCCATATTTTAAACTCTATTGGTTTTGAGGATACAACTCTACTGATTGAAAGGAGAGAACCCTGTGCTCTGCACACATCCTCCCTTTAATGAATTAGTGCAGTACCGAGAGAAGATTCTCTCCAGATTCTTAGAGCCTGTGCTAAAAGGTTCTAGACTTGGCTTAGAATGTAGGATGTAGGATGTGGAGAATTACATACTGAAAACAAAAATCCCTAAAGCAAAATGAGTTTTGCGGCACAAAGTTTAGCACCAACCTTCCTCAGCGAGTGATGGTCACACTGTGAAGCACCTGGCCTGCAAATTTATCTACCGCATCTTATGCAGAACACATAAATTCGATCATAACTTGTTCCGCCCTGGAGCCCATATATACGATGGCCTCCAGTTATCTTAAAATGCAGGCACATGGTCTATTGAGAATACAGGTTCCATCATACAAAGCTCTTTCTTGATCTAAGCTGAGGCCAAATGGCACGATGTTGCTTCCTAGCCACATTTGAAAATAAAAAATAAGAAAAATATAGGGGCAGCTACAATTGGCTCCAGTTGGTGTGAATAATGAGATGTAGCCGTTAGATTCCTGGAAAGCTGCCGGTATGGTCACTAGCTGGCCAGATACCACGTCTTCTTCATACAAGGAGCAATGAATGCAGTTTTAAACAAAGTCAAATTTTAAGGAAGGAACTCTAAAATGGGGTGAGGAGGGGGAGAGGTAAAGTGAGAAATGAGAGACTATTCTTATGAATGAGACCTCTTTATGCAGTAAACCACCTCTTTCAGGGAAAAAAGGGTAGGGGAAATGATGTTACTTCAGTTTTATAAGAGCAAGGTTTCCCCTAAATAAAGCATGTGCATTTTTTGAAGTGTATGATGGAGGAATCCTAGATTTGACAAGCTGGCAGCAATCTTTGTGATGTATTATCCTGGGATATATATTGTCACTGCAAAAATAAAACATACTACAAAACTGGAGAGCAGACACTGCTTGTGATCATTAGACAGACTGGACCAAGTGCTTCAATCCTTTGATGCCCCTGACATATTATTTTCTGGATGGTATCCAGTAACCCAATGCAGAATATATTTTTCTCTACTGTATCCAGATGGCAAATGGAAGAGATCAAATTCAACAGTTTCTGAGCTAACCTTAATGGATGTGAAAGGCTGGCTCCTCTACCAGCTTTTCAGGGGTCTGCAACACGAAAAGCCTTTGAACAAAAAGACAAATAATTGGCTTTTTTTCTCCCTTCAAAACTAAACATGGATGTGGTAATCTGGTTCAAATCCATCTTCTGGTTGAAAAGGACAGCCAAATATCTGATCACTTCTGATCATTAAAAACTCTCATGACACTTTTCGCAAGGCTTAGATGGGTGTTACTCTTGATATCCTGAGCAATTTTCCTCTCAGGCAATTATTTTCACTCTTCCTCTATTTCCTCTACTGCTTTAGCTGGATAGAGTACAATTTCTGGCTTACTATCTTAACACTTGGGTAGCACTACCATAATGCAGGATATCCCAAAGATGGTAACCAAAATGTGATGGGTGATATGAGTCAGAAAACTCTGTGCTAATCTGTAAGTAGACACTAGAACTTCACTGTGACCCTGTTTGCTATAGAGAGGAATTTGGCATAAGGAGGTTCTGTCTTGGACCCCATCCAAAATAGGATTAATAAAAGCACTTTATCATAAAGCCTAAGTTTCACTTATAAGGCAATCTTGTAGCACAGACGTTAGATAGAAATTCAAAGGCTGGATCCATAAACATGCATGCCTTTGTATTTCCTATAATTTCTGTATGTAAGAAAAATAAGAAGATAAAAAAATAAATTTATGTTCAGAGGAGGAAACAGGCAGGAAAAAAATATTACAAAGCATTCAAATGTAGGTATTTTCTGAGACATTCTGTATACACATACATGTATAGGGACAGGGATTAAAATAGTCTAAGCTAAGGGGATAGATACCAAATAATTAGGAAATTGCTATCTGGACAAAAATATATTTGCATTTGGGGGGGGATGTTTTATTGTGGGAGAGAATAGGCTAGAAGATTAAAGGGAGTTTTCTTCCCCTAATCACTTCGATTGTGAAGAATTCTGAGAAGCCTATATCTAATATGCAAATCTAAAAAAAATCTTCTTAATAAAAGGATTTGTTCTGTAAAGCTTGGACTAAGTCAAAAGGCTGCACCCAAGGACCTAGAAGGCCACGTGTGGCCTCAAGGCCAAAGGTTCCCCACCCCTGTACCTAGCACTTCCCATACTTGGAGACATATGACCACCATGGCTGTATACTCAAGTGATGCTGTGCTAAGCAGAGGCTCCATTCATTCATTCATTCCTTAAATAATCATTTATTAAGTGGCTACTATATATGTAAGCACTTTGCAGTATGCTAAGAAAGATCAAAAGAAAATTAAGGCATGGTGCCCAGGGCTCACTCTTAGGAAGCTTATAATCTAGGAGGAGGGCTGTGACACAATAATGCAGGAAAAAAATAAGAACATAGTCCAGAATATTACTGTCCCCCACAAAGGAAAAGAGCCAATAAACATACACTGATATAAGGGGAGGAGAGGACATGTCTAGGAGGCAGAAGAAAGAAAGAGAAGTCGGGGTCATTCATGCAGTCTCTCTTTCCTCTCCCCACCCCAATAGGCTGGACGTTCAAGGGTTACTCACAGGACTGATCTTATTCTGGCATAGGAGGTTTGACTTGCCTTAGCCTCCTCATACCTGGGATTACACCAGGCCTAGACAGAGTCACAACTTCTGCTACAACTACAACAATTTATCACTTGCTCCTTAAAAATCAGAAGTTGTCATGAACAGGTTACATATAAAAGAGACTGTGTCACTACCTCTCTAAGCATGCTAAAAATGGTGAAAGAAAATGCACCTCTCAATTTGTTTTAGTACCAATGCTCATTTTCTCCTCTCCTCATCTGACACTTGACTTGCTATCAATCCTACTTCAACACAGATCTTCCTTGTGAATAATTAGCCAGCATTTAAAACTAATACTGACTCATTCATTCCTCATCACAGAGTCTCCCTACTCTATAAAACACCTTATTGGTACAAAATTCCTGCTCAGTTTCTTGAGGAAGATGACAATGCTTCTCTACCTCCTGTGGTTAACTCACTACTTTGTTTGTCACCTACTAAGGGAGCATCACAGAGGTATCTTGGTCTGTACTTCTGTGATGCTCCCCTAGTCCTATCCCAGATTCAACAAGAGTGCAGTCATTGTATGTGATGCGGCAGGTCAAACATTAGTCAGTCTGAAACTCAGGGGAGCAGCATTTTCTCTTCATATTCTCCCCTGGATGGTCTAGAAGACTATCAGAGTTAGGTGAGGTATAACCCTCTTTGTGTCCAGAATCAACTGAAGAGCTGGAGACATGATGGCCTGTGTAGAAACAATTTATAGACTATATTTTGACTACCACCGGTATAGATTTTTGACATGATATTTCTCATAATTTCTGTTTTCTTTAGGAGAATGACTTTACCTACTACTTTACCAACTGGGCCAACTGTTATAATCTCCTTCATTCTCTATTCAATCTCTATTCCACAACTAAAAACCCCAGACATTTTCACCCATCCTCTCATCCTTTGCTTCACTCTCAGAGGACAAAATGGTTTTTCTCTTCTATGTACGCCCCGTATTCATTGTATTCATAGCATAGATTCTTCTCCCTCCTATCCACCACCTTTTGGGAAGCTGCCCTCTTGATCATCCTTCTTACTCTTTCAACTTCCATCTCTTCCTACCCACTTGCCTAGTGGAGTAACTGGCAACTTACCCAGTGCCTACAAATATTCTCGGGTCTCCCTTAAAAATAAAACAAAATCATTGTTTCACCGTTACATTCCCTAAACCTATGATTCTATCTCTCTCTTCCCCCTTCACTACCAAACTACTAGAAATAACAGTTCATGTTCCCTGACTTTGTCTTCTCTTTAGAGCATCTCCCATCTGGCTTCTGCCCCCAACAGTCTATTGAAACTTTTTTCACAAAAGTTGCCAATGATGTCCTAACTACTAAGTCTGAAATTTAATTTTGCTCAGTCTTCTTTGACCTTGACATTCCTGCAACTTTTGATACTGTTGACCAAGGTCCTGGATCCAGGGGTAGGGAACCTTCAGCCTCAAGGCCATATGTGGCCTTCTAAGTGCTTAAGTGCAACCCTTCGACTGAATCCAAGTTTTACAGAAGAAATCCTCTTATTAAGGGGACTTGTACTGTGAAGTTTGAATTCAGTCAGAGGGCCTCACTAAAGGGCCATATGTGGCCTCGAGGCCACAGGTTCCCCATTCCTGTACCTAATCCAATCCAACAAGCAATTATTTTGTGTGAGACATTATACTAGGCACAAATAGCCCATCCCTCGGGGGATCTTACACTAGGGGATACATCAGGGCAGGGTGCTTTATTGGAAGGAGTATACAGAATTCACGGTCAGCAGATCTGAGTTTGAAAACTGGCTCTGGTTTTTACTATATGTATGATCTTGGGCAAGTCACTAAATCTCTCTGGGTCTCAGTTTCCTTATCTGTAAAAAAAGGTTGGACTTGAGGACCGCTAAGGTCCTCTATGATCCTATGTAAACAGCTAAGTATATTCAAGGTAATTTGAAGAGATAAAAAGCACAAACAACTGGGAAGATCAGGAAAGGCTTATAGAAGATGGTATGTGAATTGAGCCTTGAAGGCGCTTCAGAGGCAGAGGTGAGGTAGAAAGCACGGGGGACAAACAGCCTAGGCAAAAGCGTGGACCCAGTGAGATGCTGTGATGGGCTCTCAGAACAGCAATACGTTCAGTTTGGCCAAGGCATGAATGTGTGAAGGGAAGTGATGAGCAATGATTCTGGAGAGGGAGGCTGACGTGATATTCTGAAGGGTTTTAAATGAGAAACTGAGAAGTCTGTTCATTCTGTTCTTCAAATACAACACTTCAAATTCTGACTGCCTTTGCACTGCTGTCCCCCAGGCCTGGAATGCCCTCATTCTTTGTCTCTGCTCCTTGGAATCAGATTTCTGCTCAGTTCACCACCTAGCATATAAGCCATCCTGATCCCCAGCGTTGCTAGTGTCTTCCTCCCAAAGTTAGCTCATACATAGCTATGTGTGTACAGATTGTTTTCTTCTTAAGGACAGGGACTGTTTCATTTTTGTCTGAATCCCCAATGTCTGGCAAATAGTAGACACTTAATAAAGGACTGTTGATTTTTATCTTAAAAACAACTAGGAGACACTGAAGTTTCCTGAGTGGGGTAGTAACATGGTTAGACCTAGACTACACTATAGGGAAGTTATTTTGGCAGCTATGTGATGGATGGACTGGAAAGACAGACTGAAACATATGCTCTTAGAATCATAAGCAGCCAAAGTTAACAACTGAAAGAATCAAACTTTTGTTTAAAAACAAAGAAACACCAAAAAAAGTCCACACACCAGTGAAAATTTAGGGGCAATATAAATAGAGTATCACTGCAGTGAGTAATACATTTTCATACCATACTTTATCACATATTTCTGTCAAAATTACCTGGAAAGAGAATTTTTCCCTTATTGTTCTTCTTCATTTTGTCCAAGCAGGAATTAGCCGAAATAGGGGCTTTTACCTCTATTATCTTCCCACAGATCATCTCTGTTTTTTCTTTTAAAAAGGACTCCAGCTATAAATCCTAACTAGGGCTTAGATGGATGTCTTTCTAGTCATCCACCAGCATCAGTGCTTACCACCTCTTTTCTGTTCTCAGGGCTCTGCTCAAGCTGACCTCTTGGCTGTGGGCAGTGTATAAACAGAACTTCCTACAAGCATCGAGGGACTCGTGTTAAAAGCCTCTACTTTACACAAAGCAAGTCAGGCAGCAACCACCAAATAGAGACCTGGAGAGGAGACTTTGCTCTTCTCTCATAATTCATCCAGGCCAAACAATACTGTAGGAGAAGGAAGGGCAGATGGAGATTTATAATTTTCACTGTGCCATGTCATCATAACAAGAAATGCAAGTGGCCTACATGAAATTGATTTTTAAAGTATTATGCAATTCAGACCTACTGATTCATTTGAAAAACGACATAATGTAATTATCCTTGCTACCTGATAGTTATTTTATATTTCTTCTCCATGTGCCCTGCCAAACCCTAGCCCTGGGGTACTCTCATAACCCACTGCCTTAGCTCCTACTCATATGCTGCTGAATAAAGCTGGAGAAAAATCATTAAATTGTGCTTAGTGGGCCACTAGAAATTTATGTCACCTAACCTCATTTGGGCACTCCTTTTAAACTTCCGTAATTAACTCTCTACCCTGCTCACTACAGCTCCTCAAATCTCTCAATGCCCTCTTTACTTACCCCCACCATCTCAACTGAGAACCATGTGTCACACTGCACTGAAAAAACGGAGTCCACTCACTGATAGCTCCCTCTTCCCTTCTCCCCCCATCTTATATCGTGCAAATACCTTCTGCTACCATCTCCTCGTTTATCCTTGTTTCACAAGAACGGGTGGCCCTTCCCCTTGCCAAAGCAATGTCCTCTAGATACACAGTGATTCCATTCCATCCCTTGTTCTTCAGAAGACTGTCCCCTCTATCATCTCTGCTCACCAGCCACTCTCCAGTCTCTCCCTGCACTGGCTGCCTACAAAACTCCTCACTCAATCCATCCACCTCTGCTAGCTATCATCCCATAACTCTTCTCCCTATCTTTCCTTAAACTCCTTGCCAAGGTTGTTTACAATCAGTGCCTCTACTTCTTTTCCCCTTATTCTCTTCTTAATTCTCTGTATTCTGGCTTCCAACCTCATTCAACTGAAATTGCTCTCTCCAAAGTCACCAGGGATCTCCTGTTAAATCCTTTTCTCAATTTCCCTCCTTGACCTGAGCAGTGTTTAACCCCCTCAACTACCCTCTTCTCTTCAATATTCTCCTGATTTTTGTGACATTATTTCTAGTTCTCCTACCTGCCAGACAGCTCCTTCTCAGTCTTGTTCGCTGAATATTCATCTCAGTCTTGTTCGCTGAATATTCATCTAGATCACATCCCCTTACCACGGTATCAGAAGAAAAAAGAAAACATCCAATGCGCTGGCCATTCACATGGATATACAGAAGGGAAAAATGAATATGAAGTAAGTGCTGGACAGGGAAAAAGGTCAAGGTCAAAGGACCAAGTTATCTACAGAAAGTACACTGACCTGGTTCCCAAAGAAGTTATGAATGCAGATGACAATGACCCACAAAGACCTGACGAGTCATCAAAAACATTATAGAAAAGATATGGATAGCCCCAAAGAAATCTAGGTTTCAGAAGGTTGCTGCAGCTATGCCGATTTTAGCCACAAATAACCTAGCACCAGCTTCTTAAATCTGGCACATACCATCTCAGGAAAGAATGGCTTTCAGTTCTGGAGCTAAGCAAACCCTGATTTTAACTGGATGTTCTGCAGATATCTTAAGCTCAACATGTCCAAAACTAAATTCATTATCTTTCCTCAAAACCCTCCCCTCTTCTTAACTTCCCTTATTACCGTCAAGGGTACTACCATCTTTCCAGGCTCGCAAGCTAGAGTTCATGGCCTGGAGTCAGAAAGACTCATCATCCTGAGTTCAAATCAGACACTTACTAGTCATGTTACCCTGGGCAAGTCACTTAACCCTGTTTTTCTCAATTCTTCATCTGTCAAATGAACTGGAGAAGGAAATGGCAAACCATTCTAGTGTCTTTGCCAAGAAGACCCCAAATGGGATAACAAAGGGTCAGACAAGACTGAAATGGCTGAAGAGTAACAAAGCATTTACTATACTTATTATGAGTATTATATGGGTAGAGGTTGGACCACATGGTCTTTGGGCTCAATTCCAACTCTGAGATGTCAGACATGATGCTTACCATTGAAGCCAGAAACACAAAAGTGAAAGCCAGTCTCAGTCCTAAAGAAGCTTGGGGGAGGAACCATGTAAGTGGAGGTGAAGAAAAGGTGTTTTGGTCTGAGAAATCTCAGAGACAGAAAATGGAATGGTACGGCAATCCACTGACACTTTTAAGAAACAAGAGAAGTGTTCATTTGATGTGGTGCGGGGGGAAGAATAAGGACGTAAGCAGTGGTAACTAGGTAGGCTGGTAAAGGAACGTGATCAGGTCTAAGGCTGGCTGGATATAGTGTGAGATTGCACCAAACAGGAGTGACCAGTCAGGGATGGAGTTACCAAACTTCTCCAGGGCACAGCCCCTGGAGGTCAAGTTGGAGGGTGCAGGGCCAGCCACAGTAGGTTGGAAAATGGTCATGGTGGACAAACAAAAACAAAACAATGTCCAGAAAATATCCCGAAGCACTCTACTAAACATACCTCTATAATTTAATATCTCACACTGAGATACCACTATTGGTCTAGGGATTAACCAATTAAATGCCACCAAATTTCTTTTCACCACACCTTGGCAACCACTCCACAAGGATTGTTGAACACTCCTCTAATTTCTTCATTTACTTCTTCGAGGTTTACTTATTAGCCAGCCTTCCAATTAGCTTTGTTTTCTGACTTCACTGAGAGATTGTCAATATGCATGTGGTTCAGCTGCTTCTGTAGTAGGTTAATTCACAGTCACCAAATCAGAATCTCAACAACTATGAATCTTTGTCAATGACCTTTGGTCCCTTTTTACACCACGGTCACTGCAGAAGTAAGAAGGACTGAGGCATTTTATTTCATGGGGCATCTTATACCTAAATAATTTATTACCTGGTGATCAAGCTACTGGTTAAAAGTCCCTCTGTACTTAGTTTGGTAGCTATTTATTAGATATATTTCCAAAGTATAAGAGGCAACATGGCTTAATGGATAGGAAAATGGCCTTGAAGATCTGGGTTCAAGACCCAGTGCTAACAGTTAACCTCTCAGCGATCTTAGCAACTCCTGACAAATACAATTTGCAGAGAGGGTATCAAACCTCATTGGTAGAGAGTTTCTTGCCCTGGTATAGGAACCCTTAGACCAATCCCTATTCCCTATCCCCATGAAGCACATTCACTCCTTTGGTTTTCTAACTACTTTCTCCTCAACTGTTTTGTTGGGTGACACCTAGAAAAATGAAACCATTTTTTCTGGCTAACATATATGCCATTAATTGATAATTCTATGCCTGTTCTTATCCATTCCTGACTGTATTTTTAGCAAAAATTGTGTGATGCAACTTAACATGTAGCACTGATGTATTAGAATACTGAGAGCTTCAACAATATAAACTCAGTAAAAATTATTTTTCTTTTGCCACATTGGATTTCCAACTGCTTTAGAATATGAACTCCCATTGAGCCACTTGTAAACTATCTTTAAAAATCATAATGTTTTAGTATGTATAGCTATTTACAAGTACAAATAACGCTATGATCCTGTTTTTTTATTGGTCAGTAAGAATAGCTTCACTGATGGGAAGGATTCATTGATCATAATTTCATGGCAAACTCGACTCTGTGCCTTTCTAAAACTGCTAATGCTAAAATGTGAATTTCTTTCCTTTGTTCTCAGCTCAAACAAAATATTTTCCACTTTCTATACATGTTATGAGGCATAATAAATATGTCTAACGCATCTGTTTTAAGGACCCAACTTTCCCTTCACATATCTCCGCATCTGCCCATGGAGCTCTTCAAAGGAAACTCCTCAGAAGGAGAGGAAGGCACATACAGGAAAAGTGGCCATAAATTTTTACTGGTCCTTTTCTAAGACCATTTTACCAATAGCACCATTTGACAAACATGTTTCTCAAACACCTAGAAATTTCCCAAAGATAATAATACTGCCTAATATTTATGTGACAATTCATACTTTTAAAAGAGCCGTCAAATACATCATCTCATTTGGTTTTTACAACTCTCAAATTTAAGGTTTGGATTCACTGTCTTATCCTTGAAAAAAAAAACACCATTATACAAAAGAACTACAGAAATTCTAATACCCCTAATTTTTTTATGTGGACCGCAGGAATTCTCTCTGTGTATTCACATTAGGTCTTGGAGCAAAACAGATTACCTGATAACTAAACCTGAACAGTTCTGCTGTTTAGTTAGCTACAAATGTGACAGAAGCCACGGTAGAGGATGACGTCACTTCTTTAGTGTTTATTTTCAGAAAAATTTCTCATACCAGTCAGACTGTACTTTACCAACACGTGTTACAGGATGTTTCCTTCTGATTTCATCAAGATTTGCATTCATTTGGTTAAAAAAGATGTAAGTACCTACTGTTAAATGTGGCAGCTGGGTGATATAGTGGATGGAGGACTGGGCCTGGAGTCAGGAACTCCTGAGTGCAAACATGACCTCAGACATTTATTAGCTGTGTGATCCTGGGCAAGTCACTTAACTTCTCAGCCTCAGTTTCCTCATCTGTAAAATGGGGATAATAATGGCACCTAACTTTCAAGGATGTTCTGAGGATCAAATGTGTAAAATAACATATGTACAGATAACATATGTAAAAATGTAAATAAATAGTTGTAAACCTATAGTACCTTTAATGTAAATTATAACTACGATTATTATGTGGCAAGGTACTATTAAAGATTAAAAAATTACAGGCCTATGCTCTATTTTGTCACCTAGAACTTCTGAGACAAAAGAGGGAATCTAGAATTAAAGCTGAGCTACAGGATCAATGTCCTATAGTGTTTATCAATATGGTGTGTCATTGATGAACTTTTGGTCAATCAAGATGGAAATGCTGTAATAAGATTCTAACATTCTGAGGATAATTCAGAATTGTATCCCCGTCCTCAGCTAGTTTTCCACTCAACTCAACCTCTACAGGGCCTGTAGTGCAGAGATGATGGGCTGGTGGCCCCTCTTGTCTTTCTGCAGCCGCCATCAGCCTCTGGGCTATCCCAGGTCCTACATCCCTGACCTCTGGGCAATCCCAGTTCCACCCTGTATCTTCCCCACATGTTCCTGACCCCAGCATTGAAGGACCCCAACTAATGTGAAATGATGCTAAATTAATTCTGACATGACTATCTGACATCATTATCTCAGTCTGATAAAAATGCAAAACTCCAGTGGGTTTTTTTTCAAGTTCTCATAAAAGATGGGGTTCTGCAGAAAAACATTTTTCTTTACCTCTCCAGGCTGTATACCTAACTCTTCAGACTTTCTCTACTATAGGTGCTGACCTCATTGCTCTATGCCTCTGAAACCTGGACAGTATACCAGCGCTGTGCCAGGAAACTGAATTGCTTCCATTTAAATTGTCTTAGGAAGATTCTGAGGCTCTAGCATAGTGATGTCATTTTGGCCCTCTTTGAGGATTAAGGAAAACAACCAACCAACCACACAAAAGAAACCTCTTCAGTCTGGAAATTCAGTCTAGCCTCAGACTTCTCACAATAGAAGCACACCACTCCTGGGACCTCCCCTGTTTATTGGCTGCTTCCTCTCAGAATTTCTATTTTAAAAAGATTACCCAGGTCAGCCATATCTTCATCCTCCCCAGGCTGCACCTCTGCCCCTCACCCCACACCTTTCAGTTTCCTTTCATTTGTTTTTTGGCAAGGCAATTGGAGTTAAGTGACTTGCCCAAGGTCACACAGCTAGTAAATGTGTCAAGCGTCTGAAGCCACATTTGAACTCAGGTCTTCCTGACTCCAGGGCCGGTACCCTACTCACTGTGCCACCTAGCTGCCCCTCAGTTTCCTTTTTAATGATGTAATTTCTCTTCCTCCCCCCCCCATTAAAATGTAAGTTCTTTTGAGAGCAGGGGCTGTCTTTCTTTTGTTTGTATTTGTATTCCCAATACCACAATACCAGGTGCTTAATAATGCATGTTGACTAGATTTGCCTTAATTTATCATTACTCCCCCTCCAGCTAAGTTCTACTTCAATATTTCATTAAGCAATGGAGAAGACCCCAGTCACTGTGCAGGCTGTCAAGTTCCCATAGGCAGATTCTTAAGCCGGAAACCCTTTAAACACGCACACGCCCTGTTCAAGAATTAACCCCGCTAGGTGTAGACTCTTCACCAGGTTAGCCACCAAGTGGTACAGTCTGGGCAACAGCAGCTGGTGACTGGCTATTAACCGGCTACTAGGGAGGCTTCGATTTGCCTGAGGATAGACTTCTCATAAAGCTGAAATCACAAATCTTATTAGGTACTGAAAAAAGCGTGGTGCCCACTGCTCCCCATCCACGATCCCCACACCTCGATCCCAGGAGAAGACAACACTCTGGCTACCTCATTTGTGCCATGGAGCCTCCTGAGAGGCGCACTGCGGTGGAACTACCAGGTGAAAGACGCAGCCGAGGGAAAGTCTTGCGCCAGTGAGGGTGATTTTGGGAGGGTAGACTGATCAGACGAAAAAACCTTCCCACCACGGGAGCTGCCACCTGATGCCAAAAACCTATGGGATTTAAGCAGCTTGGTGTGGTGGGAAATACTTGGAATCTAAAGGCGTATGTTTGAATGTGGGCTCCACCACCGCAATCGTGGACGAGCCTACAGACCTGCTTCCTCTTCTGTAAAAGAAGGCATTTAGGGGAGGTGGTATCTAAAGTCCCTTCCGGCTCTAACCTTCGGATCCAATCCAAGTGTTTTCTGGGAGATGCCAATGAGCTTCCCGATTGGGGGAAGGGAAGACACACCTACATAGTAAAGGTCTACCCCGATTCAGGAATAAGGCTAGAGTGGTTTCGTACAAGCGCTGGCTCTGGAACGGAGGGACCTGGATTCCAATCCGTCCTGGGTTCACTTAACGGCTAGAGGTGTGATCCTGGGAAAATCACTTAATTCCTCTGGGCCTCAGTTTCCTCGCGCAAAATGTGGAGTCTGGACTAAATGACAACTAAAGTGCTTTTCCGCGCCGGTGCCCGGGTTCCAACAATCGAGGAAACCGTGCCCGGCAGTGCCAGAAGGAAAGGAAGGCAACGGTTCGGCACTTGGGGTTCACAGGGCCCTACTACTCAGGCAGCGCGGTAGAAAAGAGGTGAGAGCTAGGATCACGTGAATGCCGTCGGCGCTGTAGTCTCAAGCAAGCGCGATCTAAACGTCCTACGTCACGTAACGTCACCACGCACCGGGTCAAAGGCAACTCTTCCAAAATGAAGGTTACAGCACAAGCGGAGAGCCGCGCTGTCATCGCTGCGTCTCTTTCCCACCGAAAAAGCGAGGTGGAAGGAACTGAGAAGAGTCGTCGAGGGGTGGGAGGGGCCGTGGCAGCGACGACTGGTGGAAGAGGGGCTTCTTTTGGTTACCTGGGGAACGGGATCCGCAACGGTTCCGTTGTGAAATGTCCGTATTAAGCTGCGGCAACCGCGCACCTTCCGCACCCAGTGCAGCGCCATCTTGAGAGGGGCAGGCGCCAGCGGCGCTTGGTGATGTCATCGGCGAACGCCGGAAGTTTAGTTTCAGACAGCCCCTTCCTCCCCATCTTGGCTCGATGTCCGTTACCGTGGTTGATTTCCTTCTGAGTCTCTTGAGTCTTCGGAGTTTGCGATCGATTCTCATTCTCCAGGCCTCTCCAAAGACCACGTCCTGGACCTTGCCTTTTTGCAGAAAAGCAGCTGGGAGCATGTAGACAGAAAAGGAAAAAAAAAAAAAGCCATACGGCCGAAAGGACAGATGGGGTTGGTCTGGAGGAGCGAAGAATGGGGGAGGGGTCCGCGGGGTGGACGAGGTATCTGAGCTCAGGCTCTTGAAGATTGTCTTGTGCAATAGGGGTTAGTCGGGTGGGTCCTGGGAGCCGCGAGTGGAAGTTGCGAAGAGGGGAAAAACCATCAGAGGCCATCGGGAGTGGAACGGGCCACCTCGGGGTGTAATAGACCCTCTCTCCCTACTGGCTCTTTATCCCAGATGCAGGAGGACCCTTGGGGGTGTTGTAGAGGGGAGTCTGAGCATAGGACTTGAGCAGGTGTTTTCAGTACACAGATTTCTGTGTTTCCTAACGGGAAATCCAAAAGCAGCTGACAGTAGGGATATCCAGCTTGCTTGTAAAGATGTTTGTTTGGGGGGGGGGAGGGGCTCGGGCGTGGGTTAGATTGACAGAAGGGACCGAAATAATCACCTGTTCAGTTTATTTCTATAATAATAAGAGCCGACATAATAGGGAATTTTTTATGGTAGTTCATTCAAAATTAATGTTTCATTCTTGAAGCCCTGTGGTAGGTGATAGGTAAATATAAAGACCACTACCTCTAGCAGATGATAATCTAGTACAAGATAAAAAAAAAAAACATATTAGTAGACAGAACATGACAAGGTCTAGAGGAGGTAATAAGACAGATCAGAATGATTAGTTGTACAAGGTGTTTGGAACTTAATAAAAATAAATTAGACATTTACATTAAATATTGACCCAGTCTTTGTAATACCAAGTTACACAACTGATTTGCCTTTATTATCTTTCCTATCCTGTCTGAACTGTCATTGTCAACCTCGGCACCATTCTAGAATCTCAGACCACTTTGACGAAACCGTTACACTCCAACCGTGGATAAATCACCATTCCGCTTTCTTCCCTGTAGTTCTTATTCTACTAAGTATGGCTGGAGAAAGTCAGAAAAATTCAGTGGTTATTCTTATCTTTACCCCTGGCTGAGAAGCTGTGCTATTCAGCATATTTCTTGTTCATATCTTACTATTTGTACCCCCTTATAAAGGCTGGTAGAAATTTTCTCCTTTATCAAGTACTCCAGCCTACCTCAGCCTCTTCTTAGCAAATGATCTGGCTGACAATGATACCATTACATTTAAATACCTTGAATTTACATTGAAGAAAGTATGGCCAAGTGGGTAGAGAACCAGCCTTGGAACCGGGAAGACTTGGGTACAAGTCTGACCTGTGACATATGGAGTTTGTGACCCAGGACAAGTCAATTAATTTCCCCATGCTCTTGACAACTGCTGAAACTTAAGTTGCAGAGAAGGGGTCAGCCTGAATTGGTAAAGGGAGTTCCTTCAATCAGGAATTCCCTATACCAATGAAATGAGAGCCATGCCAGTTTCTATGCTTTTTCATATCCAACTCACCTCCACAGTTGTTCATACCCGTCCTCTCCTCCTGGCCAAAGCCAACCCCTCCACCTGGACCTTGATTCCTATCCCCCTTCCATGTCTTGTGAAACTGCTTCATTAACTGTACCTCTCATGTCTTCCATCTCCCACCTCACTGGCCCCTTCCTTGAGTGTTATTCCTTCTAGTTGCCATCCCAACTCCCACACATCTGAGGATGTCTGCTTACTCATACCCATCTCCTTCCTGTTCAACCTGTTATAATCTTGCTTCCTTTGTCAACAAAGGAACTAAATGACCTGATTGCCAAATATGACAGACTTTTCTTAGTACCCTTTGTTAGTACTTTTGTTGTACTTTTTCTGCTCATTTTCAAAGACATTTTTTTTCCTTTGTACCATTAGGGAAAATTGTCCTCTAAATCCCAGAATCTTGTTGAACATTGTGGTTTGTTCTTGAATTCAACCTTTATTTAGTATTTTTAACTCATAAATCTCTGTCAAATTCTAGAATACAGAAATAGAACTCAGACACTGCTGTCAAGGTGTTTGCAATCTAACTTTGGAAAAAAAAATCCTACACAAATAAGTAGAAGTATGATATGGGCAAATATACAAGAAGGCAATTAAAAGTGACATTTGAGGCCCCTTGTAGACCCTCTCTTTTATCTCCTTTTTATATACTCAGTAGTCTATTTCATCAGATTCACTCATAGCTCTAAATGACTCCTAAATCTATTTTTAGCCCCAGCTTCTCTCCTGTGAACCAGGCACTGTTTTAAGTGCTGGAGATATAAAGAAAAAGAAAAAAAATTCTTGCTTTCAAGGAGCATCTTCATATATGAAAGAGTATAATACCTTAATGTATCTGAAAGCTAGCCATTATTATACCATTGATGCGAGTACTCCATCCTTTGGTACATACTATACCTATCTATACCTTATTCTGTGCAACCCTTATTCATGCCTTTACTTAAGTCTTCCGCAGGGGGCCCACCTAACATGCTAGGGGCCTTCTAGACTTTTTTTAATTAAATTTTTATTGCTGTCTTTTGTTTTTGTATTACCTCGGTTTCCTACCATATTTTTCCCCCTAAAAAGCCATTCTTTATATAATAAAGAATTAGAAAAAGAAGGAAAAAAGAATTCTGCAAATCTAAACAACATACCAAATAAGTCTGTTATTTTATGAACTTCTGTGATGCCTGCTTTTTTGAAAGAAGCAGTGGGAAGTATCTTCTCATGGAGCCCAGTTTGGTTACATTGCATTTGGGAATTGTACAGTGCTTTTAGTGATTGTAAGATTGTTCCTGAAATAAAGGCTCATCCTTTCAAAGACACTTTCAAGGAAACTGTATGGCTGTAAATTTTGGTATAGTATGTTTTCCAAAGAATTATAATGGAAGGGCAATGGTGAGGACTATGGTAGACATAAATAACATGCTACCAAACAAAGAATTGTACCCAAGAAGCAACATTGAAATGTAACATTAATGAAAATAATAAAAGATACTTCATAATATATTCATTAAATTATACACTCGAGACCATGGATTTTTTTTTCTTTTCATGGTATTCCCAAAATAAAGCACAGTAATACAGTATTAATGCTTAATAAATGCATGAAGACTGATATCACACACGAGATATATGAATAGAAAAGAAGGTAGGCCAGTTATGTAATAAGAGAGCTTGTAGAAAGACAGGCAGAGTGATGGATTGTTGGTAGAGCTGTGAATTGTTACCACCATTCTGGGAAGCAATCTGGAATTGTGCAAAGAAAGTGACTAAGAAGTTCTTTGTTTTGATCCGCAGATTCTACAATTAGATGTATATATACCCTAAGGAGGTCAATGACAAATCTCCATATTCATTAAAATACTGATAACAGCACTTTTATAAAGAATTGTAAACCAAGTAGATGACCATTGGCTGGAGAATGGCCAAACAAGTTGTGGTACGTGAATGTAATAGGATGTTATTGTGTTGTAAGAAACCATGAAGGTGATGAATATGGAGAAGCAAGGAAAGACAACATAAAGTGATGCGAAATAAGCAGAAGCAGAAAAACAACATGCCCCAAAACTGCAATACTGTAAATAAACAATACAATAAAATAACCAAAATTGAGTGCTATGAAATTATAACTATATACATATAGTTATATAACTATATATATATATATATATATAACTATAGAAAATATAACTATTTTCAGGGACTGTCCAAGATGAAGAGAGAGCCCAATGGCTATTAAATTGCATATCCTGGTTTGGGCCACAGACATTCTCGGCCTACTTGGTTTTTCTTTTAAGGAGAGTTACACCAAACTTTTTAAGTAATTATGAATTTCATTTAGGAGGCTGCAGTATTAGAGATTCAGTGACCTTAGCGCAGTGTCAATAGGCGGTTAGGCTGAGCAGTAGATAGAACATTGGGCCTAGGATCAAGAAAACCTGAGTCGAGTTCAAGTCTGCCCTCAGATCCTGGGCATGTTACTTCTGTTTTCCTCAATTTCCTC
This sequence comes from Phalanger gymnotis, assembly GCA_028646595.1. NCBI lineage: Eukaryota > Metazoa > Chordata > Mammalia > Diprotodontia > Phalangeridae > Phalanger > Phalanger gymnotis. The sequence continues at coordinate 44,916,216 of CM053627.1, read as the reverse complement.
ATATGTAAAATAGCACCTACTTCCCAGGGTATGTGAGGATCAAATGAGATAATTTTTGCAAAATGCCTGGCTCATAGAAGATACTACATAAATTTTAGCCATCATTGCTTATATTTTTAACCTTTTCCACTCCACTCCACCAGTCATATTCAATCAGGTATCAAGTGTTATAGATTCTATCCATAAAACTCTTAGATATAACAAATCTTTCATATGACCAAAATAAGATCTTTCATATGGTAGTACATCAAATGTTTGAAGACTACTATCACGTTCCCTCCTGAATCCTCCTTTACGCTAGTTAAACACCCACGGTTCTGTCAGTCTTCATATTGCATATATTCCAGACCTGTCACTATTATGGTTGTTTTCCTTTAGATACACCTAGATTGTCTAAATCTTAAGTATAGTTCTCTATTTTCTGACTAGAGCAGAGAGCAGTGAAACTCTTCATGGGGCCTAAGATCGTATTAGTGAATGTTGGCTGCTATAATAATAATAACTAATATTTACATAGCATTTTAATAGTTGCAAAGGGTGTGTGTGTGTGTGTATATTATGGGTGTGTGTGTGTAGTATGGGTGTGTGTGTAGGTTGTTCCTCACAATAACCCCGTGAGGTAGGTTCTTTTATATCTATTTTGCAGATGAAACTGAGGTTGAGAGACATTCAGTGACTCATCATTCAAGGTCACACCACTAGGTACCAGAGGCAAGATTCAAACTCAGGAATTCCTAACTCCAAGTTCAGTCCTGACTCTATCCACTTAACCACACTGATGATTCATATTAAATTTCCCAGATACTTTTTCACACAACAATCATCTCATCATTCTTCCCCATTGGAGGGGGTAAAGTTAATTTTTTTAACCCAGGGTTAGAACTGTACAATTATTCTTATTAATTTTTATCCTATTAAATTTGTCCCATCCTAACCCATTTAGATCTTTTTACATCTGACTCCTTTGTCCAGCATTTCAGCTTCCCTCCCAGCTTCATGTCTTCTGCTAATTTAGTCATGTTGGTGGTAATGCAGGAAGCATGGCTATCTTCTAGGCAGGTGAGCTAGGTATGATTCTTGGCCCACACACTGTATTTTGAGGCAGTCTGGTATGGAGAAAACAAGTCTGGACTAACAGAGTACCTGGGCTTGTATCCTGACTTTTACCTACTAATGGGGATCTCGGGGAAGTTATTTCATCAACTCTTTGAGCCTCAGCTTCCACATGTAAAATAAGAGGCTTGAACAAAATTAGAGCTTCCATAGGAAAATGAGACTGAGGCATTGACCTACCTTAAACATTTCTCAAAAAAGGAAATGGGGTTACTGTGGCATCACCTGTTCTTCGAGAAGCCATGCTGGCTTTTACTTCCTCACAACATCCCCTTAATGAAGTTTTTATAGAGTTTTTCCAGGAATAAAAGTTAAGCAATTATTCCATCACATGGATAACCAATTATTAAATTAGGGTTGAGGTTTTTCCCCATTTCCTCATTCAGAGATCAGCCCTCACAGGTCATTCAGTCAGTCTGGGAAGGACATTGCTGAAAGATGAGACTGCTCGAGTGTTCTGGGGACATGCTCTGCAATCTTGGGCAGGACCCCTCCCAACTAGAAGGCCTTACAAACAGAATCTAATCTAGGTAAATTCTTACCCCTAAGAAGTCTATACCCTTGCAGAGCCCCCATTGGAGGTTAGGGTAACCCAGCTTATAAAGGAGAAAACAACCAGAGTCATCTGGGTACAGATGGATTTCTTGGTCCAGATTGCTAGAGGCAGCTGAGTCCCACAATCAAGCAACATTCTCAGCAGGAGGAACTGAAGACATTTAGCCCATCTCCTCGTTAATATGCCCACCCCCTCATTAATTATTTACCAGTGAGTGTTGATTTCCACATGAGGTTCACCTCCTTAAAAGTTATTTAAGCATTCAGTGATCTCCATGGTTTTGTCTTTGGTTACTGAGAAAGACCACTGACCGTTAATTTATTATTTGCTAGCCTAATAAATTGATTACTAATTACCCAGAAGCTCTGTCTGCCAAGCATTTCATTTCTCTCACGTTCCTACAGCAAATAACTTTTGATGATACTTAAGTTCAGGGACTACGCAATTGCAATAAGAAAACCTAGATTCACATTCTGATCCTTCTGTAAGTTATTTAACTTTCCTAGGCCTCAGAATTTTGATCTTTCTGTCCTGTAAAATGAGGTAAACTAGATGATCACCTAGATTCTGTGATCCGGAACTCATATTTCTAGTATTTGCAACTCAAACTAAACTTTTAGAGTAGCAAATTGCAGTCCATGTACCTGAATTGGTGACATATTATTTAAAGTTTTAATTTGGGGGCCATATTTTATAACCCCACAGCTCTAAGTATATTTTGAATAAATATTTGACTTTTTAAAATAGATTTTATCAATAGGAAACAATAAACAGAAACAGCAGCTAATCAAACAGAAGGATACAGAAGGTTTATTTTAAAAGCAGGTTAGACTCTAGTTTTTTCAGCACAACACTTAGGCACACTTAGTGTAAGAGCAAACATTCAAATGGATCTCAGTTGTTCCTGAGTCCTTAAAAAAGCATAAATTGTATTCACCTTATTCTGGGTAAAAGGAAGGGCCTAACAAATTTTATAAAATTTTATATTTTTTTTAATTTGGTGCTTAAAATGGTATGATTCAGGTATTTGAGTCATCTGCTTATATACAACATCTCATTTTCCAGCAACATCAATAACAAAGCACAACAAAGTTTTGGATAATGTACAACTATCCAAAGAATTTTAGTTTAAATAAAAAAGAGTGCTACATTGTCATATGCCAATATAAATATGATTTTAAGAATATAGGGCCATATAATATACTTTATATGTATGTGTATATAGATATAATACATGTATATGTAATATAGGTTTTTAATCAGTACCATTTTATTTTATTGTAACTTATGGTAGTTTTTCTCTCTCTTAACATTCACTGTAAATCCTAGCTTCCTTGAACAAGCAGATTAAAACCAGACTGGCAGAGGGGGAAAGGTTTCTATTGCAACCATGTGTGTCAGAAGAAAGGATTGGGTTTCTTTGCCTGAGAACATCAAGGGAAATGTGCACCTCTGCAGACACACCTCTATTCCTCAGTAATGGAGAGTTTATACTGACTTAGATTTAAATGGGATAAGGAAAGAGTTTAAATCCACTCTTAGCTTGGGTACTATGTACAGCCTTCATGTCTCAAGGTATCCAGTTTTGTTTCTTTAATTCAATTCAAAGTGTCAGGTTGGCATTCAGATGCTGATCAAGGTAATGGAGAGAGTTTCCATACACATTTATCCACTTAGAAGAAATTTTCAAGCTCAAAAGGAGTGGATGGCATCTGTGTTCAAAACTGACTTCAAGCATAAACCATTCAACTCTGACCTTTAATCTACTGGTGTATATTCGTCTCAGACATTGAGTAGGAGACGTGATAAGAAGAATAGACATATTTGTCCTCTCACTAGGGGATGAAGGAATTCTTTGGCTATTGTCACCTTTTGCTGGGCTCACTCAGCAAATTCCAAGTCATAACGAATGCCTATCAGGGTCATTCAGTTGCTTCTTAAACTGCCAATGTTTCAGAAGCTTTGATCCTTGAGATATGCCTAAAACAGTGGCACTAGGAGGGAAAGGTAAAGAGGGATAGGAACTGTGTAGTAGGAATCCTCTTCTCCTATCTCTCTAAACAAACCTTAAAACAACCTTAACCCCAGTATCTGAGTCAAATTCTGTATCAGTTGATCAAATTTCATCAGCCTGCCTAAAATAGCAGTTGCAATCAGTTGCATTTTTCTTATTAAATGGCAGGGAATATGTAACATTTATAAAGCATTTAACCTTTTTGTGCCACTATTTCTCCATCTGTAAAATGAGAGTAATACCATCCACTTAGGTAGATGGCTGGATGTAGAGTTAGATCTTCTCTGACTTGGCCCTCTAGCTTGATGGTCCCAATTTTGGACTGTATAAAGATGTAGAAGAAAGCTCCACAGATGTATGAAGGAGAAAACAGCAAATTCCTGTCCCTTTGAGCGGAGGGGCTCTCCAAATGCTAGTCAATTTTCACTTTCCAATGAATATGGAGATAGGGACCAAGTCAAGACAACAAGCCTTTATTAGGTGCCTACTATACACTCAGCAAATAGACAAAAATGATCCCTTTCCTTAAGGAGCTCACACTATTGGGGGAGACAACATGCCAACAACCATATATTAAAAAGATGTGGATAGCATAAACTGGAGATAATCACAGAGTGAAGACACAAGCATTAAGAGAGACCAGGAAAGGCTCCTGCAAAAGGTGGATTTTAGGGAGACTTAAAGGAAGCTCAGGAAGCCACGAAGGAGAGAATTGTAGGCATGGATGGCCGTACTTCACTGCTATATCATTATCTATTTTTCTGAAATTTATGGGGGAAAAAAGTATGGGAGTTGGCAATGATGCCTCTAGGATACCAGCTTCCCACCAAAAATTCTCTCAATTTCAGTAGAGAATCCAGGTGGAAGGATTTTGTGGCTTGACATGGTACAAGGCTGCACCCAGCATAGCTGAAGGAATCATAAACAGCACGAAGATAGTTGATTAATAGTCAGGGAAAGGGTATTTTTGTGCATTGAATTTTATCGTTAATGCTTTGTGCATTGTTAACCAAGAAAGTTTTTATTCTATGCTTATTATTGAAAAATCTTCCAGTCTTAAGTTATGTTTAGGCTGTACTCTGAAAATCAATAGGTATTTTATTGAGAATCTGCTTTGTGTATGTCACTGTGCTAAATGATTTGCAGAGATTTAAGACTGAATAAGAGGTTGCACGTGCCGATGGTTCGAAGTCCAGTTAGGAACTTGCGTTCAGGAAGACCTGGGCTAAAATCGTACATCTGACAAGTACTAGCCATGTGGCCTAACCTCTCAGTGCAACCCCTCTCCCCCCAGATAATTCTCTAAGATTAGCAGTTAATGAGATCATTTGCTGAATTACAGTGGTGAAGAGATTATCCATGCTGGGAATAGCCAATATAGGGAAGGGGGAATGGGTATTTCCTTCCTACTCTTTTAAGTGAGTAAATGTAGTCATGCATGATAAAGTTTTTTTTTTAAAGAACCTTAACTATTTTTGTTTATTTTAAAACACATTTCATTGATGTTTTTTGTTTTCTACATCACCAGAATTTCTCCCAGTGTCCCTTCTCCCCTCTCTTTTCCAGAGAGCCATCCCATTTAACAAATAATAATTTTAAAAGGAAAAAAGGAAGAAGAGGGAGGAAATCAGCAAAATCAACCAGCACAGAGAAAAAGCGTAAGAATATATGCAATGAACCATACCCATGGTTCTCTGCAAACCAGTAGCATGGGATTTCTCATATCTTTTCTTTGTTCTATGCTTATTATTTGTTATTTTGCAATATTTAGTATTATTTCATGATTGTTCTTTCCACGTACATGTTTTGTAGTAACGTGTTTTGTTTTCTTTGCTTACTTCATTCTGCATCTTATCACATGAATCTTTCCATGCTTTGCTGCATTCCTCGTGTTTGTTGTTTCTTATAGTACAGTAATTTTCCACTACATTCATGTACCATAATGTGTTTGGTCATTCCTCAATCAGTGCACATCTACTTTGTTTCCAATACTTGGTTACTGTTGAAAGTGCTGCTATAATACCACTACTAGGTCTGTATCCCAAAGGGATCATAAAAAATGGAAAGGGACCCAGATATAAAAAATGATATTTATAGCAGCTCTTTTTGTGGTGGCCAAAAATTGGAAATTAAGGGGATGCCCATCAATTAGGGAATGGCTGAATGAGTTGTGTAGATGAATGTAGTGGAATACTATTGTTCCATAAGAAATGGTGAGCAGGCAGATTTCAGAAAAACCTGGAAAGACTTGCATGAACTGATGCTGAGCCACATGAGCAGAACTAAGAGAACATTATGCACAGTAACAGTAATATTATGCAATGACTAACTTTGATGAAGACTTAGTTCTTCTCAGCAATACAAGGATCTAAGATAATTACAAAATGCTGTCCACATCCAGAGAAAGAACTGAAGTCTGGAGTCTGAAGGCATATCGAAGTATACTATTTTCACTTAGTTTTTTGTTTTTGTTTTTACTTTCTCATGGTTTTCCCCTTTTGTTCTTATTCTTCATTCACAATATGACTAATGAGGAAATATGTTTAATATGATTATACGCATATAACCTAAATCAGACTGCATGCCATCTTGGAGAGAAAGGAAGGCAGGGAGGGGGGAAATTTAGAACTCAAAATCTTATAAAAGTGAATGTTGAAAACTAAAAATCAATTAATAACTTTAAAAATGATGCTATAAACATTTTACTGTATACAGAGACTTTCTTCTTATTAATGACCTCCTAGGCATATAAGCCTAGTAGTGGGATCTCTGGGTATGGATGTTTTACTCATTTATTTGCAAAGTTCCAGGTGTCTTTCCAAAATGGACTAGTTCTGTCTATCTTCCCACAACCCCTTCAACATTAACCATTCCCATTTTTTTTTGTCACATCATGAGGCTTTAATGTGTAAAGAAAATATCTCAAGTCCTGTGATCCCTTTGTAAGATGAATCCATTTGTGTCAAGAAGAGAACAGCATCATTGATGAGCATGCAAATTATTCTTCCTTCTCAGGCTTTAACTAGATGAATATCAGCATTCCAGTGCCAGAACTGAGGAGTTCGTGTTTTGTGAGGGAGACCCTAAAGGGCAAGGGTTTGGAGAAATAAAGGAGATTTTTCTCTGGCCATATTATATCATCAGAGCTATTGAACCAGTAGGAGACAGTGCATCCATCTGGAAGCAAAAACACACACCTGAGGCTAGACCTAGATATATAAATACTCAGCAGAGGGAGGATCCTGATAAACTAATGGCAAGGAAGGATGTTAGCTCCTGGAAAGGAGCAGACCCTAGAAGTCCAACTGAGTAGTCTGCCTAACAGAGACACTGCACCAAAATTGAGCTTTATGAAGACCCTCCAAAAATAAATTTGGGGTTACCCTCTGGGAACCCTACCCTCAAGTGGAAGTACAAAGTGGAGGAATAACCCAGAAGGTCATTGCTACCTCAAGTTCTAAGAGTGACTCACTGAATAACTACTTTATTATTGTAGTTCTTTAGCTCCCATCAATGTGTTTCTCATTAAGAATTAGCCAGTAGATTATTAGCTTCTTGGGAAGAACATTTACTAAGATGGTATAGTAAGAATAATTGGTGCAAAACATTCCCCCCAAAAGCTTGGGATGTACTCTTTTACAAATACAGTGTCTACAGAAAGAGTGGGCTCATAGTCATAGAATATAATTGTACTAAGGCAGACATGTAGGGTATATATGTGGCACAGGGGTAATTCACAGCACAAAGCCCTTTCTCTTATGGAATCCTCACAGAGCTTTCCTTAGATGTAGTGTGTCTGTTGGTCAAGCTACATAGCTGGGTTCCCAGTGTCTGCTTCGTTCCTGAGTCCATAGTTGACACTATTCTCTGCCGAGACAGGTTATACTCATTGTCTGTCTTTGCTCCAGTCTAAAGGCATTGTCTCCTTCCTGTTCAGTAGCTCTACTGAGATGCCATAGTTGATGGGTGGGGTTGGGGGGGAGTTACTCCCTCTCCTTCCCCTTATAAAGCATTCTCTGTAGTCCTTAACTCTGGAACTAGAATTGCTGAAATTCATCCAATTATCTAAAGCCCCCAGAGGGATGGGTAGCTTGTTTATTTAGCCAAGCATGGTGTTCTCTTCTGGATAGAAAGAGATTTGAACCTCATAAAGGAATAGTAGGGCACAGATGTATCTTGCTTACACATTAAAACCTCATCATATATCACTACATTGCATCAGCTGGTGAAAAATCATTTCATAGCTCCCTTACATCCACAATAACAAAATCACCAATCCTGATAAAAAGAAAATAAACAGGACAAGAATGCCTGCCCTCAAGGAGATTGTAATGGCAAGCAAAGTAGCATTTTTTTTGCTATTTTTTTTTTCTTTTAGAGTGTTTCCCAGCACTAAGGCAATCAAGTGACTTTGGTTGAGTCTTGCCTTTGTTTGAATCAAGAGCCTTTGATTGAATCAAGAGTCTTTGATGATCTGCTTAAGTCACAAAAAAGCCTAAGTCACATGAGTTTGAGTCACATAGTTGTGATACCCTCTGACTCTGAAGAAGTATATATATATACTCTAAGGTTAGCATTTTACTTTAGGGGCTCACTCATTGGAAGAGAGTTCACGTGATTTGGCCAGATGACACTCTGGATAGCCATTAAGGAGCTCTCCAGCTTTGAAAACCCAGATGTTGGTGCTTTTCTCTCTGGTAACTATGTATGTATTGGTATGGACAGACAATTAGAAGTCTTGTCTGCTGATTTGTGTTATTTGCTCTGTTTATTTAATTTCTGCCTGTAATTTCTGTTTGCGTTTTCTCTGAAGTTCAGGGTGCTTACTTTTTCCCCTGAACTAAGTGAATGATATATGTATGTTTAATTAAAGTGAGATTGTAAACCCCTTAAAGTTGCTTTCCTTATAAAAGCAGATCAAAGAATTGGTGCTAGCAGCCCTCCTGTGTGCTCGTGTTATTGGTCTTGTACCCCTACAGCAGCTGCTAGCAGCATTGTTGTTGCAGAGCTTACAGTCAATAAGAGGAGACAAGATATAATAAGGTAAGTTAAATAATGAGTTTAAAAAATAGAAATAAAAAATAAATAAAGCACCCACTGATAAATGTATGATGAGAGCTAATTTGATTTTTTTAAAAAGCAAAACAACAAAATAAAAATTACAAAAGAAGTCATAATAAATGGAGAGGAAGTAAAGAAAATAACCAGAAACTGCTATATTGAATTACATGGTTATAAAAACTGAAAACCTAAATAAAATGAATGAATGCTTACAAAAATATAAAAGACCAAAACTAACAAAGCAAGAAAAAGACCTAAAATAACTATGTCAAGATGAAAAATTGAACAAGCCATTAATGAATTCACATAGAAATTGAAAAAAACCTCTCCAGATGGCTTTATAATGGAATTCTTTCAAACTTTTTTTATTCTGTTTTCAAAAATAAAGAAGGTATTCTACCCAATCCTTTCTATGAAGTGAAAATAGTCCTGATTCCCAAATCAAAAGAAAAAATAAATCAGAGAAAGAGCTACAGACTATTGTAATTAATTGAAATTGCTACAAAAAAATAGTGTTTAAAATATTGGCAATATAAAAACTTATTCAATATGATCGAGTTGGAATTATATCAAGAATTTAAGATTGGTATGTTACGTAAGGGCATAGGTGATGAAATGGATAGTTTGCTGGCCCTGGAATCCAAAGGACCTCAGTTCAAATCTGGTCTCAGGCCTTTATTACCTGTATGACCCTGAGCAAGTCCCTTAACTAACCCTGTCTGCCTCAGTTTCCTCATTTCAAAATGAGATGAGAAAGAAATGGCAAACCACTCCAGTCTCTCTGCCAAGATATTTTCAAATGAGGTCATGAGGAGTGGGAAACAATCAAACAGTGAAAATGTTAGGTAAACAATTAGCACTTTAAATGATAATAAAATGATATCTTTTATTATCAGACACAGAAAAAACTGAGCATTCATTTTTAAAAATTGTAAATAGATAGGAATGAAAGGACGTTTTCTTAATATGAACAAAATATTTATATAAAACCAAGAGGTAGCATTATTTGTAAGGGGAAAAACCTTAGAAGCTTCCCCAGTAATTTCAATGATTTCTTATTACCTCTAGGATGCTTTTCACAACCTGCCTTCATATGCAATGTTACTCTCCATGAACACTATTCCAGCCATTCTGGCCTAGTTTTTTTTTAACTCAAATCTCACCTTCTACAGTGGCACCTTCCCTGTCCCTTTGGCTGCTGGTGTCTTACCCTCTGAGATTGCCTTCCATCTACTCTGTATATATCTTGTATGTACCCACGTTTTTTTACATGTTTCCCCTTGGAATGTGAGCTCCTTGAGGGCAAGGACAATTTTTGCCATTTCTGTATCCCCAATGCTTAGCACAATTACTGGTCCACAGTAAATGCTTAATAAAGTTTGACTAACTGGCTCACTAAAGCCCAACTAAGTTCCTGTCAATTCCTGATAAAATTTTAGAACTGATAATTAAAAGGATCATTTATGAACATTTAGAAATGTAAGAACCAATACTTATGAGTAGTATTAGTTCACTAGGTACAAATAATAACCTGACTAGCCTAATTTCTATTTTCGCAGGGTTACTAAAGAACAGAGAAGTGCAGTAGATACAGTGTTTTGGAATTTGAGGCAGGATTTGACAAAGTATCTCCTGATATCCTTGTGGACAAGATGGAAAGATATAGCCTGTAGGATATATACTGTGATGTGAGTCTCAAAGTTCTTGCCTGATTGAACTCAAAAAAGTGTTGATTAATTTATTTCAACTAGGATAGAAGTCTATACTGACATGTTCTGTTCAACATTTTTATCAGTGCCTTGGATGAAGTCCAAGATAAGCATGCTCATCAAATTTAAAAATGATGACAAGCTGGGAAGTATAAGTGTTGGATGAAAGAGTCAAGATCAAAAGAGATCAAATTGGCTAGACCTGTGGATGAAGCTAATAAGAGCTAATAACTTTGTATTTAGTAGAAATAAAGTCCTAAATTAGGTTAAAAAAACTCTTTACAAGCAGAGGATGGTGGGGCACATGGCTAGGAAGTAATGTACAAAGGACTTAGGGTTTCAGTAAACCACAAACTCAATGTAAGTCAGTAGTATTTTGTACTGTCTAATAAAGTTAATGCAATCTAACATAATAATATAAATATAATGTTCTAAAGGTAATTGGGTAGTGCAGTGGATAGAGTGCTGGGCCTAGAGTCAGGAAAACTCATCTTTGTGAGTTCAAATCTAGCCTCAGATGTTTACTAGCTGGGTGACCTTGGGCCAGTCACTTAACCCTGTTTACCTCAGTTTCCTCATCTGTAAAATGAACTGGAGAAAGAAATGTCAAACAATTTCAGTATTGCCAATAAAACTCCAAATGGGGTCACAAAGAGTCAAACATGACTGAAATAACTGAACAACAACAATGTTCAGAATAAGGGAGATGATAGTCCTCTACTGGCCAGATTACATCTGGAGTGTGGTATTGGGAGCCACTTTTTAGAGAGGCCATTGATAAAGTGGAGCATGCACAGAGGAGGGCCACAAGGATGAGGAGAGGACTTAAAACCATGCAATGTGAGGGTCTGTTAAAAGAACTAGGGATGTTCAGCATCCAGATAAGGAGATTTTGAGGAAGATGGGATAACTGTCTTTAGACATTTGAAGAGTTGCTGTGTAGAAGATCATAAAGTCATCAGTTTAAACCTAGAAGGGTGTTTTAGAAGCCGTCAAGTTAGCACCCTCCTTCCTCCTTCCCCCACCCCATTTATTCAGATAAAGAAAGTGAGAAACAATATTTAAGTGAATTACATTGGGCCCCATAGCTGGTGTGTGAGGCAAGATTTGAACGCAGGTACTCCGAACAGCAAATTCAGTACTCTATCCACTACACCACACTTGGGAGCAGTAAGTGACAATCATAGGAAAGCAGATTTGGGCTTATCTTAAGGAAATGCATGATGGAAGAAGAGAGATTTTAATTCAGTTCATCCTTAAATCTGCCTCTTTCTATCTTTTGCAGCGGCTAGTTTTATATGCAGTAGTCACTTCATAAAGATTTGTTGACTTGATTGACTTTTGTGTAAAATCTAATATAAACCTACTTATCCTGTAGTTTATTTCTTTCTCCTAAAAGCCAGTGCATTTTTAAAATATCGGATTAAAGGTTCTTGTAATTTGTGTTTGACTCACTCATTGTATGCAAATCCAAAATATTATTACCATCCTCCTCCCCTACTTGGTTCCTTATGTCAAATTCTTTTGGGAGCCAGTATGATTCCTGTGGTGGGTAAAATCATTTCTATGGAAATTTAGGGATGTAAACACAATGCAAATATGCTGGTTTTGTTGTTCATGGTTTTCTCTTGTTATTGAACACCCAAATGAAAGAGTTAGAAGAGTTGGTTTTATTGTGAATCCAACAGCAACAAAAAGCATAATTTCATTTGACATTTGGTCATCTCATATTGTAGTACTCATAAGTATTTGCAAAAAGACAACCATGAAAATAACTACATCTTATCCCCTGCCATTTGTTATAGAGGCTGAAGCAGTAGAGAAATTCTATGAATTGTACCTAAGTCACTAGGTACAGATCAGCTACATCCTAAGGTACCCAAAGAACTTTTTGATGTGATTGCTGAACTTTTAGAAGTTTTGGAGAATAACAGAGGATTTCCAGAGGGCAACTGTTGTCCTTATTTTCAGAAGGAGAAAATAAATACTTCAAACTGCAGGCTGGTAAGGTCAGTGCCAATCTTTGGCAAAATTCTATTTATGATAAGTACAGGGATAGTTTGGGAGCATTTAGAAATGAAAGGATCAATCAAAACCTTAGGTTTGCTAAAGACCACAAATTGCCAAAGAGAAACCGTGCCTAGAATTTCTGAACGTAGAAAAATGAGATTTTGATGCAAATTGCAGGACTGGGGGAAGGTATAGATGAGTAGTGGGCTGCATATTCAGGGATGTGGTGGGGGAGGGGCCCTACCATCAGGCAGTATCCTCTTTCATCTGAAATAATTGGCATTGTTCTGGGAGTGAGACAAAATGGAAAAGGGGAATCCATGGGACATGTCTCTATAAGGCAATAGCAGCAACTACTTTGAGGAGAGAACCTAGCATGTATACCTTGAAAAATTTATGAGGAATACAGAGAAAAGAGAGAAAACAGTTAATTGTTGGGATCATGAATCAGAAATTGAAACTTTATAGTAAATAGAGAGGATGGATGATGAAGAGACTTAAACAAAAAATAACGAACAGGGCTAATTGAAGGGGAAGAGAAGTGGGAATGTACTTGACTGAGGAAAAAAGAGGGGGAAGAATTCTATAACTAGATAAAAGCAGGAGAGAAAAACCAACATAATTAATCATATTAAAAATCAAAATATCACAAAGCACATGCTCATATCAATAGATACAGAAAATGTATCTATTGACAAAATGCAACATTCTTTTGTGCTTTAAAAACCCTACAAAGTACAAGCATGAAGGGATCTTTTTTAAAAAAAATCATAAAAAGTATCACTCTAAAACCAAAAGCAATTATCATATACAATGGAGATACCTGAGGATCTTTACTAATAAATACAGAATTGATGTAAGGATGTCCACTCTCCCTGCTATTATTTAATAAAGTTCCGGAAATCCTAGCAACAGCAAGATGACAAGAGAAAGAAATTAAAGGCATAAAGATAGGTAGTGAAGAGATAAAACTATCCCTATTTGTTGATGATATAATGGTTTTACTTAGAAAATCTTAGGGAATCAGCAAAGAGACTATTTAAGACAATAGCTTCAGCAAAGTTGCAGGCTACAAAATAAATACTCACAAATGAAAAGCATTTCTATATAATAATAGCAAAATGCAAGAAGCAATAATAGAAAGGAAAATGTCATTTCAAATAACTACAGAAAGCATAGACTATCTGGGGATTGACCTACAAAGACACATGACACTTGTATAGATTCAATGATGGATTGCTCCTTAAAGACATAAGGAACAACTGAGATGTATGGCTAACAATAAGGCTAGTGGAGGTGATGGAATTCCAGATGAGTTATTTAAAATCCTAAAAGATGATGCTATTAAAATGTTGCACTCAATGTGCCAGGAAATTTGGAAAACTCAACAGTGGCCACTTGATTGGAAAAGATCAGTTTATGTTCCAATCCTAAAGAAGGGCAATGCCAAAGAATGTTCAAATTACTGAACAATTGAGCTCATTTCACATGCTAGTAAGGTAATGTTTAAGATTGTGCAAGCTAGGCTTCAGCAATATGAGAACCAAGAATTACCAGGAGAGCAGACCAGTTTTCAGAGGCCAAGGAACTAGAGATCAAATTGCCAACATCAGCTGGATTATGGAGAAAGCAAGAGAGTTCCGGAAAAACACCTACTTCTGCTTCATTGACTACATGAAAGCATTTGACTGTGTGGATCACAACAAAATATGGCAAGTCCTTAAAGAGATGGGAGTACCAAATCCTCTTACCTGCCTCCTAAGGAACCTGTATGTGGGCCAAGAAGCAAGAGGTAAAATTGAACATGGGACAATTGATTGGTTCATGATTGAAAAAGGAATACAACAAAGCTGTATATTGTCACCTTATTTATTCAATTTATATGCAGAGTACATAATGCAAAATGAGTCAAAAGCTGAAATTAAGGTTGCCTTGAGAAATATCAACCACAGATGACACTACTCTGATGGCAGAAAGTAAAGCGAAGCCTTTCGATGAGGCTTAAAGAGGAAAGTGTAAAAGCTGGCTTAAAGCTTAACATTAAAAAAAAAACCCTAAGATTTTGGCAATTGGTCCCATCACCTCCTGGCAAACAGAAGAAGAAGAAAAGGAAGCAGTGTCAGATTTTATATTCTTGGGCTCAAAGATCACTTCAGATGGCAACTGCAGCCACGAAATTAAAAGACCTTTAAATCTGGACAGCATACTGAAAGCAGAGATATCACCTTACCGACAAAGGTCCGTATAGTCAAATCTCTGGTTTTTCCAGTAGCAATTTTTGGCTGTGAGAGGTGAGTTACAGGGAAAACTGAGCACTGCAGTATCAACACTTTCAAATTGCACTGCTGGAGAAGACTCCTGAGAGTATCTTGGTGAAGGAGATCAGAACAGTCAACACTTAAGCCGGAAAGTCAAATACCAAAGCTTAAAAACTTCAGCCACATAATGAGAAGACAAGACTCATTGGAAAAGACCCTGATGTTGGGAAAGATTGAAGGCAAATGGGAAAGAGGATGACAGAGGATGAGATGTATGTATAGGTAGTGTCATGGAGACAATAAACATGAACTTGAACAGACTTCAAGAAATAGTGGAGGATAGAAGGACTTGGCATGCGATGGTCCATGGCCATGGTCATGAAGAGTTGGACACAACAGAATGATTGCACAATAACAGCAAATATCTAGAGGAATATTCAGCACTTATCAGGCCATGCCAATATAATAAAAATGATAATGCTACCAAAATCAATTTACATTTTAATACTACTCCAATCAAAATATCAAGGGGATAGTTTATTAAACTTGATAAAATAATAGAATTTATTTGGAAAAAGAAAAGATCTAGAATATCAAGGGAATTAATGAAAAGAAATGAAGGGGAAATAGCACTTCTAGACCTCAAAATACATTATAAAGTAGCAGTCATCAGAACCATTGGATAATGTTTTTTAAAAGTATGTAAAACAGGACAGCTAGGTGGTACAGTGAGTAGAGCACCGGCCCTGGAGTTGGCAGGACCTGAGTTCAAATCCAGCCTCAGACACTTGACACACTTACTAGCTGTGTGACCTTGGGCAAGTCACTTAACCCCAATTGCCCTGCCTTCCCTCCTCCAAAAAAAAGTATATAGATCAATTAACAGACTGGACAAGGGAGAATCAGAAATAATAGAACTCAGTAATCCACTGTTTAATAAATTGGAAAACATAAATTACTTAGGAAAGTAATATGAACATAATATAAATCTGGAAAGGGGTCTGACAAAAATTAGGCTTTGACCAATACCTTAAACTGTATTCTAGAAGAAATTCTAAATAGGTAGATACATAACCTTAACATTAAAGATTATACTCTTAAAAATTAGAAGAATAACAGATCATATACTTTTCACAGGTATGGTTAAGAGATATATTCTTAACCAAACAAAAATAGAGGCAATTACAAAAGATAAATGTAACTTTGATTACTTAAAACTCAAAAGCTTCTTTACAGAAAAAAAAATAGTGTATGTATGTAAGGTGAAAGGAAAATGGCTGAATGGAAAAAAATAAACAAAACTTTGTGTCATATTTCTCTGATAAGGGTTTGGTATCCAAGATATATAAATAGTAATATATACATGTGTGCATATATATACATTTATACATATATATATATACACATACACACATATGTACACATATATATGACTAAGCCATTATCCAATAAATAAATGGCCAAAGGATATGAACAAACAGTTCTCAAAAGAATTGCAAAGTATACACAATCATATGAAAAAAATTCTAAATCACTAAAAATAAGAGAAATTTACATCGAAACAATCCTGAGATTTTATCTCACCTTGCAAATTGGCGAAAATGAAAAAAAAAGAATGGCAATCAATACTCAATATTGGAGGGGTTGTGGAATGGTAGTCACACTAATACATTGTAAGTGGAATTGTGGAAAGAACATGATCTGAATGAGAGGACCTGGATTTGAAATCCTGCTCTGTTACTACCAGGGTGCTGGACATGCCATTTAGTCTCCATGGCTTTTGTCCTCCTGGTCTATAAAATGAAAGAATTGTGCTAGATAACTTCTAAAGTTCCTTCCAGTTCTAAATTCTATGAGTTTGTATATCTACCAAAGTCCTTCTCTTCCAGTGAGTGATTGGAAAGTCTTCAATAGAAGGGTCACAAGCTTTAAGAAGCCTAAAGCCAGATAGTCTTTGAGCAGAAGTAGCTAAGGGGGTGGTAGATCAATCATACTTGACTTTGAATCAGGGAGACCTGAATTCAGAGCTTGCATCTTAGGATGCAGCCCAAAATCCAGACACTTAACTGGTTTTATGACCTGGAAAAACATTTAATGCCTTTCTGCCTTGGTTTCCACATCTGTATACAGACCTTACAGGATTGTTGTTAGGATCATGAAAGCAGAGGTGCAAACACATGGTCCATATATCCCATAACACTCCTGATGTGGGCCAGACCAGATTAAAATGTAACTGGGAAATACTTAACAAATAAAATGAACTAAAACATAATATGTGGTTTTCTAAATCACTATGTGACTATAGGGATTCTTATGTGTGATTTCATGACCCCTGTTTCTATGTTGAGTTTTACATCACTTTAAAGCACTATGTAAATGTTAGTTACGACCATGAATATTATTAGAGATGGACTTCTGTGTCTTTCATATGAAGACCAACCTAGCTACATGTGGAGAAGTTCATCACCAGAAGGTTGATCAAAAGGTAATTAATTCATTATCTGTCCACATTTCATGAAAAAAATCTCATAAAAGATAAAGAGATTACAATCTTTATCAATGGTGAGAATGCCAACACCAATGAAATGATGGATCATTTGAAGTCTTGAAGCATGCGTGCACCATATAAGTGAGAACATTTATTCTTGGTACTATCTTGTTCTGTTCTCAACATTTAGCATTTAACATTTGACATTAGTTGGTATTTTTGTACTGATTCCTAAAATTCCAGGGAGTCTTTCCTTATCTCCAGGGGTATTGCAAGATAGTTTAAAAATGAATTAATATTCTCTTTCTAAAAACAATACGCCATATGTTACTTTTAGAAACAGGGAGTACTCACTGTGAAATCAAACATATGACATGTCCCCTCCAACTCCAAAGAAGTTGGCAATCACTCCCCAAAAGAATGTGATCCATCAATCTAACACTGGACTATTCTTATGATGACCCTGAGTGAGATCTAAACCAGTCAGGATCAAATGAAATAATGTATGCAAAGTACGTAGCAAACATTAGGGCTCTTTATAAATGCTAGCGATGATTAAATCAAGAATTCTTTGTAATTTTGTGTTTGTTAAAATATTTTATTTTTACTATTATGATATAATATCATAACGGGGTTAATTTCAGGAAATGTCAGGACCTCCCCTTGGAGAACCTTCTCTCCAAACCGGGTAACCTTAGGGCAAACATCTTCCCTCATGAATGGTATAATAATAACTTAAATTTCTATAACACTTGACAGTGACGAATGCTTTCCATAGATTAATTCATTTGAAACTCACAAGAACCTTGCAAGATAAGTACTACATTATTATCTACATTTTAAAGACTAAACTGAGGGCCAAAGAAATTGAATTGCTTGCTCATGGTCACATAGCCAGTTAGTGTCACTAGTGGGATTTTTAACTCATTCTGTCCAGCTCTCTAGCCACTATCCTACCCCTCCCTTAAGATTCCCATGACCCTTCAAGTCCCATGGCACCCATTTGTCCCTATGCCCAAATATAATTTCAATTCAATTCAAATGTTGAAGAATGTTGCTATAATTAGTATACTTATAACTCCAAAGCTAGTGCTGTCATTTTGACACACTGTGTCCTTCCCAATTATCCTAGTTTATTGGATCCTTAAAAAAGTATCAGCATTGATTTGTTGGTACCTATCCGCTATATTGATTATGTTTATTTTTCTCATCTTCCTTGTTAGGCTACTCGAGGTAAACTACTTTTCACGGTTTTTACTTTGCCCCTAAAACTTGGCACAGTATAATGCTCATTTTGGGAACTCAAAAAGTACTTATGACTAATGTAAGTGGACAAAGTTGCTTATTTTTATTAAGCAATTTTTATTTTTCTAAGAATTTTAGTTATTAATCACTTTAATCTGTTTTCTCTCATGAGGCTTCTGTTAAGTAAGTGGGCGAGAAATAGCATCAACCTTACTTTACTGATGGAGGAATTTTTCTTTTCCTTACAACCCCTTGGAGGAGCTAGGACCATCGATTAGTATCTTGTGAAGGAACCAAGCCAGGGGCATGCTGGATGTAGGGTTTTTGCCTTTATACCAGATAGGCTAATTCAGCCTTTCTTTTAGAAAGTGCAGCAGGGATCCTGTGGTTTATGTAA